>OX453306.1:31066371-31666371 GCA_949710035.1 Crambus lathoniellus | reverse complement strand
GCGCCGGCCGGTGGCGTACGGATCGCGGTGAATGCTTACTCATGAGGCATTGAAGGTCCAGTCTCGGGGACGCCGCACGTGGTCTGCCCGGCTTGATAACCGCGGGAAGTGAACATCATTAATTAGCATCTGTACAATAGCACGCACCGCGCTGCGTGCGCGCACCCGTGAGCGGCGTGCGTGTGTGCGCGAGACTCGAGACCATTCGGAGCGGAACTCGCGCGAAGCGGCCGCTCTGAGAGCTCATTACCGCACACCGGATAATTGAAAATGGCGAACTCATTATAATATTTAGACTATTATTCATCATAATTATTAATTCCCACTATACATATATTATGTCTCCACTAATTATGAATTAAATGGATTAGACGGGCGTACCAAGGCTTGTCGTTAATTCTGTTATTCAAAACATATAAACTTAAGTGCATTATGAATTCAAATAATTAAGAACAACGCGTAGTTTTAGATTTAGTTTTAATTGCGTTGTTTTTCCGTCGCAACTATGAACATGCTAAAGCACATGCTAATCCGAATCATTACTAATGCGTTATAATGAAACCTTTTTCTGTTAAAGTTTTTCATTACATCTGTGGTCAAAGCCGAAGGTCGCCTAATTCATCGCTTAATTATTTATTTACATTCTTCCTCAAGTGAACGTAAACTACTTAATCATCATGTGCGCTCTATAACTGATTTCAAATGTTAAACATAACTATAAATATAACTTTGAAATGTGTCTGATGAATTTTCATTTGTTTAATTGTCTTTATTCACTATAATCCTACTAATATTATAAATGTGAAAGTTTAGATGTTTGGATGTTTAGATGTTTGGATGTTTGTTACTCAATCACGTCGAAACGGCTGAACGGATTTGGCTGAAATTTGGGACAGAGATACTTTGTAGCCTGGAGAGGAACATATGCTACTTTTTATCCCGGAAAAATATAATATTCCCTCGGGATAATGTCGTGAAGTCCACGCAGGCGAAGCCGCGGGCGGAAAGCTAGTGATGAATAATAAGTTCGGTTGATTTAACTCTTTTTATTATTTTACTCAACATTATCGTGTGTAATTCCTATACAGGACAATAAAATGTGTAATAAATTGCTGCATCACATAAATCTATGACTAAGAACAATAAAGTCCTCGAAGTAGTAATTTCAAAGAACTATTAAGTTTTTTACAACTGACTCAGAGTTCAACAAAAAATGTGTTCATAAGTTTCAATTTAGAGCTACTAATTTCTAAAACATGTCTGGCAAAAGTGTCAGGTAGCCTTTATAATTAATTAGAGTTAATAAATATTTTTGGTGTCAACTTGCTTTTATATAGTTTTTGTCTATACTAATATTACCTATACCTAAAGAGAAAAATTTGATTGTTTGTTTATTTGTTTGTTTGCATCGAATAGGCTCCGAAACTACTGAACTGATTTAGAAAACTCTTTGACCATTAGAAAGCTACATTCTTCCCGAGTCACATAGGCTATATATATTTTATCACGATATTCCCACGGGAACTGGTACCACGCAGGTAAAACCGCGAGGATCCGCTAGTATTAAATATATCGTAAAAAGGTTGCAAAACAAATCAACAAATCATATGCATACCTATTTTTAAGCAACTCTACATTTGGTAAATCTTGTATTGCACCACACCTCACTTTTGTATGAGCAAAGAAATAGCGAAACAGTCGAACCGACGCCCTAGAAGAATTGACGAGTAGATGTATAAAACTTAACTACATTATATTAGAATCGTACATTTCTACCGCTGATGAAGGTACAGACACTTTCCCAACTTCCCGAGAAAGCTCTTAATTTTCATTAGTACTTCGCAGAAATGTAACTGTAAACTTTAATCGTCACTAGCAATAATACTAGATTGATTCGTGTAACCTTTTCCCATGGTGCGCCGGCGCAGGAGTCGTATTTCCGTGGCGCACGAGTTTGAATTCGCATTCGAAAGTGAAAAAATCACACCTATGAATTCTGCAAAGAGTGGTCACACCCACTCGTTGCAGAATTTCTACTAGTAGAATTCATCATCTTTGTTAGTCTGTGGCCGAAAAATGTTCTCACTGACAATCATATGACAAGTGTTTGTGTTTTCGTTTTGCTATATTTTTAAAGTTTCTCTGTGATTTTGAAACAATTAAAGAATATTAATTTATTGGCAATACAGATTTCGAATGCTACAAAAATGCATGAAAACGTGTGCAATAGAATTCGATTTCGTAGACGACTGGTTGACGTATACGTTTTCAATTCGTATTCGATTTTCATTTCGAGCGCTACGGAAATACGTCTCCAGGTCGTAATGACGCCGGTGCCGGCCGCTATGGCGCGGGCGACGACGTCATGTTAGACGACAAGCGCGGATTTATTGACATATCATGATGAACTATGCTACTAGCTGGGTCGGCTGTCATACGCCGCGTGATTGGTGGGTTATGGTAGAGGGACAGATGTATGACTCGCCGATACTTGTTTATTTATTGCAGTTAGAAGTTTCGAATATTTTTGTGTCATAAAGTAGTATTCTACTAGTTACTACGTACTGTTTAGCAATGTAACTACAGAAATAGTAGAGAAATGAGGTATTCAATATGTAATTAAACAGAAATCTATTCTCTAGGGATTATTGGTAACAAAAGGCCTAAACCATTTATAAAGATAAAATTTAGCTTGAGTTCTTGAATGACAGTAACATTTCTTGTGTTTAAAACTAGACGTGAAACTTAATGGGCTACTACATATTTTATTGCTAGACTCCCTTGTAGTTTACAACTATAATTATTCCCCTTGAATGGCGCGGGTCCAGTTAGGGCCGACCCGCGGCCTTGACCCGCGCGCCCCGCGCCCCCCGCGCCCCGCGCCCCCCGCGCCCCGCGCCCCCCGCGCCCCGCAGGGCCCCCGCCGGGCCCCGCGTGCAGGTGCGGCGCGCGCGCACTAAATATCAACATATGTCACTCACCCCCGATCGGGGCGTTGCTTTCCCGTTACGCGATTAAACTGACACCTCTACACCATCTTGTGGCAACCAACGGGTTAAATGGGGCAATATTTAAAGGTCGCCCTTAACACCCGCACTAAAACCTACCTGTTGCTTGGAGAAAGTTCTTTGAGCACATCTATTTCACCGTTACTTTACTATTTTTCGTGTTACAATTAATAATGGGTAGAGCAAACCATCAGTTAAAATGTCTACGAAAACTGTTTAACATTTTTACGTAGAAAAGACATAAACGAGCGCTTAATTAGATTGGTAATAAAAATTAGGTCGTGATACGGTAATGAGTGCGCTTTTTTTAACCTCATTTGAATATTATATGTTGATGTAATTAGTAGAAAGTGCGTGGGATCTGACGAGCTAGCCCTCGCAGACGAAGCACATAGAAGAAGGCAACTTCTTTACGTTCAAGCTATGTAATTGTTATGTTTAAAGTGAAGATCAGTTATCTATTACGTAGTGAATTAAGATCCATATAATTCATACAAAATATAAATTATTACTTAGATGTCGGCACTTTTACTTTCTAATAAGTCCACGAAAACAAGGAGTTTTCATGTTAAAAATGACATTCCTTTTTTTAATAATTTGTTCGATCTAAAGGCCATAACGATTTGAACAAAGTGAAGGTTAAAATAATAAGCAAAAGTTACTGATCTATATGCTTTCGCTACAATTCTTTGATTTGGTAAAAGCGTCTGATAATAGTTTAGTCGCTCTCATCAATCATCGCGGTGCCTTAATACGTCCAGATTGTGGCGTTAGGTTTAAGACGCGTCTTTATTTAGCAGTAAAATATAATTTGGGCAGCGAATGTATGAGATGTTAATATCGGGTAATTTAATCGTACTGTTGGGGTGGTAGATATCTATTCAAATAAAGTTGTGGTATGCCACTTCACTTACTAAAATTGCTATTAAAGTAATAAACTCTCAAAACAATAATCGTAATATTACCTATGGAATTGTATTCTCCACCTGTGCAGTTATCTTTAGTTGAGCCTCCGTGCAGGCAGCCTAATGCGCTCGTATTGTAATGGCTGCGTGAATTATGCGCGGGAAATTGTATCAGTTGTTATTGGCGCGGCCTGATATTGGATCGCGCGCAATCTGGGTAACGATGCGCGTGCGACGCTGATTATATGCGTAACTTTATTACGGGTGAAACAACCGTATCTCATTTTGTCTGCCGCCGCCTCTAATATTATATTCGACATTCGATTCCATTTGGAACACACATTATATGTAGATAGAAGGTCAATAATAATACATGAAATAACGTGCAATGCTATAGAGAAATCGAACAGTAAGCAGCGTGTAACTGTAACACAAAATAGCCTCGCCTAATTTAACAAAGTCTTTATAACTCCACATGAATGAATGAGTACTCTATCACAATGTCAAGATGACTATAGTGTTCCCCCCATTGGGTGACGAGGGTGTTCTATTCTGGAATCGCGCGTGCGCCGGCGCAGCGCAGGTGTCTAACGGGACCTCAAAGGTCACCCCCACTCCCCTCGAACCCGCGTCACAACAACCACAGGGCGCGGGTGTCTGGCGAGACGGCTATCTGCCATCCGTAACGGTCCAACAACCAACACTATTCTAATTTATTAATACACTAGCTGAGCTGACCCGGCAAACGTTGTTTTGCCATATAATAGTGGACCCGGTCACCAACATCTTGTGTGTGTATTTATATACCAAAAGTTACCTACACCAGACAACAGATAACGCAAGTTGCACACTACCAATAAAGGGGCCCAAGCTTGGTCTCTATGTCTTACATAGAAATTTACTATGTGAAGTAGAGTGAGTGTCAGATAACTCTGCGCGCATGCGCGACTGGGGCATTTTTGGCGCTAGCTACAGTACATTTTTTATTCTGCATATGGAAAAGATTAGTATTCGATTTTGATCGCGCAGACGTCAGTGATTACATACTCTTTGGAAACGGCAATGGAAGAAATGACAGTTTTGTATCGAAGGTACGACAGTTAAACGATTTTTCATAGAAAATTACAATTGTTACTCAATTTTCCGGAATAATAAGTAGCCTATGTTACTCTCCAGCTCCCAAACTTTCCCCATACCAAATATCACGTCGATCCGTTGCTCCGTTTTGACGTGAAAGGACCAAGGACAAACAAACAAACAAACACACTTTCGCATTTATAATATTATAGTACTTAGTACTTATGGATGTTGCATTCACAAAAGTTTAGCGTTTCTGCAATTTGCGTCACCCAATAAGAATAGCCTTGAATACAAATTTATAACACTCAATACAATGCTTGTTAAAGTAAGGCATTGCTGTGGCACTGCATTGTTAGCTGGCACATATTGATACTGACTTCGGCAAAATGGAGCTCATGAGCATCGGTTTAGCGGTTATGCTATAATAATAATAATAATAATAAAACACTTTATTGCAAAAAGAAAACACATAACAAAAAGAAGACACTACAAAAGAAGTACACAAAAGGCGGCCTTATTGCTACGTAGCAATTTCTTCCAGGCAACCTTGAGTGGAAAAATAATAATCGTCTGAGGACATAAAGGGGAAGGGGGAGTGGGTGCAATTTGAAGAACATTATAATATATTATATAGATATAATTAAAAAGAAATAGGAATAAAGTAGAGAAAATTTAATGATAATATGAGTAAGAGAGGAAATAAGATAGGTATTAAGAATAAGATAGGAAATGCGTTCGGACTTGATCACTAAAAGATTTAAGAGATGGAGCCTTCCTGATACCTTCTGGAAGAGCATTCCATAGTCGAACAGCATGCATAGAGAAAGAATAGGAGAGGAAATCTGTGGAATGGGGTGGAAAAACAAGGGTAAGATTTGAGGAGGAGCGTAAGGTACATTGGGTGGAGGAGGTGTGATATCGGAAACACTCTTTAAGGTAGTGAGGAGTGGTTGGGTGGAAGAGGATGGAATAGAGAAGCTATACTGCGCAGCAATAAAAATGGAACACTAATATTATAAATGTGAAAGTTTAGATGTTTGGATGTTTGGATGTTTGGATGTTTGTTACTCAATCACGCCAAAACGGCTGAACGGATTTAGCTGAAATTTGGGATACAGATACTTTGTAGCCTGGAGAGGAACATAGGTTACTTTTTATCCCGGAAAAACATCACATTCCCGCGGGATAACGTCGTGTAGACCACGCGGGCGAAGCCGCGGGCGGAAAGCTAGTTGTTTGATAATTTATTCAGTCAACTCATTATAATCTTACATTAATTATTATAACCTAGTTAAATTTATAGAAGTATGCTTTGCATGGTTTCAAACGAGGTTAGCTTTATTAATCCTTACTTTATTCCTTACTTTATCCTTATCCTTACTTCCTTACTTATATTATAAATGCGAAAATGTCTGTCTGTGTGTTACACAATCACGCCTAAACTACTGAACCGATTTAAATGAATTTTGGTACAGAGATAGTCTAGAGCCTGAGAAAGGACATAGGCTACTTTTTATTCCTGAAAAATATCACTTTCCCGCGGGATAACGTCGTGTAGTACACGCGGGCGAAGCCGCGGGCGGAAGGCTAGTTATATTATAAATGCGTCTCTGCCTGTCTGTGTGTTACACAATCACACCTAAACTACTGAACCGAATTGAATGAATTTTGGTACAAAGATAGTCTAGAGCCTGAGAAAGGACATAGGCTACCTTTTATTCCTGAAAAATATCACCTTCCCGCGGGATAACGTCGTGAAGTACACGCGGGCGAAGCCGCGGGCGGAAGGCTAGTTCCCAATAAACAAAGGAGTTCCATATTATTTCCTCAAAACGGCAATTACATAAAAATTATATGAATTGTTGTAGTATGTTTTATTAAAAATTTGTGCACGTAACTATTACAGAGCTGTTGTGGAAAAAGACCCGTCATTACTTTACTTTTAAAAATATACACTACTAGCTTTCGGGACGACACGACGTTTTCCATCGGGAATGTGACATTTTTCCGGGATAAAAAGTAGCCTATGTTCCTCTCCAGGCTACAAAGTATCTGTGTCCCAAATTTCAGCCCAATCCGTTTAGCCGTTTTGGCGTGATTGAGTAACAAACATACAAACATCCAAACATCTAAACATCCAAACATCTAAACTTTCACATTTATAATATTATAGTAGGAGTAGGATTGCGCCTTTCCATTAAGTTTATAATTCAGAATTCAAGATTAATTATTATATTAAATTAGGCTCCGAAAGTTAACAATACAACAAATATGTGTCAATTTAATGTAAAGTCAAGTAGTAAGAAACAACAAAGTTTTATAGTAAAACTATTGCATGTAAGTAATTAAACATAAATATTTCTCCAGTCCATTAAAGTTTGCTTTACAAACAGAAATATTAGCAGGAATAAATTTATTTTACTCATAAAATTAATAACTATTGTAAGATGGTATAAAAACCTCGTAAAAATAAACTCGGTGAATACTAACTAACTACGTTCAAACGAATGGTTAAAGAATACAAGGGTGGTTTAAGCCCGTACCGTTATCCTAACAGAAATTTCCGTCCGACAATACGCCAATGTGCAATTTCAAACTTTTACATTGTTTTATTTGTTTTCATAATGGTCGCACGGGGCCAATAAATTAGAAAGTCTCTATTTTTTGAACTTTTTAACGCTTTTTTGTCGAAAGTTTTTTGAGGCGATCGCTTTCTCCGGAACAATGGGTAACAGTTTTAGCACCCCGAGCCCGACCTTGGGCAAAAGTTTAACGGAGTTCTTTGTAACCGGATACTTAGTGCATCAATAAGGAGTGCTAGTAAAGGCAATAAGGCGATAGTGAGAATGGCAACCGTCTTGCGCAGAATGCGGTACAGTTAGCCGACGGGCGCGTATGACGAAGTCCTTCAAAGGCACCGCCTCGTAACGACTCTTGTCGGAATTACGTGATAATTTGCGTAATTACTGTGGCGTCTTTTCCGTTACCTACTTAGTTACATTTTATTTTACTATTACTAAAAATGCGATTGGAATGTAGAGAGAGAGAGACGAAATGTCTAAAGTAAATGTTACCGTGAGATGCAGCAGTAGATATCAATATGTATGGTTTAAATTATGCATGCTATAAAGTAATTTAATAGGTTAGTAATATCCATGATGAGAAAAGGAGAAGTATATTTAAATAAATTACAAAGAAGTTTATTGAGAAACACGCCCCGACGAGACAGACGTACGATCAAACAACCGTAAAACGATACTCGTACTAATTGAAAAACCATTAAAGTTAGCAAAGCTATAGGTAATAAAACTTGAAAATCTTATTACGAGCTTACCGCGAATCGGATAATAAAAATTCAGCGGATTAGGGGGTGGGGGGAAGAGGGGGCAGCACGCGAACGTAATTAAAACCGGGCGCATTACCGATTTATTGAAGTTTGTTGTGTCTGCGACGTCACGAGTAGGAAACCTTCCTCGGTAAAGCGCTGTAGCCTACGCTACACAGGTAGTCTTGTTATGTCGGTCGCCATTGTACGCGCCCGATGCTCAATGCGGAATCAGATCATAAATCACGGCCCACAAAATGAAAACCGTACGTACTGACGATCTATTACGTTAAACTCCGTGAAAAAATATAGCTTCGATATAAGTAGCATCACAATATGGTGCGCTATCTTTTGAGTTTGGAATCGCAGATGCCTGTCAAATCGACAGGCAATACTGCTTTTTGGTGGTACATATATTACGTTTTTTGGTTTCAAAAGCTTACGCTGAAAATGGCAATGGTGCGTAAAAGCGAGTGCGTGGCTTATACTAAGAGGTGCTTTCTTTAGATATAGTGCTGCCCGCATAGCATGACAAACCCGAGAAGAGTTTTATCTACCTCGTCTATAATTGACAACCGAACAATAGGTTTGTCTACGATGAAATGTCATTTTTGACGAAACCTTTCTCGAGTTCATCATGCTACCCGCGATGGTAGTTTAGGCTGCGACTCACCTTCCATGAGGCGCGGTGCGGAATGGTGCGCGCGCGCATCCCTCCCCCACTCGGGCATTATTCACCCCGCGACTCGCGACGCGCAAAAACTCAAATGTCAATTTGGAGCTAAAGGGCGCGCCGGGTAACGGGACTCGGGGCGAGTAACGGACCGGCGCCTGAGCAGGCTAGCCTGCTAGGAGGGGAGCTAGTACTTGAATGTAAGAGTGGATACGAGGTCTAGAAATTATTCAATACTTAAAAAGGTGATTAGACGCACCATAAAAACTTTTCTGCTCTATTATTTTTAAAAATGGATCTTAGATCATAGCTTCCCTTATGCTTACTTTTTCAGTACTTAAAAACAACGCCGTTTCAGCACCATACCTAAATAAGGAGATAGAAAACGCCTTTTTTTCAAGAACAACATTTTTAATCGACTCTCTACGACTCGACTAAGCTGTAAAAAGCTTAGTGAATTCGTAAACATTGGACATTAAAATCATATTTTTTGTAACTTGAGCATGCATTTTTGACGAATTGAAATCTCTAATACCGAATTCGAAAAAGAAAAACTACTACATTTAGTCGTGTTTCAATTACATTAAAATTACCTGGACAGTTTAAATAAAGTTAGCATTATTGAGTGGCCGTTACTCCACGAACTCGGCTAGTGTTGCGCGACCTTTACCTCAGCACGATGGGCCGTTTCATTTCACAGTTAATTGTCCGCGCTATGCCCCTGCCACATTCTCCTGACACTAGTGCACTTATTTTTTTTTTATAAAACGACATGAAGTGAATGGATGGTAAAAGTCCTAGATTCCGAGTCGTCCGTGTACATGTTTCAGGTCAGAGCGTCGTTCAGAACATTTCATTAATTTAAATCGTAACGTCGAATTATTTAATTTTTAAGAGATTGATTCATAGTACCCAGATGAAACAAATTTTAGAAAATTACAGATATTTTTATAAGCGTTGGAATAATTCATAAGTAAGCTTGGATTTCATAGAGTATGTAAGATGTATTACAATTCGCTGCCGCAAGATGCAGCAAAACAAATTGTATCGAAACCTACTTTATAAAATAATCGCGTGCTAATATGACTGTGTGAAAATGCACAATAAAGGCATACATATCGCCTTATTAAGATCGCAACGGAGACCTTTACGGTAGTAGGTTCATATGAATAAATAATGAGGCGTAGAAAGCGTTTTTTGCCGGTGTAAGTAAGATCGCGGCGGGGACCATCGATCAAAGCGCGGGCGCACTTTTGTCAGTTTCTCGGAAACTCGCGCAGCCACAGCAGCGCACTATGGGGAAATTTATGAACGCCTTGCGATCGTAGATTACCAGCCTTAGCGCAATATGTGGTAGGTAAGCGAGCGACTTTCGTCTTTATTAAACGCCTGCAAAGTCCGAATTCCATTGAAGATATTTGGAGCAACAAAGGATTTGCATACGTTCGCTATCGGCGCGCGTTTTTTGCCAGGAAGCTTTTTGTCCGAACTATGAGTCGCTCACGTGGCGCGTTTACCTGTTCGCAACACGTAAGAAGTGTAGTTTTTATGATAACCGCTGCCATTCCGGCGAGGAATTTAGAAATAATTACCTTATTTAAGTCGTTTGGGATAACAAGAAGTTGAAGCTAAAGAAATTGTTGAAGTTGGCATTGTATTTCATTTGCTTTAGATAGATTTTCACTTTATACTTATGCTAGGTGAACGGTGCGTTAAAGAACATTACTTCTGTGAGGCATGCGCACACGCAGCGTACGCAAATTCCTCGTCCGGACGCAAAAAGCACGCCTTAACTGGCAGCGATGCTTATTCAATTTGATAGCATTAGCATACTAACGAACTATGTCTGTCTTCACGCAACCGCAACCACTGTCGCAGCCAACAATGTGTGCAACAGATAGTAGCATGATATAATGGTCAGAAAGCATTTTGCACGCAAACTCAGATATTTGATAACGTTCTACACTTTAGTTTCTGAATTAAATGTTCCATGAAGCAAATATTTAGTTTTGTAAGAGTGCCACGTTTTTGTATCAATAGTTTATAATTCAGTGTACAATATTAAAATGTTCGTGTATTTATCGCTGCACCGGTCACTGGCCGCACTCGTGAGTCTCGTGACCGACCGCTGACGTCACATCATGTGTCGCAAAAAGTAGATTCATTTCAATATCGCGATGAGCGGCCGGCCGCTCGACAGGTAGCCCGGGCTCTCTCCTATATCTCAAAATCAGCCACAGTGCACAATGCATCCCATTATCGCCGTTGCACCCCATGCAAGATCCAAATGCACGTTTCGCAATAAATCTCGAGTAAATAAAAAATCTTTATTCATTTCTCGCTTCGGACAAAAACTAATGGAAGTAGAGAATATGCGAGCCGGGCCGATTGTTCGGCGGCCGAGAAAAAACTGGCAGATGCGCGGGCGCAGGTAGCATGCAAATAGCGCTGGAACTTTCTCTATTACGCTTATAAAGCTAATTTTTATAAGTGCGGGTCGCATGTTCGCCGCGGCTGGGAACAGGAAAGGCCCGATTAGAGACAAAACAAACGGGCCGCGTGCGAGATTAGTGCTATAAACGTAATAACAGTGCGCGGGCGCCGGTCGCCGGCCACTGCGCGCCCCGGTCGCGGCCGGGGGACGCACTCCACACCGACCACATTAAATTAAGGCGATACTCGGAGAAATTATGCTGAAGCGAGATAGCAATGAGAAAACGACGTGCGCGGGAGTGAGACTGATTTTGCAGATTAGACAAAAGAACACAAAATTACTTTATTTAAAAAATGCTTCTACACGATCCTAAATATTATTGGTGTCCACTAATTAAACCAATTTTCTTATAGTGTAAGTAACCTCATTTAAGAATAATCTTGAATTTTGGTATTTTTAGAGGTCTTTTCGAAAAGAAAAAGTGTCCGAGGCAAAATCATAAAATCTTGCTTTTGAAACTATACGAATATAGATTAAGGTATGAAGAAATATTATATCTTATTACCTGTAGGGCTAGCACAACTTGAGCGCGACTCGAGCGAGAAAGAGTCGCGGGCACCTTCAACAAATCATATCGCTCGTAATTAGCGGGCGTGACTTAAGGCGACATGCTGATCGGTTGAAAAGAGCGTTACAAAGAGTCGCGCCAAGTTCTGCTAAACCTACAGATTTGTAACAACTGTAACCGTCCTATAGTTTTAAATCAAAAAGTCCATACTTTTTCCGAGTAACGCCTTAAATTAACCCACCTATGTGCGCTTAATTATTACGATTGACGTGTATCATGAATATATTTGCATAATTGGGGAAAAAACCACGACCGAGGCCACTTCCCGGGTAATTCTTAACATTGTTATGTTAACTACGTTGCATTCCTCTCAGCGCAACTCTGATATAGACGCTGGGTCGTGGTTTCATATCATCAGAGCCTCAGCAACTTTTGACCAAGGATTTTGCTGTTACTGAATTGAGCCATTGTTAATAATATTCAGTATTTATTTATTTTACAACGGCGTCAGCAGAGCATAGTCAAATTAGCGTCTTCACGACAGCGAATACCTGCTCGTCGGTCTGCGCTCGCGCCGCCAACAACTGTTACAAAGTCATCGCTCAGCGGTCGTATTACGTTTATTATGCTAATTATACTTCATAAATAACTAATTAAGAGTACGAGAGCCGTTCTATGCTAATGCCGCGCGCCGCCGCTGTAACGAGCTGCCCTTACGAATTTATATCGTAGCGCCGAGACGACGCCGACAAAAAATCAACTTAAATATCGGTTCAATACACCGGTAACAATATCGTAATAAATAGCTTCATTCTGGACAACAAAGCGCAGCTCAAAAAAGTTGGCAAAGAAAAACATAAATAACTCGGTAACTGATTTTATCTAGCGCGGCAAACGTCAATGTAGAAATAAAACGGTGCGGGCAGTTTAGGTAGGAACGTTACTGCTTTTGTTCAAATAAATCGATTTGTAGAATATCTAGATCGAGATGTTGTCGCGTGCGGGCGGGACGGACGGCCGGACGGACTCCGGACACCAGAGGGCCTACTCTGAAACGTAAAACCCGAAACTTCGGTATACCCGTCCCTCTCACTCTCTAGTCGGGACAGAATCGAGTGAAAGGCGCGGGGCCATCTGAAGTTTCGGATTAGCGTTTCAGAGTACGGTCCCAGTTACGTCGCTGTATGCGATATTAGGGTGTTGCACAAGCGTCTTGCAACCGTCACTAAAGACTCAATGCAGTCTAAGATATCTAGTAAGCACGTAGCACGTAGTAATTTGGCTTGCCACCTGATTCGGCAAGGCTAGGCGTATAATGTCTTACAAAATTAAACATTTAAATTAAAACTTCTAGCTCACTTAGGTACTTATACCAAACTATAGTAGAGATGCCCGTATTATTGTACTTTATATTGTACAACTCTCGACAACTATTAGATGCACTGTTTAGTCTGTTCCAACGGAGAAGTAATCATGATATCGAGAATTATCGGATGTGTTTTACAATATTCGTTCGTACTAAGGGTGAAGGAAAAATTATAAGAACAGCTGTCACGTAATAAGTTTAAATGTCCTGACTGAATTCCCTCAATAATATTGTGTAACAGACTTTGGACAACAAGAATCTTACTTCACCAGAAAGCGGCGCGGGCGCCGGCAGCGCCGCCCGTGCGTAACGTCTCGTCGCCTTTACCAGCTCCCGGACACTAGACGATAGCGACAAACAAGTGTCCGGGAAACCGACAAGTGTAAGTAAACTACTCGCTCGCCATTACTCCAAACGTATCTCTCATCTTAATTCTCTACAGCGAAATTACAATGCAGCTAATTTAAAGTTCGTGTCCAAATCCAAATGAGTTAAATGCACTTCAATAAGCATTGAATCCTATTCTAACTGACGTTTGACTGCAGTTAGCCTGTCCGTGTCGTGTCGGGTGGGTATGGAGGAGAGCAGCGGCCGACCACACGGGCCGACCGTAAGCTGAGAATAATTTCTCGAATTAAACGGTTTTAACGGCTATCAGTGAATTACACGCGCGACAAAAACCGGCGGCGGCCGACTGTGACAGATGGAAAATCTCGAGCTGCCGTTTTTGTGATGCAGCCGATTTGAATACAGTGTCGCGGGCGCCGTGACGCACGCGCCCCCCCTCCCCCGCCACCCGCGGGGCGTAGATTTTTTCCCGGACGAACCATTCATTCCATAATTAACGCGAATAAAAAACGAGCTTAGAAAATTGGAAACGTCGTCGTCGGTCGCTTCCCGCGCCACAAAAAGCGGCTCAGCTGTGGATCGGTATTAATTTAATTAAGTCGTCGTTTTGTCTGTCTGTCGCACTCACCGTTGAGGT
This sequence comes from Crambus lathoniellus, assembly GCA_949710035.1. Taxonomy (NCBI): domain Eukaryota; kingdom Metazoa; phylum Arthropoda; class Insecta; order Lepidoptera; family Crambidae; genus Crambus; species Crambus lathoniellus. The sequence goes on along the minus strand of OX453306.1, from coordinate 31,652,027 downwards.
CCAGCACCATCTGCGTGTTGAAGAAGCTTGTGACGTCACCGCGGCCGGACACTGCAACAATACAACTGCGTTACAAATCATGTTTGAGTGTTAGAGTAAACAGTTACACATAATTTATTATTCATTCAGCGTATGGCGGAAATATACGGTTCACTTTTGCCTTTCAATTTGGATGAAGCAACCAAATTGAACAATGTAAACGTAAAAGTGAATCATTCAATGTCAATGTGCGTCTGTATTTCTGCGCCTTCAACCAAAGTGAATCAATTAGATTGAACCGTGAAATATTAGCATAAAGTCTCTCGATAACAACATGCTAAATTTTAAACCCGGAAGTAGGATATACCTAAAGACGCAAAGAATAAATAGTCTGAGCTATTTATTTAGCACAACCACACATTATCGGCTGTAACGATTTGCATATTTTGCAGACGAAGCGAGAATACTGAATTTATTTACCGGAACGTTTGATAAGCTTCGTACATACCAATGTTTGTTATAATTTTTAATTATAATCGTTTGTTTGACCGCACGCGCCGTCTATTTTGAGTTAGCTGAGATGTTCGCGTAAAACCTCATTTGCGAACTACAGAGGACCTAGACAAGTGGCTTTCTATTATCGGTATCGCCAGTAGAATAGAAAGAAAATGTATGGGATTGACATTAGCGCTCACGTGACATTTCGATCGCTAATGTCAACCCCATACATTTTCTTTCTATTCTACTGGCGATATCGAAAATAGAAAACCACTTGATTTTTTTTTATGATATAGAAGACGTAGACCACAGATTATCAAAATTTTTAACTGGGTACAAAGTAAAACTCGTCCTTCTGTAGGACAGGCAAAGGTACTGAACTATGCTGCCTTGATGTTACCGTTTTATTTTGTTATGTTTTTATTTTTATTGAGTGTTAGTTATGTAATATGTTTGTTTATTGTATTTGTGGTGGCGTCTTGTGTTACTCGCACAGGCCCTGTCAGAATACCAGCGTTGTTGTAGGGTGACATTTTTTCACCCAGCAACAACATATGCTGAGGCAGGGTCCTGATTGGCCCAACAAAAAGATACGTACATAATTGTTTAAAAAAAAAATTATGTTTGTTATTTGTATTCATTGTAGTATTGAACTTGTGATGTGCCATTAAATGTCTTTCATTTCATTTCATTTCACTTGTCTTGGCCCTCTGTATTGGTACCTATCGGCCACGTCGATGTCTTACGTTAAATTATATTTTATTGTGAAGGCTGGCAATAAGCGAAAGGTGGGCACGCGCACCGCTGACGTTCGGCGTGGAGCATACCTACGCCACGCCACAGAATATATAATAGTGCCACGCGGCGAACAATGAGAGCTCTAAACCATTCACGACATTTGCAGTGTTCAATAGTTGCGTTGGTGTCACCACCAGCTGCTCGGCCATATCAAGTATTTGTCTCGCAGAAGTTATAATGATGCAAATCATTCGGAGACAAGTAACGGCTAAATCAATAAAGTCAACAAACGTTATTTGAACTCTAATACATTTTAAAGTCAGTTTCAGATTTTAAGAAATCGGCAACTTTTAAAAATATATTATAAGCTTCAAACTAGTTTTGTTAATGTTTTAATTAAGAATTAATCTGTAGTTATTAGAATTTAAATAAAAATAGTTAATAGAGTTTTAACAAAGCCACAGAAATAAATAAATTTTTGCAAAAATCTTCCGATCAGAAATAATAAAAGCGCAAATAATAGTAATTGTGAGACTGAATAAAGTTATTTGTATTTATTTGTATTTCGTTGCAGTAAACTTTTCGAATGGTGTTATTCCTCGTGCACTGTAATATTATTCAGCAGCTGCTTGAAATTTAGTGTAGAAACCTTAAATAAGATTTAATTGATCTAAATACCCATTCAAATGGAAAAGAGAAAATAGTCATGATAGAATTTCTCAATTAGGTGAACGTTTTACGATTGCAACGGAACAATTAGTAAATAATCAATTGACTTCAGGTCCATCATTTTCTTTTTGTCAATTTATAACAAACTAACAATCCTCGCGATAAAACATATCCTGTTACTCGGGAAGAACGTAGCTTTCTAATGGTCAAAGAATTTTTGAAATCGGTCCAGTAGTTTTGGAGCCTATTCGATGCAAACAAACAAACACACAATCAAATCTTTCCTCTTTATAATATTAGTATAGACTAGCGCTCCATTCGCGACTTCGTCTGCGTAGACCCCTTTTACAAAAATTTAAGGCGATACTCGGAAAAATTATGCTAAAGCGAGATAGCAATGAGAAAACGACGCGCGCGAGAGCAAGACCGATTTTGCCGATTACGCAAAAAAAACACAAAATCACTTCGTATTCAAAAACTATAGCGAGTTTAAAAAAATGCTTCTATACGATCCTAAATATTATTGGTGTCCACTAATTAAACCAATTTTCAATAGTATATGTATCCCCATTTAAGAATAATCTTGATATTTCTTATTTTTTAGAGGTATTTTCGAAAATAAAAAGTGTCGAGCCAAAATCATAAAATCGTGTTTCTGAATCTATACGATTCTAGATAAAGGTATGAAGAAATATATATCTTATTACCAGATTTGTTACAACTGTAACCGTCTTATAGTTTTAAATCAAAAAGTCCATACTTTTTCAGAGTAGCGCCTTAAGAAAATCCTCTCATATAGCACCCCTACACTCCTTCTTGTGCCCAGTAGTTTTGGCTGTGCGTTGCCTGTCAGTCAGTCAGTATAGTATAGTTTGAATTGAAAACAGTTTTTCATTTTGTATGACCTGGGTGCCTACCATCAACTCTTATTGCGGTTTTGTTTAGGACCTAAACTGATCTGCTTCGCTTATTCGTACGACAGCTTAATATCAATGACAGCGATTCAGTGATCATTCAATGACATTTCACAGCCGCTAAGCTGTCAAGAACTCTTATTTGACTTATAACTCGGCCAAGCTAACATGTCACCTGCAGGTTATACCCGTCCCTCTCACTCTCCGGGCCTGACAGAATCGAGTGAAAGAGACGGGTAGAAGAAATAAGGACACAAATCGTTCGGTCATTTACTTTAGCAATTCATTTGCGATCCAGTTTTTAGAAGGTCATAGTACGAAAGAAAGCAATTCATTTTAGGAACCTATTCTGCATCGCGCTAGTTTTGAATCGCTGTCTTAAAGATGATGGTACGCACCCAGAGGTATCGAGGTTGTCTCGGAAATTGTATCATTATATAATTTTTAACTTCCCTCCATAGAAATTGCTTCAAAGCGGGCTCAGAACTTTGGAGTTCACTAAACAATTCAACGGCATCTTATTCAAGTGTTTAACGTTAGTCGTATTTTTATTCTTTAAACGCAAATGGTTAAAAGTAAAACAGGTTGACACTGGAAAATTTTGAAAATAAAGTATCAGAATAAAATCGACCCGCGTCACAACTAGCTCCGATGGGACTCGACCCCACGACCTTCCACTGTCCGGACGAAATTTTCTAATACTTCATTTTTAATAGCTATTTTCTATATATAAAAATTGCATTGTGTATGCAAAAACGTCAAAATAGTCAGATTTAAGTATACTGATACGCGACAGGCACCTACCCATTTCAAAGTGTTTTTAAAAAATAAAAATTTAAAATTTGAAATCATTTATTTATGGCTCGTATACATAATCAACAAGAATAATAATAATAATAATTACACAATATCACCAAGATTTGATTAAAAATATATAAAATTAACTCATTACGCAATAAAATTTAATTAATTAGTTAATTACTTACAGCTATTCAATTTAAAATAATCAAATTAAAATTCATTCATTTTTACAAGCTTTTTATTAACTTGCCATGTTAGTTAGTATGTTAGTTAGTGGGGGACAAATCTTGCAAGCTTAATTTGACCCACTTCCCACTTGTTTTCGATGACAATACAATCAGCAAATGACAGTACAGTCAGCAAAAAAGCCTGTGATAAAAATGAAATTTTTTACAAGCTTTTTTTCAATTCATTCATTTGGTTTTTGGTTGCGTCAGAGCAGCGCAAGCTAATAAAATTGGTGAAATGACATTAGGCGGGCAAAGCTCGCGCATTATGATTTCATAACGTGCTGACCTTTGCATTTGCGGGTTGCGGGTTGCGGGCTGCGGGCTGCGGTTAATAAAAATTGGTCATTACCGCAAACCGAACGGTGAACATTGAACATTCAATATGGTATCGATGTGGAGCTCATTTTATTGTGCAATCGAGTTTATATCGAGTCCGACCACGCAGCAAAAGAAACTAACGCAATGCTGTGTAGATTCGGCGTGGAATAAATAAATTAAGTGATATGAATAGTGGACACCATCATATACATTGTCCCAATAACAAACTATCGCTTAAGCACTATAGTATAGTGGTAGATAATATGGAAATTAGAAACAACTACGGGTAGGTATTATCGCATACACCCAGACCTGATAAAATATTGAAATAGTAGATTTCATTACAAGTGCGGAAAGCCTGTCATTGCAAAGAGTTCCGACAAATGTCTACCCGAGCCGAGGCGCAGCCGAAGGTGAGGGTTGACAGTCGGAACAAGTTGCAATGACGGTTCCGCACGTGTACTGAACAACTATTTTTAATACAGTTGCGAAAAAATTAAGCAATTTAATAAAATAATAAAACACAATAAACTCAACTAACTAATCGTAAAAGAATATAAGCAGAGACTTTTTTTATGTTTTCTTCACCCATTCTGGGTTGGCAAAGGAAACTATGATCATACAGCCAAGGCTTCAGTAGAATTTTTTTATTGATATGAAATGAAAATTAAATTAAATGAGATGAAATGAAATGAAACCTAACAAAAGCAATCCGAATCCTACAGAAGCGCCTTTCCTTAGCCACATTATTGCACTAATTCCACCATACTAAGTACCTACCACAATAAAAACCAGAAAAAACTAATTTAGAAAATTAAGAAATAAGGTCCCTCATTTTCTTTTCACTTACTTGCGCAAACTCCTATAAGCAGATACTATGGTAAATAGTGCACGTCATACCATATTTAGTAATCTGTGGTCATACAGCCAATTTTATGTATTTTTTATATTCATAAATTCAATTTGGCCGATACTAATATTAATTTAATGTAACTATAATTAAAATTACTTTTAAATCTGATATTGAAACAAATTAGTAGCTTCTTTTTAGAAATATTTGCATGAATCATAAAAACTTCTATGATATTTTTTTTTGTAAAAACTTCGTGGTTGGTTTTTTCTTTTTAGACAATATTTTGACAGTTGGGAAAGAAAACGCACGAGTTCGGGAAAGGTAAAGAAAAAGTTCGAGTGCGTAATAGCCCACATCCCGAACGCTATACGTCCCTGCAATACGCCACTTTTAGAGCAACTGTATTAAAAAGTTCGTTTTCATGATTTAATATACCCGACCGGGAATAGAGCCCCTAGTCTCTAGAAATAGAGGCACCTTAAAAGTGGTGTGTACCACTTGGCTACGGAGGTTATCAAATTACAGTAAAATATAGCTTCAGTAATTAATGGTTCTTATTAACAAATTGTTTGTGCGCAATACATGCGTGTGGTTATGAAGTATAATAGTAGATTTCATTACAAGTGCGGAAAGCCTGTCATTGCAAAGAGTTCCGACAAATGTCTACCCGAGCCGAGGCGCAGCCGAAGGTGAGGGTTGACAGTCGGAACAAGTTGCAATGACGGTTCCGCACGTGTACTGAACAACTATTTTTAATACAGTTGCGAAAAAATTAAGCAATTAAATAAAATAATAAAACACAATAAACTCAACTAACTAATCATTTGGAAAATGGCGCCAACCGTAAAAGAATATAGGCAGAGATTCTTTTTTTTTTTCACCCATTCTATGTAGGCAAAGGGAACTATGCCCACACAGCCAAGTCTTCAGTAGTTTTTTTTTATTGATATGAAATTAAATGAGATGAAATGAAATGAAACCTAACCTAACAAAAGCAATCCGAATGCTACAGGAGCGCCTTTCCTTATTTCTCACTTTTAGTACATCGTTTTCCATTAAGGAACATTATTGCAATAATTCCACCATACTAAGTACCACAATAAAAACCAGGAAAAACTAATTTGGAAAATTAAGAAATAAGGTCCGTCATTTTCTTTTCACTTACCCGCGCAAACTCCTATATGCAGAGACTATGGCAGTGCACGTCATTCAGCCAACTTTTTTATATTTATAAATTTAATTTTGCCGATACTAATATCAATTTAATGTTTAAATTTTAATTAAAATTACTTTTAAATCTGATATTGAAACAAATAAGTATCTTCCTTTTAGAAATATTTGCATGGATCATAAAAACTTCTATGTTTTTTTTAGTAAAAACTTCGTGGTTGATTTTTTCTTTTTAATAATAAATCGAGGTCAGTGTTTTTAATAGACATTATTTTGACAGTTGGGAAAGAAAACGCACGAGTTCGGGAAAGGTAAAGAAAAAGCTCGAGTGTGTAATAGCCCACATCCCGAACGCTATACGTCCCTGCAATATGCCACTTTTTGAGCAACTGTATTAAAATAGTATATTATGATACAAGTGAGCTTAGGTTGCTCATTATACACGAGGCTGTGGGTTGCAGCCCGAGCCGCAGGCGAGGGCGTAAATCAGCCGAGTGTCTAGTGAGTAAGTTGCTCACGAGTTTCATACGCACTTTTTCAACACACTTGCGAGGAAAAACAAACATTTATTGCATACTTGTATTAACCTAATATTAACTAAGGGAAAAAGCGCGCAAGTTTTTTTTTTTGCACGCACCAAATGTGAGGTGATTGATTACATACAGCCATACAGCCTACGTCAAAATAATTAAGTATAATAATAGTGATAAAATGCAAATGTTTTATAACAAATTATTGTGAATTATAAATAATTTGATAATAATATACTTAATTATGTTTTTTGTCTTAATTAGGGACACATTTATTTATTCTAAAAACGTAAATGGATTTTCAGCCGTATAAAACCTCTTTGTTGTTACAAAAAAAGAACTGTATCTATTACCCGCTGAAATTGAAAATGCTCTGTTGACTCGCATATAACTTGCAGTTAGGTACTAACTTAACTTTGTAGGGATACTGTATTACCCGGTTAAATTGAAAAGTCTCTGTTTACTCGCATATAATTTGCAGTTAGGTACTTACTTAACTTTGTAGGGATAATTCTATTACGCAACTAGTACTGTAATATTATTATGCACGCGTGGGTTATAGTTCGGTTTATGGCCCTAAGATCGATGTAATAAGGCTCACTTTATGAGCAAGTGTGTTGAAAATAAGTTTATGGGTTAATGCATGTGAAATATTGACGGGTTGTTAATTTGACTGAAATATGAGTTGTTATAAATAACGCACTTCACGGTTAATGTTACATTTTAGGATTCCGTAGCCGAATGGCAAAAACTGGAACCCTTATAGATTCGTCATGACTGTCTGACTTTCTGTCTGTCTGTCCGTCCGTATGTCACAGCCACTTTATTCCAAAACTATTAAAACTACACAGTTGAAATTTAGTAGGTAGATGTATTTCTAATATACCGCTTTACGATTTTTACTTAATAATAAAAATAATATTCCATACATGGAACTGAAACTAAAAAAAAAATTTTTCATCAATCCTTTACGAGTGGTGTGTCTATAAGTATAGCTTTTTAAAAAATGACATTGAGGTTTCTCGAACCATTTTTTCTGAATCTCAATCTTTCGAAAGAAAGACACTTTCCAGTGGCAAAATGTGTCCCCCCCCCCCTCTAACTTTTAAAATCAAACAGTGAAAAGTATATGATGTAGATCTTAATAAAATGGTTTGAACGAGATATAGTTCACACACATAGTTACACATTTTCAAAAACACCGCAAATGTCATTCATACAAACACCATGAAAAACAAAGTTATTTTTACTGACGAAAAATGATAGCGGTATTTTGGCTAGGTACAGGCAATCGATCGGTACTTCAAATGGGTACGGAACCCCTCATGAGCGAGTCTGACTCGCACTTGGCCGTTATTTTTAAATGTGGTTATTAACATTAACGCTGCACACGACAGGTAGGTACAATTAAGTACAATAGTCAAATAAAATAAAACTAATTATATGAAATAAGTACCTTAGGTCCGGTTGCTCGACGTTTGGTTACCTTAACTTTAGGGTTAAATTATGGTTAAAGTAAAATTAACCGGCAGTCAAATTACACTTTTAACGGCGGTCAAAATAACCAACAGGGTGGGGTGGTTTAAATTTTGACATTAGTAATTAAGGGAAGGTTAATGAAATAGTACAGACAACACTTTTAACCCAACGTATTTTTCTTTGACCGAGGTCAAAATTGACAACGGTTAAATTTTAACTTTAGCTTTACTGTAATGTACGAGCAACCGGACCTAAGTAGTTAAAAACAAACCGTCTGTCGCCGCAAAGTTTAACGTTTTAATTACGAACGGACGAGAACGAAAACCAAAGAAAATTTTTAAATCGATTTTCTAATTTAGTTAAAAACAATACGTCTAGGTACAGGAAAAATCATCAAATTTTATTGTATTCTTTAAGTTACTTAAAAGCTTAGTTTTCTGATGTGATGATAACAGTAAGCACCTAGATATTTTGAATTCTCAGGTATAACTCTTGTTTATACTTAATTGTTGTTTTATTCCATTTACATAATTTAAATATTATAAATAAGCAGATTATCTCTCGGATGATAATGCTATTATACATCACCTAAAAATACCGGCCCAATTTATTCTCCGTAGAATTCTCATTAGTTAATTTGTGCAAATATATTCAAACAACTCTTCAATAAATAAATTTAAATTACTTGGTTCTTATGAAAAAACGGATAGGTACTAATGTATTCTGCGATGATGACGGTTCTGAGTCTAATATTGTTTAATCTAATTAAAATAGTTACCGTGGTTTTGCCCGGCGCGTGCGGCTACTGCTTGAGCGAAATTAATATTTTGAAAAAAATTACTGCCACTAATTAAAAAGGAGACAGAGTTTCCTGAAGCCCGATCGCGCCGGTAAAACCAAAAGATTTGTGACTTCAGAAAAAAATATCCGGAGTGAAAGTTCTGGAATCTAAAAATGAGCAAAATGAGCCTTGCAAAAAAAATAATTTAGAAAAACCTAACAAATAAGGCAATCAGATTTGCTTTTATCATTCAAAATAAGGCTAGGTATTCAAAACTTATATTGTTGCATAAATGCGCGTAAAAACTGCTTCAAAAAAGCATTATTTAAGTGAAAATCAACCGAGCGTATTTGGCAAGTAATTATCACGAAGGCCTGTCCTTGCAAATATTTCACTTATAAGTCGGGTGTTTTATAAGGGGTATGCCCCCCCCCCCCCCCAGCCAAACTTGGTTTAACTTTTAATTGGTTAATAATTAGTTTGTAAAGTACATAATTGTGGCATATACAGACATTTGACCAAATTCGACCTGATCATCATAACAAGAAACAATACGTGATGGAAAATGCTAAAAGAAACGCTACAAAACTTCTGTTCGTCCTGAAACTGGCACCAATTTAATGTTATCCGAACTGAATATGTTTCTCTGCAGTCCCTAATATGGATCCGAGACAATTTAGTGCCAATAGAATGTGTGAGAGCCCCTTTCTCGGTGCATGTAACTGGCTGGGAAATGGTAAAAACCCTTTTACATCGGTTTCTTCAAGGCGGGACAACGCGAGCTCCCGGGATGGGTGCGCACGAACAATGAAACAAATTAACACGAATGAGTTTAAACCAATCTTACTGATAAGTGAAGAGATAAAATAAAGCTTGATGATATCCACCATGAAGAAAAAGGGGATAATTTAGAGGAAAGGGGCAGCTTTTTGGAAGAGTACCTACTAACAATAAAACAAATAATATGGGAAGCGTTTTTGTCAGTATGCTTTAATTCAGGAGTAAATGCTTAACCATAATCTTGAAAAAAAAGAAAAAAATACAGACTGGATTTGAACCGAGGTCTTCTGGCTTCAATACCGCCAGAGCCAGAGCTATTACAAATTGGAAACGGTGGCGAAATTTGCCTTCGTATTCTAATGACATTGTAACAGTTTTTCGATCCGTGTCCGTCTTACGAATTTTCGATCTGACAGTCACGTGTCCTGATGCGAGTTTAACATTTTTTACCCATCACAAAAAGTGCACAACGCCCAGCTAAAGAAGTTTTCACTTCAAAAACATTTTTCACGGAAAAAAATCTTTAGAAAACTATGAAATAAAACGTAACGTACCTACGTTTTCTTCTTTTTTTGGTTTCCCACTTATAAATAACCTTGGGTAGTCTTGGGCGTCGATCGGCTCGGCAAACATTGGGCGCATCTTACGGCACGCATTTAACATTGTCATTCCGACCCGTCACCTAATCGAGCGTTAAAGGGGTAGCCTTTTATCAGCATAAAAAGTGGCGTCGAATTAACGGGCGGGCGCGGGAGCGGGCCCGTAACGAGGCGACTGGGACGCGCGGCGGTGTCGGCCATCGCTTACGGGCGCGCCGTAAATCGCGCGGGTGAAATACCGGCCCCGGATAATCCGGCCGGCTCCCGGGGGACGGCCGGCCGCTACTCCATAAATCGTCCCCATTTGGCGGCCGCGAATCAAAGGAGGTAATTCGCAATGTTTAAATCCAATTTGAAAGTAGAAAGGCACCCTCCCGCGCGCGGCGTCTGCATACGAATCGCTCTCGCTTGTCGTTATCGCGCGCCGCCGCTCGGAATAGCCCCTCCAGGGGCGCCCCACGCAATTGTAGCCACACTTCAAGTAAATAATAACAAAATGGACTAACTCATTCACAAGTACGAATGATTGATGACGAACTGATAGCGACCGGAAATCGCGTATGATTACAACGAAAAAACAACATCACCTTGTAGTGCTATCGCAAGATAATTTATTTGATAATGTATTATTAAAATTAAATTCAATTGATTACATGTAAATGCATAATTAATATCAGTAAGTCTCTGATAAGGGGGATAATAATGTTATATCAAATATTATCTCGAACCAAATACGCAAGTGACTGACGAACATGAATGAAAAGGCTTAAAAAATCAAACAATACCTAATCTTATCTCTTGCGAAAAAAATTACAATAATTAGTGTAAAAGAGAGCCCAACTTCATGAAGAATATTATGAAGAAATCAAAGCAGTACAATAACCTAATCCCTGAAAAAACAACGTATTTGGTAAACTCGGTATTCGTAGGAGATTCAAACTAGATTCTATCAACGTTATCGGTTATTTCTAGGAATTGTCTAAGTTAACGTGAATTATATTTATATCATAGAGGGTACCTCTAGGTACGAGGATAAATTAGCCTTATGCTGGAGCTTCACCTGCGTCTAATGCCATTAATTAGCGCGCTATTTGATATAACACACAGGTGTAGCTGGGACTTAACGCACTAATTTGCTTCAATTAGCGCGCTAAGACGCGCATGCCGTTATTAACGCTGTACAAGTACATTAATAAAACATAATTATTAAACCTACATTTTAAGTTTGAAACTCCGCGTAACGTCGCCGCGCGTCCACGAATTACTTAGGTACATGTATATTTTTAGTGCAATAAATATCTTCGGAAAGTACGGTGCTATTTACATTTCTTACACCTATTATACATACATTTCATCCGATTATTGCATTCAGGGAAACATTATAACATCCCTACAACAACAACAGTTACATAACAGTGATTTAACTATCAGTGACAATTAACATTCTACATAGGTAACATCTACGATCGCAGGTGTGAGCCTGAACAAACGCCGTTAGGCGTCACGCAGGTGAAGCCCCAGCATTACTTGAATAAGTAATCGATATCAATAATATGACAATAATGTGCGATACATAAGCCACGAAAGACATACTGTCTTCTTCTACGCTTCCAGTTATCATAATTTTATAAAATACATGTCTATATTTGGGAAAGGCCGAAGCCAACCGTAAAGAGTATTAATTAATTTTCTGAATCACTTGTACGGCGGTAGATGTGTGTAATCTGTAGGTACTCTGGCCCGGTAACACGGCTCTGGAGTTAAGCAGCTCATTATGCAAATAGGGACGCGCGAAAGAGCTATTGCAACTTAAGGCTGGGATTCATCAAAATAGGGTATTTTAAATATGGATAACTCTCAAATCACAAGTACTGAAATTTTGGAAAAAATATATGTTATTTTACAGTTATTTATCTAGTGCTTCCGGCCGTTTTTTTGATTGGTGATATTTTACTGTGTCAAATAAAATCCCAAACATTCGTCTAATCGTAATCCAAATACCCTATTACTTGCAGTATACTTGGTTTTAGTTAATGAAAAATATACGAAAATAATTGTCTTTGAATAGCCGAGGGATTCCGGCCATCATGTGTTTAAATTTTTTATTATTTAATTTTTAATTGAATTTTAAGTGATTTTTGATTCGCGGGGCGCTCGCGAGTTCACAGTTCACTGCCGGCTGCCCTTCAAATGCCTTCGTGGTCTAGTGGTACACACCTACGATTTCAGATCCTAAGAGGGGGACAAGGGACAAATTGTAAGTATATACTTTAGCCACTTGGCTTGGCTGGTGGTACTATTTGTACCAGCACCTTATCTATCTAAATCTGACGCTATAACAACAATGTTTCAGCATTGCATTGTTGTGTTCCGGCACTCCGGGATAAGATAACCAGTTCCTCAGTAGTTGAGGCTTCCGGAAGTAGCGCACTTCCACCTGCAGCCTTATCATCACTTAACATCAGGAGTGATGAATGCTAAGCGAAATCTCGTAGTGGATAAAAAAATATGCTAAATCGTTTGTTAGTTCGAATGTGCTATAAGCTATGAAACTACTAATCGGGATGCAAGCAATTTTGGCACAGACCTTGGCCGTGAGAATAAATATTAACCGCCTTTTAATCACGAAATGATAAAATGAATGCAGCTCAAATGGGGAATAGGCAATGGTATGGGAATCAGGAAAAATATCCCCTTGTTTTTGTTTGTAATAAAAATTTTACTTGCCAATTTCGTTAATGTTATGAGGTGAATTTATAATAGCAACGGAATCTGAAACAGTTACCTATCTTTAGTATGTTTTGTTAAGCCGTCTGTTTGTTGTGCAGTCAAACGGAGATAACTATAAGTACTGTCTGTAATTATTGGCAGTATAGTTTTTCTATAATTAGCACAACCTGTGACAACTGCATCCAGTTGTGATGACTTCTAGTAGGTACCTACTTAAATGTGTCTTGGTTATCGCGTGTACCAATATCATTGATTACAGTTTCGTTTTTAACGGAAGAAAACACGCGCGGGCAAATTTTTAGAAAATGTTTAGAGCTTAAGTGAAAAACAGGCAAATGATAACTAGTTTCATTGAGGGTGGTTTACACCTGTAGATGCGTTGGATCGTCACGTTAATACGCTGGCGAAAAGAATGAGAAGCGAGGTCAGTGACCGCGGGTGGTTAATTGCGTCTCATCCCGCCGCCCCCACCCCAACCCGCCGCCGCCAGACTGTGGGTCACGCAGACCTTCGGCGACCACAAACATTGCCCTATATACGGAAATCGATTACACTAAAGGGAACAAGTTCAAGTTGTAGTACTATTGTGCTAAGCCTTCCTGCTGCAGCCACCTGTGCTGGTCAGCGGCGCGTCTTGACTGGTTACACGGACTGACTCTGACTTTGATGAATTAAAAGATGAATCTTATAATCGACGTGTAAGTGGCAGTGTTTAAAGTCGCATATTTATCGCATTAAACTTGTAGTAAATGATGAACAATAATCAACAAATGCAATTTACTGACAATATTACAAGTTCGCATAATATTACCACTTCTTTAAAAAAATAATGTGATACATTTTGAATTAGATACGCATGAAAGGGAGAATTTAAATTAAATGCGGGATTAGTGACGTTTACGAATAATCCTAATCAATAATAGGCAGGTGAAGAGGCAAAAACGTTGGTTTCACTCCGATAATGTCTGTCATCGTGTTGCGGCGACGATTTGCCTCACAAATGCGGCTTTCTACATACTAATCAAATGATGGACGCGCCTTGTCCAGCCGATAGCGAACGTTACAATATCCACAGGTCAGAATGCTTGTAATTAGATTATTAGTTCAGTATCTGATAAAGGCGATAATTTTATTATAATTTTGAATTAAACATCTTTTTATCAATTTGCAATCGCAATATTTGAAGTTACAATCTTCAACTTCTCTGAAATGATAATGTTTAATAGGATGATTGTAATCGTAATGCATCTCATTAAAAAAATAACCCTGGGCATCGTCGGGTGTTATTAAGGCGCTGGGCTGCGGCGAGGGAGGGTTAATAATAGTAATAAGCAGGGCCACTGAGCCTTCGCAGTCGGCGCGACTCCGCCGATTCCCAAATTTGCATTATGTGTCACCAAATGAATCCTGACAGGCCAGTGTATGCAAATAAGTCAAAAATGATCGGGCGACGGCGGCGGGTCACGCTGCGTAAACCGTATTATGAGTGCTCAGACGCCGCCGCCAGGCCCATATTTACAGCTCGTATGAAAACTTGACTCGAGCTAATTTTTTAAGTTTTATGAGGCGTAGAGATAACTTTTATAGACTCTACATTAGTCTGAGATGCCCGCTGGGCGCTGCGTGATAACACAATTTTATTAGCGTTAAGAGAACTAAGCGCGTGTTCTACAACGTGTCTGCTCAATTGTTTTCTACGGAAATTATAACCCGCGGTAGTTTAATTGACAAACTACCAATTAACTCTTAAAAAATTCAACGTAAAGCTACTTTGTGTCAATTTATTATAATTAAGTATAAATCAAATGATAATTTAAAATTTTGCGTAAATATGCATACTTTGCAATATTTATGTCGACACAAATTGAATGTTAGATAAATAACTCGTTTAATGGCAAATCGCTCACACATGTCACAATGGAACGATGTCAAGGGTGAAAAATGTAATAATACTGTACCTACTCGTATGCATGGTATGAAAAGTATGTTTGATATCATACGTGTTCGAGTTTATATAACTCTCTCAAAACATACACAAACCAATGGTTTGGGTCAAACAAAACAAAACGAGAAATTATGAGATGAATTGAAGTGAAATCAATATAATTTTCAGCGTTTCATCTTGTTTCTCTTAATTAAAAACACCCCGCTTTTTGCAGTTGGGGAAAAAAGCAACAATTCGTTACCTACGCTTTTGTGGTTTCTGGTAACCCAAAAAAAGATAATTGAATTGAGTTGAATTGACTTTGGTTCTGAATTAAACTTTTTGCTGAATATTTTACCCAACAATAAAAATAAATAAATAAATATTCTCTTACAATCACAACAATTATCAAAGCCCGTAGTTAATTTCTTAAGAAACTGTGTCTAAGTGAACTTGATAACGGATAAATATATAAGTACTTAAATACTTTTTGATTGTAAATACATACTTAATATACATAGAAAACACCCAGACAAAGACAAATAGACATGTTCATGCACACAAATATTTGTCTTGTTCGGGAATCGAACCCGAGACCTCTGGCGCAGAAAGCAGGTAGTTTTACCCCTGTGCCAAATCGGTCTACCTTACCTACTAACGTCTAAAATAACTTAAACTCTAATTAAACTTTCGGATAAAACATTATTTGCATACTATCATTTACATACCTAGGTACATTTATCAAAACGTCATTTGAAGTGACTTACTTTAAATAAAATAAAATATTCAGGTTTTGCAATAAAATTACTTTTGTAAATACCTCTGAACTACTGCAGGTTGCATGGGACATACATTATATTACACCGACTGATCATCATTGCTTATATCGTAATTCGTAACAGATGCAAAATTAGTGCCTAATTATATGAGCAGATGTCGTGTGTATGGTCAAATATGATTACGTGGCGGTGTGAGCAGCGGTTCGGACGTAAAGTTCACGGCATTCCCAGGCGCGGGCGGGGCCCCGTCGCCGGTGCACAGGGCCCCGCAGCGAGCGGCGCCCGCGCAGGCCCTCGACGTGTCATTAGTCCGCAAACTACGCGTGACCCCATCAACACTAATTCACTTACTTAGATGACATTATTACAATCAAATTACCTCCCAACAGCTCTCACATTTCACATCGGTTACCTTTCGAATATAGTGATTTGCCACCAATCTAATTTCATTATAATTTGATGCTGCTATGATCAAAATTATGATTCTATTGTTCCAAGTGAACATGGATGGAGACATTACAGTGACGATCTACTAGCAACCTATTATAGTTATCATTATTGTCACTTTAACTGTAAGCATCTTTTCATTTAGGTATGTAATAAGCAAATAATTTTAGATGGATCTAACTATTATTACTGTAAGTGTGTAACTGTAATGTCACTATAAAAAATCAATTCCGACTTCCACTGTTGATTTATCAGAATAAGATTGAGGGCACTACAACCCTAATATAAAATGGATTGTCGAGTCTATAATAAAAAGGTGAAGTGCAGGCGGGGCGTGTCAAAGGAATCGTTTTGCACATGAGTAGCGGAGGCGAGCGCAAAGAGAGTTAATATTGTTTGAGGACCGCGGGGGCACGAGGACGGGGCCAGGGGCCCGGGGAAGGGGCCCTGCGGCCGGACCCGCGCTAAATCACTACGAGACACGGGATTACGGCCAAATGACCTCCACACATCTGTTGTTTTGGTATGCAATTTCGATTATAATTTGTAAACGAAGGAAATTTTACAGAATCATGGAAATTAATATCAATATGAATAAAAAAAATATAAGGTCTTTTAGTATCTACAAAGCCATTATAATATTTTTGCATGGCCATTGATGTTGCATAGTTTATGATTTTGAACAAAAAATATTGTAATATTACTTACATGAAAAGAATGCAAACATAGCCTTTAATAAAAAATGATAAATAAAGATGGGGAAAAAAGGTTTTAAAATTTGCAATGTCATAAATCACATTTTGAAATTATAAAAAACAAAAAGCAAAAAAGTTTTTCATTAAAAGTAAGGCGGAAAGTTATGGTTTTGTTTGGATTCTCATTATTGTAAGCTCACGTTTCACCGCCATCTCGCCCGGCGGAGGCGATGGAGCGGTCGTGGTGAAGAGGATACCTATTCCGTCCAGCTGAAGACTCCCAGATTGTACTTCTACGGCACTCCACTTAACACAGGTTTCTGCTATAAATCTTGAGTGAAAATAATATTCTCGAATCGAAGCATTACCGCATTTAAAGACACACTACTTATTTCCTTTCAGCAGCGATCGAAAAGGCTTTTAACTAATTTAATACGGACGGTCAAAACATAGGGTACCATATTTTAGGTTTGTTGACAGATTATCTATTGTGAACTCGAATTTGTATAAGTAACGCACGTCGGGGTTTCGGAGGGATAACAATAAACTCTCAATCTGACCCCCGAGACACGCGCGGCCGAGGGGTCGCGCGGATAAAGAGAGCCTTTATCAAACGGACTACAATGGCTCCGCGAATGGAGCTCCTTCGGCGCGGCCGGGTGGGTCTTCGAGAATCACTTTCTGTTTATCAACAACCCGCAGGAGTCGAAAACACTGTGAGACGGGACCGCGGGCCGACGGCGGAGCACTGCGGAGACACTTGCGCGGATTGTGAGCGGGCACAGCACGCTACTGACCGTGGGCGTGCGGGCGCGGCGGCGGCCAGGCGGGCAGGTCGCGCAGGCGCATGGAGCAGTCGAGCGGCTGGTCGCGCAGGGCCAGCGCGGGCATGGCGCGGCCGCGGCCGCCGGTCGTGGGTCGCGCCGTCTCTCCGGTGCGAGCGTCCGCCCACCGAGCGCGTCCGTGAGACACTGCCGCGCGCTCGCCGCTTTTTTCCGAGGATTTTTTTAGACGCGGGCGGGGGCGGAGCGCGCCGCCGGCCAATGGCGGCGCCCCGCCCCCGCGCCCCGCGCGCCCGCCCCTGCATCGCCGCTACTCTTATTTACGTGCCGTATATTAAAAGGGTTTTCCGCGTGCCGTTATGGATTTTCCTCCGCGAGCCGCTTTACATACGAGCGAGCGGAGGCTTCGCCGCCCGCCGCCGCACCACCGCCGGCTACCCGCTCGGCGCTCACAAAAAATTCGCCTGTATCCCTGTTGCGGGTATGACAATGTCAAAACTGCACTGCTCTGCGTTCTTATAGAATTCCAACTCAACTTTGAAGATTTTATTTATAGTAACAAAGCTAAGTTTTCAAACGTATATGAATGAATAGGACAAACAAAGACGTTATTAAATTTTTAGACACTGAAGTATTTTAGAAGGCTTTGCAGTGGGATGTTTCGGGTGCGGGGGCGCGCGGAGGCTGTGCGGGGTCGTCGACCGGCTGAACTTGACCCCTCCGCCGCCCGAAACTAATTAATACATTGACAACACGCCGTACCACGCACCGCCACGTGTGGCCACGTCCGGGGCCCATCAGTGCCATCACCACACCAAATATTTGCATACATTACCTGAAACTCTTTTCAGAAAATAAATAGTAATATTTTGAAAACTGCAATATGCGCTCATGTGTTTTCTATCATTTGTTTTGTTAATTCTTACAAACAAGTATTTTGGTAACGCATTTCTTTTAAAGACCACTATTTTGTCGGGTTTAACGTCATTTTTTTGCGTAGGTAAACATTATGTTTGCTTAGTTGTAGTTAGGTTGTTAGTTCTGGAAGTAAAGCAATGTTGTTTAGAAATAACAGCTGGTATTTTTATAATAGAGGATGATGACATATTTAAGTCAATTCAGTTATTTTCCCAATTATTACGTAAGTATGGCTGATATCATTTCGAAATCTGTTTGTCAATATTAACTCTTTGTATGTTAAATATAAATGGTGATACCTACTCAGTAAAAGTTGAAAAATTTAGCAACTTATCCCAGTTTAATCATCGTTTTAAAAACGATTATTTAACAAAATGATTGATTGTCTATGGAAGATACAGGTACCTACCTATATTTTTTGTTTTAAAATGAACTAGCAAATCTTTGCAAAAATAATCAACTAACCTAAAAAGCCTGAAAAGTGTTTGTCATTCATTTGGTTTACTGCACAGTACTGAAGTCACACTGAAGTCTCTATTTAGAGAAAAGAGTCTCAGATAAGATTGATATAAGAACTTAAAATAAATTGCTAAAAATAGTGTAAGTAGAGTGTGTGCAGAAGTTGCAACGAGATGTAAATTTAAAACAAGATTATAAAATACTAGCGGCCGCCAGCGGTTTTACCCGCGTGGTTCCCGTTCCCGTAAGAATATCGGAATTAAAAGTATCCTATGTTTTAATCCAGACTATCTACTATCTGTGTGCCAAATTTCAACCAAATCCGTTAAGTAGTTTTTGCATAAAAGAGTAACAAACCTCCTTAGAGTACATCCATACTCAAGTAGGATTCAAATCAATCAAAATCAAATCAAAATATTTATTTATTCACATAGACATAATAAGCATGTACTTATGAATCGTCAATATTTTCCTACCACCCATTCAAGACTTTTTTAACTGACAAGAAGATTGATTCTGCAGTTGCAATTTTGAAACATTTTAACGGAAGTGTACCTATAAGCATTTCTTTTTACATTACGAAAATTACAAACTACTAGTATCCGATGCCAGTCGCTGAATCCTGTCAATCGTATGAATGACAGGTGACTGGTAGCGCAATCTTCGAGTGACCAAACAAAATGTGTACCTATGGGAGATACGCCTCGGCGACTCGTGTCCTCTTGTCGTAATGTAAGAACGCGCTTTGTTCCAGCCAGCGTCAGCAAGTCTTCGGGAAGTGGATAGAATACCTATATATACAATAATTAATATTAATAATTTTTCAAAACTACTAGTAGGTACAATGACAAGTTTTCTAGAGTGTCGGTAGCTCCACTGCAAAAGAAACAGTCAACGATAGCAATTTCGAATTCCCTCTGAGTAAGTTGGATGTTCTTAGTTTTCTTTTAGTCTAGTACCTATCAATCTATATTCTATATCTATTTGTCTCTATTTATATATATAGAACTCTTGCTTTACTAACTGACTGACAGACAACGCACAGCCGAAACTACTTGGTGCAAGAAGCTGAAATTTGGCATGTTTGTTCCTTAAGGAGTGTAGAGGAGTACTAAGAGTGGATTTTTGAAAATTCCCTTCTAAGGGGGTAAAAAAGAGGGTCCATGCATAAATATTACTTACGAGCGGAGCGCTAGTAAGTAATATTTAACTTACAATAGTAGTTGTGTTCTGCCCGTGGTGGCGATTGATCTAATTTGGAGATAGCACCACGGCGCGGCGTCTAGTAAACTAACGCCCGTATTCTCGTACGCAAATCATCTTTGGGAGCGTCTCAAACATCATGGCATCTCTTTCATACGTTTGACATTTATTAAAGTGACAGGGCGATGTGTGAGACGCTTCCAAAGATAAGTAACGTACGAGTAATCGGGCATAAGGCACAGAATAGACTAAGGCCCGTATTCTAGAACGACAGATCTCTTCTCAAGTATAGTTAGAAAGGGATGAATGAACTTGTTGCATGTATTTACATCCCTTTTTAACTGTACTTAAGAAGAGATCTCCACTTAAGTGTCGTTCTAGAATACCGGCCTAAGCATTTGTCGTCCCCGCCTTTGTCATCGATTCCAATGAGATCAATATTTTTGTGATTACGAGCGAGGTAACTGCTCTTTAAGTACCAGGCAAAATTTATAATCAGAAACTTCTTTCATATTCAGAAAATATATCAATCTCACTGTTTGTTACTGCAAATGGTGGTTATCAGATAACATAATTATTATATCACATCACTGCACATCATCCATTGAATATATTGCAAACTACGACTAAATTACGATGCAAGATTTCAAAGTGGCTATAAGTACCCCCCTTTTATCAAACTTACTTACTTACTTAACAGAGTTTAATATTTTATGAATGACTATATTTTAATTACGGAAATATATAAAACAAATTAAGAAACCCTAAATTTTTTTACATTCCCGATGATAAGCAGGTTTTCACGAAGCCAAAAAATAAGATTTTCTATTTTCTTTTCAGCCATTAGTGATTGTGTCTAAGTAGCGTGAAAACAAAAATGCGACGCCCGTGTGTTTCTATCACGTAATACAGTTTGAAGTGTAAAGTGTTCTTGGAGGGTGCGCGTGCGGCACCCGGCACCTGCGCTCCAAAACAAGTGGCGCTCTGAGACGGTGGGGAAGTAACAGTAGAAAAACGTGTCTCATAAACAGGGCCCCAAGTCTGCTAATTTACAAATGGTTCAATTGAATCTTAATTGGATCTCAATAGCGGTTTTTGACATTTTTGGTATTCTGCTACTAACTTAAGACCAATGGTATACGACTGAACTGCCATTGAACTGCCATCGGAATATTTGCTAGTCTGCTCTTCAATCGTATTACAATCGTAGCTCGATTGTGGAGTTAATCGGTATTCTACTCTCATTTGACATTTGTTTGACAGTACTCTCAATGACAATTGGGTTACAGCCACCGTATTTGAATAAAAGTGTTTTATTATCATTGTGTCATATTTTACTAACAATGCCCTTCATCGCGGACAATTTTAATTCTATTTGATTATATCTTAAATGATACAAAAACGTTTATTTTTATCAAAACTATAGGCCAATCATTAATTTAGTCTCTTAGTAGATTTTAGAAGGCAACACCATTAACTATCCAACTGAGACTCCATTACGATTCAATTGCGATTCTATTGAGCTGACGTACAAGTTTTTACAGAATACCCAATTTGTTTTAATCGTAATGGAATCGTAATTGAGTCTCAATTGAATATTAATAGAATCTTATTTAATTAAAATTAGCAGACTTGGGGCCCAGAACTGTATGAATATGTAGTTGTAGGTAAATGAACAAACCAACTCAAGATTTACAAAAGAATACTTTTAATGAAAATTTGCATTGCAGTTGCATGTCCATGCAAAATACTCGTAGTATTAAAATAAAGGCCTTTGAGAAATCATGCAAGCAATAAGTAACACGTATTATGAAAATCTGAAAAGATGACGATATGGTCTATAAAAGTTAAGAAGCTTTCGACTGTCATCTTATTTAGTACTAGCGGATCCTCGCGGTTTCACCCGCGAGGTACCCGTTCCCGTGGGAATATCGGGATAAAATATAGCCTACGTCACAGGGAAGAATGTAGCTTTCTAATGGTGAAAGAATTCTCGAAATCGGTCCAGTAGTTTCGGAGCCTATTCGATGCAAACAAACAAGCTATCAAATGAAAAATGGAAAATGAAGTATTTAGAAAAAATCGACCCGTCTCACAAACGAGCTCCGATGGGACTCGAACCCACTACCTTTCGCTTTCCGGGCGACTGCTTTATAAGCGAAATTAAAATAAGCAATCAAATCTTTCCTCTTTATAATATTAGTATAGATTAACCGCCTCTGTGGTCTAATGGCACACACCACCGGTACAAAAGCCAGAGCTCCTTGTTTCGATTCCCAGTTGAGGTACTTACATATTGTGTTCAGTTTGGTTGGTGTAAGACTTGTTCAAAGTCCGCCTGGCTGCTACCATCATCTTACGCTATGAATAATGATGTTTTCAGCATTATTGTGTAGTTAAAGATTACATAGCCAGGTCCTCAGTGATCACTTCCACCTTCAGCCTTATCACCACTAACATCAGGGTGATGAAGACTAAGTGCTACCCCGTTGTGGATATATAAAAAAACCGGGAGTACCGGCAGAAGTGGCAAAAGGGCTCCCTAGACTTTTTCACAAAAAAAAGAAAAAAAATACGGACTAGATTTGAACCGAGGTCTTCTGGCTTCAATGTCGCCCGTTTTCTAACTAAGCTATCACAACTTTGGAAACGGTGGCGAAATTTGCCTTCGTATTCTAATGACAATATTGTAACAGTTTTTCGATGGTCACGTGTTCGTCTTACGAATTTTCGATCTGACGGTCACGTGATGTCCTGACGCGAGTTTACAAGTTTTTACCCATCACAAAAAGTGCACAAAACGCCGCTTAAGAAGATTTCACTTCAATAATCAATTATTGACATAGCTTTTCATATGCGTCGAAAGTACTCTCAATCATGTAGATACTTCTTTTTGGAGCAATAACAATTTAACTAGTAAGAATCGCTCCTGCTACGATGTTCAGCCGTCACAGCGACTTGGGTCGTCGCCAGTGCCTTGCTCGCCTCCCGTCATAAGCTCCGCGGGAGAAACTAAACGTCCCAGCAATGCATCTTTTCTTTTTTTCATATTTTATCTTGCGATCAGTCGTTTGACTATGAGCAGATGATTTGAAGTATATATGATGTGGAGGGAGATTCACCATTAGGACTTTCCCTATTCGTGTCATGTCCAGTGAGACAGAAATTCTTTTTAGAGGCTCAGGTCCCAGATAACTATCCCGCCGTTTTAAGCGCTTCACAGAATCGGAAGTGGCAAGGTTAGCCGCTAGTTTATTTGGGTGGTGCTCAGCCCTGGCTCGGTACCAGTAATGCAACTAACTCGTTTTAATCTTAACGTCTCTATAAGCTCAACGCGACATTTATTATGAAGTACATATTATTATGTACTTACAGCTTGACGTTTCGGCTGTGTTGCAACAACCGTGGTCACAAGCAGACTGGCGGTGCGCGATGACGTCTGTTCGGACTGAGTCCCGTTACTCTTGTTTATAATTATAATGGAACGCGAAAGTTTAAAATCTTATACTTTAAGCTCAGTCAAAAAAAATTAATCATGGCCCATTTTAACTATCATTTATTTAAAAGCGTCAAAGCTATAAAGGTCAGAAACTTTTAATTACGACCAAATTGAAAGGAGATTTTTCAGTTTTGTATGGAGCCTCGGCTAGGACTTTGTACACTATACCATAGGCAAGCAAACGATAAATATAATAACTGAAAACTAATTATATCGCAATAAGCTAACGCGTTTGATGGTACAAAAGCATTATCTAGTCTTAATAATTATGCAACCCCGATTCAATATGGCGGTAAAATGTCACACTAACATTAAAAAAAAGGTTTACATTGACAGATTATCATCAGTCGTCAATGTCATCGTTTTTTCGTACAGAAACATCAAAGTTTCCGAATGTGATTTAAATATGGTTGCCAGTGTGACCATGGATGGCAAAGAATTTTTATTTCAAAGTTCATTTTTGTACCATTTATCCAGAAAGACAATGGGAATTTTAATATTTTATTTGACTTTACTATATTTTTTACTATTAGTACGAATAGTGTACAATGTCCTAGCCGAAAATGAAAAATGTCCTTTAATATCTGTTAGAAAATGAACTTATCTATGATGAGTCACGATATAATTGGTTCGACTGTACCTACTCAATATATTTGAAATACAAATATTTCTTCAAAACTTCAAAAGCCGTCAACCAATCCAATTACATGAATTCAAATAAAAATAATAAGTACATTCACTAACAGTAAATTATCGGTAAATTCAATGTGAGTAATAATGTTATATGAAAATTTTCTTCATGAAGGTACCTTATGTATGATAAGGTGTTCCCACGCTTTTCCTATTCGAACGATGCACATAACATCTTAAGCACGCACAAACAGTAATAAAATTTAATGATTTCATAATATTTCGAAGTAATGGTAAAAGATAATTAGCTTTATTTTATTTCGTTTCTGAAAATACATTCCAAGTGAGATAGCGACAGTGAGATAAAACTCATTACAGGACCTTTTGATGCGACGTCATAAATATGGTCATTACAGTGTTTAATGAATTAGCTGGAAATAATAATGAAAAGTCAAAGTTTAGGGTGCATTGTCACGTTTACCATTTTGGCATAGAATTTGAAAGCGGATGAGTTCAACAATGGTTGAATGGCGTTCAGTTATTGTTGTGCACGGCTCGCAGGCTTCGAGTGGCGTTTGACCCGGGGCGCGCGGCGCTGGCGTTGGCATCTCATGCTAATGCGCCATTAGGACAGCAGTGATGCCAGGTTGGGGACAGTCCCCCCAAATTCGGGGGGTTTTTAGAGCGGTGGTGTGGCGAATTTTGGAGGGAAAAATATTATCGGGGGATTTCTTGGGGGAAAAATTTTGACGTTACGGGAATTTGGGGGTCTTTTCATAGCAAAAATGTTATTTTTTAAGAAAAAAACAGTCATAAAAAAAAATTAAGCAGGTAACATTTTACAAAAAAGACCTATAGTTTCCTATACGAGTAATTCATGCAATACATGCCCAGTAAATGGAAAATATATAGGTAGAGACATAATAGAAAAGTTTACGGCCATTACAAATAAAATTACAAAGAAACAGAAACAAAAGAAGAATTTTTAGCGCTTGGAACTGATTAAACATAGCAATCAGTGTTCTACGTGTCAGTAATCTCTCTGCCACATCTCTAAACAAAGCTCAAGTATTCAGTGAGCTAAAAAAACGCCTTTCCAATAATTTCGGCTTGTTGAGGGGCTTTTTCTTACAAAACCATGGTTTTGGGGGTATTTCGGACGCGATTTGGGAAGAATGCAACACGGTCATCTGGCATCACTGTAGGACAGGGCTGTGGCATGCGCGGGCGCAGGAGCAGGGAGGGGGGGGGGGGGGGGGGGACTAACACAAAGCGGGTGATATATGGGTCACGGCGACATCTGCCGCCCACGCACCTGGCCCCCACTCTCGCTCGCGCCAACGCATGCAGATTTATTTCGCACCCAAATATCTACTAACGGTTTCATAGAGCCACTGGAAGTGATTATTTGAAACTTTGGGACTTTTGGGAAATTATTTGGGACTTGGGGTTGAATTCCTAAACGCAGGTTATTATAAATAGCCTATTAGGGTCAGCCTCGAACAATATAGCTAAAAAATTACCTTTGTCCAAAAAAACTGTCACCCATTTTAGTGTCATACTCCTTAATCTAAATAAGACCTACTACTTTTAATATAGGTACATCTTTATAGAATTAGAGACTTTGTAATTATCTAGCATGAATTTGAAAATAAAGTTTATTATTATTATTAGTACAATTAGAAAAAGTGATAGCATTTTATTCTATTCTGCAAATAGTATTCACAAAACAGGACGACTCCTTTTAGCAGAGTTTGCCCGAATCATAAACATAGAAACATAGACGGGTATTTTTGAATTTTCTGTTTTGTTGTACTATACATTTTGTACCTGTTAAATAAAATAAGTAAATAATTTCTTACAATCACACTAATAATCCCCTTCTTCTATCAATGCCTCCCCATTACTGGAGGTTGTATAATGAAAAAATTATGTTTTCATTAAGAAACATTGTCATGGAAACTTGATAACGGATACATAATTAAGTTCTTAAATACCTATTTTCGTTTGTAAGTACTTATTTAATATACATAGAAAACACCCAGACCAAGACAAATAGACACATGCACACAATTAATTATCTTGTTCGGGAAAAACAATAAAAAAAAAGTTGCATATACACACACAGTTTCGGCTGTGCGTTGTCTCAGACATTGTCTGTCATTCAGTCAGTAACGGAAGAGTTTTATAGAAATTGACTAATTGCTAATAGCTTTTGAGAGTTTCACGTTTTCGTTAAGAAAAAACTAAGTATGATCTGTCTTCTATTTTAGTAATTACTAATTTGAAAAACTCCTAAACAAAGGTCAGGTCACGTGGTCACATCTAGCACGATGTGCGTGGCATCCTCGTGCGTCAGATGCGCGCGCGCAACTGTCGCGTTGAGGGCATCTGGCTATCGAAAGAAAACTACCCGCTTGGCCGCTGGACACGGGCCCGATCGGAGGCTCTGATTAACATCATATCTAAACGCCAACGGCTCAGCGTTATCTCAAAACTCATTAAAATAGAAAACAAATGAACGATACATCTGCTACACCGGTCTAAAGTTACTAAAATTTGATATTATTAAAGTTTATTTAATAATATTTAATAATATTTAATATTATTAAAGTTTTTTTAGTAATAATTTGATATCATAAAGTTACTAAAATTTCGACCCAAGCGAGAGTTGTTTCATGTTGTTTAGGTCATTTTGTTTACCTAAGAAAATATAAAAACCCTTTTGCAGATTTTTTTTTTTTTTATAAGAATAGTATTGTATGGAACGTGAACAAAATATTTTTCCGCTGCTGTTATAAAAGGAACAATAAAATCACCATTACTTATAATAAACAATCTGGGAAATTTTGAGAATTCAAATGATAATCCGAATGACGGTAATCTGACATGATAACTATGATAATTGAAATCATAAATAAATAATTGTCTAGGTGCTACTAAAATAATTTGCATGATTTACTTGTAAAGCATTATTATCGATGACGCTTGGACACTAGCGTCATAGTGCATTATGCAACAGAGATTAACAGTAAATCCACTTATTTGTGACACCACTGGATTACGTCAATCGACAAATTATAAACATCGTAAAAAGGTCTATTTTTAGCAAAACGCGATTCGCGCGAATCCACGAGTACCTACGTTAGTTTGTAATGAATAATTTTCATAAAGACTTTCAACATGAGAGATAATTATATGTATGGGCTGTATAAGGATTCGCCCTAGTAGTGAAGTTTTTCATAATACTCGATGTTTACAAAAAACCGTGATAAACGTGATTGTTTTGTATTCTCTGAAAAAGGTGTAAAAATGTCTTACCCAGGCAAGCTCTGATGTACATCTTTCAATATTAACGATACTTTTTCCTTTTACAAATTGCAAATTAAGCAATCATTACACATTGCCTCTATTCACCTGATTAGGCGTCGATTAGCTCGAACCGGTAACAATTAGCTGTAGTTTGGGCCGTCTGCCGTACGTACGCATGGCGGCATGGCGGCAAAAACCCGCGGCGCCATATACAGGCGTGAGGAGGCCTCCGCTGAAAAACACGTGCTTCGAGAGCCTCACTTGAATGAACGAACCAAGTTTTCCTTCCGTATTTTCCTCGTAAACCGTCTTGATTTCCTTTTGAGAACTCTATCTTCAGCGGGAGGGTTTCAGATGTTTATGTTATAGATTATTGACGGATTAAGCAAAGTGCAAAAACTTTTCATTTTTTTTTTTTTTAACTTATATGTTTCAAAGTCCGAACTAAAAACTTTCGACTATGAAAAGACGTCTGGAAACGATACAATCTCTACATGCCCATTTTATGTAAAATGAAGAGTGTGTGTGGTGTGGTGTAACTGTGTGTGTGTTCGTGTGTGTGTGCCAATTTGAATTCAAAGTGTGAATGCATACATACATACATACATATTTACAATACAAGTAGAAATTAAGGTAACCACATATTAGCATAGGATTTTTTGTACCTTTGTAGTCATACTTGTGTAGCCCATCTTTAATTACTTTTTAATTAAATGTTGATTTAAGTTCTTGCTGGTACAAAAGTTATCATTTTGTACAAATAGGGGGTCATGTAGTAATACTGTCTTGTGGCAAAATAACTTTTTATTTATATCTCCTTTGTTTGTCATTTATGGTTATTATAGTCCCACACTCCTGTCTGTTCCGGTGACAGCCGTGACAGAGGAGCCACTTGCAAAATTAGCTGTCAAAATGGACTGTCGTATGAAAACTGTTTTAGTTCCAACGATTACCACCGGAACAGAAAAGCTTGTCGCACTATAGCCACGTTAAACTGTCACCTGTGATGACGCTGGGCCTGGCGGGGCGCGGCGGGGCGCAGGCACGGCGCAGCAGCCGCTGCAGCCGAGACGACGGGTACTCCAGCCATCCGACGCGCCGCCGCTGCAACAAGACGACCATTAGCATCGTTTACACTGAGACAAGCCAGCCTTTGATAAATACCAGGGTGCCTACCATCAACTATCAGAAAGCGATTCAAAACTGGTGCGATCCAGAATTGTTTCCTAAAATGAATTGCTTTATTTTGTACCATGACCTTCTAAAAACTGAATCGCAAATGAATTGCCGACGAAACGATTCGCAAACGATTTGTGTCCTTATTTCTTCTACCTTTCTTTCAGTCGATTCTGTCATGTCCGGAGAGTGAGAGGGACGGATATAACTTGCAGGTGTCATGTTAACTCGACCGAGTTATAAGTCAAATAAGAGTTCATGACAGCTAAGCGGCTGTGAAATGTCGCTGAATCGCTTGTCATTGACGCAATAGAATCTCGATCGTAATTTACTGTCGTGGTACGAATAAGCGAAGCAGATCAGTTTAGGTTCTAAACAAATCCGCAATAAAAATTGATGGTAGGCACCCAGAAGAACAAAACACTGTGGAGCTAGCCACCGAAACAAAATCGTGATGTGCCACTTGGCATTTATCTTGGTCTAAGTCCAAGTACTCTAAATTTCAAAGCAAAAGTCTTAAACGTTAATTAAATGTTGTAAAACTCTGTTATTAAAAGTGATGTGATGGTATGTAGATTATACTAACAAAACATTAATTCAAGACCTCTCCTGAACTTAACAAGTCAGTCAGTAATCAAAAGATTGCCAGTGCCCTACAGTCCCCAAAAATGATCCTTAAAAACAGTGCACGTGCCACTAATCGACGATAAGGATCACCCAAGAGTCAACAAAACAGTCAAACCCTTTCTTGCTCCTTAAAAAGCGATTCACCCCTTCATTGTGTGTTGACAATGACACACATGTGTCAGGTAGCGGCGTACCCCGGCGGTTCAGGCACAGGTGCGCGGAAAACGCAAGGTCGCGCGCGCCACAAAAACAACCCTTTGTCGACCGCGCTTTTTGCGCCAATTACCGCGCCCGCCTCTAACGCCGCCGCCCGCCGGAACTAATTAGCCGTTAGATTCACACGTTCCTTATTATAACTTCTATCGCCACTCTAATGGGTTAATTCCTGCGGCCAGGTGCCCCACTCCAATTAATTAAACTAATAGTGCTATAGTAGCGATAAAAAACCACGCCAGCCGGGGTGGGCTATATGGTAATCTTATTAAGTTTATCGGCTTCAAAACGGTCCGGAGATAGAGTCGTGGAGCTTCAGTGGGGTGCTGCTGAGATACATATTTAACAGGCGTAAAACCGACGGTACATAACGCGAGCCTCCGTCCCTTTTTCAGACGGAATCAAAATATAAAGTAGTGTAAAACACATAGGCGGGCGGCGGGGGCGGGGCGGGCGCGCTCCGTCTCGCTCGGTAATGTATTCACGTTTCCCGAGCCGCTCATTTTTTATCGCAGTCGCGCGGCGCATTAGAATTTCCAGGCGAGAAAATCTCACGCACACTAGCGTCGGATCCGGCGGAGAACGCGAGTGAACTCTATCTCCGGTGGGGAGGGTTAAGATTAGGCCGGTCTCAGAGGGGGGTGGGTGAGGAGTGAGGCGGGGGGCACGCGGGACATTGTAAATTCGCGCGGGCGGCGGGCGGCGCGGGGAGGTCGATAAGGCCGCGTCTTCCGCGCCAGCACGGGCACCGCAGCCTCACCCGCCATTTACATAACAGTTTCACCCACTCACTTTACCTTTGTTCAAGGCGGCCATTTACATTCATGCACAGAGCTCGCTTGCTAGTGTGCCCTTGCCTCCCTACATACATAAAACCTTCAATATAGCTTATCTTTACGTTCTTTGTGATTTGAAAGTTAGAAACTTGCTTACAAAAACTAGTCTGGTAAACCCGGAGGGACTGCCCTTCCGAGGTTAGGTACTTATTCACGGCTATTGTTTACTCACACGGCGTGAAATAAAAAACAGCTTCTATCTGATTGATAAGACGGCGTAGTCCACAGTGTCGCGAGCCGACCCGACCGCGGGTGCCGTTAGCGGCGCAAAAACGCGCCCGCCGAGAATAATGCCTCCGCCGCTGCATCTATTAACCGCCGCTGTTTTTGTCCACGTAAATATCGCTGTAATTGCCGAAGGACCAGGAGTCACGCACTAGTTGGCATCTCCGGTGCGAATGTATCGGCACCTTAACGCTCTAAAATATAATGCCGATGAGCCCCGCGCTGATTGGGTTGAATAAATCTAAGAACAAGCGTAGAAGGCTCGTAACGACAAACAGTGTATGTAATAAATATCAATGAATATATTAGACAACATCAAATACATTGTTCCAATAGTAGCTTAACCACGGTGTTAAATAGAAATCGGAAAAATAAAATCAGTCATACAAAAGAAGGTTTGTAATTACCGTTATTTTTCAGAAGCCTGTTTAAATATTTACAACTGTTCTTGGCATATTTTTACAAGCTTTTAATTAACTTGCCATGTTACTTAGTCAGTTAGTTAGTATGTTAGATAGTGGGGGACAAATCTTGCAAGCCTAATTTGACCTACTTCCCAGTGTCCGATAGAGCTGTGTATATAAGTTTGGTTTAGATGACAATACAATATTAAAGTACAGTCAGCAAAAAGCTTGTCATAAAAATGATTTTTTTACTAAAAACTTATTACAGTTTCATGTCTCTACGTATAAATGATAGGTAGGGTGTTTAAATGACTTTAAAATAGTTTTTTTATTGATTTACTAAGAGCCAACTGTTCTAACGACTCCGTAGCTCAGTGGTTAAAGCATTTGCCTGGTCAGTGAAAGGTTGTGGGTAAAAAAATAGCCAAACAAACTTTACTGATTTATTTTTATTGATTTTATAGTGACTGGTTTAACACAAGTATTCTTAAAATAAATTTGACATAACTTTTGCAACAATTGTTTGCGACAGTCTTGTTTTACATGCAGACAGAGCGGGTGCAACGCGACTTCTTAAGTTAGATCGATAGAGCGAGGTCGGGGTCACAGCCTTATTTCACTGATCCTTGTGAGTTGCAACCCGCTGCTCACATCAAGTCAGGAATATAATGGCTATGTTGGAAAACTTTATTTTATAAACAGGTGAGTCACGATATTTTTGTGAAAAACTGTGTATGGTTCATTTTCATTTTGATACTCGACTTCTGCCCGCGGCTTCGCCCGCGTGGATTATACGAGGTTATCCCGTGGGAAGGTGATATTTTTCCGGAGTAAAAAGTAGCCTATTGTTTAATTTCAAATACCAAATACTTCATTGCGTGCCACATTGTTGTACTTAAAGAGTATTTTAATAAGTAGGCAAACATGATGTATTTAAGATATTACAATGCAGCGTCCTGTAAGGAAATAGCAATAGCAGAGGGCTCTTTTAATTAATTTGTCAATGAAATTATTATAAAAAATTAAGCTGCGTTGATTTCTTATATTTTTTTGTTTTTATCCACAACGGGGTAACACTAAGGCTTTATCACACCTGATGTTAAGTGGTGATAAGGCTGAAGGTGGAAGCGCACTACTCCCGGAATCCTCAATCACTGAGGAACTGGCTATCTTATCTCTAACTGCCGGAACACAATAATGCTGAAATAGTAGATTGTACAACAAGTGCATAAAACGTATCATTTTACCCGAGACGTATTATATCCTTCGCCAAAGACTTCGCCATATTGGCGAAAAGACATTCTTTTTCTTTTTTTTATACGTGGCATTGGCAGCACAGTGACTCTAGCATAGATCGTAGTCCATAATACTCTTGAAATACTTATGTCTTAGAAAACTCAATAATTTTGCCTAGTTTTATTAATTTAGTAGTTTAACATTGATTATGTACAAAATTGAATAAACAGAATGAAATAACATGTTTATTTAACGAAGTTTAATTTGCGTGTGTGACTGTTTACCTGACTACCTTTGTCTTAGAGTCTGAGAGTTTAGACGAAGATTTTACTTTATGCACTAGAGCATAAAAAGCGATTTTATGCAGCCTATACCCAACATAAACACGAACTTTACGAGCATGAGAAGTGAAAACATCATTGTTAAGGCGTCAGACTTAGATAAGATGGTGGTAGCTAGCCAGGCGGAGTAAGAACAAGTCCTACCACTAACCAAACCTATTATGTACCCCACTGGGAATCGAACACGGGACCTCTGGGTCTGAAATCGGTGGTATGAACCACTACACTACAGAGGCGGTTGAAATTTTTTATTAAATTAAAATATCGTTACTATTCATTTATCAAAACATTTAAAGGCATTTACAGACCCAACCTATGTCACTCTCCAGCTCCCAAACTATTACCAAAGATCACGTTGATCCGTTGCTCCGTTTTGACGCTAAAGATGGACAAACAAACACAGTTTCAAATTTTTCATACTATATTAAGTAATATCGAAAAGTGTAAGACTTTAATAATAAAACAAGCTGTATATTATTAAGCTTATGATTTTCTTTTAATTGTATTATGTTTATAAAGTCTTACAGGATTAACACGTGAGAAAGGATTTTTCTGAAAAACTGTGTACCGTACTTCTAACTACTCTTGTACATTTTTAATTACTCAATTTCTCATATTATTTTTATCCAAACCTATTTAGTATTTATTAAGAAAACAAAAGGCATTATTATTTAGGTACTAGGTAGTGAATTACTTTTATCTCTATTTAATTTTTCACCTGTCGCTGACGACAGGTTTGAGAAGGGTTGTACATAATAAGCCTCCCCCAATAATCTTTAGAACACAATACAGTATTATCATTGTGCTATAAAGGTTATCTTAAATATCGCTCACTTAACACATTCGTCATTAATATATCGTTAAGTCATGGCAAAGTGTTTGTCAAGAAGTACAATTTATGTTGTTTATTTTTTACTTATTTCAATTTAAAATACCTACTCCTACGACAATTTAATTTTCTATCTTCATAACTTAATTTCAGAAAGTAACTACACTGTATTGTAATTTTAATTTTAGGAGTTACCGATAAACTTTCAAATAAGTAAATTATGCAACTGAGTCAGTAAACATCTATTACTAAATTCAAATTACACCTTTTCCTCTTCCGTAGAAGCGGCCTAAGTATTCCTGGTGGTGCGGTACTCAAACCAGCCCTCCGCGTCCCAAGGGGCGTCCCGGGAAATGTCCCTAAAAGGTGCGGGACGGGTGTCAAGGACGGGCCGCATCCCGCTGCGAAGATCAAAATATTCTGATGCATACTTATATGGAAATTTTGCTTATTCGCATGTCCGGTTAGTAATAGAACTTAACTATGGTCCTGATTTCTTTACTTTCTTAACATTTTAATTTTTATATGGTTGGTCTTTTTAATATTGCTGCGGAATTTTCATTTAAAATTACACATTTTTCTTCAAAACCGAACTTTCATGCAGCTAATTTTTCCCACAGAAAACTATGACCATTTTCCATTTAATATCAATAAAAAAAATATAAAAACATAAGCTATTTTAGCGCGTATTTTTTGGGAACATCGTAATGATGTGACTGTGTATCGTGTCAATTAAAAAGGGGGTCTAGTAGAAAACCAGCGTCAGCATCAACACTGACACATACCAGGGTGCCTACCATCAACTCTTATTGCGGTTTTGTTTAGGACCTAAACTAAACTGCTTCGCTTATTCGTACCACGACAGCTTAATATCAATGACAGCGATTCAGTGATCATTCAATGACATTTCACAGCCGCTGAGCTGTCATCAACTCTTATTTGACTTATAACTCGGCCAATCTAACATGAGCAATTACTTATAAATAATCCATATCCATCCGTAAGTAAGTACATAAATTAATTAATTACTAATAAAAAATTAAAAATTTAATATTAACAAACAATCATATTAATTAATTTTATTATCTGACCTGCGAGTATTATTAAGTATAACATTATATGGTAAAAATCTTAAAATAAGTCGCCTCGCTAGGGTTTTTTTAGGTGGTGGGAGGGGGAGAGGAGGGTCAGGGGACCCCCCCTCTTCAAGTTTTAGGAACCTATTCTGCATCGCGCTATTTTTGAATCGCTGTCTTAAAGTTGATGCTAGGCACCCAGATCTCTTTTGTTGCAGCCATGTGGAACATTTTGGAGTAAGATTTTTGTGTATTTCTATCATAGGTAGGTATTAGGTAGGCACTTATGTCCATTTCCACTGTCTGTTTAAAATAAAATAAATGTTATGATATTTTATGATCTATGGTTATCAGTAAATATCGTTTAAAGGCAATACAGAATTAACATTGTTTTCAACATCGTTATTGGGTCACAGTTATAAATTTTAAAATAGAGATACGAACAACTTTACCGTGGTACCAATTCGCCTGAGTTGGTCAAATTGGTTTTAAGAATCAGAGACAGTCGAGTGAAGTAGTTCTTAGTGCAATATTGGGTGTGCTCCAAGGCATGTAGATTATGATGCCACGCCACTCTGCACACCGAAATAATCGCTCACCATGTAGCGAACCGTTATACTTATTACTGATAAAAACCCATCAAACATCGTTCATATCTGTTTCAAGCGATATCTGCGACTAAAGGTTACATCTTTACGACGGACAATAATAAAAATCTGGAGGGTTTTAAAACTTAATATAAAAGTCGTAACGTGGCCGGGCCGGGTTTATAGACATTAACCGCGCTCGTTAACTGCGCGTGCGCACCGCCGCCGTCGCTTCATGGTTGCATTTCGCTTTACTGCTTAGCTCTCGGGCAGAACAAGAGTTCTCCCAAAACTTTTTTTTTTTTTATATTAAAAAGGGGCAAACGAGCAGACGAGCCACGTGATGGGAAGTAGTCATCGTCGCCCATGGACATCTACAACACCAGAAGGGTTGCATATGCGTTGCCAAATACACATGTCAGACAGACATTCTTACACCGTTAAAATTAGCAAAACAAATTATGTATGTATCCTTATGTCTAAAAACCACAAACAATTACTTACTATATAAAAATATTACACCACGCAATAGCGTTTTAAATTAGGTAATTCATGCAATCAGTCATTTTATTCGATAGATATCAATCTATCAGATAATAAGTTGGTTGTAAGTATAATGGATAATTATGCCGTCCGACTACTAAATCATAGTAAACAGGTGTAATTTGCTATCTAGGTCTTAGGGGTGTCGTGATCAATTGTTCAATCGGCTGTTTGATCATAATATTATTGAGATAAATAATATTTCAATTATCGTCAGTGTTGGGAGGTCATTTAATGGGAAGTTTGTGGCAAATTGTTGAAGCAAATTTAAACAGGAGCTATTTATTTGATAGCAGTTTCTGATACTGCTTATTCCTTCCATCTCGGAATTAGATCGATACCTGTTAATATTATAATTATGTTATCTGATATTAAAAATGTGTTTGAAAATCAAACAGAATCAAGAATACATAATAGCCGGTACGCTGACTTTGACAGGCTGTTACAATGTTATTTCATGTTTTAGAACTGTTTTTAAAACAAAACTGGGTTTTAAGGAAGTTTAAAGCAGCTGCCCTCTATTAGAGTGTTGATTCTTCCGTATTCAATAAACCTCTACTAAAATTATAAAATAATAAAACATTAAAATGGCTACATACATTAAGTAGCGAAGTAATAGAGAGATCTATGTCAGTTATTCCGTGCGCGTGCGTCTATTACAATGGGAGGTGTCGCGCTTCGGGGAAGGAAGCGGCTCTCGGAACCGCGCACCTGCACACGGGCCGGACCACGCCGATGCCACATCGCCGGACAGTGCCGAAGAGGATACATCCAGCATGTTTCAAGTCTCCACTGCTGGGGCCACAACTTTTCTATAAGTGGATAAGGAGAATGGCCATGACCCTGCCACGCGGACACTTTGAAAATTGGTAGGTGTCAAGAACAGTCGTTCAGCCAGAACTGACGTCTTAAAATGCCCTTCAAGCTATAAGTATTTGGCAACAATCATATGCCAGATAGCTGGATAGAACAGGTTGGACGAGAATTCATTTGTACCTATTTGAAATCCACTAATGCTAATAGAAGCAGAAATTAAAACTGAACCTTTGAAAGCGCGTAAATGCGGTTATCACTAACATGGCAAGTGCATCAGCCCGCAGGCCATTGGTTTCTGACCATCCTTTCCGTATTCTTCATCCACTCGGCCAAATCGATCACTAACTTTAAATTAGGACGGTGGTCATCCAAATCGTGTGGTCACCCCACGGTCAAATAATTTGAGTGACGCACTCTTGATCAGGTATGGAGCGCGTCACCTCTCATTAATAATAATCGGCCATCGACGGTTCATTGTCAACACAATCTGGCTTCCGATCCTTTTAAACATCGTTGGAGATCAGGCTGGGAGGGGGGGAGGGGTCACTAACACGCAGGTAAACAAGACCCGCGAGCCTGATGGGCATTCTTAATACCAAAACATGCCACTGATCATGACTGAATTCTCAATCGACTAATGAAGCAACTTTACAACTTTGCGGAATCATCGGACTTCCAGAACTCCACTATCGATCTTCTTTCCACTTGCTACGATCCTCAGATATCTAGAAAGAAGCAAGAGTGTCTTCTAATCTCATCACATTCCTCGTATATGCTTGTCATTATTGGATATCTTCGACCTGACTTTTTAGGGTTTCGTAGCCACATGGCAAAAAATGGAACCCTTATAGATTCGTCATGTCTGTCTGTCTGTCTGTACGTTCGTCCGTCCGTCCGTATGTCACAGCCACTTTATTCCAAAAGTATTACCACTACAGACTTGAAACTTGGTAGGTAGATATATTCTGTGTACCGCTTTAGGATTTTTATAGAAAAAAAAATTAAGGGGGGTCCCCCCAATCCCCATACATGGAAATGAAACTGAAAAAAAAAATATTCATAAAACGTATTAGAGTCTTTAGATAGGTATTTAAAAATTATATTTAGGTTTCTTTGATATTTTTTATCAAAGTCAATATTTTAAAGGATATACACTTTCAAAGTGGTAAAATGTGTGTTCCCCCAACCCCTCTAACTTTTAAAATAAGAGAGTGAAAAATCTAGAAAAAATATATGTTGTAGATCTTAATAAAAACTTTGATCGAAAATTGGTTTGAACAAGATATAGAAAGCAGTTGTTGAGATATAACAAGATGTAACCGCAAATGTAAGTTGGTCGTTCATACAAACACTATGGAAAACAAAGATATTTTTGCTGACGAAAAATTATAGTGTTGTTTTTGGCTAGGAATAGGCAAGGGGCTGGATGCGGGCAGCGCAGGACCGATCGTTGTGGAGATCCTTGGGGGATGCCTAGGCCTAGCAGTCGGCGTCGTTCGGCTGACATGATGATGATGATAGGCAATAGGTACGGTAAGTGGGTACGGAACCCTTCATGGGCGAGTCCAACTCGCACTTGGCCGATTTTTCTTTAAAATTACTCTAATCTGCTCCCGCTTGTTTTTTTTTTGTTTTTGTGTATTTATTAATTCGTGGTATGGTGTTTTAATGTTTTTGTAGTATGATATTAAAATAACTGTTTCTTTTTTTATCTGGTCGAAACACATGTGCCTTGGTCTGACCCCGTCTTGCTCAGTTTGGACTCACATATTATCTTCTTTTTCTCGCCTTTTGACTATTACTTCTATATGGTAAACCATCTTAACATCTCACTCTTTATCCTTGTCATTCACTTCGTTAAAAAGCCAGGTTTTTCTTGATAGCTACTTGTTGCAGTTTGTAAGTAATTTTTGTAAAAATTCTTATGCTTGTAAGAAGCATATGCTCTACACGTTATTTTGTTTCCTACATTTGTATTAATTTAATAGTCCCAAACAAATATTTACAAACTTGTCATTAAAAAGTAAGTAGGTAATTCAAATTTAGTACGTGTCTGTTGCAAGTAGGTACCTAGGATATATTGGAGATTTAATAAAGAAAATAAGCCCTTACCATACACGAATCTTTAAATCCAATTAAACCGGTTCGTACTTTTAAAGGCAAAAACATGTGCCAACATTGCACGAAACTTATTGTTTTGCATTCGATGTTGCCAAAACGGCTACTACAGAAGTCTTTCGCTAAATTTTCATCGGAACCAATTAACAGTGGAATTCATTAGCGATACAGAAAAGTGTCAACATCAATTTAGGGGCTCTCGACTCCTGATGGAGTTGCAAAAAGCTGGTGATGGATGCAGCGGGTCGTCGGCCGGCCACTGGCGCCCGCGCAGCGCTAACGACGTCCGGCGGCCGCGCGCCCGAATCACGCCGCGTGATATACTTTATAATAAATAGTTCCTGAGCCCGCGCATCCCTGACGCGTATTCACTAACAGCATACTTGATCGGCACTTGGTTCAATG
This sequence comes from Crambus lathoniellus, assembly GCA_949710035.1. Classification (NCBI taxonomy): domain Eukaryota; kingdom Metazoa; phylum Arthropoda; class Insecta; order Lepidoptera; family Crambidae; genus Crambus; species Crambus lathoniellus. The sequence goes on along the minus strand of OX453306.1, from coordinate 31,612,878 downwards.
TACCTTTTATTTTATTCTTATTCTTTATTCGAACTGTATCATACTTTAATTAATAAATATTTTTATTTATCCACAACTGGGTAGCAATTAGCCTTCATCACACCTGACGTTAAGTGGTGATAAGGCTGAAGGTAGAATCGCACTACTCCCGGAATCCTCAATCACTGAGGAACTGGCTATCTTATCTCTAACTGCCGGAACACAATAATGCTGAAAACATAATTGTTATGGCGTCAGAATCAGATAAGATGGTGGTAGCTAGCCAGGCGGACTAAGAACAAGTCCTACCACCAACCAAACCGAATACAATATGTACTGGGAATCGAACCTCTTGGTCTGAAAACAGTGGTGTGAACCACTAAGACCACAGAGGTGTTTAATAGTAGATTGTTTAGTAAGGGCTGTATGGCATTCATAACAGTCGAGTGTTTTGGCGCACGAACGAAGTGAGGGCGCCGATAGTTCGAGACTGTTATGGGTCCATACACCCGAAGTAAACACTCTACTTTTCATTTCGAATATAAGGAAAGTAAAAATAAACAGAAATATTCCAAAAAATATTTTTCATATGGCTGCAGAATTTTCGATAGATTTTAATTCTCATAACTTTTTCGTTCATTTTCTCGATTTTAGGGAAGGCAAGGGAAACTAAGTCCATACAGCCATGTTTAGTGTTTGACCCGTACTCTATAATTCTATGGAATTAATAGCCCGATTTTTTGTGTTACAAATAACTTATTTGGTTTAATCTGTTTCTAAAAACGCATATTATTTAAAAAAATACAATGTTTTAGATAATAATAATAATTTCTCTTTTTGTATGGTGTCTACGATTTTAGTTATTTTATAAATAGTAGCAAAGCTGGCTGTATAGACTTCCGTGCCTTTGCCCACATACCTTTGGTAAATAAATATCCAAAGAGATTATAGATCATTTTTGTACATAAGTAGGTACTCTTTAATTTACAGATTTTGACATGACCCCTCCTGTTCCTTTTTTAAATTTCATTACAGCCCTAGGGTCGCCACTTACCACTTTCAACCCGCATTTTGGGCAAGTTATGAGTTACTTTCAGAATATGAGACATGAAATAGTAGATTGTTTAGCAAGGGCTGTTATGGGTCCATACACCCGAAGTAAACACTCTACTTTTCATTTCGAATAATGAGGATAGTAAAAATAAATAGAAATAATCAAAAAAATATTTTTCCTATGGCCGCGGAATTTTCGAAAGACTATATTTTTTTGTTCATTTTCTCTATTTTAGGGAAGACAAGGGAAACTTAAGTCCATACAGTCTTGTTTGGTGTTTGACCCGTACTCTATGCAATTCCATGAAATGAATAGCCTGATTTTTTATGTTACAAAGAACTTATTTGGTTTAATCTGTTACTAAAAACGCATTCTTAAAAAAAACTATGTTTTAGATATTAAAATAGTAATTCTACGATATTAATTATTTTATATAATACCAAAACATGGCTGTATAGGCTTCTGTGCCTTTGCCTGCATACCTTTGGTAAATAAATGTCCAAAGAGATACTTAAAGACTCTACACACCTTCCTATCCGACCTCCGATTCGGTCTGCTTCCAGACCAAATCGGAACGTGTGTAGCGCAGATTTAGTCTGGGAGCAGACCAAATCGGCTGTCGGATCGGAACGTGTGTAGATGCTATTACAGATTTTGACATGACCCCTCCTATTCCTTTTTTAAATTTCATAACGGCCCTAGGGCCGCCACATACCACTTTCAACCCGCATTTTAGGCAAGTTAGCAGTTACTTTCAGAATATGAGATATGAAAATAGTAGATTGTACAACAAGTGCATAAAACGTACCATTTTACCCGAGCCGTAGGCAAGGGTGGATAGTCAATTCGAGGGTAAAATGGGTTTTATGGACGAGTTATACACTCTGCTTTTCACTTCGAGTGTGAGAAAAATAAATAACAATATAGCAAAAAAGAAAAAAACAAAGACTTCGCCATATTGGCGTAAAGACTTTCTTTTTCTTTTTTTTGTATACGTGACAGTGACTGTCACGTATACAAAAATTTTGCTATATTGTTATTTATTTTTCTCACACTCGAAGTGAAAAGCAGAGTGTATAACTCGTCCATAAAACCCATTTTACCCTCGAATTGACTATCCACCCTTGCCTACGGCTCGGGTAAAATGGTACGTTTTATGCACTTGTTGTACAATCTACTATTTTCATATCTCATATTCTGAAAGTAACTGCTAACTTGCCTAAAATGCGGGTTGAAAGTGGTATGTGGCGGCCCTAGGGCCGTTATGAAATTTAAAAAAGGAATAGGAGGGGTCATAGTGGCAGTAGCACAGTGACTTTAGCATAGACATAGATCGTAGTCCATAATGCTCTTGAAATACTTATTTCTTAGAAAACTCATTAATTTTGCCTGGTTTTATTAATTTAGTAATTTTACATGGATTATGTACAAAATTGAAGAAATAGAATGAAATAACAAGTTTATTTAACGAAGTTTAATTGCGTGTGTGACTGTTTACATGACGACCTTTGTCTAGTCTGAGACTTAGACGAAGATTTTACTTTATGCACTAGAGCATAAAAAGCGATTTTATGCAGCCTATACCCAACATAAACACGCACTTTACGAGCATGAGAAGTGAAAAATATATAAATATAATATTGTAAGTAAGGTCATAAACCACATTGTTTGGGCTTTCGTAATTAAATTATCGGTTATTAACGGTAGTAGAATTCCGATATTTTTTTAAAGTATTATGTATGTTCGATTTGGGAATAACTTAACATAATAAAACTGATAGCCAGAAACGAGACTTAGTATGACAAAAGCATAAAAATTTGAATACAAATGGGTAATTGTACAACTAATATTGATGAACGACCTCCAAATGGTAGCGTACGTGTACAAAATCGTCTCACAGTTCCTAGAAAGAGCGTTCATAATGTAGAATCAAATTGTGGGTGACAAATGAGACGTTAAATTGATTTGAGGAATCGCCAGTGGAAGTTGCGCGTCTCGGCGCAATGCCGGTCACGCCGCGCGCAGGTGTGCGCCGCGCGCGCAGCATAGCAAGCGCCTGCGCACCGACTGACCACCTGAAGGCGGGGCTAAGCCAATGTCGCCCCTAGCTACCCAGCAACACAGGTCACACCACCCGCAGCCCTAAACCTTGCCACACCAAGCGATAACATTGTCCAGTCGCTTTACATACTTACCATTTTTTACGAATCTGGTGTTGAATTTTAGTTCGTTCTCAATACGTCGAGCGCAGATTAAATGTAAATACGCGGTATGAATATGAAACGCGCAGCGACAAGGCGCGCTTTTTTTCCGATTCATGCGAAACAGTTTGTTATGTGCGTCGCTAAACTCATACATAAATGCTATTATTTCTGCATAAACATTTAGAATCGGCGATAGAGTTTTTACTGCCGCTGATATTGTATCAGATACACAAACAAGAGCTTATTCTGAACAAGACCGGCTTATGAATATATTTCTAAAACTGGTTTGTTTTTTCGATAAAAATCATCTTGGTTTTTGGGTTGGTAAACCAAACGGACATAGAAGAAGAAGAAAATATGAAAAAAAGGAAAACAAAGGTAGTAAAAAGTCAAGTCAATAATAATAAAAATAAAATAAGTCAAATTAAACATACACCACACACATTCACAAAAAATAATGTAATAGAGTGTGCTCTGTGCTTGAGTGAGATTCTTACTTGTCCAGTTTTTTGTGTAGAGTAATTTAATAAATGTTTGTTGGTTGTTAAGACTACATGTGCTCGTATACGCCACAAGAATTACCTATGACCTGTGCTAAGAACCCAATATCGTTCACGTCCCCGCTCAAATCTGAAACATCGTTATACGAGTCCCTCTCACTCCCCAGGTGTAACAGAATCGAGTGACAGGGACGGGGCTATCCGAAGTTTCGGATTTGCGTTTCAGAGTACGGCTCCTGGTTCACGTGGCAGCAGCAGTGGTTTCCTCACGTGATTGAAGCATCTTACTTCCTCCCTGTGGTACACTTTTTTGCTAATTTAACTGCCTCTGTGAACTACTGATACGAACCACTGGTATCTGTTCCAGAGGTCCTGGGTCCGATTCCCAGTTAAGGTCATTCTATAGCCAGTTTGGTTGGTGCTTGACTTGTTCAAATTTCGCCTGACTAGCTTCCACCATCTTATCTAAGTCTGTCGCAATAACAGCGATGTTTTAAGCATTGTTCTGTTCCAGCAGTTACAGGTAAGATAGCCGGTTCCTCAGTGGTTGAGGATTCCGGGAGAAGTGCGCTTCCACATTCAGCCTTATCATCACTTAACATCAGGTGTGATAAAGGCTAAAAAATGGGAGTAAAAAAATCGTCAACTTGAGCTATCCAGCAGTATTTATCCCTAGAGCTCGTATCTTTATTTTTTAACCGACTTCTAAATCAAAAAGGAGGAGGTTCTCTATTCGTCTGTATGTATGTTTTTTTCTTTTTTTTTCTTTTTTTTTTATGTATGTCCACCGATTACTCGAAGACGGCTGAACCGATTGAAATTGTTCAAACGTTATTACATCAGGTTGGTTTCCAAGTTGGTCCCATTTTTTGAAATTTTGAAATCGGTTCAGTAGTTTTCAGGAAATCTTGAAAATACTGTCGTTTTCGTTACCACTTTATGTGAATTTATTTAATACGTATCTTTAGGCATAACTCCTTTGTTTATAAACCGATTTAGATGATTCTTGTTTTGTTAAAAAGGGGATACCTCAAGGTATTTTAACCGACTTCAAACAGGAGGTTTTCAGTTTGATCACATTCCTATTACCAGAAAACACGTAAATTGCCTGCACGATGCACTAAAAAGAGTGAAATAAAAATTATTTTTATAAAAAAATCCTTCAAAAAAACCACATCAAAAAAGTAAGAAATAATTCCTCACTAAATAAATAACGTAAGTACTTTGAAGTCGGGCGGGTTTTAACAAAAACAACAAAAAATTGTACATGTTTCACGCCCGACTTCAAAGTACTTACATTATTTATTTGGTGAGGAATTATTTCTTACTTTTTTGATGTGGTTTTTTTGAAGGCGGTTTTATTTATTACGTACAGGTTATGCATTGACCGCCATCCTGCTTAACAGAAAGGATGCATTCTAGGGTGTAGCATGATTACCCAGGTGATGCTCTAGGTAGTGATCTGAAGAGTACAATATTGCCAGTAAGTATTTTATCTTATCTGCGGTGGGCATTGTGGTGGCAGATGGTTTACCACGACAAAGTTAACCAAACCGGATGGGTCAAAACCATGTACCTACATATCATATTGGTAGTTTGAGTGGGCAATTCACTCGGTAAATGACTTCTTATCATCTCTCGCATCACCAAGATATCATGAGATAGAGACTATGATAGATAGGGCAGAGGTACCCTTTGTGGCCACTTTAAGGAATTTTTGACTTTTACACTAAGTACTAAATGGTCTTAGGTATTTAAGACACAAATTATATCTTAAATTATAGATAATTTATCTAGCTTTAAAGGTACATTTTTAAATTTTTTAAAAGTTAAATAGTTTTTTGTTTATAATACAAAATGTGTGAGAGGTGCCAAATGTACCGGTTTTGGCCACTTACTGATAGTTAAACTTTTGTAAGTATTGCGAGAAATCAAAACCAAACCCAGGTACAATCAATATATTCTAATGCGCTAGAAACCAGTCAATTGCAAAACAACAATTTAATTGTAAAAAACAAAGGTTTCTAAAGTATTTCATCCAAAACAAATTTCTTAAAATTTTCATACAAAAGATTTTTTTAAACAGAAAATGGAATTTATTAAAAAAAATCTTATGACATAAGGAATTCTAACGGTTGTTATTATTACCTTAAAATACCTTATTTTAATTGCTTTTATCAGAAATGGCTAAAAGTTGTTTAGAAAATTTTTAGAGCAAAAAGTGGCCAAAACCGGTACAGTGGCCAAAACCGGTACACCTGCCCTACTCTATCTTATGTTAAATATTTACGATGTGGTGAAAAGAGAAACTAATATTATGTCTGAACGCTCGGCATTTATACACATAAACAGTTAATTACACTGCTCTCTGATAACAACTCGAGATATCTATCAAGGCTCTGAGCGTATTAGCCGGAGTCACAGGTGGGTCGGTTTTATGGGCTTCAGCTAATCTGCGGTGCTGGCGACGAGCCAGGCACAGCCGCGCCGCAACCGCCGCTGATCCACCGCGGGTTTCATTCGCTTTTATGCTCTTTAAATGGTTCGGAAATAATTATAACTCGTCCTACATACAGAGATGCCGAGAAGTACAGCGGGCCGATCGCCGTAATTCTATGCACCCCGTCTTGATCACGTTTGCGTCTTGACGTTTGACTTCGTATGGGCGTTTGTGCACTACCACTGAATTTTACCGATCCGGAAAAAAACGGATGCTTGTATTTAATTAATTACTAATATAAATGATTAATTACTAAAATACAAGCATCCGTTTTTTTCCGGATCGGTAAAATTCAGTGGTAGTGCACAAACGCCCTATTGCCGTAATGACATAACGACGCACACGTCACGCAAACCTATAGTCCTACAATCCTGCCTGATCCGATGACATCCGTGACAGATGAACCACTTGCAATACGAAATTAGCTGTCAAAATAGACTGTCGTATGAAAACTGTTTTAGTTTCAAAGATTATCACCGGAACAGAAAAGGTTGTCGAACTGTCATAGCTGCGCGTTATCAAAAACGGTTTTACACGTCAACTGCACGCATGAAGTTTGACTTTACTCTGAGGTAACTGGAGCTCTCACCCTGAATAAAAAAGTGTCGCCAGCAAATTTGACATTTATGCATGTAGTGGCAGGTACTGGCTGTCAGCTGTCTCATATGACCATACGTATTTTTTTAAAGTGTAGGTGAGACGGAAGACAGCCACTGTGTAATTTGTGGTGGACAAAAAATGGTTCGTACTACACTCTCCAGTTACCTCAGTATTAAGTCGAACTTCATGACTGCACGTCAACTGCACGTACAGTGCCACAACCTTTTCTGTGCCGTTGACAGCGGCGCTACGTACGTTTTTATTTTTTTTGTAGTAATTTAACCGGCCCTGACTTCTAAGAACTTAAGTCGCCAGCAGCGCTATGGTTGGACATCAACTTGACAGCAAAATGACATTAAAAAACACGCTAGTTTCACATTTTGGCCACCGGCACAGCAAAGTTTGTGGCACTGTACACTTGACTAATGCGTCATAGAATTACCGCGATCGGGGCCCTGAAAGATATCACATATTATCCAGATTAAACGGGTGAAATTTTTGACTCTAAAATGCCTCTTACAAAAATCTCGATAAATATTGATTGGCATAATCGAGGATCAATTTTAATTACACACGTCCCTGCCTCGGTAATTATGGTCATATTATTATTATCTGGTCGGTCCGTGCGTGCGCGGTTATTTTATTTGAATAAGGAGCACAGATCGCGGAGTTAATATTATAATACCGAGCGGGCTACGGTGATGCCGGGCGGCCTAATTATATCATATCGCAGATCGGCGCACACGCACCCACCGCGTAAATCACCGCCGAGCGGCGTCCGAACGATACTGGGAACACTACCAATATTATGGTGTATTTTTACCCCATCATTTAAAAGGATTTCAAGTTAAATAAACAGTACAACAATGAAATTGTTTGCCAACAAAAAGGAAAACTCTTCGCTTGTGGTTGAAATTTCGAATAGTCTTTTCAAACGCTACATCCAAAAATTTATCAAAACACCCGGAGCTTTACAAATTTGCTTTTATCCATATTTAAAACAACCTAGTCCCCATGGTGTGATTAAAAATTATTACAGTGACAACAACAACTTCGTGAAAAACGGCGATGTTAATATGCACCTCCTATTGCGCCACCCTGTAGTATTAAGTGTACGATTCTGCATTTAACACGGTCGTAAAATAAATAAGTATGTCATGCTCTCATTAATCATTTCTGCGGTTGTGTCGTGTGATGCGAGCCGTTAAGTTCCCCTAAAATATCTTCAAAAGATCTTCAGCGGTTGCTGATTAGGACAGCTTATAAAAGCAGGTCAATTAGAGTGTCAGTGAGGTCTATCTACACATAGATAGATGCGGGTCGTTACGTTCCCTAAAATATGGTTGAGCGAAGCGATGGCTGGTTCATGCGTCATGCTCGTGAACGGGTGCTGCCAGTGGGAATGGGTCTGCTCTTATCTGCTTGCCTTAAAATGTGTTTTCTTTTGTTTTTATTCATTTTATTAAGAATTACATTTGAAACATGTATGGCGCAACTTGCAGTATATAGTAGAATTGTCTTTTGTTTTAAACTAATATTAAAGCTTTAAGTAGAGTTCCTAAGTAACTGAAAATTGTTCACCGCTATGATCATTAGTTCGCCTATACTTAACTGTATTTATCATAACCCATTGTGTAATTGTGATGGAAACTGACCTTAGTCATACCATGTTAAGGTCATTTTTCAATTTGACGACTCTGTATGAAATAAGACAGGGAGAAAAAAACAACCCTTGGAGTTTCTTGCCGGTTCTTCTCCAAGGCCTCCCGCTGTAGGGTTTGCGAACCGATGGCGTAGCTTCTATGACGTTCACAAGTATTGTAAATAACAATCTAAATTGAATAAACAGATTTGAATCTTGAATCTTGAATCATATGAGGGCCATGACCAGTTAGGAGGCAAAAAAAATATCGTTGCGTTCATTTTGTATGAGCTCGTTCACACACGTCCGTGTCCGGGCACTGAAGCTCCACCGCTAATGATTGGCGGATATTTTATTTTCGCCTCCTGACGGATCACGGCCCGGTCACGCCCCTTATATGTGTAGATTTAAGTGGTCCAGATCATGCATTGCCGGTGAAGCAACGCGCGAGTGTGAAGAGCTCGTCACGTGCTGATGCCAATCGGGTTGTCGCCGCGCGCTGCGCGATGCGTACCGTCGCGCAGGCGTTCACACGCTGTCGCTACGTAGGACAAGGGAGAAGGTCTAATCATAAATTGAAATGGGTCCAGCTGAAAATCAGCGTTGTTATGGACTTTTTGGTGAATAAGACGCTGGCCAGCGTGAGCGCTGCCAGCCTGACTGACATTGTCACTTACTTGAAAAAAAGGGACTATCGACCAAGACGACAGATACGATTGTAGCTGATTTTTGCTATTGTATTATAAAAACCGTGCGATTAAACTCTCTTTCTCATTTATACGTATTTGTGATTATTTACGACGACGACGGCGCCGACCAGCGCTTTTAAGCGTTTTGTAACTATAAGCCACAGCACGAGCTGAGCTGGTGATCTTTCGGCTGTTTCATAGTTTATGTTTCATCATGTCAGCCGAACGACGCCCACCGCTGGGCATAGGCCTCCCCCAAGGATCTCCACAACGATCGGTCCTGCGCTGCCCGCATCCAGCGGGTTATGTTTAGTTTAAGAAAATTTGTATTGGAAAAATGTGTTAGTAAAAAAACCACGAGCCCTATAAGTAGCTTTCAGGCGGGATAATACTTTCAGCTTCTTATAGGGCTCGTGGTTTTTTACTATCACATTTTTCTTATACTTGCAGAATTGCATTGTGAATGCATTAAAAATAATTTAAAAATTTGTATTGTTAATGGATGGAAACACCGAATAATGATTACCTTACTTAACTTTAATCTACCTGACTCTTGATTGTCTAACTATTGCGTCTGCTTTTAGTTTCAAAGATGTTTTACTACCATTGCTGCCGTAATATAAATATTTATTTCTTCAACTGCCTTCAACAACAAGTGATGGATATCAAACTGAAAGCGATCGCCACAGATGTTGAGTTAGACAATTATTAGCCCCCTTAGTTGGTAGTAGGGTAGTCAGCAATGAGAAGGATACTTAATTTGACAAAAACTCACGCACGCTGGTGGTAGGTAAAAAAAGTTTTGACGATTCATAAGCATTACTTTTATTTAATCTATGTGAATTTTGACTTTGACCTTGCTGTTCTTTGCTAAGTAAAGTTTACTACAGATTTGTTCGAGCTTAGTGCATAATGACATCACTTTGTACCAGGAAAACAGTGATCCTTAAAGTTCAGAGTATGATCACGCACAATTGTGATGACCACATCTACTGTGTTCCACAGTTTATTGAATCGAAGGTTTCTCATGCAAAATTAAGTAAATTAAAACTAGTCCTACCTTATGGTAAGGGATACTGTCCGTAATCCAGGGGGCTGGTCGCTGTCTTGCCGGCGCGCGCGCGCCTGGCCAAGTAGGTCTTCACCCAACCCCGAGGGGAAACTCTTATAGCTAACACTCTTAAAACTACACAATGCCCTAATAGACAGCTAAAACTTTCCCGGCGCTTTTCAAAGCGAACACACACGGGTCTCAAGTCCGTACCCCGACCGGAGCCCTAATAGGTGCAAAACGAAATCTCGGTCCCAATATGGGTAGGTAACTAGCGCGGCACGTCGCTACAGAAACACACGAACTTGTCTCACGGCTGCTTACGGCCAACTCGCCTGCACGCGGCCCGAGCGCATTGCGTGTCGCCCGTGACCTTGACAATGACAACGCACCGCTCGCAGCGCGGCGCGAACATCCCCCCGTCCCGGACAGTAGCAAACTGTCCGCCAACTCAATCTAAGGGCAGGCGAGAGAGGGTAGCGATCGCTCGCTTCAAAACAGAGTCCCCCACCAGGACCTCGGCAAACCTGGGCACACCATCCGACCCCGGATGAAGCTGAACAATGCGTCCTAAACGCCAGCGGAGGGGCGGCAGGTTTGGATCCTTTACCAACACGAGGTCTCCTGTCTTGGGTGGGGTCGTCCTATCCGACCACTTAACGCGTTGCTGCAAAATGTGCAAATACTCCAGATGCCAACGGCGCCAAAAACTCTGCGTAAGCTGCTGGAGCAATTCAAATCGCGAGAGCCGTCCGGAGGCCACTTCGGAATAAGGATATTCCGGCAAGGCGTTAAGCGGTCTGCCAATCAAAAAATGGCCCGGCGTAAGGGCCTCTAAATCATTCGCGTCCGAAGACAACGGACACAACGGACGCGAGTTGAGGACAGCCTCAACCTTACAAAACACGGTCGCGAGTTCCTCAAACGTGAGGACCGTCTCCCCAATAACGCGACGAAGGTGAGTTTTAGCGGCCTTTACAGTTGCTTCAAAAATCCCTCCCCAGTGGGGGCAGGATGGCGGGGAGTACTGCCATCGTACCCCTCTGCGAGAGAGTGTGGATCCGATCTCAAAATTATTCCTATCCAAAAATTCACAAACTTCCTTTAAATACCTATCGGTGCCCTTGAAATTGGTTCCACAATCGGACCTTATTAACGACGGCATTCCGCGGCGAGACACAAAACGATTCAACGTGGCTACAAAGGCTTCTGTGGTGAGGGCACTAACCACCTCCAGGTGGACCGCTTTAGTGGCCAAACAAACAAATACACACAAGTAAGCCTTTTCCGTTCTAGCATTACGAAGCCGCGATGTCTTAACGGTAAATGGCCCCGCAAAATCCGTTCCAACTCCTGAGAAGGGCATCGATTCGTTCACTCGATCGGCAGGCAAATCACCCATCTGGGGCTGCATCGTATCGGCGCGCAAACGATAACACGGGAGACAACGAAAAATAACGGATCGGATTATTCTCCGCGCTGACAAAATCCAGAACTCTCGTTGGAGGAGCGCGGTCAAAGCATTACAACCGGCATGAGCATTCTTTACATGTCGGTCTGTAATCAACAGTCTAACTAACGGTCCATCCTTGGGGAGCAACAAAGGGTGGCGTGATCCGTACGGCAGGTTGGCATGTCTGAGCCTACCTCCGACACGCAGCAATCCGGTACTGTCCAAGAAGGGATTCAACCGCACCAAGGGTCCCTTCAGCTTGGGCTTACTTGAGCGCAGGGCTTTCAGCTCTGGTTCAAACTCTCGCTGTTGCGTCACTCGCACCCAATGCAACAGAGCGTCTTGCCGCTCTTGTGGGGCGAGGACCGGAGACAACAATTTCTCCTGAGGCTGGCGACAATTTCGCACAAAGCGCCTCATCCAAGCAGTCACGCCGAGCAACTTATCCAAAGAACTGTAGCGGTCTAACAAAAACTCCATCTGCGGAGCCGCCACCGTCTCCACGGCGTGAACACGCATGCCTAGGTCTGGGACTCTGGCCACAGCCGGGGTGGCAGGCCATGAGCGCTCAGGCCGTAACAACCATGATGGACTCCACCATAGGTGGTGGTCCACTAACTCAGGCGCCTCGCAGCCGCGGGAGGCACAATCTGCGGGGTTCAATTCGCCCGGTACGTGGCGCCAAATCAACGGGGCCTTTGAAGTCTGAATTTGTGAGACCCGGTTGGCCACAAAAACCTCAAGGGTGTGGACTGAACTCTTCAGCCAACAAAGGACGACCTGGCTGTCAGACCACGCAAATATCGACTCCAAGTCGACACCGTTTCCCAAGGTGTCGGCAACATGATTGAGTAGCCGTACTAAGAGAGTGGCGCCGGACAACTCCAACTTCGGAATGGTTAGCCTAGTCCGAAGGGGGGCGACCTTACTCTTGGCCGTAACTAAGTGTACGGCGACAACGCCTGCTGCATCCACCGTTCGGATGTAAACGGCTGCCGCGTATCCGCTTTCGGACGCGTCACAAAAGCCGTGCAGGGAGGCTTTAAACTTTCCCGAAGGCAGCATTTGCCTCGGTATACAAACCCGATTGACGTCGGGTAGGGATGACACGAACCTCACCCACTCTCGTAGGAGGCTACCAGAGAGGGGCTCATCCCATGACAATTCCGCAGCCCAGAGCTCCTGTAGGAAGCACTTCATCGAAAACACTACAGGGCTAAGCCAACCGTTCGGATCAAAGGTACGGGCTACAGTAGACAGCACCGTGCGTTTAGTCCAGACCTTTGGGTCTGGCAGTTCCAATCTATATGTGAACAAATCCGGGACTGGTCGATACTGGACTCCCAAAACAGACAGCATGTCTGGAGTCTCCGGATTTTCAAAGAGGAGCGGCTCTTGCTGGTGGTCCTTAGGCAAATCTGCCAATAGGTCCGGTGAGTTAGACAGCCACTTCCGCAACTCATAGCCACCAGCCCTCAAGAGCGCAATCAGCTCATCACGTAAGACGAGAGCCTCATCTAAGCTCGAGGCCCCCGTGCAGATATCGTCGACAAATAAGGCCCCCCCCTCAATAAGAGCAGATGCCCGGGGATAGCGTAGCCGTTCGCGCTCTGCGAGCTCCAAAAGCGAACGGATCGCCACAAAGGGGCTCGACCGCAAACCATAAGTGTTGGTGTTCAGCTCGTAAGCCAACATCGGATCCTGGGGATCCTCACGCCAAAGGATGAGCTGGTATCGTCTATCCTCCGGGTGAATCACGGTCTGTCTGAACATCATGCGGATATCGGCCACAAAGACGACAGCGTGCCGGCGGAAGTTGGTCAAAACATCACAGACATCGTGATGCAACTTCGGCCCCGCATGCAGACACTGATTCAACGACACTCCGGTTGACGTGGGCGCTGAACCATCAAAGACCACGCGGATCTTCCCATTGGAAGTCTTCAAAACAGCGTGGTGTGGCAGGAAGTAATGTTCCACATTACGCCAATCCAACTGCGAGATGGACATGTGCCCAAGGTCCAAATACTCCCGCATGAAGTCTATATACTTCTCCTTGAATGCGGGATCCCTGGCCATCCTACGCTCCATGGACAACAATCTCTTCTCGGCCATCGGTCGGGAGCTCCCTAAAGGAGGGCGAGCCGCCAAGAAGGGCAAGCGGGTAATCAAGCGACCCGAGAGGAGGCGCCCAGTGTTGTTCTGGTAGAACAATTCGCACTCCTCCGCTAACGGATCCAACCGCTTGGCAGTGGGAGGTTCCTCCACCTCCCAAAACTTTTGGAGAACGTCGGACAAAGTAGAACCGACAATGGTCTGGCGGTCTACCGACGGGGTCTCTGGTGTCTGTGGTACCTTTCCCATCACCACATGACCCAGCGACGAGGACAAGGCGACAAGATCGGCTGTCTGCAAAACTCGCTTGCTTCCACACAGTACACGACCGAGGACATCCGCACCAATCAACAAGTGTATTGGGCCCGGTCGGTGGAAGGAAGGATCAGCCAAAGCCAGTCCAGACGTCAGCTCAATCGTGGATGGCGGCACTCGCACTTGCGGGAGTGGTCCAACCACCTTATCAAAAACTATCGCCGAAGCACCGATCTTCGGCCTTGGCGTGAAGTGGGGGGAGAAGGAGAACTCAACTCGACCAATCGGATCAGGGATCCGCGAGTCTCCCACCCCCCTTACCGCTTCGTTATGCGGCACAAGCAAAAGACCCAGCTGTCGGACAAGCCACCTGGACATTATGCACCCCTGGGCACCTGAGTCCAAAAGGGCACGCACCGTGACAACATTGCCCTTAGGTCCCCAAACATTCACGGAGGCTGTTGGCAACAGCACAAGCTCCGGAGGGGTGGTTGGGTCCGACAGGGGCGCCATTAAAAATTTTGGGGGGGTACTTGTCCCCCTCGCGCCTGAGTCGGCGCGCCAAATGTGGGACGCTCGTACCGGGCGAGCGGGTCCCAATCGGGTACATACTGGCCCCGACCAACAGCACTCCTAGGTGCAGGGTAATACCCGTGTGGGGCGTGCCTCGGTACATAGTACCCCAATCGAGGCCTCTCCATTAGGGGGGGGGAGTAGCAAATAGGGCCCGTGCCCATCGCCACCGTGGCGTACTCTTGTGGTACCCCCCTACCCCCGCCCGTGGCGGGGGCGTCTCTCCTATAGTTCCCCCTCCCCGGGGGGGACTGAACGGGGGGGCTAAGCCCCGCCGAATCTCTAGGGGACCGGTTCCGGGCTGCCGGGCCCCCGCCCGTGCGCGAGGAATTCGAACCCCGGTCGCTCCCGGCGTCCTTGCGGTCCAAACAAAGGAGGGGGTGATGCCTCCCTCCGCAAAGACGACAATCCTCTGTCTGGGGACACGCCGACTGCATGTGTCCCCCCAAACACCTATAGCACCATTGGCGCTGTCTTGCGACGGCCCTCCGTCCCTCTGGGCGGAGGCCTCTAAATTTGGCACATTCGTGCACCACGTGCCTATCTCCCCTGCAATACCTGCACCGCTCACTCGGTGCGGGGGGAGGGGACTGCTGGAAGGCAGCATAGCGATTGGTCGGGCGACGGGGCTGTTCCCTCGCCGCCACCATACGACCAACACCTGGAACCGGGGCGGGCTCCAGGTGGTCCGTCACCCTACATTCGTCCTCCAAAAAACGAAGGAGGTCCGCGAAGGGCGGGAGATACGAGGCGCTGTCGCCTCCGTACCTCTGCTCGAAACGCCCCTTCATTTCAGCGGGCAATTTGGCGAGGACTATGTGCAGCAGTACAAAGGACCACTGATCCACCGGCAGGTCCAATCGCCTTAGGGAGTTGACCGCTGACAGTAGCGGGTTCAGCAACTCCCTCCGTAACAGGTGTACCCGCGTGATTCGCGGGAGGGCCAAAATCGTGGCCACGTGGGTGTCCGCCAGTAACCGGACATTCTGGTACCTGCTAACCAGAAGCTGGCGAGCCACCTGGTAGTTGTCGTCACTGATGAGCAGGTGCTGGATTACCGCGCTGGCCTCTCCTCGCAGGGAGGAGCGCAAATAGGCCAACTTCTCACAAGGGGATAAGTCCCGTCGTGAATCCACCAAACTGTCAAACAAATTAATGAAGCCCATCCAGGCTGACAGATCCCCATTAAAAGTGGGAATCTCCAATGTAGGCAATCGGCCTAGCAACGCCGTCGGGGTAGGTTTGACCTCCCCGCTCAAAACCGGCTCCCCCTTCCGAACAGCCAGGGCCCTCTCAGCCGCCTCCGTGAACTGGTCAGCCAGCTCATAGGCCTGGGCTACATCCTGCTCCAGCTGTTCCGACACGGCATCATCAGCTGGGGGGTTCTCCATATAATACGCGCGACACTCCATGGCGTGGCGCTCCAGGTCTTGCAGCCGAGCTGCCAGCCCGCCATACCGAGCTAGCAACGCGCCTACCCGGTCGGCTCGGTCTATTAATGTGACCGCACAAGCAAGCCAACGCAAAACTCCTTGGATGCCAGCCCTGGATACGGAGGTCGGATTCGTAGGAGCCATTTATAATCCGTTTAATAAACAAAGCAAACAAAGAAATATAAAAGTGGCAAACATCAACAAAAAAAAACAATAGAAATAGGTCGCGTCACGATAATATAAAACACAATTAAAATTCGGACGACATACACGGACCCTACTATTTTCATAAATTATTAGCAACTTACCAATTTCAAGGGCTAACAATATAACGGTATAAACAAAACGTATAGGATTAACGGTATGGCATAACGGCACGGCCAAGTCAACCTCGCAAATCAACTACTAAACCGTTATCAACAAACGAAAACAAAACTATTTTTAATAATAATACTCGTAATTTAATACTACTAATAATTAAAACTATTTCCACTTTTTTAACTAGGCAAGCGGACTCGGAACAAACACTAGTATGTGGTACTAATAAACAACACTTTCGAACGAAACTATTCGTCAAATAAATCCGGACACACAAAAAAAAATATACACATCTAGGCGAGTAAACTCGTATCAAATCACTAGTATGTGACAACAATTATATAAGTGTCTATCTATTATCGGATCCACCAAGTGAGAAACATTCGCTTCGAGAATTTACTAGAACAATTTCTTAGTACTTCAAATCGTCTCGGGATCTTCAAATACCCTCGAGATTTCAACAAAAAAAAAAAATTTTTAGGTACTCTTTTTAGGTACGCTTTTTATTTTTACTATGAAATTTTATGTAGTTAATTTTAATATGAAAATTAATTATGTCAACTACGCTCTGCTACCAAAAATATGATCACGCACAATTGTGATGACCACATCTACTGTGTTCCACAGTTTATTGAATCGAAGGTTTCTCATGCAAAATTAAGTAAATTAAAACTAGTCCTACCTTATGGTAAGGGATACTGTCCGTAATCCAGGGGGCTGGTCGCTGTCTTGCCGGCGCGCGCGCGCCTGGCCAAGTAGGTCTTCACCCAACCCCGAGGGGAAACTCTTATAGCTAACACTCTTAAAACTACACAATGCCCTAATAGACAGCTAAAACTTTCCCGGCGCTTTTCAAAGCGAACACACACGGGTCTCAAGTCCGTACCCCGACCGGAGCCCTAATAGGTGCAAAACGAAATCTCGGTCCCAATATGGGTAGGTAACTAGCGCGGCACGTCGCTACAGAAACACACGAACTTGTCTCACGGCTGCTTACGGCCAACTCGCCTGCACGCGGCCCGAGCGCATTGCGTGTCGCCCGTGACCTTGACAATGACAACGCACCGCTCGCAGCGCGGCGCGAACAGAGTACATACATGTATTTAAGTAAGTATGTTGATTTTTTTGTATTGCTTTCTATAAAACCATCCTTCTGCGCGCTTGTGGGCTGCGGCGGGCGACTCGGTCCGGGAAGCAGGACACCTGTCGTGGCCCGTGAGAATGAATATGCATCGCGCGATGATCCGCCGATAGCGCGCCGTTACCCGCGTCACGTCATCACCTCTTACTTTTGATTTTGAAACACACATATTATGTCAATTTCTTTTCACTTTATTTAGCACAATATTGATTTTCATTTGTCGAATCGGTAACCACCTCTGTGGTCTAGCGGTACACAAACCAAATCAAATCATTTATTTACATTATATACACATATCACCGTAATGTGGGTGTTATTTTAATAAAAGTCCTTATAATTATCTATTTAGCTACAATTTTACATAGCATGCAAAATTCAATATTTAATCCAACTAAGTAGTACATTGACATTAATGTTTTATGATCAAAGAAATTTTTCACAAAATACAATCTCTGGTCAACTAGCCATTTTTTTTAAACTGTTTTAAACTTGTTATATGGTACCACACCACTGGTATCAGACCCAGAGGTCCTGGGTTCGATTCCCAGTGGGGGTACACATATTGTATTTGGTTTGGTTGGTGGTAGGGCTTGTTCAAAGTCCGCCTGACGAGCTACCACCATCTTATCTAAGTCTGACGCCATAAAGATGTATTCAGCATTGTTGGAACACAACAGGCAGGCAGTTATACAAGGTGTTAGGGGCACCGTTGCAAAGACTTTAACCATGACTTCAGGCCTTCATGCTGAACAACGCACAGCAAGATTTTTGTCGGAAACGAAAAAAATATTTCGACTCTCCATACAAAATGTCCCGATAAGTTGCTACATTTGTATGGAAAGTCCATTTTTTTTTCCGACAAAATATTCTTGCTTTACTTTGTTCAGCATGATGGTCTGAAGCCAAGGTTAAAGTTTTTGCAAGGGTGCCCCTAACACCCTGTAGATAAGATATCCAGTTCCTCAGTTGTTGATTACACCGGGAATAGTGCGTTTTCACCTTAAGCCTTATCACCACTGTTCACTTGTGTTAAAGCTGATGAGCTTTTTTCGCCTGTTTTTCTTGTCAGTTAAAAGATGTCCATAACAGGTGGTAGGTAAAAAAATGTTGGACGATTCATAAGCATTAATTTTATTTAATCTATATGAATAAAAAAATTATGACTATGACTATGGCTATGACCACTTAAAATAAGGTGTAATGTAGGCTAAATGCTACCCCGTAACCCGTTGTGGATAAAAAAATCGGCATTGCATTTTGCTCGGATACTATGAAATACAAAATTCTGCTAATGGCGGAAATGCACGGTTCACTTTTGCCTTTCAATTTGGATGAAGCAAATTGAACAATGTAAACGTAAGAGTGAATCATTCAATGTCAATGTGCGCCTATATTTCTTCGCCTTTCAACCGAAGTGAATCAATTTGGTAGAACAGGGATCCCTTTCGTTAACATAATATATGTATTCCTAAAATTCTTCATGCATGCATGCATTCTTCATGCAGATATTTTTGTGGATAACGGTGTTGACTGTACAAATACTCAAAGAACCGATTAATGTGCTGTGTGTATGTAATCTCTTTGTTCAGTTGTTTGTTGTCCTAAATAAATAAAAAAAAAATGTTTTGCCACAATCAATTTGGTAGAACCGTGTAATATTAGCATTAGTGGCAAGTCAAAAACTGACACGTTGATTAAATGCCGACCGACGTTAGTTACAAGTTTCCCCGTGTCATTCAAGAGAGTCCAGTTTTTACAAGCTCGTTAACATATCCAAGTGGCAGTGAGTTTTAGGTATTCAGTGGTAGCATTACGCATAATCCGGCGTCACGCGATGCTCGCCGCGTGTTTTGTTCGCATTCGCTCGTCTGTTTATGCTGATTTACTGGAGAAAGCGGTAAATGTGGTAGTGGTACTAAGCTAGTTACAGAAGCATTTATTTTAATGAGTGTTTTTGAAGAACAAGCTTAGCATCGAACACATTCGTTCAGGTATTGGAACTGTTACAGAACAATTTACCGACTTTCTTTTGTTTAAAACTCACTAAGCCCAGGCCAATCGCCGTAATTCAATAAAGCGCGTCTTTATCGCGTTTGGGTCTTGACGTTTGACTTCGTATTGCCGTAATGACATAACGACGCACACATCACGCAAACCTATTCAAAGTCGCGCGTTATCAAAAACGGTTTTGCACGTCAACTGCACTTCAACTGCACGTACTTACACTTGACTAATGCGCCATAGAAATACCGCGATCGGGGCCACTGATCTTAGACTTTAAACCCCTTATTCTAAAACGTGGATTAAAATATCCCTAGTTTAAAACAGATTTAGCATCAGTTTTAAACCAGGTCTAACAGTCCACGGGTTTTATGTAATAGTAGATGAAGATAGCCAGCCTCGATCACAGCGTTTCCAGCTACTAACCAAATGAATATCGGTTTTCTGTCTGATTGCCTCACCCTTAATCATAATCAGTGCATCTTTATAACAAGAGATCAATGGAAGCGTTGGCCGGGTCATCCAGACGCGGTCGTTATGACGGGACTCATTACAGCTGCCGCGATGAAACGTCCGATACAGCGCGGCGCGATCAAGCCGCGCGGATAGCACCGGCTGCTTACAGGGTCAAGCGGTGCGAGCGTGCATCCCGATTCGCGGCTGACCACCACACCACCCCACTCTATTTTCAATCAATTAGATATACACTTATGCCAGAATACACGTACGCTACTTATCTTTGGGAGCGTCTCAAACATCGCCCTGTCACTTTAAATGTCAAACGTATGAAAGAGATGCCATGATGTTTGAGACGCTCTCAAAGATGATTTGAGTACGAGAATTCGGGCGTTATAGAAGTAAACAATAGGCTGCAGTGGCCAGCTTTTTGCACAGAAGCATCTACACCAAAGGGTGTCATTTTTACGGCTACAGGTCACTGAAGTGTCGGATCTAGTAAACACACTGCTAATACCTGTGGTGATGAAAATCTTGTTCCAAGCTTGGTTTGCTTTACAGTCATTACGTAACGTAAACTCGGTTTATACCCTTTATTATCTTCATAATTATCACTTCTTGAACTTGGAATAGAATTGCCGAAGCTGCAAATTGGATAACTTCAGTAATACCTCATATTATTATGTAGGTACCAATTTTATAATAGTTAAAACTATATCTAATTATATAGCTATAAAAGACATCAACGTCGTCAGAAAATAAAAAAAAGAATCTGATTTCATAAAGCAGTCCAAATATTCTGCTACATATTGATTTATTAATGTATCTTCTTTTGTTTGGCATCCAAATTAGATTGGCAATAAATTATTTGGGTAGTTTATGGTTTTAAGTTCACCTGGCGTTCCAAATTGAAATGGCCAACCGCAGAGACCGCTGTTGTTAGTGTTCCTGAGTTGCAAAATCACTAAGGTTATTGCTTCAATGAAAAGTCAAAATGAAAAACACATAGTGACTGGATCATCAGTTTAGTAAGTACTGTTGAATGACGGGTGGAAAATGTAGATTAGCCTACAACCTTAGTTAATGGTCAAATAAGGGTCAATTATCGTCGAATGCAGAAACTTTTTCATTAACTAAGTACTTTGCTCGTGAAGCAGACAGTGGCCCGCCATTTACAAGATATTGTCGCTGTCGCAGCGCGTTCACGGCGGCCTGCGCGGGCGCCGGCCGTCACTCGCCTGACGCGCGACTGACAAAGGAGATCAGTCAAATTGGACCAAAAAAACTAAAAGTGTCGGCCAACGAAAATAAATTGCACATATTACTATTCTAAACAGTGTAACGATCATTATTTGTTATGACGTGAACAGTGTACGACTAGTGGCCAAGCAGTTATTCAAGTTTGAAAATGTCATTTATGCTTCATTTCCAAACTTTAAATTATTGTTGGCCGCACTTTGGCCAAGCTGTATTCAAGTTTGGAAATGAAGCATAAATGACATTTTCAAACTTGAATAACTGCTTGGCCACTAGTCGTACACTGTTCACGTCATAACAAATACTGATCGTTACACTGTTTAGAATAGTAAAGTGCAATTTATTTTCGTTGGCCGCACTGTGGCCAAGCTGTATTAAAGTTTGAAAATGAAGAATAAATGACACTTTTAACTTGAATAACTGCTTGGCCACTAGTCGTACGCTGTTGACGTCATAACAAATAATGATCTTATTTTGCCTATTGTTGTTGTTGTTCCTGCGATCATAGCACGAAAAGGTTAAAGGCTTCTTAGTGCTATGATCACTGTAAAGTGAAGTAAACAAGTGAAACTGACATGTCCTTGAATGTGTGGTGCGTGTGTGACGCAGCGGCGCGTGCACAGGGGACGGTAAATGGCGCAAGTCCTGCACGCAAATGTCCCCGCCTGTGGCCGAGACCTTGGGCCCGCATTCAGTCATCAACCAAGCTTTACACGCACTGGTCGACACATTCTACCACTTGCTAACAATTAACAAAACAGACTAATCCTACTAATATTATAAATGCGAAAGTTTAGCTGTTTGGATGTTTGGATGTTTGGATGTTTGTTACTCAATCACGCCATAACGGCTGAACGGATTTGGCTGAAATTTGGAACACAGATTCTTTGTAGCCTGGAGAAGAACATATGCTACTTTTTATCCCGGAAAAAAATCACATTCCCGCGGGATAACGTCATGTAGTTCACGCGGGCGAAGCCGCGTGCGGAAAGCTAGTACTGAATAATTAATGAAGCTTTATCGTTGTTCTTTCCTTTTTTTATTTATATTTTATGAGCTTGCTCTTGGCTTCACATATTCACACTGAACCTTAGGGTTGAGAACAAGCCTAAGATGGAGCGAGCTTACCCAGAAGCAGCCTATTTCCCTTCGGACTCGTGTCTCCCCTGATGTCTCTCCTAGGGGAGCCATCAGGATTTTCTTAGTCCTGGTGTCTTCCCCAAGTAGGGGAGTCACTCTAGCAATGAATTGTGAGTGTTGGGGAGAAGTATTTTTATTAATCAAGACGCTGGCGCTGCTTAGTTATAAAGGTTATTATAGGCTAGTCTCCAAATGAACTCATTTGGAGACTGTGGGGACGCCCGAACCCCCGAAATTTTCCTAGGTTCTCTTGTTCATGTCTTAACCATATAGAAGTCATGTGCCTTATAAGTGAAGCCATAAAAATTGCTAATGATGATCCTTGTTTAATTATTATTTGTTCCGTAAATTAATCGATTAGTTAGAAAGTATCAACATTATATTGGCAGTGGAATTAATATTATAATGCCACGTTATGACTAATGAGTATCGCTGACATAACACGAACTGCCGATGGCGCCGGCGATAGCACATATCGGTGCGAGGTTCGCAGCCCGGCGGGTCGGACCGCTCGTGTGTAGCACCTGCCAACATCGTGGCGTCATGTATGCTAAATGTCTACCAATATTTTGTATTGTGTATTATATCTAGAAAATGAAATAAACAAAATAAATCTTTACTTAATACAGAGTGTCTTTGTACATTTTTAAAAAGCAAAACTAGTTTAGTAAACATTCAATTAATTGCAGCAAAGTTTAAAACGAACGCCAACTTTCCATGTTCAATATGAAACAGTGGTTGGTGGTTCGCGATTGGTAATTATAACTGAAAAAACTAAACTTAAAATAATGTTTTATTAGAGTAGCCCGCAAGCTAACTTTTACAGATATTTCTATGACGCTTTATATTACTACTTAGTAAGAACCTGAAAATAATCCCGATTCCGGGCGCACCCGCACCCAGTTATAATTGTCAGTTGTGTTGTGGTAGACGCCTACTCATTTCACACATGTCAGTTTCTTGATTGTTTATCATATGTTTATTAGTCCAAACAAATAAACATATGAAAAACACACGTAGTTAAAAATTAATTAGTTAATGATGTTACAACCTGTTTTGATTTTGGTTAATTAAAGATTTAGCATAAAGTTATGTAAACATAAATATCCGTTCGCAGGGAACTAAACCCTTTACCGCATCACAGCCTTATTTGCATCATCTAAATTTTAAATAAAGCTCAAACCAAGAGGCACTCTATGAGTTGAAATCTTTATAACTTCAACTTTTCTTGGTGTTATTATTTGTATTTCCTACTTTAATAAATCAATCACAAAAATGTTTTTATTTATTTTAATTTTTAATTTTTTGCATTCACAATGCAATTTTTATCACAGATAAATGGAAAATAAAGTATTTAGAAAAAATCGACCCGTCTCACAACAATGTTTTTATTTGTTTTACCACTAATTTTCTACGTTGTGTCGCGTTTGATACGACTGTTTTGTTTGCTCACATTAGCATAGCTGTAGCTTGTAACTAAGCTAACTGTAATAATACGTCTCCCGCACATGCGAGGAAGGTTTTCACGCATGTCGCATGCGAGCAAGGCGCAAGGCCTTCCGGTCCTCTGCGCTAATGTTGTGTAATTGCCTCACGGCGACGCTAATTGCATAATTGTTAGATAAACTACAGTGGAATCATTATTTGTTATTAATTAACGAATGCTACTCGTAAATATTAACGTGTCGAATAGAGTCCATTTATAGGTATTCTGTTATTTTATTTAATGTGTTCTATTTAAGAATAAATTCACTTTGCGTTTGCTAATTAATTAATTAATAAGTTTGTTCCTACTCATAGTGTTGACAACTGTATGAATTTTTACAATGTGTCTAAAACTTTTCTTGCAAATTATGAAAAACATTTTATATACCTAAATATCGTCGTTAATATTTGCAGGTTTTCTTCCGACAAAGGCCTCATCTAAAAATTTCCATTTTATTCTGTCTTTTGCTATACGATTCCAAGTTGGACCCGCTATTTTCATAATTTGTGATTGCTATTAAAGACTGGTAAATCGCTTTTTGCGTTGTTTAATCGCCAAATATTCAATTATACTTGCAAAAATTAAGTAATTGCATCAAAAATTCAAATATTGATTATTGGATCCACTCCTCTTCTACAATTAACTGGATCCTTCTACGAATTCCCTACAACAGAGTCCAGACACTAGCATCGATATCAATTTGGAGTTAGTTGAAATTGGCGACATTAATTCTCATGTATGAGCCGTAAAGCGTAAAGCTAATGAAGAGCCCCGGCGGAGTTTGCGAGCGCAACAAAGCAAGCGGCGCGGCGCAGCGAGTCAAGGGCAGGCGGGAGAGCCGCCGCGGTCCCATTGACTCAATAAATAGACGAATTAATCGCCACCGCTCAGCAACAGCGCCTCTTGGCATGCTTGGTTTAGCTCAATATAAATAAAATTAATCTGACAAGGACATACAAATTTATATATAAATAAACAGTCACTTTATTCGTCGTCAGTATATCATACTAGTAGAGGTTTGTAAAGGCTTCCAAATATAATAAAAATTTCCAATTTACTTAATTGATCATTGAAAATGAATCCAGCTTGAGAAAATACTGCTTGTTGCTTTTTTTAAATATCAGATACTAGCGGATCCTCGCGGTTTCACCCGCGTGGCACCCGTTTCCGTGGGAATATCGGGATAAAATAAAGCCTATGTCACTCGGGAAGAATGTAGCTTTCTAATAGTGATAGAATTTTCTAAATCGGCCTAGTAGTTTCGGAGCCTATTCGATGCAAACAAACAATCAAATATTTCCTCTTCATCACTACATAGTATAAAACAAAGTCGCTTTCTCTGTCCCTATGTCCCTTTGTATGCTTAAATCTTTGAAACTACACAACGGATTTTGATGCGTTTTTTTTTAATAGATAGAGTGATTCAAGAGGAAGGTTTATATGTACTTTTTATCCCGATATTCCCACGGGAACGGGAACCACGCGGGTGAAACCGCGGGCGGCCGCTAGTTATCATATAAAAGTACCTATAGATAAGTCACATTTGTAACGATTATTCAACTTAAATCATGTGATCAAAAATTGCCTACCCTGAATTGACACATTCAAATATATCGCATTGGAAATTGTAAATTAGCAGCCGTATCAGTCTGGACGATTATGCAATAAGTCACGGGGATGCGGCGCCGGCAATTGGCGGCTTCTTTTTTAATTTCGACCGACGGCGACGGCGCCGACGCGACTGTCATCGTTATTTGTAGAGTGCACATCAATGGGAACGCACCGTATCAATCATGGGACCAAATTGCTTAATTCAAGTGCGCCACGGAGACAATGAAACGCTCGGCCTAGCTTCCTTCATCTGTGCCGAACCGAACGTAATAAACATCCGTTGTCGCGAACTGTAGCAGAGCCAATAATGCAGCGATATAGGATGCTTAGTGCGTTCTAAAGACGTTTCAATGACGTGCCTTCACCCAGCAAAGTATGGAAAGTTAGAATTTCTATTCAAATTTTTCAGTAGTCGAGTAGTGGCGGGAGCAGGAGCGGACAATAGGGTATTTTACTGTTGTTGAAATGTAGATATTTAATGATGACGTTAAAAAATATTGCAATTAAGAATACCAAATGTGAAAAAATAATTTGAATCTGTTTTAAAATAAAAGAATTATAGTCTGTTTGATTTTGAATATAGCTGTCTCTTTCTAAAACGAAATCTTCTATGGCGTGACTATGACGCTACTAACCCACTGACGTCACTAAGATAGCGTCCTGTCCTTGTCTAATTATAAAGTTTGAAGTCCTATATCTTTGAAAATATTCAAGATAATTCAAAATGAAAACTTGTTTTGTGTAGCTAATATTTCGAAAAACATTTTAAAGAAATAAAAAAAAAATCAGTAAAATACCGTATTACGCCGCAAGAAACGCCACAATATTGGCGCGCGTATTGTATGCAAAACCAAGACACACCACGCCAGATGGCACGCTCGATATTTCACTTATTAACCAACTTCGATTCCGTCCAAAAACTGGAGCATTCCATTTACGGACTGCCATTTGTGCTGATTTTTGGCGTGTGATAGTCCGAAAAATTATGTCCTCTTGTAGTGTGTTAGCACGTTTCATCAATTATTATAAATAACAAGTTGAGAATGTGAAGAGCTTTCGCTCAAAAGAGAAGGTGCTGCCTCTCACTGATTTGCTGATAATTCGATAAATGTATTGCATTAAACGTAATGTCCAACGACCGTTTCAAAGTTGATTTTAAACACATCATTACCGACTTTCACTACTGCAAAGTGCAAACATAATGTTCGCAAACGCTTCCTATTCCTGGGACAAAACAATGAGTCCAATATATATTCCCGATGAGAACAACAATAAAACGGATAAAAGCGTTTTAAATTCCCTCACCATATTATGAATGGCGACGATAGCACCGGTGTCGCACGCGCAGTCGCGGCCGTGCCAATTACAGCATCGGCCATCAGATAGCGCTAACAAGACGATGCGTATCTGCCCGCGCCCGCGCCCGCCGCGCCGCCCGCGCGCCCGCCACATTCAAATTCCGATAGCAAATACTGCACTCCCCCGCGACATAAATCTCCCACCACCTGTTCCAATGTGAGCCCTAACTCTAGCCTGTTAAGTTCACTTTTGTATCCAAGGAGCCGATGCTCACTTTGCATGATGAACGCGGTGGCGTGAATTACGCGGGCGCAGGTCGTTATTGTCGCCCGCGTTGTTGATGCGCCGGAGTTCGCCCAAAGGCGACCTTACGTGGTGAACGGTAAGGCGCGGTGGCAGGCACCGGCTGCACGGGGGGTATTAAGTGTATTATGGAGACGGCGGAATATTTCACGGCGATGCATGGCGCGATAGGCGATTGCGCGCGCACTGATAGCGCTATCAGTGACACGTAGCAGGAAGGCCGCCGGCCGTGAATCAGCTGCGACACCGGACGCGCTCTTTTGTTTCGACTGTTGCATAACCACTGCACTCATAAAGCACAGATCTGATTATCTTCCTGACTGCAATATCGTACGTTTTTGTGCTTTATTACTGTTACAATCGTAATAACTGACGTCGTTACTTTCCGAGGGTTAACGATACAGAACAGTTGTGGCTGGCTCGTCGGCGTCACCTCGGTCGGCGGCTTCTTTGAATAATTCGCGGCCGCGCTAGATTTATGGCGGGTAACCATAGAGCAGCGCACAATTAAATAATTTGCGTACGCGCCGCTCTCCACCCGCCCCCCGCCCGCCCCGCGCCCTCTCTCGTTATAATTTGTGGGTATAACGACGCGGTCGTTTATCATCGGCGCCTCAACCCACAATTAGCGATTGAAACTTTTGGCTCTAATCTGTAATCATTTGTTTAGATGCTCTTTCCGCTTACCGCTTTAACAGGAAATCGTTTAAAATGCGTTCGGGCTACACACATTTAGTTCTGATCGAATTTTTCATGCACATACTTTTCTATTTCGTTGTTTATATGGGGCACTAGGTGTAATATAATTAATAATCCTCACAAATTACCTGTCAGGTAGTAACAAAACCCCCATTTCCCCGTTAGGTAAAAACTTTGTTTGTTTATTGAACCGATCAGCCGTGTAAGTGCACCGTGAGGAACTCGGCAATTTATGACGTAATTACAAATAGCGTAATGCTCGCGTTTCTCAAATATATCCTTTTGTTCAACGAGCATTTACAGAGCGCTTCTTTTAATACAAATTGTGAGTGGTTCAAAGAAATGTTCCTAACTGGGTATTTTCAGTAATGGCGGTGCGGGCAATCTGCCGGACTGAGCGCCGCAATTTGTAATTAAATTGTTGAGGCGTAAAGTGGGCGCGGGGGGAGGGCGCCGGCACTTTGAGCAAGCGACCAATTGTATAATTGGTGCGCCGTCAATTGGGTCCGGCGGCCGTGGACGTGAGAACCGCCGCTGCGCCGACACCGCGTCACCGACGCCGCGTCACCGACACCGCACCACCGCGCTGACAATGCCGCCGCCGCCGTTGCCGCCGACGATCATAAATCGTGTTCATGTTTTCCTCATATCGTGACCGAGGTGAAGGAAGCCCGTTCAGCCCTTTCTGAACTCACTTTCAAGCAATACACAATTTGTGAACTGAGTAAACAGATTTAAAAACCTCAAATAACCGTCATACGCAAAAGATAAGTAATTAACGCATTTTAATTTCAATCTACTCAATTTATTAACAAACTTACTGACAAAATTATGAACTAGATACTCAACTACAACGAACGGCAACTTGATAAAAAAAATCGAATCTATAGCTCATTCAAATTCCTTGTCAAGACGATTCAAAGGGATTTCCAATAAAATAAATATAGGTTATTCATCGAGCAGCCCTCAATATTGGCGTCGTCCTTCACCGTCGGGTCGTCCAGGAAGCTCATTGTGTATTCATCGCCCAATAAAAAAACCGTATGGTGTGGATCATTGTCCCGTTGGCGCGGGCCACACCGTCTGCGGATACGCCACGCAGGTACAGGGTGCCTACCATCAACTCTTAGTGCGGATTTGTTAAGGACCTAAACTGATCTGCTTCGCATTTGTACCACGACAGCTTAATATCAATGACAGCGATTCAGGGATCATTCAATGACATTTCACAGCCGCTAAGCTGTCATGAACTCTCATTTGACTTATAACTCGGCCAAGCTAACATGACACCTGCAGGTTATACCCGTCCCTCTCACTCTCCGGGCATGACAGAATAGAGTGAAAGAGTCGGGTAGAAGAAATAAGGACACAAATCGTTCGGTCATTCACATTCAGCAATTCATTTGCGATCCAGTTTTTAGAAGGTCATAGTACGAAAGAAAGCAATTCATTTTAGGAACCTATTCTTCGCGCTAGTTTTGAATCGCTGTCTTAAAGTTGATGGTAGGCACCCTGATCTTTGCTGGAACCACTTGTCACTTGCGCCCCGTATCAGTAGTGTTCAATCTGAATCTGATAGCGGGGTGTGGGCTGAATGTGAAACGCATTCAATAATTATGTGAAGACAATGGTATTGTCGATACAAAATACACCGTCTTGGATTTTCGTAGGAAATCAGAACAGCATTGGCAAGTGTGCTTAGGAAATGCTGTCCACTTTAATTGATTTTAGAGATGACTCATCGTCATTTAGTGTCATTAACTTAAACGGTATTTGACTGTTGTTAAAATGTAGATATTTAATTATGACATTCAGAAATATAGCGTTTTTGAATAACAAATGTGAAAAAGAGATTCAATGTGTATTAAGACAAGCTAATTATGAGCTACTTAATTGTGACTCTAGCTAGCTCTTTCTTATAGGATTTTTTTCATAATTCATAATTCAATTTCGTTTATTCAATTAAGGTTTGTTTAAATGAAGCTATAGGTACGCCATCTGTTCGCAAATCCTACGGCAGGAGACCTTTATGGCGAGAGTATGGCGCTACTAGCATGTGACGTCACTGGCTTGTAGCGCTCTCCTTGTCTAATTAGATAGTTTAATGCTCTATCTAATATCGCTAAAAATATGCAAAATATTTGAATATAAATACCTTTGTTGTGTTGCTAATATTTAAATACTTAAACATTCAGTCAATAAAAAAATCATTGAAATACCTACCCTAATACGGTGGTTCGGAAATTATTGAATATTGAAGACTAACTAACGTAAAGTGTAGGATGGTAGGTAATAAACTTATTTTGCTTATTAAAAATTTTCAACATTCAACATTTGAGGACTACAAACATAGAATTAGCATTTAAATTGGCCTTTATTAAGCACTAGCGGCCGCCCGCGTGGACTGAAGTCCACACAAAAAGCAGTCCTTCCATTAGGCCCAATCGATTCCGAACAAATTCATTAAATGGTTCGGTGTGGTATGAACCACACATGAGTGCGAAAAGATAAACCGACACTCGGACATCTGTAGGTAAGTACTTTCGAATTAATAATATTAGAATGGGATAGCTCTTCGTTTTTTTTTGTATCCCACCTGCCATAGTGGTCGGGAGATTGCATCCAGTTTGATGGAACGATCAGCTATAAAATTGCATGCAGTTTGAGATAATTAGGCGCGGGCTGCACGGTACCGCACCGGCACCGGGCACCGGTATCGATGCCAACATTATTAAAACCGCTCCAATCTGGACTCCTTATTATTACTAGACGATGGGCTATCGATAATGCGCACAATGGCGGGTGCGCGCGCGCAGCTTATCGCAGATGAGTTACGATTAGTAAATTGGCGAGCGGAGAAGGGCGCGAGCGGTTTTCTAATAAATTTAGTTCGTTCGGAATTACTGGCGCATCTCCAATACGCTAACTGGCTATTCCGGAGATGCCTTCCCTGATAATATCGCAGCCATAAGTATTTTGTTGCAATCAATCGCAACTATGAATTGGACGGCAATGAAAACGCCAGCGCAATTAAATCCAATTATGAAGCGCTACAATTGACAATTGACTAATAAGTTTATGGATATAACAATGTAGTTAATTGACTGAGGCTCGTCGCTTGAAACAAAACCATGACAGCTCTATTGGTATTTATATTTTGTCGTCATTGTTGGATTCAGTTACAGAATTCTTATAAGAACAGACTCCGCCAAGAAACGCTGTTCGGAACTTGTTTGCTTCTAATAAGTCGGTGGGTATGATTTGATTATCGGACTACTTATAAGAATGCACTACCGCCCATGCCAATAAGTGTTTCAATGTAGCGATCACTGAAATCAAATAAGAGAACTCCCTATAAGGTTGTGCGGGTGCGGGTCGGAAGCGGCCCGGAGCCCCCGGAGGCGACGCGGCCTCATGCGATTAGCGCAACTTGCGTGATGGACATAACCTCATTAGAAAAATACTAAACTTTATCATTTGCCGCCGGAATTTGCGCGGCTATTCAGCCGCTCGCGTATTGTTCTGGCGAATGCTCCGCTGGTCAATGGACTCACCAGCGGCAGACAAATCAATTACTGATCCTATCGCGTAATACTTCATTATTGATAAAATCGCATTGTCTGGTAGTTCAAGATTTTATCCTCTGTTTAAGAAATGGTATGATCATCGTTAAATTGTAATAGTTTACGTAGCATTTTAAATATTTCCTGCTTCGACATGATAAATTGTTTAAACTTTGGATTTTTTTATACTGAATAAGCCTAGAAGAAAGCAAAACCTAATACATAACTGGTTACTTTGTGCCAGAGGAGAAAATATCTAAGTTACTTTACCACCAACCTCGCCATCAACACATTATATTAAAAACAGTCAATTGAATATTCTCATCGCTTATTCAAAGATAAGAATAAAAGCTAAAAAAGCCTCCGAGAGTCATCCATCAAAATTATTCAAATGCGAAAATGGTCCGTGTAGATACTGAGCCACTGATGGCGTTATAATGCGCGTCACAACCGCGCGTGTGCCGCGCCGCGCCGCGCGCCGATCACCGATTTCACAGGACCCACGTGACATTTCAATCGCGCCACCTACCGCACGCATCTGCATCAGGGCCAGTTCATGACTAATCGTATTCAATTACTTCTCTATTCATTTTTCTCTAGACGCAGTACAGGAGTGGCGAGCAAAACAATTTCCTGAGGATGTGTAAACCTATGTGTGGGCTAGAACTTTTAGGTGGAGAGCCGACCGCAAAATTTCGTACCGACTTGATACCGCGATGAAATGCACAATGGTTTTCTATAAAAGTGATGCTAAGTCCGAATGTTATAGTCTGCCATGGCGGAACCTGCCGCAAGTGAAGAAAAAAACAACATTTTCGTTGCGAAAAAGGGGGCGTTTTTTACCCATCTGATACCGATATAATAGTTACGGTATCAGTTAGAAATTTACTGGTAGATACAGAAAAGCGAAATCTGCCAGTATTTTTTTTGCCGGAAGTGCTTGGCAGACGCTCTCAAAGGTGACCATCGGGACCCATTAATATACCTATCTGATACCAGCATGAAACCAATTCCAGTCGGTGGGTATGAACCCTAATTTCAGGAATATATAAGTCTGCCAAGTCGTTTTCTGCCGAAACACCTTGACAGACGAGATTATGTAAGCAACATCCGTGGAACCCATATTTATAAATTATACTGATAACGGACATTTTTATTGCTTTTTGCTTATATTTGTACATTATTATTTAAAAGTATTATATGTATCTATAATATAATATTAGAGTCTCGTCATTAGCCTCCGAATAAGAATTTTCTACTCACTTGACGCTTTGTTAAATGCTCTTATTTTTATTGCCGGAAGTGCTTGGCAGACGCTCTCAAAGGTGACCATCGGGACCCCTTAATATACCTATCTGATACCAGCATGAAACCAATTCCAGTTGGTACGTATGAACCCTCATTTCAGGAATATATAAGTCTGCCAAGGCTTTATCTGCAGAAACAGTATTTTGGAATTATATCGATTACGGACATTTTTATTACTTTATGCTTTATATTTGTATATTTGGGGGCACGGCAGTGCCCCCGCCAAGTCAAGCGTGAAGCAAACACTGGATAGGTTTAGAATGCTAAAATGCTGCATGCACAACAGGACACCAAAATTTTAAGTTTGTAGCTAATTAATTTCCGAAGTTATTTATTTATTTACACTTTATTGTACACACAGATAATACAGAAACATATAATACAGTTATACGAAAGATACGATTCCAATATTTCTTTATGGCATTGAAGACGTAACAAGCTCACGGAACTTCTTGAAAGTGTTGCAGATAAATCGGATTTCACCTATAAAATCATGAACAAAAATCAGCTTAGAATTAATTGCGCAACGGTTGATGCATATAAAAATATAAAAGATATTGTTAGACAAAAAGAATTAATTGCACATAAATTCAATAGCAAGGATAAACGACACGTCTTTAGAATTGTAATTAAAAATCTTCACCATACTACGCCTACCAGTGAAATCAATGCAACAATAGAGAGAACTAACTAACTAACTAATACCTTGGTGATTGGGGAAATAATCTAAATAAAAATAATATATAATCTATCTTAATAAAAGAGTTCGTTTTATCACTAAAGATAAATATACCAAAACAATTGAGACGTTCTACAGCCAACTCCCGTCACATGCTAATTTGGAAACGGATATAGATCGAACACATATCCCAATACAAAGATGAAATATTCCGACGTATTAATAAATAACTTAAACAGCATAGAAGCAGAGATCCCATCATCAAACAACACAATAGAACAGATGGTCTTGAAACAAGCAAGGCAAGAAACGAGTAATACGACGAGTTCTTCAAAACCTTGGACCCGCGCTTTATAGCTGGGGAGATTGCAAGGCAAAGCACAAGAGTATTGGGCCTCCAGTAGGGCAAGCACAATTTGAGCGCGACTCGAGTGAAATAGAGTCGCGGACATTTTCAACCAATCAGATCGCTCGTAGATAGCGCGCGTGACTTAAGGCGACGTGCTGATTGCTTGGAAGGAGCGCGACAAAGAGTTGAGTTGAGTTGAGAAAGAAATGGGTTTGACACAGGCAGTATGTCTATATTGTATGATTTTCATAAGATTTCAACTTGCTCCTTGTTTGGAGACAGTCCATCAAGGTTCCAGGATACATTCTTAAAGGAAGTCATCGCGACTCCCTTGATATTAGAGTTGTTAAGATACTAATTTAATTAAAATTAATGTACTCATTTGTTGAAGGATCATATCTAATTTCTCTACTTGTTTCAAGACCATCTGTTCTATTGTGTTGTTTGATGATGGGATCTCTGCTTCTATGCTGTTTAAGTTATTTATTAATACGTCGGAATATTTCGCCTTTGTATTGGGATATGTGTTCGATCTATATCCGCTTATTTAAATACGTTAGCTGACGGATTTCCACCAACATAGAGCCAGCTGACGTTTTTAGGGTTCCGTAGTCAACAAGGAACCCTTATAGTTTCGCTATGTCCGTCTGTCCGTCCGTCTGACCCCAGTCTAGCTCATAGACTCTTAGTACTAGAAAGCTGTAATTAAGCATGAATATACATATTTATCACGCCAACAAAGTGGTAAAGTAAAATTTTGAAAGACATTTTTTTAGGTTACCTCCCCTACACGTGAAGTGGGTATGTAATTTTTTTTCTTGTCTACCCCATAGTGTGGGATGTTTTTCAAAATAATGTGGGTTCGTAGTTTTGACAGTTTTTGGATTGAGGCATCCGTTTGTGAATTATTAAGCTTTAACGTGCAAAATTTTGTTAGAGTCATGTGTCCCCCCCTGCCAGCCAAATGGTTGGTCTTGGATACGTGAAAAAATTCGCGATAGTAGTACATATGACGAAGTTAAAAGGAAAACTATCACAGCTAAGTAGGCTTTACAAGTTTTTGAGATATAACACATTTTCGAAAACCGCAAAAATAACTTTGTCATTCATACGAATACTATGAAAAACAAAGTTATTAACCATTTTACGTGTAGGGGAGGTAACCTAAAAAAAATATTTTTCTAAATTTTACACTTTGTTGGCGTGATAAATATGTATATTCATGCCAAATTACGGCTTTCTAGGACTAAGAGTCTATGAGCTAGACTGGGGTCTAAGAGTCTATGAGCTAGACTGGGGTCAGACGGACGGACAGACGGACATGGCGAAACTATAAGGGTTCCTTGTTGACTACGGAACCCTAAAAACGTCAGCTGGCTCTATATTGGTGGAAAACCCGTCAGCTGACGTATTTAAATAAGCGATCGGCGCTCACATCGGTATTTCACTGCACCAGCTGACGACCTTTCCACCAACATAGAGCCAGCTGACGCTTTTATTTATTTAAAATAGCATCTAAACTATCATCTGACACATTTTCAAGTGAGAGGAAATCACTGAACGAAAAATTTTTTTTTGCATGTTCCTATGGCCAGCTGACGTATAATCTACCACGGTACGGCCAGCTGACTTTTTTTTATCTTCTAATAATTGCGTTTACTATTTTAACAAATTTTCAGTCGGGAGGAAATGACTGAAAATAAAAAAAAATTACGTGTTTGAGGGGCTGCCGCTGCACCACCCACCCACGGAGCGGCAGCTGACGTTCACCATACTTCATAATACAACTCTCTCAAGCATTTCACGAGTTTTCGCTTGAGAGGAAATTGGCAGTAAAATCTGTTGCTGGCTCACGGACTATTATCTTTAGTGGTATAATGAACTCTTTTATTAACACCTTAACTGCCGCGTAGGTCACCGGTGACCGGAGTTTAAAAATTAGTTTGTAATTATTATTTTTTCCAGAAAGAAGCTGAATGGAAGAAGTGATATTGTATATTGTATCTGAAATTTTCTACAACCGTTTTTCTAATTGTTCATTTATTTTTAGTGTTTCATTCATAAATTATAAATAATATATTTGTATGTGGCAGTTAAGGTGTTAAGATAGATTATTTATTATTTTTATTTAGATTATTTCCCCAATCACCAAGGTATTAGTTAGTTGGTTAGTTTTCTCTATTGTTGCATTGATTTCACTGGTAGGCGTACTGTGTTGTCTAACAATGTCTTTAATATTTTTATATGCATCAACCGTTGCGCAATTAATTCTAAGCTGATTTTTGTTCATGATTTTATAGGTGAAATCCGATTTATCTGCGACACTTTCAAGAAGTTCCGTGAGCTTGTTACGTCTTCAATGCCATATAGAAATATTGGAATCGTATCATTCGTATAACTTCGGAAATAAATTAGCTACAAACTTAAAATTTTGGTGTCCTATTGTGCATGCAGCATTTTAGCGTTCTAAACCTATCCAGTGTTTGCTTCACGTTTGACTTGGCGGGGACCCTGCCGTGCCCCCAAATATACAAATATAAGCATAAAGTAGTAAAAATGTCCGTTATCAGTATAATTTCCAAATTCGGGTTCAACGGATGTTGCTTACATAATCTCGTCTGTCAAGGTGTTTCGGCAGAAAACGACTTGGCAGACTTATATATTCCTGAAATTAGGGTTCATACCCACCGACTGGAATTGGTTTCATGCTGGTATCAGATAGGTATATTAATGGGTCCCGATGGTCACCTTTGAGAGCGTCTGCCAAGCACTTCCGGCAAAAAAAATACTGGCAGATTTCGCTTTTCTGTATCTACCAGTAAATTTCTAACTGATACCGTAACTATTATATCGGTATCAGATGGGTAAAAAACGCCCCCTTTTTCGCACCGAAAATGTCGGTTTTTTCTTTACTTGCGGCAAGTTCCGCCATGGCAGACTATCACATTCGGACTTAGCATCACTTTTATGGAAAGCCATTGTGCATTTCATCGCGGTATCAAATCGGTACGAAATTTTGCGGTCGGCTCTCCACCTATTTGGTGCACTTTAATCTGAATGTCAGTTCATTTTTGTTTTAGTTATAAACTGATAGCTACTGGATCTTCCCATGAGTAAACTAGGAAAGAGTAAGCAATTTTAGTTATTACTGAGTGCCTACCATCAACTTTAAGACTGCGATTAAAAAATAGCGCGATGCAGAATAAGTTCCTAAAATGAATTGCTTTCTTTCGTACTATGACCTTCTAAAAACTGGATCGCAAATGAATTGCTAAATGTGAATGACCGAACGATTTGTGTCCTTATTTCTTCTACCCGTCTCTTTCACTGGATTGGGGACGGGTATAACATGCAGGTGTCATGTTAGCTTGGCCGAGTTATAAGTCAAATAAGAGTACATGACAGCTTAGCGACTGTGAAATGTCATTGAACGATCTCTGAATCGCTGTCATTGATATTAAGCTGTCGTGGTACGAATAAGCGAAGCAGATCAGTTTAGGTCCTAAACAAAACCGCAATAAGAGTTGATGGTAGGCACCCTGGTCATGTTTTTATCCTGAAGAATCAGCTACCTATTGATTGTTGTATCTATTCAACTATAACGCCGTCTCCGTGAGACACGTAGCCGGGAAAAGCTGAGTATGAGGCGATTGGTGTGCACAAAGAGCACTGCCCCTCTTCGAGAACGCTTGGTCGAGAAGGCAACCCTAAAAAGTCAGCTATATGAGATGACCTAAAAAGTTAGCATCCTTAACGTAGCGGATAAACAAGCGCTGTGTGCGCGGGCGCAGACGCTCGCACGCATCGCACGACGAATGCGGTGCGCGGAACCAATCGGGCGCGCGTCGCGTTTGCGCTTTATCACGCGCACTTATTTCATTTTTACGTCCGCGTCTATTAAGCCGCCCTGAGAGGCGCTGCGCTGGCGTTACGTCAAATTATTGTAATGCGATTTTATTGCGCGAGCGTCGCATCTCTGTGGGAGAATGCGCGATTGCTACTTTTGAAGGAGTTCGCACGTGGGAAAGGATGTTGGATAGACACTTTACAGATATTATATTAAAATGACTCACACACTGTTGGAGTACAGATGATTCCAATTCCTGGTGCTACTTACATAACAAATCACTATCGGAATTTGATCAACATGGAATAGTTTATGAAGGCATCAGTAGTCCACCGCCTTTTAGACACCATGTCATTTTATTTTAAGTAGTAGAAGACTTCGCAGCAACTGGTGGCCCAAGGGCTGGGGCGCTTTCCATCCGCAAGCTGATGGTCAGGTGGAGAGATGGCATCACACCCTTAAAGCTAGTTGGAGCGAAGAGTTACCTACTGTTTTGTACAGCTAACGTACAGCCATTATTTAGCCTAGCCTTGATGACTTTAAGGAACGACACTTCGAGTAGGTACCTACCTACCATCTAATTTCTTCATACAATCACAATGGAAGACTGAGTTTTTCAAGGTGCCGCTTGAGGAGCTCTGAGGTCCTGGGTTCGACTGCCGGTCGGGTAAACATGGAAAACTAACATTTCTAAATATATTTTTTTCGTGTCTGTGTGTATGTGGTTGTTTCCAATTCCAATAACACAGGTATTTAAGCTAGTACTAACTTTGGAATTAGAGCAATTTGAAAAGATGGTGTCTAATATTAAAATCAAAGCGATATAGTTATCCAATAGCTACTAAAACCATATTTCTTAATAATATCAACATAGCTTTTCAAGAATTATTATGTGTCAGTGTCCTGCCTATAAATGTGAATGCTAAAGTAAAAGAGGTGGTAAGTGGCGCCAATACTCTCGGGAGTCAAGCTACACCGTTCAATGTCACATCACGAAAGGGGTTCACCGCTAATGTAATAGAAATGATGGCAACTAAGAAACCAAACTTGCTCAGTGCAATACATCTAAATGTGGTACTTATTCTTAAACGTATGTGTTTTAAACGCGTTGAATTACAGTAATTTTACACTGAAGCTTGAGTGGAGCTACTGAGCTCCAGCACCTCAGTAATATAAATTGTTCTGTAAAAAATCGGCCAAGTGCGAGTCGGACTCGCTCATGAAGGGTTCCGTACGCACTTAACGTACCGATTACGTACCTACACCTAGCAAAAATACCACAGTCATTTTTTGCCAGAACAAAATATCTATGTTTTTCATAGTATTCGTATGAATGACAAAGTTATATTTGCGGTTTTCGAAAATGTGTTATATCTCAAAAACTTGTAAAGCCTACTTAGCTGTGACATGACTCTAACAAAGTTTTGCACTTTAAAGCTTAATAATTCACAAACGGATGCCTCAATCAAAAAACTGTCTTTAAAAACCCACAATATTTTTAAAATTGCTATCCAACGACACTCCATACTATGGGGTAGAGAAGAAAAAAAAATTACATATTCACTTCACGTGTAAGCAAACCTAAAAAATACTTTTTCATCCCATCGATTCGAAAAGCGATGATTTTTTATCTAATAACAGGGTCCAAAACGATTCATTTTTTACCTGTTATGACAAGAGGGAATAAATGAGATTTGAATTTTGAACAGCTTCATAACAGGGTCCAAAACAATGAGATTTGAATTTAGAACATAATTAAAGAAGCATTGGTTGGAGTGTAGCAAAGGGTGTGCAGTACTTAAAAAAAAAGCAACTGATTTTGTATGGGGCCGGGACTTTTTTCGGGACCGAGAAATTTTCAAAAACGGAATTTTATAAAATTGAGAATATCTCGTAAACGGTGAGTCGTAGCTAAAATCTAACAAAATTTTGAACCCCCCTACGGCATCCCCGGAGATACTTATAAGCAATCTGATGGACATATATTTTTTTATTAATTTTTTTTTTATTTCAAAACTCAAATTTTTTTTCTTGCCCGTCTAGCGCTATGATGTATCCGAACGACAAAGAAAGGTAGGTAGTTTGAGTTGTCTTTACTGCTTTTCTTATAGAGGGGGATGAAAAGCAGAGTGTATTACTCGGCCGCAAAATTATTTTCAACTCGGGCGGCGTATATTGAATCCCTCGCTGCGTTCAGGATTCTACTTTAGAATCCCTCGCTGCGCTCGAGATTCTACTCTAGAATCCTTCACTGCGCTCTGGATTCAAAATAGCGCCCTCGCCGTAAATATATTATTTTGCTCCCTTGTAATACAATCTACTATTTCATCCCATCGATTCGAAAAGCGATGATTGTTTATCTAATAACAGGGTCCAAAACGATTCATTTTTACCTGTTATGACAAGAGGGAATAAATGAGATTTGAATTTTGAACAGCTTCATAACAGGGTCCAAAACGATGAGATTTGAATTTAGAACATAAAAGAAGCATTGTTTGGAGTGTAGCAAAGGGTGTGCAGTAAAAAATTCAACTGATTTTGTATGGGGCCGGGACTTTTTTCGGGACGAAGAAATTTTCAAAAACGGAATTTTATAAAATTGAGAATATCTCGTAAACGGTGAGTCGTAGCTAAAATCTAACAAAATTTTCAACCCCCCTACGGCATCCCCGGAGATACTTATAAGGAATCTGATGGACATATATTTTTTTTATTTAATTTTTTTTTATTTCAAAACTCAATTTTTTTTTCTTGCCCGACTAGCGCTATGATGTATCCGAACGACAAAGAAAGGTAGGTAGTTTGAGTTGTCTTTACTGCTTTTCTTATAGAGGGGGATGAAAAGCAGAGTGTATTACTCGGCCGCAAAATTATTTTCACCTCGGGCGGCGTATATTGAATCCCTCGCTGCGTTCAGGATTCTACTTTAGAATCCCTCGCTGCGCTCGAGATTCTACTCTAGAATCCTTCACTGCGCTCTGGATTCAAAATAGCGCCCTCGCCGTAAATATGTTATTTTACTCCCTTGTAATACAATCTACTATTTTTTTTCAAAATTTTACTTTACGACTTTCTTGGCGTGATAAATACCTATGTATATTCATGCCAAATTACAGCTTTCTAGTACTAAGACTCTATGAGCTAGACTGGGGACGGACAGACGGACAGACGGACATGGCGAAACTATAAGGGTTCCTTGTTGACTACGGAACCCTAAAAACCAGACACACAGTGACTCATTAAGACAAAAATAATTCTCCACGAGTCCCGCTGTAGCACATTGGGCTAAAATAAAAATCTTTCCAATCTGAAACACTCTGAATAAAACTTTTAATTCACGTCATTTCGAGACAGGTTGGGAAGATAAAAATCACCTAATAACTAGAATGTTAAACAGGTGCAAAGTATGTTTATAAACCATCCGAATTAATAAACAGATAACGACACTCGTCTGCTCACAAAAAACATGCAATAAGGCTTCTTTACCCCTTGCCACTTGATTTGTGAGGTGTCGCCCCGTCGCCGGAGCACCCCATTATTAGCGCGTTATGAAATAATCAGACATCGCGGCGACTGGCGGCGACCCTGCGATTTGCAGCTATTAACCCGTTTCTGAAATATGTCGCGACCCCGCGACAAGATCCCCGTGTTGTGACAACCCTCGTGTCCAAGCTCCTATTTAATTCGTGACTAAACGAAACGAGCTTCGCTGGTGGGGGCGACTTTATGGGAATGTGTTAAGGTTGTTTTTGTGTTTCGACGACTTCGTTTAGGGTTATGCTCTCACCCCTTTGATAGTGAAATACGATGCGGAGGGCAGCTAGCGACGTTTTTATTATTTTTGAGCGTCCCTTGGCCGGCGTGTTATGCCCGTGTTTACATCTCCACGTAATAGATGCCTGATGGATAGCGCACATTGTTTATTCAGCGCTGACCTTTCCGATCTAATTAGCTATCGATTTTCGATGATTTATCGAGAACTCGAATTAGCGGGTGCTAATTAACATGATTTATTAAAGACGCTCTTACGCCACTGTTACGATTCCTGCCGCTGTAACAATAACAATACGGTGTAACATCGTTAAGTAAGTATCGATCAACGTCTTACTTTCGTTTGGAATATTCATTAAGCAATGAAGGCAGCTAACAGCTAAAGTACTGAAATAATTAATCACCGACTGATTCAGATTTCTGTGTCACGAGCGCAAATTCAATTTTGACACAAAGAATAATTAATACAGTGAAGGATAACAAAATAACTTGTTCCTCACGGGTAAACTACACGCTGTTATTACCTACATAAAAAAAACAGAAAATTATCTTCAAATGCAGATAATTTTTGAAAGCAATTATCATTTGTAACTTTTATTACGTTTTGCACAACAATGCAATGGAAAATCAACGGAAATCTGGGAAATTAACCGCCTCTGTGGTGTAGTGGTACCCGCCACTGGTATCAGACCCAGAGGTTCCGGTTTCGATTCCCAGTAAGGGTACATATTGTATTCGGTGGTAAGACTTGTTATACCTGGCCAGCCTGTTATGCCTGGCCAGCTACCACCATCTTATCTAAGTCTGACGCCATAACAAAGGTGTTTTCAGCATAGTTGAGTCACGGCAGTTAGAGATTAGATAGCCTACTCAGTATTAAGGAATCCGGGAGCAGAACCCTTCCATCTTCAGCCTTATCTACACTTAACATCAGGTGAGATGAAGGCTAAGTGATACCCCGTTTGTGGATAAAAAAACCTTCAATTGTAGTTAAATTTGGTTCTTCTATGGCATCCGTTTCATAATAAACAAGTAGCATATAATATTACAAATTGATTACAACTAACACAAAAAGAAGAAAGGAAAAAGGGGGTGTCGGTGTGGGTGCATGCCGTCCGCGCCGTGTGTGCAACCATAAGGTATGTTTAAAATAG
This sequence comes from Crambus lathoniellus, assembly GCA_949710035.1. Taxonomy (NCBI): domain Eukaryota; kingdom Metazoa; phylum Arthropoda; class Insecta; order Lepidoptera; family Crambidae; genus Crambus; species Crambus lathoniellus. The sequence continues at coordinate 31,570,448 of OX453306.1, read as the reverse complement.
GGAACTAAGGTTATTCCTCGAACATTTCCATGTAATGTACCATTCTAGCGAATGCTCCATGCTGGTGCTCGATGAAATACTCACGGTGATTCAAGATTTTTTTCAAGAATCAAGATTCAAATTTGTTTATTCAATTTAGATTTTTATTTACAATACTTGTGAACGTCATAGAAGCTACGCCATCGGTTCGCAAACCCTACAGCGGGAGACCTTGGAGAAGAACCGGCAAGAAACTCCAAGGGTTGTTTTTTTCTCCCTGTTTTATTTCATACAGAGTCGTCAAATTGAAAAATGACCTTAACATGGTATGACTACTGATTTAATAATTATACCTTAAACATTCCTCTCTTCAATTTTTTACTTCTTGTTGATCTGTCCCGACTTAGACGGTCATGCAACCGTCACTCAAAACCATCATAATCATCATGATCATAGTCTTCTAACCAATCGATATCGGGCAGCATTATGAATCTTTAATTACCCGACTACGGCAAAGCAAAAAAAGGAGGGTTATGAGTTTGACCGGTATGTATGTATGTATGTATGTATGTTCATCTGTTCCCGCATAACTTCTAAACTGCTGATCATATATTCACAATTGAGGTATCGTTGGAAGCGTCTCGATTGTCTGCTGGTTATAGGCTATGTCACGTCACATGAAATTGAATATGGCGCCCTCTAGAAGTCATAAAGTTGTGAACTAAAAAACTTTTTTAAAAATAGAATATCGTGTTTGGTATCAAATGAAAGCTCTTGGTGAGCTCGTTTCAAAAATATATATTTTATTGGTTGTTGCTTGTGGCTTTGCTTACATAAATCGAATTTTGACATCTTTACAGGGACAGCGAACTAAGACTATTTCCCCTAGCAAATATTATCCTACATGATTAGGCCCTTGTATAATATAATGTATGTTTATGGCATTCCATACCACCCCAGCATTGTTTGACGAAAATAGGTAGGTAGACTCACATTATTAGGTAATAATTTAGTTCATCATATCAGCCGAACGACGCCCACTGCTGGGCATAGGCCTCCCCCAAGGAACTCCACAACAATGGATCCTGCGCTGCCCGCATCCAGCGGCTTCCCGCGACTTTGACCAGATCGTTGGTCCACCCTGTAGGGGGCCTGCCCACGGAAAGTCGTCCGGTACGAGATCGCCATTCGAGAAACTTACCGCACCAACGACCATCGGTTCTCCGCGCTATGTGTCCTGCCCACTGCCACTTCAACGATGCAATCCTTCGGTTGTTTTAGTTCTTCTGCGGATCTCATCGTTTCTGATTCGATCGAGCAGGAAATACCAAGCATCGCTCTCTCCATTGCTCGCTGGGTGACTTTGAGCCTTCTTATGAGATACATAGTAAAAGACCACGTCTGACTTCTATAGGTCAGTCTCACGTCCATTACTGGCAACACACACCTGGTCAAAGACTTTCGTCTTGAGACATTGAGGTATTTCGGACGCGAATATATGCCGGAGCTTCCCGAACACTGCCCATCCGAGCTGGATTCATCGAGAGATGCTTTCTCGAGTTGGACTTAACTAACTAGTGCGTCAGCCGAACACCTCTTCCTAGAAATATCTTTTCGTCATACCAAATTACTTCTCGGTGTTTTCTATTCCCCTAACCTCTCCATATCAATGGACGAACGAATTAAAATAATCATATTTTAATTCGTTTGACGACCTTCTTGAAGAGTTTAGGCCAACCTACGACCAAGTCATCATAATGGGTGACTTTAATACATGTCTACTGAAGTCAAACACCCGTTCTTCCAAACTCCAAACTATAGTTTCCTCATACAACTTAAGTATTCTCCCCTTATCACCCACTCATCATTTTCCGAAATGTGCGCCCTCTCTCCTCGATCTCATGATCGTTTCTAATCCTGAGAAAGTTGTTTCTCACGGCCAAGTCCCAGCTAGCTTTTCTTATCATGATATGACCTACCTGTCCTACCTAATTCGTCCCCCTAAACGTAAGCCTCGATATATTCTTCGCCGAAATTTCAATAACATTAACTTGGAGTCCTTGCGAGAAGACGCCAGCAACGTGGATTGGTCAACCGTGTTTGATACTTCCAGTTTAGATGACACGATCTCGAGGTTCAACTGCCTACTTATTTCTTTATACGACAAACACGCACCATCACGACGCATCAGGATTAAACACAATCCTGCTCCTTGGATCAACGCCGAAATAAAACAGCTCATGTCACTTAGGGATAAAGCGAAGCGCAGGTACAAAAAATTCCCTACTGATGACAATTTGATTAGCTTTAAACATTTTCGAAACCGCTGCAGTCGTTTGTGTAGGGATGCCAAGAGACGCTTCTTTCACGATTCCCTGACAAATCGTAACCCGGCGGATGTGTGGAGATTTCTGCGCTCTGTCGGCGTAGCTAAATCCTCCTCTTCCCTTCCTATTACTACTGACCTAAACGCCTTAAATAGACATCTCTCTCTCCCCCCAGTCAGTTTAGATCTTAATATCAAAGCAGCCACATTAGAGCAACTGTCCTCCCTTTCCCGTCCTGACTGCACCTCCTTTGACCTTTCTCCTGTCTCAGAGAGTGACGTCAAAAGTGCCATTCTAGCTATCTCGTCTGAATCCATTGGTGAGGATAACGTATGCTCGAGAATGTTTATTCCCATTTTGTCCATTCTTCTTTCTTTCATCACCGCAATATTTAATGCATCACTCACTACAAAGTCTTTCCCTAAGATCTGGAAATTGGCTCACATAATTCCGTTACCCAAAATTCCTAATCCAACTCTACCTTGCCATTTTCGTCCCATCTCCATCCTACCATTTTTATCCAAAGTTCTCGAGCATATCGTTCATAAACAGCTTTCCTCTTTCCTTCTTGCCAACAGGCTCTTGAATAAATATCAATCTGGTTTCCGTCCTGGTCACAGCACCGCCACTGCCTTACTAAATGTCTCGGATGACTTACGCTGGGCCATGGAACGAAAAGAACTCTCAGTGTTGGTTTTGTTGGACTTCAGCAACGCTTTTAACTCTGTCGATTTCGATATTCTTCTTGCTTTACTTTCCTCTATAAACGTATCTACTTCTTCGCTCTCTTGGTTTGACTCTTATCTTCGTGGACGTGCGCAGTGTGTTCGCCATGAAGACTCTATTTCCGATTGGAGTGAGCTCACTGCGGGCGTACCGCAGGGAGGTGTTCTTTCTCCACTTCTCTTCTCTATTTTCATCAATTCAGTTACTCCAGTCATCTGCTCCAACTTCCATCTCTATGCAGACGACTTGCAGCTCTACCGTCACTTTAAAATTGACGAAACGTACCAAGCGATAGCGTCAATCAATGATGACCTCAGCCGTATTTCTACTTGGGCTAGGCGTTACGGACTTTTGGTTAACCCAAGCAAATCACAAGCCATCATCATCGCTAGCAGACATAGGATCAACTTAGCTGGCCAACTTCAAATACCTCCGGTATTGCTGGATGGCATATCCATTCCCTATAGCGACACCGTCAAGAATCTGGGTTTGATCCTTGACTCTAATCTCTCTTGGACGACCCATATCGCTGACGTCAGCCGCAAAATCTACTTTTCCCTTCACTCTTTAAAATCCCTTCAAAGTTTTCTCCCTTTGCCTACCAAAATCTCAATTGCCCAGTCTCTCATTCTACCTCTTCTTGATTACGCCGATGTCTGCTACTTGGACGCCACTGAACAACTTCTGAATAAACTTGAGCGCCTTCAAAACCTTGCCATTCGATTCATTTTCGGTCTACGCAAGTACGACCACGTCTCCAACTTTCGGAAGGGACTCAAGTGGCTCCCCATACGTCTGCGCAGGAATCTTAGAATTCTTTGTCTCCTTTATAACATCCTTTTCAATCCTACCTATCCTTCATACCTCCGGGCTCGATTCTCCTTTTCTCATTCACCCAATTCTCCATGCAGGTCCCATCTCAAATCCCATCTGAAGTTCCTCCCCCATCATTCTGACTTTGCTTCCTATTCCTTTTCCGTTCATGCAGTGCGTCTTTGGAATTCACTGCCGGCTGACATACGAGATTGTCGCACGATATCTATGTTTAAAAAACATCTAAAAAATTATTTTTTATCCTCATGTCTTTAGCACTATCCCCTCTTCTGTTGTTGTATTATTTACAGTTCTCATCTGATATGTTATATATTATCTATCTATTATATATAGTTTATTTTTATGTATTAGTATATATAGCATTATCATATATGGTTTATCTTATTTATAGTTATTTCATTTATGTTTATTTGTATGTACTAGAATTATAATATTATATATATATATAATTATATGTATTGTATGTATGGTATTTGTATCTGGAGACACACAGACTGCCCCTTTCTATGTTCTTTCCTTTAACGGGCCGGCTGGTAGAAATTTCAATTTGAAATAAGCCGTGCCCCTGTACAATACTTTTCTATTTCTTTCTTTTCTGTTTTACTCTTATGTGTGTGTACTAAATATGTAAATAAATAAATAAATAAATAACTGGACCGTTTGCCCTAGATAAACAAAGTGGTCAACAACTTCGAGTGTAATGTCCCCAACATTAACTGGAGCAGGTGCAACATGGGCATTTCACATAAAATTTTCGTTTTATACATGTTCATCTTATGACCCACTCTTAGAGAAGCATTACTGAGATCTTCGAGCATTGTGTTCAGGTCTTCCAAGGTCTCAGCCATAAGAAGAAGAACTACATCATCGGCAAACCGTAGGTGTGTTAGGTGCTCGCCATTGATGTTGATGCCGTATCCTTTCCAATCCAGAAGCTTAAAAAATATCCTCCAACGCAGCTGTGAACAGTTTTGGAGAGATGACGTCTCACTGTCTCACACCTCGCTGTAGTTGGAGAGGATTAGAGCTCTGGTTCTGTAATCGGACTGACATAATGGCATTTTGGTATAAGTACCTGAGCACATCGATTCATGTACCTGTAGTCTACTTGGCACCTCTGTAGAGACTGCAGTACCGCCCACAGGTCTCGATCAAATCAAAGGCTTTCTCATAGTCCACGAACGCAAAGCAAAGTGGCAAGTTATACTCTTAGTCTTATCGGGTGATAAGACTCTCTAAAGGGTTTCTTGAAAAACGCTTATGTCCCATGCCTTTGGCGTTTTGCCCTCGAGGATGACTGAATTGAAAAGCTTCTGAAGAACTTTAAGTATCGGCTTCCCGCTCTCAGAAGCTCTGTTGTGATTCCGTCATCGCCCGCCGCCTTGTTGTTTTTAAGCTGCATAAGAGCCATTGCCTTGAATTTGAGCCGGTATTGGTCGGAGCTTGGATTTATCAGCCGCGATCTTACAAGCTTAACGTTGATATTCAATGTGCCTCTGACCATGCGGTGATCGCTTCCTGTCTTAACAGCGTTGATCACTGACATCATTGAATATGTGCTTCTTGGTCGACATGATAAAAAGTGTTGGCGATCGCAGTATGGCTTGCTGTAACATGGAGACGCTGCTGCCTATCTCCTAATGCAGTTTTCCCTCTTTCGACTCTTAAGACACCCACGACAAGAGAGAGGGTAGTGCCATTCTTTTTATGTGCCGGCAATACACAGCACAAAATTATGACCCCAAAATAATATAAATAAAAATTAAGTTCAAAAACTAAAACCCGACTACTGAAAAATCACGCTCTAAAAAGTATGAAACAAGAAAATATTCTCATCTGAAATTGCCGTGGTCGTATGCCCCTTACTATAACAAAACAATATTTTCATTCTAGGGAAAAGTGGCATACGACCACGGCAATTTCAGATGAGAATATTTTCTTGTTTCATACTTTTTAGAGCGTGATTTTTCAGTAGTCGGGTTTTAGTTTTTGAACTTAATTTTTATTTTGCAAATCAAAATAAATACATAAATACATACATACATACAATAGTCTTGCATGATGGTTTTTAATTACGGTTGCATAACCATTTAAAGTACGCCTAATAAAACAGCGAATGCTTGATGTCCAGTTACAGTTAAATGCTCTTGTTTATTACTGTAACTCACTTGTGGACTTACCTTTACCAGCAAGTTGCGACGCGCGCCGTTTGTGCAGCCTTACCTGTGTCCTGCGACGCCGACGCGAACCCGAGACCTCACCCCCCGGCGACCTCCCTGGACCCTCACGGGAGGCGGCACAAATATTTGACTTACAAAGTTTAAGTTGTAAATATAAGTATGTTTCATTTATGTTTACTTCCCAAATGATAATAAACTCTTGAAAGAGAACTCAATATAAAACCTTGAACCAAAGATTTTTTTGGATTACAGCGTAATCCGTTTAATATCACACTAAGTTTTATTATTAAGAAATAGTTTTGGGGAGTTCTTACTATTGATTTCTTTATGATTACTTTAGATCGAGTCGTATTTATTTACAAGCTTTTTATTAACTTGCCATGTTAGTTTGTTAGTTAGTGGGGGACAAATCTTGCAAGCTTAATTTGACCCACTTCCAGTGTCCGATAGAGCTGAAATTTTGTATACAGGTTTGGTTCAGATGACAAAACAATATGAAAGAACAGTCAGCAAAAAAGCTTGTCATAAAAATTTTTTTTTTACTATAAACTTATTTACCAATCGGTCAAAAAGATATACTATCGTCATTCCTTCTTATTTCTTTATGAATAATTATTTCTTTAACAGGAATGTTAAAAAGTACTACACCATGTTTGAGTTGCTTGCGAACATTTAAAAATCTCAAAAACAAGTCATTGTAAAATTCCTCAATAAATAGTCAATTAATTTATTTTCCCCGAGCGGCGAGGCTGTTGGGTTTTTCCCTAATGTTGCATTTTGTAATGGTATTTGGGAACATGACGGCGACATTCCCGCCGGGAGCGGCGTACGTGCGCCGCATGAGCGCCCGCGTCCAGCCGACGGACCTGCCTCTGCTCTATCGGACAGCACATGCGAGAGAACAGAAGTTAAGAGGGCCCTTCCCGTCATTGTTGACAAGAAGTTGACAAGCTTGTTTTTTCATCCAGCGCAATAACGTGAGTGAGTGAGCAAGTGAGAACGCGATAACTTTAAACGAAAAATAGTGCGCGGAAACTAGTTCTAGGAAATACGTGTTTTTCAGTAAGCCTTACAAGTTTGTGAAATAAATAATTTTGTCGTTTAGAATCTCCATTACATCTATCATAATATTTTCTTTTCTTAAAAAATTAATGAGTAGTGATGAACGCCCAAACTTCAGGTAAAATTTGTGCAAAAAAAAAGACTTTTGGAGGCTTATTTATACTGAATTTGTTTCTTCAAATTTTGATTTTTTATTTCGATAGAAACCTAGATATAGTGCATAAGATACCTATTAGTTCAAAAGTTTCAAAGAAAGTTCTGTTACAACGCCATAATCACGTAAGAGCGTTTGTATGAAAAGTAAGTCGGGTTGGCCGTCCTTAAGGCTCGGGTATTTGACAACCAGTTTGACTTTTTGATTAAAAATTTAAATTCGGAGCCACTATGTAGAATATACATACATAGTAACTTGTTCGCCAACCCCCTATACGAAAAGACTGTATTTGCCCTCACCACAGCGGTGACACTCCGTGTCCGTGAGAGTTCGAGCGCCGGTGACGTTTAGCCGACGCTAGGGTTGATACCGAAATTGATTATAGACTTATGCCAAAGAAGGTTACGTGTAGGATGTTATATAATTTGTGTAAGAATGTTTAGGTAGGTAATGAAAGACACGTTCAATTTTCAATCAACTTTTATAGATATTTTTATTAAATATCTTTACAAATGGGAAATAATAAAATTTCCGACAAAGTAAAATATGAACGACATTGAATAAAATACTCAAATAAGAAACCGAGCAGCGTTATATTTTGTTTGCGAAAAATTAACTAAGCTAGCGACAATTTACGAATGACTAATTTCGAGTCGAAAATACTTTATTAGAATATGTTCAGGAATACGTAGGTATATCTCGGTAAACAAGTATCATTTTGGTGAAAGAGCAGGTTTTGTCTGTGCAGTTATGGATAAGGTTGTGATGACGAATAACTACCGAAAGTATATCCTAAGGGATGGCACAGTGGATATATTTTGCCTAGCGTGCCATCGTCCGGGTGAATCCCTAAGACATATAATCTCCGGTTGTTCTCGTCTCGCAAACGGCGAGTATTTGCATAGACATAACCAAGGATAAAACACCAACAACTTGCTCTGAAACATAATCTTGTGGCATCCGAGGTGCCGTACTACAAGTATGCACCAGAACAGGTTCTTGAAAATAGCCATGCTACATTGTATTGGGATCGATCTATCATTATAGACAGGCAGGACTATTGTAGCATTAGCTACAATACAACAATATCAGGCTTATTAAAAGCCTGATATTGTATTGATAGATCGACATGAACGCCACGCAATAATTGTTTATGTCGCTGTTCCCCATGACATGACAAGTTGACGACAACCTTGGGAAAGCTGAAAAAGATAAAGAAAACAAATATCTTGATTTAGCTCACGAGATTGTTGACATGTGGGACATTGATTCAGCAATTGTTGTTCCGATAGTCATATCTGCTCATGGTCTGATAGCCAAGAGCCTCGATAAACACCTTAAGAGGCTTGCGTTAGGTGGATGGATCGGGAGTCAGATGCAGAAGGCAGTACCTATTTCTGTACACGGCCCGTATCTGTCTCTGGATCCTTAACCATCGGTAGCCGGGACCCTGATCTTGCTACCGTTAGGGAACTGCATTTTTGTATTTTTAAATGTATATATATTTTTTAATGTTTTATAATGTAAGAAAATTATGTTTAGAAATATAATTTTGTAAGTATTTTAAATGTAATAAAGGGAATAATAATAATATATGTACGTAAAATAAGCTACTAACAGTGGTGGGACACAGTTAATGTGGCCGAATAAAATACTAAACCGTCCAAAGAAAATACTAAGTTAGCGACAAAAATACTGAGTAAGTGAATCAATAAACGCCTAAATAAAAATAAGTCCTCTCAATAATTATTTATTATCGACTGAATTTTAACAACTTTCGCATTTTTTGGCTTCCTAGTAGTTCCTATTTGAATGTATGAAGATTGCGCCAGCCCTCGGCCAAGGCATTCACACGACTGCCCGTTCCCCGCCCCGCGCGCCTCTCACGGCCCCCGCTCACATCCAGACACCCACACATAGCCGCAAGCGATTTTACGTGCACACATGCTTAAGTGTCGTTTCTTTTCGCGTAAGTGTATATATTCTTTGCCCTCACTATAAACAAAAAAAAAAGGTTGGATGGAGTTTAACTTCGCAGCCATGGCGCGTAATATTTTCACCAATACACGTAATACGTTGTCATCAAATGATCACTACGGTAGCTTGTAATAAAATAGTAGAATACCCATTTTTTTTAACCGACTTCAAAAATTGAAAAGGAGGAGGTTATCTATTCGTCGCGTTTATTTTTTTTTTGTTAATATGTATGTACACCGATTACTCAAAGACGGCTGATCCGATTGAAATGATTCAAACGTTATAACATAAGGGTTATTCCCAAGTTGGTCCCATTTTTTGAAATTTTGAAATCGGTTCAGTAGTTTTCAGGAAATCTTGAAAATACTGTCGTTTTCATACCACTTTATGTGAATTTATTACGTATCTTTAAGCATAACTACTTTGTTTATAAACCAATTTAAATGATTCTTGTTTTGTTGGAAAGGGGATACCTTAAGGTATTTTAACCGACTTCAAAAAAGGAGGTTCTCAGTTTGATCACATACCTATTTACCAGAATACACATAAGGCACTAAAAAGAGTGAAATACTAATAATAGTTTAGTTATAGTAATACATAGTTTTTTTTTTAGTTTTATTATACTTGTTTTAAAGCAACGCCTTTATGATCCTAAGGCATTGGTCCAAAGAAGAAATGAAATAAGTAGTATAAAAAAATTGATTAAAAATATTTTTGCATTTATCAAAAAAATATACAAAAGCTACGACATCCGCCTTGTTAAGGTTGTCGTAGAAAATTACAAGTTTCTATCCAATATTAGCCCAGCAAAACGGTAACAAGTAAAATATTAGAGCTTGATTCAGGATTTTTAGCACATAAATAAAAAATAAAAAAATAACTACGACACTTGTTACATGTTGTAGTTTTATATATATATTTAAAAGCCATATCGTGTATACTTTGTGTGAAAAACGGTTTCAGCTGAAGTCAATTTTGGTGAAATATCAGCATTAGGCCTCAGATGTGACGCTAATATGTGAGTCAACATTACTGTCATAGAAAAACAAGCAACTGCGATCCACTCCGCTTCAGTAGAAATGCACACTGTATTCAAGGCAATTAATGATTATTAATATTGAGTGCAATGGTTGCAGGGGAAAAGGCCTCATCAGATGGATACAAATAGCTTGAGGACTCTATATCATTAATCGTGCCTATCGCATGAGTTTAATTTTACAGAGGTCTCGGGTTCGATTTCCGAACAAGACAAATATTTGTGTGCATGAACATGTCTATTTGTCTTGGTCTGGGTGTTTTCTGGGATATGGTTTACCGCTGCGCCAAATCGGTCATCAAAATATTAAGTATGTATTTACAAACAAAAAGTATTTAAGAATATACCTATTTATCCGTTATCAAGTTCACGTAGACACAGTTTCTTAAGAAATTAACTACGGGCTTAGATAATTGGTGTGATTATATGAAAATATTTATTTATTTTAATATTTATTTAATATACGTCTAATTAACCCCTTCACTTCGTTTGATTGACATTAATTGAATTAATGAGAGTGAACTATAATCCATATAGTCCGTATGTATTATCTCTGTCCGGCTGCGTTGCCCTGCGGTAAAAACTGAAACTTCTGTCCAGCATCGGCGGGATGAATGTAAATAACTCGGGCCGTTTTAAATACGCCCGCTTTTTGCGTCTGTTCACACACATGATACAATGAAATCATTGTTGGTGACCAAGCAATGTGTTGGTCGAGGATTTTGCGGTTTGATGCCTAACTTTGTTGTGTAGTGTGGACTGCACAACACTCGATTTTTTATTAATGAGCGAGTTGCTTCTGCCCGCCACTTAGTCTGGGTGGACTTGGTCACGGGAATAACCAAAACATTCATGTGAAAAAGAACATAAATTGCATGTGAATTAAATCATACCTAATTAGTTTAAAACACCTCCGTATTTAGAAAATATTTGTGTTTATGATGTGTCCATGCCACTAGTTTTCGTTTATCGGGATAGTAGTAGGTATTCTTATGTGTCAATCCGTGTTATAAGTGTGTAAAATGAAATCTGTTTAGCTGAATCTTCCTGATTTTGTTTGTAAGAAAAAACAAACAAAAAAAGATGTCTTAAGTTCTTTAATTAGCTCATTTTACATAAAGGACACATTCCCTAACATTTCATAGATAAAAAACAGTTTTTTCATAGGAAAGTACGACATCGAATCGACTCGACATCGAATCCGTCCAGTTTTTCATTTTCCTTTCTTCTAATAACTACTCGGTATCTCGTTGTTTAGAGAAAGACTAACTATTAATTTGACTTCATCGATCGTTGGGATAAAATTACAGGATTTTGTATTTTCTTTTCGAATTTATGCCGGATCGATTCCTCGGTGTCGGAATCTTATTTAGAGATAGTAGTTTTGTTTCTTTAAAAAATATAAAAGAATGTGTCCTATAAGTAAAATGAGCTCACTAGAGGGCTAATTAATTTTATTCTTTTCACCCTGTATAGAAAATTACGAATGTGTAAAATAAGACTAGGTAGTAATAATCTACTCATTACTAGTCTACTTCAAGACAGTACCTAATCAAGAGTTGAAATTTCATGAAAACTTAAATCAATTTTAATAGGTAGAATATAACGGGTGTCCCAAAAGTAGGTATAGGATGATTTGTCTCAATAAATGGATAGGAATTTGTTTGTAGTTTTATTTTATTGTAAAGAAGAGACTTGTACAATTTTATCTGAATAGAATAACTGCTTAATGGCCGCCGGGGGCATTTTTGCTGTGTGCAAGTTTTTCATGACTCTTTCACTCATTTCGCTGCTAATTTCACACATTTCTCTGCTTATTTCACCAATAACTCGGCGAATATTTTGTCTATATTGTCTATGTTTTTGTGGATCGTTGTTGTAGACTTTATCTTTGACGTAGCCCCAAAGAAAGAAATTCAGTGGCATCAGATGGCAAGATCTCGGTGGCCATTTGACATCACCTCTTCTTGAAATTACGAGATTTTTCGACCTTTCGACGAGTGCTTGTAATTGATCGTGAATTTTCGTTAAATATTTGTAAAACTTCTATGCGCTGTTTTATTGTGAAACGCTCCATGATTAATTTTACATGTGTCAAGATGACGTATGTAAAATTTCAACCCGCCATCTTGAATATTTCGGAAATAGCGCGAAATTCAAATCCTATACGTACTTTTGAGACACCCGTTATTTTAAGTTATTTAAATTTTTTGTTTTTTGCATTCACAATGCAATTTTTATAATAGAAAAATGGATGCATTTTCCATTTTTCCACCCGTTATTTACTAAATATTTTTAAGGCTCTACTACATATTCCCGTATTTCCTTACTCTTCTATCAGGGCAATCGATATTCCGTTAGTAGTCCCGTCATATTTAACAATCATGCAGGCATGCACCTACACTTATCATGCAGATATATTCAGATACATGCCTCGGTTTTTAACCGACTTCTAAATAAAAAAGGAGGAGGTTCTCTATTAGTCTATATGCATGTTTTTTTTTTATGTCCACCGATTACTCAAAGACGGATGGACTGATTGAAATGATTGAAACGTTATTACATCAGGTTGGTTTCCAAGTTGGTCCCATTTTTTTAAATTTTGAAATCGGTTCAGTAGTTTTCAAGAAATCTTGAAAATACTGTCGTTTTCGTTACCACTTTATGTGAATTTAACACGTTTCTTTATAGGCATAACTCCTTTGTTTATTAACTGATTTAGATGATTCTTGTTTTGCTAAAAAGGGGATACCTCAAGGTATTTTAACCGACTTCAAAAAATGAAGTTTTCAGTTTGATCACATACCTATTTACCAGAATACAAGTAAATTGATAAGATAAGATAAGATAAGATAAAAATATTCTTTATTCACTTAGACATAATAAATATGTACTTATGAATCGTCAATATTTTCCTACCACCCATTCAAGACTTTTTTAACTGACAAGAAGAATGGGCGCAAGAAACTTGCCAGCGGTTTTTAGTTAGGTAACGACATTTACAAAAAAAAAACATATCGTTACTAATACAACAATTGCTTAGTATAAAAATACATCATATTAAACAGTGATTATGTTATGTGTTACATCATGACCATGCATTGCGGTCATTCAAATAATCGTCTACTTTATAGTATCCTTTGCTCATCAGCGACTCTTTAATGTAACATTTAAATTTATGCAATGGTAGTTCAATTATATGCTGTGGAACTTTATTAAAAAAGGCTATGCTTTTCCCCAGAAATGAGGCTCTGGATTTTTCTAGCCTAAACTTGGGAACGACAAGTTTATCTTTATTTCTTGTGTTAAAGCGATGAATATCGCTCTGCTTTACAAATGTATTATAATACTTTTTCACATAAATTATATTTTCATAGATGTAATGTCCTGCAACAGTTAAAATGTTTATTTCTTTAAATAGATCTCTTAAAGAATCTCTCGATCGGAGGTTGTAAATGGCGCGAATAGCCCTTTTTTGGAGCACGAATATACTTTGGATGTTAGCGGCTGAGCCCCACAACAAAAGGCCGTAGGACATAACACTATGAAAATAACTAAAATAGACTATTCTAGCCGTTTCAATATCGGTTAAGAGCCTTATTTTCTTAACTGCGAATGCAGCCGAACTGAGTCTACTCGCCAAGGCTTCGATATGAGGATCCCATTGTAGTCGCGAGTCTAATATAATACCTAGAAATTTTGTATTGTTAATGAATTCGACCGTATCGCCGTCTAGTCTAATATGAAAATCAACTTGTCTTACATTAGGTAACGAAAATTTTAAACACTTAGTTTTCTTTGAGTTTAATGATAAATTATTACTATTAAACCAATGTGACACTTTTGAAAGAGCACTATTTACTTCGTCAGAACAGTCATCACCTCTATCTACTTTAAAGACTAGAGATGTATCATCGGCAAATAGCACCGTCTCACATAAATTCTTCGCGTAGTAAGGAAGGTCATTTATGTATATTAAAAACAACAGCGGGCCCAATATTGATCCTTGGGGTACGCCCATAGTAATGGGAGCTCCGGTAGACTCAGTTTTATTAATAACTACCTTCTGAGTTCTTTCATACAGATATGAATGCATAAGGCTTACTGACATTTCAGAAACACCATAATGTTTTAACTTCCTTAATAGTGTTTGGTGATCAACACAATCGAATGCCTTGGAAAGGTCACAAAAAATAGCGATTACATCCTGCTTGTCCTCCCAGGCATCAAGTACATGTTTTAGAAATGCAACCCCAGCATCAGTGGTACTTTTACCTTTTGAAAAACCAAACTGTTTCTCATGCAGTATACTATTTAATTTAAAATATTCTAAAAGTTGAGCATAAATTAATTTCTCAAATATTTTACTTATTGCTGGTAGTATGGATATAGGTCTAAAATTTGCTGGGTCACTTTTGTCACCAGCTTTAAACAGAGGAATAATTTTACTATTCTTCATTAAATTAGGAAAGACCCCTTCACTTATACATTGGTTAAAAATTATTGCTAATGATGGAGCTATCACATCAATTATTGATTTGATGATACTTGTAGATATGCCCCAGAGATCTTCTGTTTTCTTAATATTTATTGCTTTGAATGCTTTAATAATATCTTCGGTAGTAACATAGCTAAAACTAAATGTTTCCTGGCACTTGTTCACACTAGATTCCATAAGAGAGACAGCGGTGTTGGGGCAAGAATTAAGTCTGCTAGTAGTTTCTAACGGTATTCGAGCAAAGAAACCTTCAAAAGCACTAGCCACCTCAATATCCGATTCAAAAGTCTGATCACTAATTTTTAAGTTAAATGAATTAATTTTGCTTTTTGTTTTGCCAGTTTCTTGGTTTATAATACTCCAGGTAGCTTTT
This sequence comes from Crambus lathoniellus, assembly GCA_949710035.1. NCBI lineage: Eukaryota > Metazoa > Arthropoda > Insecta > Lepidoptera > Crambidae > Crambus > Crambus lathoniellus. The sequence goes on along the minus strand of OX453306.1, from coordinate 31,555,302 downwards.
ATTTTATTTTCAGATGATTTAATTTTATTTGAAATATACCTAGATTTTGCCAAAGCACATACTTTCCTAAATGTTTTTGAATATTTCTTGACATATTCAATGAAGCTAGGATCACAGGAGGTCGTTTTTTGTGCATAGAGTTCAAATAACTTTCTTCTACTATTATAAATACCAGGTGTGGCCCAGTCACTGAACTTCTTACGATCATTACACTTTATAACTTTTTGTTTAAAATTGTTACTAAATTCTTTTTCAACAATATCAAATAATGATTGATAAGAGTTATTAGCGTCAGCAGAAGCTGGCAAACATTGAACTTTATCTTGTACATTATTTCTAAATTTATTAATACCACGTTTCGGTATTGGCCTGCAAATTACTTCGCGTTTAGGAGTAACATTATAGTGCTCAAAAGAAGCTAGTTGTCCACTGTGGTCGGATTTAATAATATTAATTACCGATTTCTCAATTAAGTTACAGTTGGAAAAGATGTTATCTAAGCAAGTGGCCGATGTTGGCGTAATTCGCGTCGGTTCATTAAAAGTGTGAAGCAAATTAAATGATTTAAAAAGATTAAGGAATTTACCGGAGAGTTGTGCTAATTTAATATCTAAGATGTCTATATTAAAATCTCCACAAACTACAATTTTTTTATTCTTACGACAGCATATTTTCAAAACATCCTCCATAGTGGACTCAAAGACTGTGTAATTTGCACGATGCACTAAAAAGAGTGAAATAAAAATTATTTTTATAAAAAAATAAAACTGACTTCAAAGTACTTACGTTATTTATTTGGTGAGGCATTATTTCTTACTTTTTGATGTGATTTTTTTCAGGTAGGTAATGAAGAGATGATTTTAAGAATAATGAGAGAAATGTCGATGAAAATTTCGAAATATGATTAAAAATGTCGTAGAGTGGAGTGCAAAAAGAAAACGTAATGCACCTACTCCAAATACCTACCTAGATGATGTGATGATGACTGATACTATGGCACACAATCTACTGTTTGTATCCAGCTGACGCACACTTAATTATAATAATTTAGTAATTTGTAAGTTTCGTCTCCCATCCTTAGAGCCAAACTGATATTCTAATTAGGTATTAAGCTCCACATTGTTGGTACAAGGCTACATAAATAAATAAATAAATAAATAAATAACTTCTTACATTCACACCAATTATCTAAGCCCATGTTAATTTCATTATGAAACTGTATCATGGAAAAGTTGATAACGGATAAATATATTACTTAAATACTTTTTGTTTGTAAATACATACTTAATATACATAGTAAACACCCAGACCAAGACAAATAGTTCAAAAATATTTATTAGTGTCTAAAATTATAGTTATACAGCAACATAATCAACGTTAATAACTACGTTAGTCATAGACTGAGTTGCAGTTATTAGCGCCCACCTCGAACTATAAAAACTAAAACTTAACTTAAACACATAACAAATAATTTGCAGAAAAAAATTAAAAATATAACAAAATTACAAATCGAAAGAGACAAATGGTGTGTTTTTGTGTGTGTATGTGTATGTGTGTGTGTGAGTGTGTGTGTGTAGTGTGTGGGTAAAGTGTATGTCTATGTGTTTGTTTATTTATTATTAGTTTGTGTTTAGTGCATGGATGTAAGGGTTAAGTAAATACGTTTATTAAATTAAACATTCGACATCCTCATACGTAAGGCTAAAAAGCCAATCATATAAAAGACTTACACTGCATATATATGCAATTGCATATGCAATAACTAATAACTGCATAATAACTGCATATGCAATTTATAGTTTAGCTTATTATATAAGATTGAGCTAATGTAAACGTAATGTCTTTTTGCTAATTCAGTAGTACATCTCTCGACTCTGAAGATTCTGTTTGACATTCTACTATTCGAAGCTAACTCAGGATCAAAGCCACAAGATTTATGCTTTCGCAGGATGACACTTAGGATGAAAAGCTTACGTACGGAAAGAACATTCCATATTTCATAAACTTGCGATGTGGGATATCGGATGGGTTTAAATGCCATTACTTTAAGCACAGCACGCTGAGCCCGTTCCAGGAAGATAAAGTTGGTCCTTGCCGAGGAGCCCCAAACAGAGATACAATAACTTAATATAGACTGGGCTAAAGTTATGTAGACTGTCCTTAGTGTACTTATACCAGCACTAACTCGGAGCTTCCGAAAGACCAAAATCATCTTCCTGATACGAGAAGACACATTCCAACATGCTCCTGCCACGACATAACACTATCAACGACAACACCGAAGTACTTAACATGGTTGAGACGTGATATTTTAAAACAATCACAGGCAGAAACCATATTGTTACTAACGTTAGGGCAAGAATCGACATGCGCAGAGACTTTAAAGTTATTGTCAGGTTGGGATTTAAGTCTAGGAGCAAAAGTAACAAAGCAAGTCTTAGCAAGATTAAGAAGAAGGTGATGCTTCGAGAGCCATGCATTGACAGCTCTTAAAACACGTTCTGCAAATGTTCGGGCTTCGTCCCAGCTAGAATAGACATGTTCATGCACACAAATATTTGTCTTGTTCGGGAACCGAACCCGAGACCACTTTTTTTTATAGTGAGGGGAATGCGTTTGGCGCAGAAGGTGGGTAGCCTACCCCTGCGCCAAATCGGTCGTCGCGTTGCGTTGACAGACTTGACCATTTCATACTGATTACCATTCTGTATGTAGGTACCTATAGCGGAAATACACTGTTCACTTTTGCCTTTCAATTTGGATGAAGCAACCAAATTGAACAATTTAAACGTAAAAGTGAATCATTCAATGTCAATGTGCGCCTGTATTTCTTTTTCCTTTCAACCAAAGTGAATCAATTTGGTTGAACCGTGTAATATTAGCATGCTTATTGGTCATTTGTGTCGACCATGAGCATAGGACAAGCTGGCTGGAGCAGTTCGCGTGTGTCTCGTGTGTCGGCAGAACAATGCAGCGTCACGTCAGCGGCTCGTTAGCGCGCGGGCGGGGCGGGGGCGGGGCGGGGCGGGGCCGGGCGGGGCGCGCGACGCCATTGGCCGCGCATGCAAATGCGCCGCGCCTGCGCCCGCGCAACCTGCGCGCGACGCCAACATCCATTGTTCCCGCGCAAAAACTGGCCAACTCGCCCGAGCTCGTTTGTCGGGAACGTGTACGAGCAAAAACGGCGGAATGTGCATAACAAGAAACGGCAAAAAACCGCCGGACGATGCGACGCGCCGCTTTTTACTCCGGATTTATATGCCCGCGCCCGACGCGCCCGCTACTTATCCTAACATCGCCGAGTCCCGTCGTCACTTCTCAGCATTTTTTCTGCGCTGCAAAAACTAGCCGGAGCACCGGGTAGTGACCCGCGCCGTGCCGCACCGAGCCAATTGCCGAGAGGCCATTACTTTGAGCCGCATTTACATTGAATGCTTTCGTGACGAGGATCCGACGTCGAGATGCACGCTCAATTAAAATAAGGTAATAAATTAACAGATATAAACATCTCCTGGCGGCTAGCGTACTATGCGGCGCTCGATAGGCAATGAGCCCGAGTGGCCTCGTCGCCCTCGCCCATTATTAAGGTCGTCACAGACGGTGAAGATACTATAATATTTTATCTTAACATAGAATATCGCTCGCCATACAACTCAATGGACCATCACACACGACGAAGATAACATATATTTTCATATTAAGTATCTTAAGATGCTAAGCGATACGGAAAATATATATTTCGTATGTTAAGATACGGAAATATATATTTTGCATGTTAAGATACTATCTTAACATACGAAATATATATTTTGGATACGAAAAGATGTGTATACAGGTTGTCCCGTTTTTGATATGTTGTCTAGGATGGTTAGTGAGTATTAAAAATGCAAAATGCAGCATGCAACATTGTGAAGAATCTTTTCTGGCTAAAATGCACCTAAACGAAGATATTAGCGAAAGTTTTTAGCTTATTTCAAGACTTTTGAATTACTCTAACATTTTAATTTTTCACAACTGAACTTCGTCGCCATATAATAAAATGTTGTAATTATTTACTAGTATATATTAAATAAGGTTTCAAAGTGCTACGACTCTGGGCCCATTTTGCACCTTGTTCTTTAAAAGTTTGACAAATTCCTGGAAAACCATTTAATTAAAAGTGCATATAACTATCTGTCCTAGTAACAAAATTTAAAGTGTTAATTATAGAAAATTTAATTTTCTACAACATTGTGAAGACTCTTCTCTGGCTCAAATGCACCTAAACGAAGATTTAAGCGAAAATCTGAAAAAAATGCCGATTTTTTCAATATGGCGGCGGGGGCGGAGGGCGAGGAATTGTGCATTTTGCATTTTAAATACTCACAAACCATCCTAGACAACATATCAAAAATTAAAAACTACCGGACCACTTGTAAGCTGAAAACCCTCTATTCACTGGACTAGTACTGTTTTAAGTTTTTTCAGTGTTATTTCGTTCCAATCCAATACCATTGTGTAGTACACACACTATGGGTTAAGTACCTGTTTAATTTAAATTGTTTGCATTTTCTAGGTATCAACTTATGAGTAAAAATAAAAAAATAAACAAAAGTAGTTTGTCTTATTACTCACCTTATGTATACTGCAAGTCGTTCTTCAGTCGTAATACTTTCTCGCATGTTTGTATTTTTTTTCATAATATCTTCCTTAATCAGATTGTGAATTGCAAAAAATGTTTCCTTTGATTTCCTAAAATACATTTGAAACTTTTTCGTTGAGAGATCTTCGTAAAGATTAAATTCCCCGCGTTCTTTTCTAAACTTAATACGTTTTTCTATCCAAACTGATCTAGACTTCGAATTAGCTATAGCAATTTTTATATCAAATGCCAGGTTAGAATCATCGTCTGATGAGCTGTCTAATAAGTCTAATAGCAAATCCGAATTGCTCATTTTTGATCACCCTGTATAAGATGTTTTACAGAATATTCGTCTGCTACCTAGGGCAGATATCGAGATTAACCAAAGGATGGAGGGCCATAGCTAGAAACAGCTTGAGACCTATCAGAGGATTTAGTTAAAAAATAGTTGATTCCTAAGCAAAACTCCATGTAATTTCTAATAGTCAATTAAAACTGCTATGACCAAATGAGTCAGGCCCTCAGTTCATCAATTGTCAAAAATTTGCTGTCACCTGTCAAAGTAATTAAGCATTGATTGTTTATAATTTTTGAATCCGAATATAGTAAGGAATTCGTGAAATCTTTTCAGAAGTTTTCAATTGTCTAGAATATACCGTTACAGATTTATAAAGGTTTAGCTTGGGATCTCAGTTCATCAATTTGTACAATAATGAATCTTCCAAATTTGCAAGTAAACTAAAGAAATACATAATAATACTTTGAATTTCTGATTCTTTAACACTTCTGGGAATTTCTAACGTAGAAACAATGGTGCAAACGTTAATAGTTTAGTAATAATTGGAATGTTTTTATTTTGACAATTGATGAACTGAGGGCCTGACGTTTTCGGTTCTACTGACTAGGCCTCGCCACATAGATTAATGAAAGTAAGCTTACGTTTTTTTACGAAATCTTTACTAGAAGTTGACCTAGCATCCGTTTCTCTAAGTACCATACTTTCAGAGATTGAATTTTTAATTTTTGTGTGAACAAAATTGACAGATGGTGACCATCATTTTTTACTTTTTTTAAGGACGGTATTATTATAACATAGTGTAAAAATGCGCACTCGCGACGTTCACCGCGATTATTTAGACTGTTTATTATTCTGGCATCTACTGTCGAAATAGTTAACGCCTTTTTTACACTTTGTTATAATAATACCGTCCTTAAAAAAAGAATCGATGGTCACCATCTGTCAATTTTGTTCTCACAAAAATTTAAAATTCAATCTCTGAAAGTATGGTACTTAGAGAAACGGATGCTAGGTCAACTTCTAGTAAAGATTTCGTTAACAAACGTAAGCTTACTTTCATTAATCTATGTGGCGAAGCCTAGACAGTAGAACCGAAAACGTCAGGCCCTCAGTTCATCAATTGTCAAAATAAAACATTCCAATTATTACTAAACTATTAACGTTTGCACCATTGTTTCTACGTTAGAAATTCCCAAAAGTGTTAAAGAATCAGAAATTCAAAGTATTTTTATGTATTTCTTTAGTTTAATTGCAAATTTGGAAGATTCATTATTGTACAAATTGATGAACTGAGAGCCCAAGCAAAACCTTTATAAATCTGTATCGGTATATTCTAGACAATTGAAAACTTCTGAAAAGATTTCACGAATTCTTTACTATATTCGGGTTCAACAATTATTAACAATCGATGCTTAATTACTTTGAGAGGTGACAGCAAATTTTTGACAATTGATGAACTGAGGGCCTGACTCATTTGGTCATAGCAGTTTTAATTGACTATTAGAAATTACATGGAGTTTTGCTTAGGAATAAACTATTTTTTAACTAAATCCTCTGATAGGTCTCAAGCTGTTTCTAGCTATGGCCCTCAAACCTTTAATACGTGATATCGAGAGAGTGAAAAGATTCCAAAATATATCGTATCTTAACCATGTGTGATACCTTAAGATGCTATAATATTTTATCTTACGATATCTTAAGATAAAATATTATAGCATCTTCACCGTTTGTGACGCGCTTTAGGCGGGGAGGCTGCAATTTGTATGCCGGGAGGCTGCGGACGGCGAGTGGCCGTTAGCCGGGGGCGTCGGGCGGCGTAAGCAAATTGGCCGGCGTTGGCGGCGTCCGGCGGTAACCGGCTGCGACGGGCCGTAACCGGCCGTAAGCGGCTGGCACCCACCCAGCGAGCGCCGGCACTGCGCCAGCCTACGATTACATTACCCTTCGGATGCAAACACTCGTTTAGGCGATGCTGTAATAATTCATAAAAACGAAGGAGCTCTATATTTTTATTACCTTTTCCACAGCTCCACACCACACCACTACCTAAACCATTTTTATATGGTACCGGATTACCTACGGTAGGTATTGGTATTGGTAGATGAGAGACATGACGAGATGCATATTGTTGTAAGAATTAATTTTGAAGAAGATCTGGGAAACACGCTTAAACGAGATCGCAGGCAGATAAAAGTTTTTCGGTGTTTTTATGCAAAATCAGATAGATTCATTGCGACGCAGAGTAGGGCTAAGAATGAACTTGGCTCTTCAATGACTGTGATAAGTAGGTATACAACGTCACCGACAATATAGTACAGACGGACTACCAATATTACGTAGGTACTTAGTGCTTGAATGCTACACCTATATCAATGTTTTTGTTTACCGGACTATTGCCGAGTCGCATCGGGTTTTTCTTTAGAAAAATCTAACTGATCGGACTATAGAAAAGAACACTGGCTCCTTTCGACGGGGAAATTAATCATGTACCTAAGTAAATCGTTTTCGAAAACCAATATCTCTTGTGTCATCATTACAACACCCATGTATCAGAGATATTGGTAGAAAAAATTTAAATATCTTTGATTATAAATAAATAAAGTTTCAATTGATTTGCATGTTTAGCCGTAACAAGTAATTTGCCTTGGATATCCATCAAGCAACAAAGTCGGTGAAGTTAGCAAAAGCTTGATAATTTAAAATGTCATTTACTTTCCTTTCTGTGAAATTATATAGGTACCCATGTGGGCATTTTGTATGATGACTAAACCCTTGCATGTAATTATTGTGTTATCAAAATATATCTGCAAGTCATAATAGAAATTAATAGGCACATTCACTTGATGGAAGTGGACATTTAAACCGATAATGAGCCATAATCCAAACGAGCAAAAAAAAAGCTAACGCTGGCAGGATTTTATCTGGATAATTAGAGGCGGGCAAGAACGGCCACAAAGTGCCCGGCGCACGTGACGACATCTGTCCGGGATAAGCAGCCTCCGGGCATTAGATTCGCTGCGAGCATTCACATTCGCATTCAATTATGCGCGCGCGCAAAAACTAGTCTTGCATTAGAATGAGGGCCGCGACGCAGCCGCAGCCCAATCGCAAATAAACCGCGCGGAACGTCCGGCCGCGCAAAAACTGCCCGCGAGCGCGTGCATATCAATGGACCGCTTTTTGCGGCCGCCGATAATATGTCGCTCGAATCACTGCCCGCCGCCGCCGCCCGCTCCCGCCTCCGCTTCGTAACGTGGGAAAGCTCTCTTATCGTCACAAGCAGCGGGGCAACAATTTAAAAGCCTCATAAAACTAATCTATTCGATAAGAAACAGGCTTTACAGCGTTCTCAATGTCAATACTATGTTGTTAAGTAGAAAGCTCGAGAATGAATGAATATTATTCTTAAATTTGCATTGTATCATAAACACTTTCTAGTTGTTGATTATTTCAGGTCAAGCTTTTCTCTCCGTGCTGATGTGCTTCTGTTAAAGCTGATGAGTTTTTTTCGCCTGTCTTTCTTGTCAGTTAAAAGATGTCCATAACAGGTGGTAGGTAAAAAAATGTTGGACGATTCATAAGCATTAATTTTATTAAATCTATATGAATAAAAATTTATTGACTTTTGACTTGACTTTTGATGCATACAAAATCTCAACTACCTACCTAGTTTTGAAACATTAGTGTAAGATTGTACAACTTGAAAAATGTGACGGTTTTACCTACTTATTGGAAAACTGAGTTTTTATCATGATTCAACGATTCTCGCAAAGAATTTTCCTTTTTCACAATCACAACACAGTTACGTCCCAAAACTAAGTATACACCTTAATTTTGTTTTAAATGCGCAATAACACCCCTTTTTTCCAGTCGGGGGTTAAAAACAAAAGGGACAGATGCTGAAATACTAAGCGACCACACACCTCAAATAATTGAATCAGAGCGTTTATATAAGATTAATGTTGCAATACTTGAGAGTAGAGAAAAAACATTTCCTTCTCCGAACATGGGCCCGGCGCCGGTGAAAAAGCGTGAAAATATGGTAATTTGGACAGCACGTTTAGTGGCGGCGGGGAGGCGGTAAAAAGCTTCCTGGGGGGAGAAGGGGGGGGGGGGTCGTGACGAGTTGATAGATTCGCCAATTAGCGGTAATGGGCGCCGGCGCACGGCTCCAATATGTTTACAGGTGCCTCGTGACTTACATGATAGGTGCTAAGTAATGGTCCTTATTACCATTTGTAATCTGGAGAAAACTTGATATCTTATAACGCCTGATCTTTCTACAAAAAAAATCAGCTAAGCCCTTAATAACAATGAAATACGACGATGGTACAAAAAAGTTACCTTTAAATTGGGACGAAAATACTCAGAAATCGAAAAGTACAGATACCAGTCATTATTTCAAAAGCCTCGAGGCAAGAAACAGTCTAAGCAACAACCGTTCGTTATTACTTTTAGTACCTACCTACACGGCTCCATCCTACTTTATCCTTACTTCCTTACTTTTTATATTATAAATGCGTCTCTGTCTGTCTGTGTGTTACACAATCACACCTAAACTACTGAACCGATTTAAATGAATTTTGGTACAGAGATAGTCTAGAGCCTGAGAAAGGACATAGGCTACTTTTTATTCCTGAAAAATATCACCTTCCCGCGGGATAACGTCGTGTAGTACACGCGGGCGAAGCCGCGGGCGGAAGGCTAGTAATATTATAAATGTGAAAGTTTAGATGTTTGGATGTTTGTTACTAAATCACGCCAAAACGGCTGAACGGATTAGGCTGAAATTTGGAACACAGATACTTTGTAGCCTGGAGAGGAACATAGGCCACTTTTTACCCAGGAAAAATGTCACATTCCCGCGGGATAACGTCATGTAGTCCACGCGGGCGAAGCCGCGGGCGGAAAGCTAGTATTATACACGGCTAAATTTTAATTAGCATAAATATTTTAGGGGATGTTAGTGTCCATCAATATGAACAACTTTCACTATGGGACCAACCATGGAATCGCGAAAAAAAAAACAGCTGTTCCATACATTTCAGTCGAGTCGATGTTGTACTTTTGTATGGAACAGCTGTTTTTTTTTTCGCGATTCCATGGTTGGTCCCATAGTGAAAGTTGTTCATATTGATGGACACTAACATCCCCTAAAATATTTATGCTAATTAAAATTTAGCCGTGTATAGGTAATAGGCTTGGACGATACTCACACGATTAGTTTAAAAGCCTAGTAATTTGATATAACTGTCATAAACTAATAGCAATTATTTTTATAAAAAAATAAAACCGCCTTCTAAAAAACCACATCAAAAAAGTAAGAAATAATTCCTCACCAAATAAATAACGTAAGTACTTTGAAGTCGGGCGTGAAACATGTACAATTTTTATTGTTTTTGTTAAAACCCGCCCGACTTCAAAGTACTTACGTTATTTATTTGGTGAGGAATTATTTCTTACTTTTTTGATGTGGTTTTTTAGAAGGCGGTTTTATTTTTATATAAAAATAATTTTTATTTCACTCTTTTTAGTGCATCGTGCAGGCAATTTGCGTGTTTTCTGGTAAATAGGTATGTGATCAAACTCAAAACCTCCTTTTTCGAAGTCGGTTAAAATACCTTGAGGTATCCCCTTTTTAACAAAACAAGAATCATCTAAATCGGTTTATAAACACAGGAGTTATGCCGAAAGATACGTATTAAATTCACATAAAGTGGTAACGAAAACAACAGTATTTTCAAGATTTCCTGAAAACTACTGAACCGATTTCAAAATTTCAAAAAATGGGACCAACTTGGAAACCAACCTGATGTAATATCGTTTGAACCATTTCAATCGGTTCAGCCGTCTTCGAGTAATCGGTGGACATACACAAAAAAAAAAAAAAAAACATACATACAGACGAATAGAGAACCTCCTCCTTTTTGATTTAGAAGTCGGTTAAAAAAAAAACTTTTTGTTCCCCTTGTATCAAATTATTTTTACATACACAATGTAATAAATTTTTACAAGCTTTTTATTATTATTGAAAATATCTAAAATGAATTAGTACTTATTAGAAAAATCTACCAGTCTCACAACTAGCTCCGACGGTACTCGAAACCACGACCTTTCACTGCCATTAGCCCGGACAATGAGAGGTCGCGGATACAGAGAGGGATCATTTCTTACTTTTCAGTGGCATTTTTTTTAATGCGGTTTTATTTTTTTATTAATAATCGTAATAATCGTTTTTGTATTTTGTATTTGTATTTTTGTATAATAATAATGATTTATTTCAGGCAAAAAACCCATAGTACATTGTATACAAAAGATATAAATAAAAATAAAAATAATTTTTATTTCACTCTTTTTAGTGCATCATGCAGGCAATTTTAGTGCATCCTGGTAAAGAGATATTATTATGTAAGGATGTACACATAAACCGCATCAATCAAAAATACTTGTCTGATGATAACCGCATCAAAATAGGTTCAGCCAAACGTGAGATAATCGCGGACAAACACATACATACGGATCAAACTAAGAACCTCCTTTTTTGAAGTCGGTTATAATACCTTAAGGTATACCCTTACCAACAAAACAAGAATCATCTAAAACCTCCTTTAGGTTTGCCTAAAGATACGTAAAAACTCGTGCAATGGTTACCTAACAAATTACAGTATTTTCAGGATTTAAAATTTTTAAAAAGTGGGACCAACTTGGGAACTAACCTGATGTAATAATGCTTGAATCATTTCAATCAATCTTCGAGTAATCGATGGACATACAAAAAAAAACATACATACAGACGAACAGAGAACCTCCTCCTTTTTGAAGTCGGTTAAAAAGGAAAACTTTTCTACAAATGATAATCCCAAGAACAGCAATTACAAACTAAAATAAAGCAACCCGCTGATGATTAAGCTGATATTCTGAATATGTATAAGTGACATGTCGCATGTCAGATGTGGGAACATTACAAATCTATCGCAGGTTGCGCCGGCGCCGCCCGGCCCGCGCCCTACTTGGCCGGGTTTTCTTAATAATCATACTTCTTGCTTTTTGCTGCACCAGGAATTCATATTAATTCCAACTTCAGGTCGACTATTACTTCATTTTGGCTATCAACGCAGTTTATGGAACTAATCAGTTTTTTTTATCTTAATTTGCTAATTGAAACCTGTTGCTGAGTCGCTAATGAAAGCTTGATGTATGTATTGAGACGAAATAGTTCTTTAGATGTTGAATTTATCACCTCCTCCGCATGCCAAGCCAGTTTCGATGACAAAAACACCTCCAACATAATTAGGCGCGGAAGACATTACAACTATCAGTTTTGGTAACAGGCCATAAGTGCCGCATGCTAAATATAGACAGGGTTACATTAAATATTTTTATTGGGCTCTTGTTCCGTTTAATTACAGTTTCAGTCCAAATAAACCTGCACGGGATCGTGGAGTCAATCAAATTAATATAAATTATAGAAGCTTATCAGATTAATTGATTGCCGAGTAAAGCTGTGGCCCCACTGCGCGCCTGCAGTTAGCTCTTGTGCACGTAACTGCAGATGCAGGTAGAGGTACCTGTAACAAAATAAAAAGTTATTTTAGTTTACCTTCAATTCTTAAGGCGCTACTCGGAAAAAGTATGGACTCTTTGATATAAAACTATAGGACGGTTAGAGTTGTTATAAATCTGGTAATAAGATATAATATATTTCTTCATACCTTTATCTAGAATCGTATAGTTTCAGAAACACGATTTTATTATTTTGGCTCGACACTTTTTATTTTCGAAAATACCTCTAAATTATAAAAAAATAAAACCGCCTTCTAAAAAACCACATCAAAAAAGTAAGAAATAATTCCTCACCAAATAAATAACGTAAGTACTTTGAAGTACTTTGGGTTTTAACAAAAACAACAAAACATTGTACATGTTTCACGCCCGACTTCAAAGTACTTACGTTATTTATTTGGTGAGGAATTATTTCTTACTTTTTTGATGTGGTTTTTTAGAAGGCGGTTTTATTTTTTTATAAAAATAATTTTTATTTCACTCTTTTTAGTGCATCGTGCAGGCAATTTACGTGTTTTCTGGTAAATAGGTATGTGATCAAACTCAAAACCTCCTTTTTCGAAGTCGGTTAAAATACCTTGAGGTATCCCCTTTCCATCAAAACAAGAATCATCTAAATCGGTTTATAAACAAAGGAGTTATGCCTAAAGATACGTATTAAATTCACATAAAGTGGTAACGAAAACGACAGTATTTTCAAGATTTCCTGAAAACTACTGAACCGATTTCGAAATTTCAAAAAATGGGACCAACTTGGAAACCAACCTGATGTAATAACGTTTGAACCAATTCAATCGGTTCAGCCGTCTTCGAGTAATCGGTGGACATACACAAAAAAAAAAAAAAAACATACATACAGACGAATAGAGAACCTCCTCCTTTTTGATTTAGAAGTCGGTTAAAAATAAGAAATATCAAGATTATTCTTAAATGGGGATACATATACTATTGAAAATTGGTTTAATTAGTGGACACCAATAATATTTAGGATCGTATAGAAGCATTTTTTTTAAATCGCTATAGTTTCTGAATACGAAGTGATTTTGTGTTTTTTTTGCGTAATCGGCAAAATCGGTCTCGCTCCCGCGCGCGTCGTTTTCTCATTGCTAGCTCACTTTAGCATAATTTTTCCTAGTATCGCCTTAAAATTAAAAATAATTTACTGACAATGACAAAACGTGTACCTAGTTGACGTGAAACACCCAATCGATAAGGTATTCCACGTCATAAAAACATGAAATAGCATAGCATGAAAAACTATCGGTAAGGTAATCGAATAGTAAGCTATACTATACAGTCCTTCAAAAGCTGTCAAAGGGCTGATGACAAATATGCATTGAATCTCAGCTCCAATATACGACCGAAAGAGGCGGTAGGTAGGTACTCTGGTTTTCATCCTGCTATCCTACTAATATTATAAATGTGAAAGCTTAAATGTTTGGATGTTTGGCTGAACGGATTTGGCTGAAATTTGGGACACAGTCTGGAGAGGAACATAGGCTACTTTTTAACCCGGAAAATATCACATTCCCTCGGGATAACGTCGTGTAGTCCAAGCGGGCGTAGCCGCGGGCGGAATGCTAGTACAACAAATTAATACGAATACAAAATAATACAAACACGATAGCGGTTACCATAGCGACAGTCTTTCGTACTAGCGTGCTAGCGGCGTTGCTTTTGCACTTTTTGTGATGGCAAAAAATGTTAAGGCGAGGAATCCCGACCGAAATAGGCACGCTAACGCTTGCTCGGCCGCGCTCTATACACTTCGCGCGGACCCAGCGGCAGCCGGCAGTGAACTGTGAAATCGCGAGCGCCCCGCGAATCGAAAATCACTTAAAATTCAATTAAAAATTAAATAATAAGAAAATTTAAATTATGACGGCCGGAATCCCTCGGCTATTCAAAGATAATTATTTTCATATGTTTTTCATTAACTATAACCAATTATACTGCAAGTAATATGATATTTGAATTATTATTAGACGGATGTTTGGGATTTTATTTGACACAGTAAAATATCACCAATCGAAAAAAAACGGCCGGAAGCACTAGATAAATAACTGTAAAATAACATATATTTTTTCCAAATTTAAAGTACTTGTGATTTGTGAGTAATCCATAATTTAAAATACCCTATTTTGGGGAATGGGCGCCTTAAGCTCGCGTCAGGACACGTGACCGTCAGATCGAAAATTCGTAAGACGGACAAGTGACCTGATCGAAAAAATTAGAATACGAAGGCAAATTTCGCCACCGTTTCCAAAGTTGTAATAGCTCAGTTAGAAAACGGGCGGCATTGAAGCTAGAAGACCTCAGTTCAAATATATATAGTCCGTATTTTTCAAATTCCTTTTTTAGTGAAAATGTCTAGGGATCCCACCCTTCAACGCCTGGGCGGCCGAACGGGGCCAAACTGAAACGCTTCCTTATTCTTTTAGAAATAAGGCAGCTTCACTTCTGCTGGCACTCCCGGAGTGCAACCCGTGGTTTTTTTTATTTAGATGGGCACATGTTGTCATGTAACAGGCATCTAGTTGCCATGTTACATGGCAATATGTTTTGACTTAGCAAATGCAACTTGCTTACATTTGAATGATCTAACCACACTCGTCTCTCTTAATCTTTATCTTTACTTACTGTAGAGTAAGTTGAATGTTAACGCTACTAAACCTATACTTGTTGGTAAGCAAATGCAAAAGGGTATGACCTGCCGAGCAGAGGTTCGTGCATAAGCAGCTTGCAAATCACACCGGGTAATCGAAATTTTAATGAAATAATTTTTGCGCTATTATCGGGCGCACGCGCACAGCCGGGACCGTGCGCTCGTGACCTGCGCGCGCGCCGATCATGCGGCGATACACGCTGACTTATTGATTCCCGGAGCAATTAGGCGCGGCGCGGGAGGCCTCCCCCCACCCCCCACCCCCACTCCTAGCGCAGCCTAAATGTTGCACTTGTTTAACAACGGAGGATAAAATAGGAAAATGATTGCGATAGAGGTACACAAAAGCTCCGTGATTCACAATTGTTTGGCAACGGAATTGGATTCATCTATCAACCAATTCCAAAGTGAGATTCCGCTAATGGGAACGTTTCCGAATATTTGTGAATAAGGGGGCTGGATGGAACACTATAATGATCCACTCGTCTTGGACGACGACCAAAGCCGTTCAAAACCATTTTGAAAAACCCCTCACTCTACATAACATGTTCTAGGTCTGGGCAAATAAAACAACACAAATGTAAATGTAATACAGAGTAATCATGTTAAAACAAAAAGTTCAATAATTTATTCTAAATAAACATTATTCGCTCTATCGAACGTCAGTCGATGTGAAATCGGAATCTAATTATTAACACAGCAAGAATCAAACAGAAGATCCATACACAAAGCTACCAAATACTATCTGATTTAATTATCCAGGCTCCAGCACGCAGACAGACGTTTTAAAAAATTGGCATAAAAGACTAACTGTACGAGTATAAGTATCTGCAATTTACTTATTGGACTTGATTGTTACGGTTCATTTGTCCATCAGTGTCCCGTTAGTTATGAAGTCCTCATGCGAAATTAATAGCTTTAATCGGCGCCGGACGGGATGCGCGGGCGCAGTTCACACAGACGCTCATTAATCAAGTTATCGCATCGCCATCGCGTCCCCGACGTCAAAACATCCACCATTGTTTAATTGGACTACGAGTTAGTATATCTTGGACTTTGTTCCTTTGGAACAGAGTGGTCGGGTGAGGTCGCGGCTGGCTGCGCAGGCGCCTAAATGTCAGGAGCAGAGCGCAAAGGACACGGGTAACGGGACCCCGACACGCTCGCTGCGCCAAGTGTAACGCCCGAGGCTTTGGCGAATGTTCAGCGAAAGGTGGTGAAAGAAAATAAATCGATTTGCTCAAACATACTAATAAGTTGATAGTGGTTCGTTACGGTAGTTTCTATCTGCGAAGAAAGTTAAGTTTTGTCTTGCTTATTGCACTGCACTAGCTCAAGTTTTATATGCAGTTTCATTTTCAAGAATTCTGCAACTAAATAAAATTAACGTAACGTAAAACTGTATTATATTCTGTTCATGAATTCACGAAATGAACAGAAATATGACTGTGATTAAAAATTAACAGCATTCAATAAACATCAACAAATGTACGGTAATAAACGTAGAATCTATAAACGCCTCATAATTTACTACCCCAATGTTATTCACACGGCGGCGTTTAAGATTGGCCGATAACTGTAATTCAATTAACTGTCAGTTTGTTTTATTGGCGTCGGATGGCTACTAGTCGTCACGGCAGATGGTACTATTAGCGTCACATCGACGGCGTCACGCTGGTCCCGGGCCGGATAGCGATCTGAGCGACATGCGGGCACGCTGCAACCACCAGTGGGTCAGTCACCGGGTGCACGGGCACACCTATAGTTTACTGTCAAATATTTTGTTTTTTGCCGCTCATCAGTCTATAGTATTTGCACCATCTGCAAAACATTAGGTATTACCGGTGGTTCTACATAGTTTTTCGTATTTGAGCCCTCTGTAGCATTTTGTTTAGACGCCTCTGATACATATGACATCATCGATCAAGTCCCTAATTAATACTTCATGGAAACAATAAGATGAAAAATTAAAGTGCAAACAGGGGGCAACAACATATTATGCCTATATATGGACATAATATGGGCTTCAAATGTATAATGAAGCCCATTCCTATATCCGTATTTTTTAGCCGGTAGCCCCCCGGTCCTGAGGCCTTTTTGAGGATAAATACAACACAAATGTGGAACAAACGAAGACATTTGGCCGTATTGGCTGCGATGGCGGCGCGAGCACGAGCGCCGGACACGCCACAAAAATCATCAAACTGCTGCCAATTACAGTAGCTACTAGTTTTTAAGTCGCGAGAACTTTCTTCTATCTCCATATTCATAACAAAGAAAGGGTGAAATTATACGCGCGCCATGAATATGCTAACGGCTGCGTGGTAAATGCTAAAGTTGAATAACATTGGATGCGTGACGTGAGGTTAGCGGGGCGGCGAGCGGAGCGGCGAGCGGAGCGGGCCACTGAGCAGAGCGGGAGCGGGAATGGTACATTAGCTGACTGATTTATTACTAACATTGACCGATACACCGCAATGCCCATGTGGTAGAGGCTAGAAATTTGCATATTTTTACCGTCAGGGTTAAGAGGTTATAAAGCCACCCTAAATATCGGATAGTAAGGATCCTAATTAAGCAGACATTGCTTGTTTTGATTTCATCACTTGCTAAAACTGAGCTCAAAGAAAGCAATGTATGCTTAATTAGGATCCTAACTACCCGATATTTAGGGTGGTGTAATAACCTCTTTAGGTTCCCATCCGAGGTTCCCATTGATACAATAGTTTGAAGCAAAGTTGGTCCTTAATAAACAGGTCTGGAATTACCTATTACTTTCTCTTGCCCTTATTAATTGAACTCGTTGAGTTTTTTATCGTGGATAACCCTTTCCCACGATATGTAGACAATTATTGTATAGAGGGGTAACTAAAATAGCAGTTCTATTTTTAGATTGGTAATACTTTCTGTTGCCTTAATTATTTCAAGTAGGTCTTAATATAGCACGAATTAACGTTACTTTCTACATTGGCGGAAATACACGGTTCTCTTTTGCCTTTCAATTTGGATGAAGCAACCAAATTGAACAATGTAAACGTAAAAGTGAATCATTAATGTCAATGTGCGCCTGTATTTCGGCGCCTTTCAACCAAAGTGAATCAATTTGTAACCGTGTAATATTACCATTATAGTTACAGTAGGTAAACGCTTGCAGTTTGCTTTTGATTTCACGGCTAGTTCTAGTGAGGTGGTACAGAGTGCAAGGACACGGATGGACGCGAGCGGACGATCAATTCGGCTGCGAGAGCGCTTAACAAACTTCTATTGTAGCGGCGCGGAGGGGTGGAGGGGGGGCGTAATGATACATTCGCGGCCCGGAGTGAGGTGCGAGGTAATAATGAGTTATGTACGTGATCCAATTATTTTGGCGCGCGCTCATTACGCGCTAAGTGTGAAATATGGCCGGCTTTATTACTGGCATCGCTGACTTCTCCACGCACCCCCACCCCGCCGGGAGGGGGGTCTGCAGCGCTGCAACTGTGTTCCAGTAAATCATAATAATGTAAGGTGCCGAGGAAGTTGGTCAATTTTTACGTGATGTAGAAGCAGCCGGGAGTAATGGGCGAGGTGGCTGCAGTTATTACCGCCCGACGAGGAATAGAACTCGGAACTGACTTATTGAAATCGATTTTTCATATGCGAACGATGTGGATGCCCGTTGGAATGTATTTACGCGGAACCATGACATAATGTACGTTCTTCTTAGTATTTTATGATGTAACTTTATTACAATCTCATAGCGAGGGAGTATAAACAACATTGTTGGAAAAGATACTGTTTAACGACAAAAACTCTTTATTCAAACAGATTTGCAAAATGAAAGACTTTTGAATCGTCCAACACTTTTTTCCTACAATCTTTTAGCTGACAAGAAAAACGGGCGAAAAAACTTACCAGCTTCAACAGAAGCAACGTCCTTTACAAATAATAAACATGTCTTTGCTATAGGCATGCATACATTACAAAGAACTATAGAAAAAAAAACAAATATTGAAGAAAAATGTTTCCTTTAGTACCTACATATGATTGTTACAACGCTGTCTTTGTCTTAACGAGACAGCTATACTATCTGAATTTCAATACGGCTATTGCAAAAGCTTGTCATGTTTTCTCTTTCTTATGAGTTTACGATTTTAAAAAGAAAGAAGCCCTGACCGGTGAGTAAAAGACAAGTACCTATGGCATACAGGTCGTCAGATATGAGACAATCGCGGGCGGCGAGGTGTGGGCCACTCGCGAGAGTTATTCCATTAATTAAACCCCCCTCCCCCCACCCGCCCGGTACACCCGCAAAAACAAAGCAAGCAATAAGCGCAGGGCTGCTACAGGAATGCCGATTTATGTGGACACCCGCGGAAACTCGCCGGGACAAGTATTTTTATAACCGCACTCTGACTACGGAGAAATTGGTCCAATGAATAGCGCAGAAGTGTTTAAGTGGGTACGTATCTAAATACCTAAAATTAAAATACCTCACGTTAAAACGTGGTTATTTTTTTTGTATCAATACTACCTATGGATTGTTTCACAAAAAAAAATAACCACGAAATTTCTAACCTATCACAGGACTTCCGAGGAAAACAGGAATTTTCTACCAAACGTTTTTAGGTATTTTGAATTTAAGTGAAACAACCATTTTTTTTTTATCCACAACGGGGTAGCACTTAGCCTTCATCAGACCTGATGTTAAGTGGTGATAAGGCTGAAGATGGAAGCGCACTACTCCCGGAATCCTCAATCACTGAGGAACTGGCTATCTTATCTCTAACTGCCGGAACACAATAATGCTAAAAACATCATTGTTATGGCGTCAGACTTAGATAAGATGGTGGTAGCTAGCCAGGCGGACTAAGAACAAGTCCTACCACCAACCAAACCGAATACAATATGTACCCCCACTGGGAATCGAACCCGGGACCTCTTGGTCTGAAATCGGTGGTGTGAACCACTAGACCACAGAGGCGGTTAAAAAAAAATATAGGTATTTTATAGGTATTTTGATTTTAGGTATTTTGAACGTAGGTATTTTAACGTTAGGTATTTTAATTTTAGGTATTTAGATACGTACCCGTTTAAGTACTTCTAGTTCCAATACACGCTTTGTTATACGAGCCGTTGCTTTAATGTGTCGAAAAAGTTTAAACGAGGCGCAAATTTTTTGTCCAGAATGATCTTTCAAAAATCTGACAATAATTTCTGCACTACAGCACTACTTAACACGAATTCAAGCATTTGATACGTCAGTAAGTACTACGTAACTGTTACCAGACATGATTAAGAAATTTTAAGAATTCTCTCTCAAATCTCTAAGAAACTCGGTTCAAAGTCAATCTTTTGGAGAGTTATTTTATAACAGTAAAGTTCATACAAGCAAGTACATACGGAACTTTAAGCGAAGTAAATAGGTAAGACGATTCAATTTCACGACTCTGTATGAAATAAAACAGGAAAAAAAAGAACCCTTGCCCTAACGTTACAAAACGTGGATAAAGTTAGACCTGGTTTAAAATTGATGCTCATTCTGTCTTTCATTTGGAAAATGAAAGTAACAGCACCAGTTTAGTACCAGTTTTAAACCAGGACTACTTATTTTAGTCCACGTTTTGTAATAGGTTGATTGGAGTTTGCGAACCGATATGGCGTAGCTTCTATGACGTTTACAAGTATTGTAAATAACAATCTAGGTAAATTGAATAAACAAATTTGACTTTGACTTTGAAATCTATGCATAAATTCGTGCTAATTTCTAGCCAAATTCGCAACCCTGAACAATATCGCGTGGGGGGTGGCGCGGGGGGGCGCACGCTGTTAGAATAAAACATTATTCATAAATAGGATATTACGGCAGGTGGCGCCCCGCCCGCCGCCTGCCGCCCGCCCCACGCTGCAGCCTGCAGCACACTGTGACCTGTGGTGAAAATCACATTTCAGGGAAAACGCTATTTTGTAACTGCAAAATTACGAGTTGCAGTTTAAACGAAATATTGGCGATGCACATTGCACACCGTTTATTGGAGATTTATAGGTAATGTATTTTCAGAATGGCAATTTAATATTTCCATCCTCGTCTTCTATTTAAAGATAATTCCCCATATTCATTTCCCATATTCGTTTATTAACTAATTCATAGAAAACCTAAATTCGCTAGAACCTTTTCACAATATGCAGTAAAACAAAGTATTCCATGTCGTTTAAGGTATTTAATAATGAAAAGAACATGGATTCCACATTCTTTAAAATGTATTAATGTTTCATAACGGCTTCAACATCGTAGAAATCAGATTAATTACGAACAGGAACGTTTCATTAATTACCCACAGTAGCATGAGACAGTTATGAAGTCAAACAGAGAAACAGAGGTAGATAGATCTGTTGGCAGACTAGTTCGCGGTAAAGGTTTGTCCACAAGCGTTCGAACGTGCTAAGACATTACGGCTACGATTAAAACAATCAATATAACTAACGTGTAAACTATTCATAGGTGAAAGTCTTTTACGGATTCTGTGTTAAGTTAGCTAGATGATTTTGTCATTATTAAATCGTGCGGTGGTCAAAGAATGACTGATCTTCATTGTATTAATATTGATAGGTACGTTTGCTTCCAGGAAGATGTTATTAAATACAATGACTTTTCTTCCTATCCTACTGAAGCCATTGCAGCCGGATTCGATAGCGGTTTTTCGAAGCCTAGATAAAAGACCTCAGACTGACGTAAATTTTTAATTAGTCCCTCAAGAGACCCACAATTTTGTTGAAGTGAAAACTTCTTTAAAACTTTTTTAGCTTTAGTTGTGCACTTTTTGTGATGGGTAAAAAATGTTAAACTCGCATCAGGACACGTGACCGTCAGATCGAAAATTCGTAAGACACGTGACTGTTACAATGTCATTAGAATACGAAGGCAAATCCCGCCACCATTTCCGAAATTGTAATAGCTCAGGATAGAAAACGGGCGGCATTGAAGCCAGAATACCTCGGTTCAAATCCAGTGCGTTTTTTTTTGTCAAATCCTTTTGTTTTTGTGAAAAAGTCTAGGGAGGGCTCCCTAGCTTCTGCCGTCACTCCCGGAGTGCAACCCGTTGTTTTTTACAAGTAGTGCCATTGATTTCAGGTTTAAACGTCTGAAATGTCGCCGTTGCGAAAACGCTGCGTGTGAATACGTGTGTGCCCTGCACCGGGGCAGGTTTATGAATTCTTGTAAATCTGAATTATTCAGTTTTTGCGCGGATTTGCGGCGGCCGCCTTCATATTTATGACGTTTCGTCCAGTTATCTGCGGCGAAATCGGCTCGCTCGCATAATTGCAGTGGACGCGATGCCTAATGGGACGCTACTACCTACCACCGCCCCGCCCGGGCACTTGTCACTTATTATAATACATTACATTAATACAACGCGATAACAACTTCTCTTGCATAAATAAAACATTCAGTTATTAACGTAAAAAGTCGTCTTTCATACTACAGAGATACATTCCTTTGTTTCCCGCTGTTGTCTGTACGCTTTCACATTACGCAATCAATAGACAAAATGATTCAAGAAGGTGAGGTGAGGTCAATAACCAATCTATACAAATAAATAAAATTGGAGTGTCTGTTTGTAATATTAAAATAACCGTTTTTTACTACATGCATATATGATTATATATACCAAAATATCATATATTTTTTTCAATTTTTGTCTGTCTGTCTGTCTTTCTGTCTGTCTGTCTGTTTGTTCCGGCTAATCTCTGAAACGGCTGGACCGATTTTGACGGGACTTTCACTGGCAGGTAGCTGATGTAATAAGGAAGGGAAAGTAGTAGATAGCAAATTTCATTGAAAGTAAACATTCCTTTATTTTTAACAAAAAACTAAACTGCATTCACTAAACTAAACTGGATTCATGAGAACACCCCGGGTTGTTCTCATGAACTGTGTGTAAACATAAGACATTTAAATCGTCGAGTGATAATAGTGTTTTCAAGACTTGGCTACCGCACTCGAGACGCTGGAAACCAGCAAACAGACATCACTCATACTACTCCTTGGGGAATGTAGGGAAGCGCTAAGACATGATTTTTGGAAATTCCCCCTCAAAGAGCGTGTAATAAGTTTTTTGTAAAAATTTCATTTTCATGACAAGCTTTTTTGCTGACTGTACTTAAGTATTGTATTGTGATCTAAACCAAACTTGTATACAAAATTTCAGCTCCATCGGACACTGAGAAGTGGGTAAAATTAAGCTTGCAAGATTTGTCTCCCACTAACTAACTAACTAGAAGAATAAGAATAAGAATAAGAATTGTTTATTTGTCAAGAACATAGTTTGTTACAGTTGGTACAATATTAATTAGTTCAGTATGTCCCACTCTAAAAAGAGTATACAAATTTGCTTAAAATTGAATTTAATACATTATTTCATTATAGGTATATTTAAATTAAATTATAGATGATCAATAACATCACTACAAAATTTAATAATATTAATAAAAAAAGGATGTCAAATTTAATGTAAGTACATATTTCAAAGTCAAATAGGTTATTACAATTGGATAATATTAATAAAAAAAGGATGTCAAAATTAATGTCAGTATTTCAGAGTCAAATAGGCTAATACAATAATTTATCAATAACATGTCAATACGATTATTCACAATTCAAAAATTCATTTATACTATAGAATGACTTCTCAAGAAGCCATGTCTTTAATTTCTTGTTAAAATAGTTCATTGGAACTATTTTAACTAACAAACTAAATAACTTACTAACATAGCAAGTTAATAAAAAGCTTGTAAAAAAGTAGGTCAAGTTTTGTACAAAACTTTTGTGAATAACTGAAAAATGGAAAATGAAGTATTTAGAAAAAATCGATCAGTCTCACACCGTTGTGAGACGTCTTTGAATTTGAATTTGAATTTTCCATTTTTCAGTAATAAAAATTGCATTGTAAATGCAAAAAACTAAAAATTAAAATATTTTGTGAATAAGTTTCTCAATTTCACGCGGAAGAAGTCGCGGGCGGAGCGCTAGTAAAGTAAGTAGGTATTATAAAACTTCATTCCATCTACTAAATGGGCGAAACCAAGGTGGCTTGCTGGCTTAGAATAAAAAAAACTCCCGTAAAGTTTGTTCCCGTATTGAATGAACAAAATGATGAAGAAGGGTCACGCTCACGTGTTAACCAAAATATATTAGACTAACGGTTCCTCGCGGTTTCACCCGCGTGGTACGCGTTCCCGTGGGAATATCGGGATAAAATATAGCCTATGTCACTCGGGAAGACTGTCTGACGGTGAAAGAATTTTTGAAATCGGTCCAGTACTTTTTGAGTTTATTCGTTACATACAAAAATACAAATCTTTCCTCTTTATAATATTATAGTATAGATTCAGATCGAGACTAAAACGTTGTTAGAAGTTAAAGTAGGTAACAAAATTGGCATGACTGGGGCATGTTACAAGGCGGATGCAATAACTGTATGCATCACTCACGCTGTCAGTCCTCCCGAAGATTTGCATAAACCGGCAGTACCGAGCCGGGAATCCCACTTCCGATGAAACGATGTAGGTAGTTAAATGTGAAAAACTAAGCGTTACGTCCGTCTGATATGTGCGTATCCGAAACATATGACTAGACTACTAATTGCAAAGCCTAATCCACTATACATATAATTTAGTCTTGCGTATTATTTCGTTTAATCTTCTGAAAAGGAAACTGTTTTCACTATTTAAGAAAACGCTCTCCTGTATATTTGCATAGTGTCTACAGACACTCGTTGTCTAGAGCGTTGTTTAGGAATTATGCGTTCTGGATTCAGATATAATTATTATTCTTTTTCTGGAATTCTTATTCCTCTAGATATACGTTGTGATATCCGTTCCAAATTTAAATAAGATATTTAATTAGTTTTTACACTTTAATAATTGTTTACCTATCTACACGTTTGCCTATAGTGAATGTTCTTATAGGTGTTTAATTAATAAACAATAAATGTCGAATCACGAGAACAGTAATTATACTGCCTTACTAACATATAGGTAGGTAGGTAATAAAATCTAGCTCTTTATCGCAATTAACATAGTTAATGACCCGCGAAATTCACTAAGTCCACCGCGCGGACGGACTGCGCGGGCGCTGCATGCCTGCACGCATGCGCACATGCGCACAGACGTGGACGATATTTAACTTACGAGTATACAGGATATTTTTTTTATCAGTGCACAAATTTTTAAGATCGACTCAGAATCGGTAAGTGAACAACTTTCTCCTAGAAACATAGGTCGAAATATGACAAAATTTTTTGGATTTCTTATACTAAATCGATCCTGTGATCAGATCAGATTTTTATGAAGAGTCAAAAAACATTTATCATATTTCGACCTATGTTTCTAGGAGAAAGTTGTTCACTTACCGATTTCGAGTCGATCTTAAAAATGTGTGCACTGAAAAAAATATTTCCTGCATATCTGCTGTTGATACATCATATACCTTGATTTTGTTTCGCTAAAGGCGATAATCGTATAACTAGCTTTAAGTTTTCTTTAAATAGCATAAGACCACAAAAACACCATTTAATGTGACTTGCAACAGCATACACAGTCTAATACTGGTCCAGCTGCAGTATTTTAATAACGTACGTACAGAAATCGATTTAATTACGCCCCGCAATTTTCTCACAATACCTTTTTGAAATTCCGAAGCATGTTCAGCATGCAAATTCCCGCGAGCGCAATAAATCAGTACCGATACCATTTGTCGATACGTGGAGCTCATTCGCGCATTAATTACGGGCGCGGGGGGCGGGGCGCGCATGCGTGCCGTGGGAACCGCGCGCAACCACTACTGCGCTCGCGCCGATGCAACACCTACGCGACACCACCACATACAAGACCTTGTCTTTAAGCTGTTTGAAGCTGGTAACTCTCAGCGCCCCAGCAATGTATCTGAGACATAGCGAAACTAAATGCGAAAACACGTAGCAACAATTAACAGCATGTCATTGTGGATTTTTAAGATTCATTTTGACGTGAGTGGCGCGATAAGTAAGGGCGCTTTAATATTCATACGAATATGGCAGCCAAGACCGAGTGAGAAGCACAGCTGTCTGTATTCGTTAAGTAATTGAGTCAACAACTTGTGGAAAATGGTTTTATTCAACATTTTGTTTAAAATATTTCGTAAGCAGCAATTCTATCCAGTATCCGGTCCGAGTTCCGGTTCCCAGCGAGTCTATGTGAAAACGCGGAGACATTAATGACAGCGCTCGTTTGTTTTTGCGTTGCGCAGGCGCTGGCGCCGGGTTCCCAGGAAGCGATGCTGTTGCATTCTGCAGCGAACCGCCGATGCCGGCCACTGGCGATTGGTGCCGCATGTTGCTCCTGTTATATCTGTTTTTTATTATCACCCTTATGGCTTCGAAGATATAGTCATCCTGCCCTATTAGTAAAGTTTAAGCAAAAAGAAACATGTCTTGATGGGCTCAGATGAGACAGTAAATTTTGGAAAATATCACTTTTTATGTATACTTAAGACAATTTCGCGTATTCAGATCATGGACATGTACAATATGTATTACTTCAAGACATGATTCAGAATAATTATCGGCACATATAATGACAAGCTGTTGAATAAGTTATGAAGGCTTAACACTCGTCAGTGAAATGACCTTCAATGTTATTTCAATGATCTACAACTGTTTATACTTATTATTTGTAATATAAATAAGTTGTCTACTAACAAGCTAGCTTACACATTACTTTAACATAATTAGCCGCGACAGTGGCTGCAAAAAGTGCAATAAATAAATACTGCAGTTAGAGACCGTTGTTTTACATAACTGGCGCATTAAGCTAACGGCTGGCAGCCATGTATCGGTGTCACCACGGACATTATTGTCCATATAAGTGACGACATATGTTGCGCAGAGTCAATCAAGCGAGCTGTTTGTAACATATCATATTTGCACACATATTCGCGGTTCGCTAGTCAATACAAGTCATAATATTTTAAGCACCTGGGTGCCTACCATCAACTCTTATTGCGGTTTTGTTTAGGACCTAAACAGTTGTGCGATTTTCTAAAACTCAATCAACAAACTCGACGTTCTTTTTTTGCTTGACTTTCAGTTGTTTATTATGAATTTGACATAAAGAATCGAAGCTGAACGACGAAGTGACGGTGAAACTTCGTTAGAGAATCGCACCCCTGATCTGCTTTGCTTATTCGTACCACGACAGCTTAATATCAATGACAGCGATTCAGTGATCATTCAATGACATTTCACAGCCGCTAAGCTGTCATGTACTCTTATTTGACTTATAACTCGGCCAAGCTAGCATGACACTTGCATGTTATACCTGTCCCTCTCACTCTCCGGGCATGACAGAATCGAGTGAAAGAGACGGGTAGAAGAAATAAAGACACAAATCGTTCGGTAATTCACATTTAGCAATTCATTTACGATCC
This sequence comes from Crambus lathoniellus, assembly GCA_949710035.1. Lineage (NCBI taxonomy): Eukaryota > Metazoa > Arthropoda > Insecta > Lepidoptera > Crambidae > Crambus > Crambus lathoniellus. Next base: position 31,527,710 of record OX453306.1, on the reverse strand, counting down.
AGTTTTTAGAAGGTCATAGTACGAAAGAAAGCAATTCAGTTTAGGAACCTATTCTGCATCGCGCTATTTTTGAATCACTGTCTTAAAGTTGATGGTAGGCACCCTGGACTACATAAGACATACCTTCTAGATTTGTTCATCTCCTGCTTACTAACATTTGTAACCTTAGCACGAAAAAATGTCGTTAGGGTAATTAACCGTTATCGTAATCATATTATTTTGTATGAAAACAAGTACCCCTAGTATGAGGTTGGTAAACTGTAATTGTAATCGAAAACTATCGCTACCGATATTTTTTACCGATAGTTTTCGTAAACGTTAACAATTAAAATCAATTCATACTAAAGGTAGAGAGCAGTGTCTCTTTTGGTCGTTTAAGGAACTGAATAGAATAGAATAGAATAGAATAGAATAGAATAGAATAGAATAGAATAGAATACAATACAATACAATACAATACGATAGAATAAAATAAAATAGAATATAATAGAATAGAATAGAATAGAATAGAATAGAATAGAATAGAATAGAATAGAATAGAATAGAATAGAATAGAAATATTTATTTGCTAATACTGAGTAGGTACAAGGTGTTAGTTTACAAATATGGATAGTACGTAATGCACTACAGTATTTGCCTTAACAATGTCGGCGTGTAAATATTTGTTTTTTTAAGAGAAATGAGAATAAAATTAATCTTAAACAAGCGACAAAACATCATATTAGGACCTAAATTATTTTGTATCCATTAGATCGATTACATTCAAACATCAGTATACTATGGAAAATGTCAAGTAAATCCAAACAAAAATGAAATTCAATACATATTTGGCAGCAGCACTTTGACAGCTTTTGAAGGACGCTATATTCGTACCATAACGATAGTTTTTCATTGTAGGGTTACTAGGTTACTGCTGTTATCGCAATATTGAAGAAATATCAATACGAAGCTTTACTTTGCATATAATGACTCAGCTTACGCACAATATTACTCTAACAGCTCATGAATTGGATAGGGCTCCCTTGGTTATGTATCCCTAGACAGAAGTAGGTCAGGAATCCTAATTGGGGGTCGAATACCTGAGTGGTGAATACTTTTCGGCTTTTTCGAATTTCAATGTTAGAAAAGTTCCCCTTAATTTAAATCTTGCTAATAGTATCTTTCTACAAGAACGGCGCGAACTCGAGCCAGTTGCACCCAGGTGCGGCGCAAAGTGGTTCCCACTGCGTAGAAATATGATTGACAGGTGAGAAAAAAGGGTTTTCATTACGACGACCAGTGCCGGGAATGCCGCCGGGCTCATGAGATCTCTCCGCGAAAGAAAAACCACGCAAGCTTATCACGTAGCTCAGTACACAACTTTTCACGTTCCACATCTTGAAAAAACGGAGCATGTTGTAAATAGATTTTTAGCTAAGCGCATTTGTCGAGATCGGTTTTATGTGTGGATATTATTCTGAATATTTATGATACGTTTACTATGAAAATTCAGTTTGCGCTAATGAGTAAAATCTAAGCTATGCTTAAAGCTCTAATGGCCGTTTTCACCAAAACTTATGAATCGCCTGAGTCTTTGCTTAAATACTACCCGAACAAGTTAACTCGCGGCACCGCACTCAGGTACCGAATTAACGTCTTGTTGGGGTAGTATTTAAGCAAAGACTTAGGCGATTCATAAGTTTTGATAAAAACGGTCAATATTCAACATTTGAGTCTTTCATGGGTGCCTACCATCAACTCTTATTGCGGTTTTGGTTAGGATCTAAACTGAACTGCTTCGCTTATTCGTACCACGACAGCTTAATTGCGATCGAGATTCTATTGCGTCAATGACAAGCGATTCAGCGACATGTCACAGCCGCTTAGTTGTCATGGACTCTTATTTGACTTATAACTCGGTCGAGCTAACATGACATCTACAGGTTATACCTACCCGTCCCTCTGGTAGAAGAAATAAGGACACAAAACCTTCGTTCATTGACATTCAGCAATTCATTTGCGATTCAGTATTTACAAGGTCATGGTACGAAATAAAGCAATTCATGGAACCTATTCTGATTGCACCAATTTTGAAAGAAAGAAAGAAATAGATTTATTGACACACACACACACACACATATAAAAAACAATAATTTAAAGACAGGACAACAAGGTACGCAGACAAAGACAGGTGTGGAATAGAAAAAATAGAAAAGTTGGTGTAAGGAGGTGTGTGTGGCCAAAGAACCCTGTCTCAGCGAGATGCTTCTTAGTCACACACAGGTGGGCGGAGTGACGAAGAAGCGCTGTTCATTCTGACAGGGTCGATTATTTAGAACTAAAGTCATTTTTGAATCGCTTTCTTAAAGTTGATGGTATGCACCGATCGTCCCAACATCGACGATTTTCAGACTCGACAAATCGACATCATAAATGCGTCATTGTATTGACATTAGCACAATTACGCAAATATTCTCATTCTGTTGCATAGATACATAACAAGTAGGTACTCGCCTCATTTGAATCAATTAGGATAATGGTTTCCGCGTTATTACAATTGTAACATCATATTTTTATTTCCTTATGGGGTAACGCAATGCTATTACAGCGACTAGAATTAAATATTTATTACGAGTACATTTAAAAGAATATCGCCATTTAGCTATAATTATTAATTTGCGATTTATAAGATCATCATTCTATGTTTTCCTCTAAGTATATTGATTAATGTAACTATAATACATACCTAAAAGGAGTGCCCAATTTCTAGCTTAAGTTTGTATACCTTTTTAAAGAAATAAAGATATTTTATTTTATTTATTTTATTATTTATAATTTTCCTCCGTGTTGTTTTTCTTTGTGGATCAAACGTTCACTAAGTTTTGAAAAGAACCAAAGAATGCGTTATGAAAATTAAAACACTCTAAAGGGTAGTTATTGCTTTAAAAGGAATCGTACTTGAATGAGAACTGAATGACGCACAAAAATGTCATTGAGGGCGCCTGACGCCGGCAGAGTTGCTCACGCGCAGTTTTTCCGGTGGAAATGTAGCCGCGTAATGCGCGCCTCGCGACCGGAATGCAGCAGACACGGCGGCCGGCGCCGGCGCCGGCGACCGGCCCCACCAGCACTGCTGGACCAAATCCATCACAATGCGTCCGGGCTATTAGTCAGCGCCTTAGCGAGCTTTATAGCGTTTGCTGATCATAAAAAGTATAATAATTGATGCTTTTCAATGGAAATGTATGATGAGACCTGAATAGAGTTATCTGTCACATCGATAAGAAAACCTAACGATATCTGGGTGCCTACCATCAACTTTATGACAACGATTCAAAAATAGCGCGATGCAGAATAGGTTCCTAAAATGAATTGCTTTCTTTCGTACTATGACCTTCTAAAAACTGGATCGCAAATGAATTGCTAAATGTGAATGACCGAACGATTTGTGTCCTTCTACCCGTCTCTTTCACTCGATTCTGTCATGCCCGGAGAGTGAAAGGGACGGGTATAACCTGCAGGTGTCATGTAAGCTTGGCCGAGTTATAAGTCAAATAAGAGTTGATGACAGCTCAGCGGATGTGAAATGTCATTGAATGATCACTGAATCGCTGTCAATGATATTAAGCTGTCGTGGTACGAATAAGCGAAGCAGATCAGTTTAGGCCCTAAACAAAACCGCAATAAGAGTTGATGGTAGGCACCCTGTACTGATTAAACACACAATCAAATCAAACAACGTACTGGATGGCGTTGGGAAATACAACGCACCTATGTACGTGGAAATTTATTAATTTCTTAAGTAGTGGTAATTGCTCTAAATTTTGTAAGCGTGGTGGAAACAAGCTCGAATAAACAGTGAGATGGACGGCAGGTGATCGCCATTTCAGGAATAAAAACTCTACTAGTGAACGAAACGCTTTCCGAAACATCGAATAAACTTAATTTTCTAATTTTATCAAATCGTACGACTGGGTCTTTAGTCTATTGGCCCCGCTTCAAATGTGGCCCGCGGGCCACATTTACTAATCCATTATTTTTATTATTTTTCTTTAGTCAATTGGGCCCGCTTTTAAGATGACAATAGAAATGCTAAAACCGTAGGTTTATCTGTACAGTCGTCTACAAAATTGTTATGAGAGTCATAATATAAATGATAGACCTTAAATAAAAAAAATAAATAAATAAAATAAAAAATAAAAAAGCCTTTTATTTCTTACTTTTGGTAAATTTAACAAAATATGCATAATATTTACTTTATACTAAATTCTTAACTAATACATAATTTTATCAATTTAGTAAGAACCCCTCGTTTTCGAAGGTGAAGGCCTCCTCTAGAGATTTCCAAGTCTCCCTGTTTTTCGCTATCTCCATCCACTGTTTGCCAGTCACTTGCATGATATCATCTGCCCAGCGGGCAGCTGGCCTACCTCTTCTTCTAGTGCCCGGTGGTCCGTTCCAGCATGTTATTCTGTGGGTCCATCTATCGTCTGTTTGTCTAGCTATATGGCCGGCCCACCGCCACTTTAGTTTTTTACAGTGACGCAGAGCATCAGTAACTTTTGTCTTTTTCCTAATAGTTTTGTGTGATATTTTTTGTATTCTTCTTATTTTTAACAAGCTCCTTTCCATACCTCTCTGACATGTTTTAATTTTGGATTTTACTCTATAAGTGAGCTTCCAGGTTTGGCTAGCGTAGGTTAATGATGGCAGTATACAGGAGTCCGTAATCCTTTGTTTAATTGAGATTGGCATATCACTCTTCATAATTTCTTTTAAGCTCCAAAATTTTTTCCATGCATTTGAAACTCTCCTTTCTATTTCATGTTCATTTCTCTGCATATCAAATGAGATTTGCTTACCTAGATATATGTAGGTGTCAACATACTCTAGCGCTTCATTTCCAAGGTAGACGGGATATTTAATGGAGTTTGTCATTATATTGGTTTTGCTGCGGTTTATTTCCAAGCCTACTTGTTGGCTTGCGGCGTGGAGGGTGTTGATCATTGACTGAAGCTCGGTTGCATTTTCAGAAAACAGAACTATGTCGTCAGCAAATCTTAAATGGCTGATATAGTGATTGTTTATATTTAAACCAACCTTTTCCCAGTTAAGTTGTTCAATAACTCTTTGTAGCACTGCTATGAATAGTATGGGAGAAATAACATCACCCTGTCTTACTCCTCTTTTGATTGGTATGTAGGGTCCAGTCGTCTCTAGTTTAATTCTACTGATGCAATTTTGGTATATATGTTGAAGTACCTTGAGATATGGCATTTCAACATTTTGCTGTTGTAGAGACTCCCAAATTGAGTGATGGTACAAAGTGTCAAAAGCTTTTTGATAGTCAATAAACACCAGGTAGAGAGGTTTGTGAAACTCTTGATATTTATCTATGAGCATTTCGATAGAGTGAATATGATCCACAGTAGAGAAACCTTTTAAGTATCTCATCGGAGCTAGTTGTGTGTGAGAAACAATATCAAAATTATAGGCTTATGTATGTACCTACTGTGCTGTCCCTGTGTTTAAAGGGGTACTTAATTATTGAGGTATTCAAATAAAACAATTGTAATTCAAATAACTGCACTTGCCACCGGCCTGCTCTGACAGTTGTGTGTCACAGACTCGATAAATAGAACCCGCGACACCGATCAGAGTACGCAGTCGGTGTATTTATTATAAATAGCAAATAGCAAACAGTGTATTTATTATTAATAGGTATGAACACCACACCTACGAAATAAAAAAACGCTACTGAATGTCAAAAATAAAATAATTACTTACTGTACAACGTGTTAACAGTGAACAAACTATTTTCTCAGTTTCGGTTAAAGTATAACCGAAACTGAGAAAATAGTTTGTTCAGAATCGAGAGTAGAATCGATTCCACGCATTTTTGATAGGGGTTAAATTTTTCAGAAAATTTCGTTATTGAATGTTTGTCCACGAATTTCTTGAAAACTAAAAGTCATATCAATATGATTCTTTTTTATTTAAAACAAGTGTATTACAACTTAGGAACAGTTTAAGCTTGATTAAAACCGGTTCAGTAGTTTTTGAGATATGGATACTTTATGGTACTATAATTAAGAAATAAAATAAGTAATTTAAAAAATTAACCGACTTCAAAGAGTAGATTAGATACCTGTCAACTGAAAAAGAAAAAATAATGTCTTTAAAGTACTTACCTTTTTGAGATCGGTGCCAACCAGGAATAGAAAATAGCCAGAAAAAGGCACCGACCTCAAAAAAGCACTTTCTGAGGCCTTGACTACTTAGTTTGGACTACTGTAAAGATATTGTTTTTCCTCTTCAGTTGACAGGATTTAATTTTTTTAAATCCTTTTTTATTCCCCTTGATTTACACGAACAAAATGAAATGTGAGCTTTATATTTTATGTGACAGCAAGAATTTATTTATTTTACAAGTAGTAGATTATTCAATTTATGTATTGTGTTATTAATTTTAGTAAAACCACGTAAAACTTATCTTCACGATTGTACAAACTGCTAAAATCTGTCAGCGGGCCACATTTACCAATTCAATGTTAACTGTTTGGTAGATGTACCCCGCGGGACACGCTGCGTAGGGCCAATAGACTAAAGACCCATCGACTTGGATTATGCCCAACTACGATTCATTAATTTATGATTATTAAGCCAATGCTTGTCCCAATTGTTTTTTCTTCTTGCAAGAGTCTTTAAACCACCGTTAAGTATACTTCTAGTTCTAGCAATATGTAAAAGTACCTAGTATTTAGGTAGTATTTAATATTATCTGAAGGAAGCCATCAATAGGTACCAATCGTGGTCCATCCCACAGAGAATATATTATTATCACGTTCATCAGCTGTCCTATACTTATTTTTACAATTAACGACGAACGGAATTTCATTTCATTGCAGCAGTGTTAATGTCTATTTCTATTAACTTAAAAGAACAAACAATAAAAGAACACTCTCTGTAAAGAAGCTATAATGGAAATTGGATTGTTGATCAAGCATTGCTTAAAACTCGCATTTAAATCTGTTCATACAATAAAAATATTAAGAATTTACGAATTTGTATGGAAACTATAATACCTACCTACCCAAATACCTTACCATTTTAAAAGTTATATTTTATTCAAATTACCAATAATTTGTGCCTAATCTGTTTTAACTTTAGATCGTTTAGTCATAAATGCCTAACTTTGTTTCGAAAATGGCTCTGCGAGATAAGTTCGGGTCCCTCTAATTTATTCATTGAAAACGTTTAATATGCAACCAGCGGCATTGTTCAAGAGGATGTTTGTATTTGATGCAAATTAGGTGTTTTTGTAAAGAGATGGATTTCAACCTAATCGTGTCAAAAAACTTCGAGAGAGAAAGAAAACATTTTCCAACTCAGTTATAAGCGATGGAATCTTGAGAAGTGTGATATTAGAAATATTTTCTAGCGTGGAAAATACCATCGTCTAAGAACACAACGAGACATATCCATACTAATCCATACTAATATCCATACTTCCATACTAATAACGGGTGTTTTTTTTAGAGGTATAGAACTTTAAATTGCAATAAAACAACGATGGATTATTCGATTGACATGAATTTTTTTTATTCGAAAGATAATCTTGTGGCATTACATTTTAAATATAATTTCTGGCATATGACTGCCACGGCTGGCTCGGATGTAGTCCAATATGGACGTCCAATTTTCGATGACTTTTTCCAACATTTGAGGCCGTATATCGGCAATAACACGGCGAATGTTGTCTTCCAAATGGTCAAGCGTTTGTGGCTTATCCGCATAGACCAATGACTTTACATAGCCCCACAGAAAATAGTCTAAGGGGTGTCAAATCACAAGATCTTGGAGGCCAAATTCACAGGTCCAAAACGTGAAATTAGGCAGTCACCAAACGTGTCTTTCAATAAATCGATTGTGGCACGATCTGTGTGACATGTTGCGCCGTTTTGTTGGAACCACAGCTCCTGGACATCATGACTGTTCAATTCAGGAATGAAAAAGTTAGTAATCATGGCTCTATACCGATCACCATTGACTGTAACGTTCTGGCCATCATCGTTTTTGAAGAAGTACGGACCAATGATTCCACCAGCCCATAAAGCGCACCAAACAGTCATTTTTTCTGAATGTAACGTTGTTTCGACATACACTTGAGGATTAGCTACACTCCAAATGCGGCAGTTTTGTTTGTTGACGTAGCCATTCAACCAGAAGTGCGCTTCATCGCTAAACAAAATTCGCTTATGAAAATCGGGAACAACGGCAATCTCCTATTCGTTTTTCGAAATAAAACTGCACAATTTGCAGGCGTTGTTCAGGCGTGAGTCTATTCATGATAAATTGCCAAACCAAACTGAGAATAAATCACTTGACAGCTGTCAAATCGGTCGCCATCTTGAAAAGTTATGCCAACTTAAAGTTCTATACCTCTAAAAAAAACACCCTTTATTATAAATGTGAAAGTGTGTTTGTTTGTTTGTTTGTTTGTTTGTTTGTCCGTCTTTCACGTCAAAACGGAGCAACGGATCGACGAGATTTTCGGTATGGAGATAATTTGAGAGCTGGAGAGTAACATAGGCTACTTTTTATCCAGGAAAATTATAAAATAAAAATGGTAATTTTGTATAGAAAACCGTTAAGCTGTCATACTTCACACAACTGTCATTTCTTAGCCGCTTCCAAAGAGAAGGTATGTCAAAAAGTATGTAATCACTGACATTTTTGCCGCTTAGGATTTCTTTTTTTTTAATAAGTGACATTGTGTCAGGCAGTTGATACGAAGTTCGTGTCCATAAAAATTTATATGGCAAAACAATGTTTGCTGTGTCAGCTAGTTTACTATAATAGATACATAAATGTTTGCTTTGTTTTATATATTAATTTGTAGAGTTGCCAATATTTCTCAGTGAAACTTAGTGATGACGCCACTGGATATCAAATTTGAGTTCCTTAGAAAATGATAATAAGTACGGTAGATATAAGTAACTAGGAAAAATGTGATAGTAAAAAACCACGAGCCCTATAAGTAGCTTTCAGGCGGGAAGCTACTTATAGGGCTCGTGGTTTTTTACTATCACATTTTTCCTATACTTACAAAATTGCATTGCGAATGCATAAAATAATTTAAAATCTCAATATAAGTAACTTTTATTATTAATCACTTAATTCTAACTTTAAGCAAAAACTTTTACGTATTAAGATATCGTTTTCTATTCCCTGCATGAGCGTTTCAATGAGCGGTCAGTGTTTACGAATATCTTCTTAATCTTTATACTCGTCTAATGCGTTTTTAATAACGCCACCGCTGCGCCGAACTTCGTTACACAATAATCAACTTAAATGACTTTGAATAGAGTAAATATTAGTTTGGTGTCGATCAAAAATGCAGCGTATCGCTTAACGCGCTACTCTATTAATGAAGGTGTTCCCGAATTTAACTATTGTGTATATGCGGCGATAATTGTTATAAATTAAGTGTAATCGGGCCCTCGGGCGGCCATTAGGCGGCTTTGTCGGAGGCTTCCGAAACGAGCGCATAAACGAATGCTCTATTAGGGAAATATCCGACCTATGATTGACTATAAAACGGTATTTGGGCCGCGAGCTTAGGATATTCATTGCCTTTTAATTGCTGCATAAATGTTAGCTTTAATTATTCAACTTTTTGTTGCCATAGGAACGACTAGACGTCCGTCGGTCCCAGCTAAGCTAACAACTTCATTAGGCGCCCTTACCGGGGGGCAGCGCGACTAATAAAAATGCGTCCTCGTATATCCGTCTCAATTGTTAATTGGACGTATTTATATTACGTATGTGTAGCGACAACCCCGCTTATAATGAGTTCGATTAGAGCTAATAATGTAATAAAACATCTCTTGGCGTACGGACTTGTCGGAGATAACGATCGATATCGGAATTCCTCAGATCATAGAAAGTTTGAGTACTAATTTCTATAAACCAAGTTTATACCGTAATCAGGTAACTACCTACTACCTACACTACTACTACCTACTAAAAAAAAAAAAAAAAAAAAAAAAAAAAAAACAAAAAAAAAAAAAAAAACTTATAGTGAAAACACAAACTTGATTGTTTTAATCGGGAATAGAGATAGTATAAACAAAAACCATTTAATATCATACTGTAACTCATTATGCTCTCTAAATGTTAGAAAAGTTGTTATGTTTACATTTCCCTATAGTCAAGGGTTTTCACAATTAGAGAATAAATTAAGATATAATCTTAATTTAACATTAAGCACAATAGCATCTCATAATAGTCAGATACAAATAATTGACATAAATACCCTGTTATGTAATCTTAACTTGACGAAAGATAAATACTATCTGCATAATTATCATAAGCGACAAATAGCATTATCGCTATCTTTTTATTTTAATCAACTAGCCAACAATCTGGCTACTCTAACTTCTGCTTCTTTTGAGCAGCTAAAATGTGACATTTCTAATTCAACTTTGGAATCTGTTCCAAATAATTCGATTCTTTTGAATCCAAATACTGACATGGCTAATTTAAATTACCATTAGAGACAACGGAGGCATACTCTAGCCCAGTATTGACAAGAGGAAGGCCTAAATGTTTAAAAATAGTACACCAGAATATCCAAGGCTTTTCTGCTGGCAAAGACCTAGAAATAAGTTTATTTTTAAATTGTGAAAATATTGATGTGTTATGTGTTACTGAACATTGGTTAAAAGAATATGAATTATTGTTAAATTTGGATAATTATAGTGTTGTAAGTTCATTCAATAGAAAAACTGCAGTAAGGGGGGGTTCTTTAATAATTTTACCTAATAACACACAATATAAAGAGCGAAAGGATATAGTATCCCTCTCTGTTGAACGAATTTGTGAGATATCATGCGTGGAACTTGAACAAATAATTATAATCTGTGTATATAGCCCCCCTGGAGCAAATTACACAGTCTTTGAGTCCACTATGGAGGATGTTTTGAAAATATGCTGTCGTAAGAATAAAAAAATTGTAGTTTGTGGAGATTTTAATATAGACATCTTAGATATTAAATTAGCACAACTCTCCAGTAAATTCCTTAATCTTTTTAAATCATTTAATTTGCTTCACACTTTTAATGAACCAACGCGAATTACGCCAACATCGGCTACTTGCTTAGATAACATCTTTTCCAACTGTAACTTAATTGAGAATTCGGTAATTAATATTATTAAATCCGACCACAGTGGACAACTAGCTTCTTTTGAGCACTATAATGTTACTCCTAAACGCGAAGTAATTTGCAGGCCAATACCGAAACGTGGTATTACTAAATTTAGAAATAATGTACAAGATAAAATTCAATGTTTGCCAGCTTCTGCTGACGCTAATAACTCTTATCAATCATTATTTGATATTGTTGAAAAAGAATTTAGTAACAATTTTAAACAAAAAGTTATAAAGTGTAATGATCGTAAGAAGTTCAGTGACTGGGCCACACCTGGTATTTATAATAGCAGAAGAAAGTTATTTGAACTCTATGCCCAAAAAACGACTACCTGTGATCCTAGCTTCATTGAATATGTCAAGAAATATTCAAAAACATTTAGGAAAGTATGTGCTCTGGCAAAATCTAGGTATATTTCAAATAAAATTAAATCATCTGAAAATTAAATAAAAGCTACCTGGAGTATTATAAACCAAGAAACTGGCAAAATAAAAAGCAAAATTAATTCATTTAACTTAAAAATTAGTGATCAGACTTTTGAATCAGATATTGAGGTGGCTAGTGCTTTTGAAGGTTACTTTGCTCGAATTCCGTTAGAAACTACTAGCAGACTTAACTCTTGCCCCAACACCGCTGTCTCTCTTATGGAATCTAGTGTGAACAAGTGCCAGGAAACATTTAGTTTTAGCTATGTCACTACCGAAGATATTATTAAAGCATTCAAAGCAATAAATATTAAGAAAACAGAAGATCTCTGGGGCATATCTACAAGTATCATCAAATCAATAATTGATGTGATAGCTCCATCATTAGCAATAATTTTTAACCAATGTATAAGTGAAGGGGTCTTTCCTAATTTAATGAAAAATAGTAAAATAATTCCTCTGTTTAAAGCTGGTGACAAAAGTGACCCAGCAAATTTTAGACCTATATCCATACTACCAGCAATAAGTAAAATATTTGAGAAATTAATTTATGCTCAACTTTTAGAATATTTTAAATTAAATAGTATACTGCATGAGAAACAGTTTGGTTTTTCAAAAGGTAAAAGTACAACTGATGCTGGGGTTGCATTTCTAAAACATGTACTTGATGCCTGGGAGGACAAGCAGGATGTAATCGCTATTTTTTGTGACCTTTCCAAGGCATTCGATTGTGTTGATCACCAAACACTATTAAGGAAGTTAAAACATTATGGTGTTTCTGAAATGTCAGTAAGCCTTATGCATTCATATCTGTATGAAAGAACTCAGAAGGTAGTTATTAATAAAACTGAGTCTACCGGAGCTCCCATTACTATGGGCGTACCCCAAGGATCAATATTGGGCCCGCTGTTGTTTTTAATATACATAAATGACCTTCCTTACTACGCGAAGAATTTATGTGAGACAGTGCTATTTGCAGATGATACATCTCTAGTCTTTAAAGTAGATAGAGGTGATGACTGTTCTGACGAAGTAAATAGTGCTCTTTCAAAAGTGTCACATTGGTTTAATAGTAATAATTTATCATTAAACTCAAAGAAAACTAAGTGTTTAAAATTTTCGTTACCTAATGTAAGACAAGTTGATTTTCATATAAGACTAGACGGCGATATGGTCGAATTCATTAACAATACAAAGTTTCTAGGTATTATATTAGACTCGCGACTACAATGGGATCCTCATATCGAAGCCTTGGCGAGTAGACTCAGTTCGGCCGCATTCGCAGTAAAGAAAATAAGGCTCTTAACCGATATTGAAACGGCTAGAATAGTCTATTTTAGTTATTTTCATAGTGTTATGTCCTACGGCCTTTTGTTGTGGGGCTCAGCCGCTAACATCCAAAGTATATTCGTGCTCCAAAAAAGGGCTATTCGCGCCATGTACAACCTCCGATCGAGAGATTCTTTAAGAGATCTATTTAAAGAAATAAACATTTTAACTGTTGCAGGACAATACATCTATGAAAATATTATTTATGTGAAAAAATATTATAATACATTTGTAAAGCAGAGCGATATTCATCGCTTTAACACAAGAAATAAAGATAAACTTGTCGTTCCCAAGTTTAGGCTAGAAAAATCCAGAGCCTCATTTCTGGGGAAAAGCATATCCTTTTTTAATAAAGTTCCACAGCATATTATTGAACTACCATTGCATAAATTTAAATGTTACATTAAAGAGTCGCTGATGAGCAAAGGATACTATAAAGTAGACGATTATTTGAATGACCGCAATGCATGGTCATGATGTAACACATAACATAATCACTGTTTAAATTGATGTATTTTTATACTAAGCAATTGTTGTATTAGTAACGATATGTTTTTTTTTGTAAATGTCGTTACCTAACTAAGAAACGCTGGCAAGTTTCTTGCGCCCATTCTTCTTGTCAGTTAAAAAAGTCTTGAATGGGTGGTAGGAAAATATTGACGATTCATAAGTACATATTTATTATGTCTAAGTGAATAAAGAATATTTTTATCTTATCTTATCTTATACCACCAAAGCAAGACTGACTTTGTATTGGTCTAGCTAGAACTGAAGGAGTGTGACTGTCTAAAATCTAAATGAGTGTAAGATCGCAAGCTGCCACTAATATTGTCTGAATAAAACGTAAGTACTTTGAAGTCGGGCGTGAAACCTGTTAATTTGTGTTGTTGTTTAGACCCACCCGACTTCAAAGTACTTACGTTTTAGTTTTAGGTGGATTTTTTTGAAGGCGGTTTTATTTTTTATAAAAATAATTTTTATTTCACTCTTTTTACTGCATCATGCAGGCAATTTTCGTATATCCTGGTAAATAGGTATGATAGTTGAACATCCGTCTTAAATTCATATGAAGTGGTAACGAAAACGACAGTATTTTCAAGATAACCTGAAAACTACAGAACCGATTTCAAAATTTCGAAAAATGGGACCAACTTGGGAAAATTCCTGATGTTATAACGTTTGAATCATTTCAATCGGTTCAGCCATCTTCGAGTAATCGGTGGACATAAACAAAAAAAAAAACATACATACAGACGAATAGAGAACCTCCTCCTTTTTGATTTAGAAGTCGGTTAAAAATAGTGTAAGAGTGGCTTTTGTTTTGTGTAATTGACCTTACATTTAATTAGTTACACAGTGAAATCAATAATTAAGTATGTTGAGTAAGTATATGTAATAAACCCCTTTTCAGAAAAAAATGTGCTTTATTTTCATACAAACATGTTCACTTCATGGTCAAATCAGAAAATAAACTGACAGTTTTACACATAACTTGGCATTTGTCAGAGGGCGCTGATCGTCGTGGTCAGTCGGAAAAATAAGCCTTATTCCCATGTCATAATTTTAGTTCCAGATATTAACACGCGCCAAGTTATATGGCGCGTACCACTTTGAAAATTTCTTGACATTCCCAAACTTCCTAAAATGTAAAACATTAGTTGGTTTCATAGAACAATGTACGGAACGTGAAACAATTTTTAATGTTTTTCGGCTGTGGGGAAATGAGCAAGTGTTTTATCGTGCTTGAGGCTTGTACCTATTCAAAAGACGAGTCATTTTGCAATTTAATCGTAGTGATGATAGTGTAAAGAAATAACGAGTAGATGATCTACAATAGAGACTGTGCACTAACTGTGCAGTGAGCATTTTTGTATGAAAAAAGTGCCCGTTTTATTTTATTTATTTATTTATTAGAAACCAGGCAAGCATTTGACCGCCATCTTGTTTGGCTAACAGGATGCAGTCTAGGATGTTACATGCCTGCCCAGGAGAAGCCTATTCACTCTCGACTTAAAGAGACTTGGGTTGTAAGAATCAGGGATCACAGAGACAGGCAGTTCATTTTTCGTTTGGCCGTTTTTCTGCAAATGAATGCAGTATTTGTGGAATAATAAATACTGCTTTCTATTACATAGAATCCGCGACGCTTTTCATTGAACTTTGACTTCTTTGCAATTAAAATATATATTGTTGCAACACAGTATACGCTGCAAAATTATGAGTAAACCCAGCAATCTGGACCAATAGTTAGATAGCTCAAATTATAGGTACGGTAAAAGAGAATGGAAAGCTCGGAAGGTAATGGGTCCATCACAAGCGTTGCAGCGTGTGTACTGTGTGCAGTACACCCGCAGTCGATGCGCGGTCGCGGGCCGAGTGCTCGAGCGTGATCGATGGCTCGCGGCCGCCCCGGGCTGTTTGCTTACAATACGTTTAAGACAGATTGAGATCAAAAGTGAATTATAACACACGCTTGGCTATAGAATTTTTGACTGACTCAATGAGAGAATGAGTGACTCATCTTTGCAAAGCTAGAAGATGCAACGAAAACTAAAAAGTTCTAAATTCTACAGAAACAGTAATCTACATTAAAATGCTTCAACAAATGAGTCTGAAGATTTAACCTGCATGAGTCTGTTCTGTTAAGCAGACTTATGCAGGTTAAATCTTCAGAACACTGACTTGAGTATTCTAGGCGTTCACTAACTAATTATCATACTTAAGATTATAAATGTGAAAGCTTAGATGTTTGGATTTTTGTTACTCAATCACGCCAAAACGGCGGCTGCGCGGCAAAAGGAGTAGGCTGAAATTTGGGACACAGATTTTTTGTAACCTGGAGAGGAACATAGGCTACTTTTTATCCCAGAAAAATATCAAAATCTTGTATGATAACGTCATGTCGTCCAGGCGGAAAGCTAGTCTATGATAATCCGGCTTAAAGTTTAACCTTGTACGACTTTGTGAAAAACGAAATATATGTAGCTTACTTCCGCAAAAAACACAGTATGCAAGATGCACCGCCCGCCCGCCCGCAAAAAATTGCACATGCAACACCAAGGGTGTTGGTTCTTCGCACGAACTAGCACGAACTATCTCCTGAGGATGCCCCGGGTTGGGGCGAAACACGTGTAGAGTAGTCTAATCGGTGACGGTGCAAGGTGTATTGCTGTCTTGCTAGATGCAGGTATTGTGCACTGGTGTTTTCGTGGTGTGCATGTGCAATTTTTTGCGGGCGGGCGGGCGGTGCATCTTGCATATTGTGTTTTTTGCGGAAGTAAGCTACATATATTTCGTTTTTCACAATGGTTAGGGACTTCCGCCAAGTGACGCCTGATTCAATCAAATTGTACGACTTTTACCAAAGAATGCCTTTAAAATAGTGAATAAAACAAACACAAGGCTGCTGAGAGCGGCGCAGGAGCATCTCAAATATGAGTGGCAATGATATTTAAATGCGCGCGTCCTTTGCTGCACGCAGTCGGCCGCCAGCCTCCGCGCCATTTGTTACCTAATGAAGTTTTTGCCCGCCGCCGTCACAGGACAAAGCATGCCGACCGCAGCCAAACCAAACTGACCATTCTATCGCTCTCCTTGTTTAAATAAGAATAACTTCTTTGATCAGACCAAGGACAAATCTTTAAGCGCTCTTTAAAACGAAGCAACATTTAAAGCACCCTGTCTTCAATCCTAGTCGACAAAAACAATAAAATTACGCTATGTCTTATCAGAGGCCAGTAACGTAGTAATAAGTTTTTTGTAAAAAAAAATATTTTCATGACAAGCTTTTTTGCTGACTGTACTTAAATATTGTATTGTCGTCTAGACCAAACCTGTATACAAAATTTCAGCTACATCGGACACTGGGAAGTGGGTCAAATTAAGTTTGCAAGATTTGTCCCCACTAACTAACATGGCAAGTTTAAAAAGCTTGTAATTACGATATGTCTTATCAGAGGCCTTATGTAACGTAATAAAAACCGCCTTCAAAAAAACCACATCAAAAAAGTAAGAAATAATTCCTCACCAAATAAATAACGTAAGTACTTTGAAGTCGGGCGTGAAACATGTACAATTTTTTGTTGTTTTTGTTAAAACCCGCCCGACTTCAAAGTACTTACGTTATTTATTTGGTGAGGAATTATTTCTTACTTTTTTGATGTGGTTTTTTTGAAGACGGTTTTATTTTTTTATAAAAATAATTTTTATTTCACTCTTTTTAGTGCATCGTGCCAGGCAATTTACGTGTTTTCTGGTAAATAGGTATGTGATCAAAGTGAAAACCTCCTTTTTCGAAGTCGGTTAAAATACCTCGAGGTATCCCCTTTTTAACAAAACAAGAATCATCTAAATCGGTTTATAAACAAAGGAGTTATGCCTAAAGATACGTATTAAATTCACATAAAGTGGTAACGAAAACGACAGTATTTTCAAGATTTCCTGAAAACTACTGAACCGATTTCAAAATTTAAAAAAAATGGGACCATCTTGGAAACCAACCTGATGTAATAACGTTTGAACCATTTCAATCGGTTCAGCCGTCTTCGAGTAATCGGTGGACATAAACAAAAAAAAAAAAAAAAACATACATACAGACGAATAGAGAACCTCCTCCTTTTTGATTTAGAAGTCGGTTAAAAAAGGATAAGAATGATAAAAAATATTGGCATATCAGCGAGCAAATCGTCATCTCGAATGAATGAACTGGTGCATGCAAGCGCGGGCGATCGGGCGGGCCGGGCGGCAGGAACCCGCGTTTTTGCGCGCGACGCGTCGCCGACACGCGCGGTTTTTGGACAGTAGCAATAAACGCAGCATTCGTAATACCGGCAAGAATGTCGACGCTCCAATTATTTACTCTTCTTAGGGTTCCTCATATTATAAACTTCGTATGTCAGAACGCATGCAACGTATTCACAAACACTGCAAAAGCAAGAGTCTAGTATCATCGAAGAAATGCAAGATCAAACATTATTTCCCTGCTCGATCGAATCAGAAATAATGAGATCCGCAGAAGAACTAGAACAACCAACATCGCTTGAAGGATTGCATCATTGAAGTGGTAGTGGGCGGGACACATAGCGCGGAGAACCGATAGCCGTTGGGGCGGAAAGGTTCTCGCATGGCGACCGCGAACCGGACGACGTTCCGTGGGCAGGCCCCCTACAAGGTGGACCGACGATCTGGTCAAGGTCGTGGTAAGCCGCTGGATGCGGGCAGCGCAGGACCGATCGTTGTGTAGATCCTTGGGGGAGGCCAATGCCCAGTAATGGGCGTCGTACGGCTGAAATGATGATGATGACGATGACTTGTTTTTATATCTAAATTAAAAAACGTGAATTACCGTGTTGCTTCTTTTCA
The DNA here is from genome assembly GCA_949710035.1 of Crambus lathoniellus. Classification (NCBI taxonomy): domain Eukaryota; kingdom Metazoa; phylum Arthropoda; class Insecta; order Lepidoptera; family Crambidae; genus Crambus; species Crambus lathoniellus. Next base: position 31,509,403 of record OX453306.1, on the reverse strand, counting down.
TCAGAACATGATCAGAACCCTCTTCATGAGCACGCTCGCGCTTGACAATATTCAAAAATTCCATAATACGAATGGTCGCTTGGAAACAAAACATCTCATTACTGCAAACCTCTGGGAAAAAGTTTTAAATATTTCGATTCGTCGATAGTTTGCAAGTAAGTTAATTATGACTATCGATTTGGCGAAGGGTACCTAACTCAAATATCTGCCTTTCTATGCTAAAGGCACAAAGTAACTACGCGGGCGGTCGCCCTAGCAGAGAGTCCGCTTAGAACAAGGTGCCATTTTCGTCACGCACACATAGACGTCACATATACAGGCAAAATGGGGCAGTTTGGGACAGTACTCAGTCGCGAGTATCGCAAAGAGGTCAGTGATCGCAAGTTCCAAAGAGCATTTAATTGATCACTTCACGTCCGCGCCCGCCGCTACGTGTCACTGTGGCACTTATATACCTATTTTACTAATATTTAACAAAATAACCAACCGATATTATTACATTTCCAGTGTATTTGGTTGTCTAAATACGATTAAAAACTGCATACACGTTCTTTAAATTTCCAAACGATATTGAAAGGTAAGTTATGTAAAACTGTTTTCTCTTGTTGTTAGGTGAGTATACCTAGGTACTTTTGGAACTAGCCGCTTTGATAACGACGATCAACCATACACATCATCTTATCGTTCGCTGGTAGTCCGCCAGTATTTGGGTACTATGGTTTAGGTAAGTAGGTACCTAGATATTATATTCTTTGTTGGCGCTCGAGCGCCGCCCGCCGGTCACAATCACAACTCGCAGCGGGTCACGAGTCACGCATAATCTAATTACTAATGCGGGCAGCGCAGGACCGATAGTTGTGGAGATCCTTGGGGGAGGCCTATTCCCAGCAGTGGGCGTCGTTCGGCTGTCATGATGATGACGCTGGTCCTTATTTAGATGTTATAGTTTCTTAAAACTTCTTGGCGGTTCAGAGAACACAGCCACAAGTCATGTTGACGAATTTTCAAAAGTTGTCGTTGCATTTTCTTTTATTTTAGCAGTGTTAAGAGATCCTACTTACATTTAGAGACTCCATTTATTAAACACCAAATAACATTTTACTTGCAGTATTTTTTTTTCATCTAAGCGCACGGCAGTGTGCCTGCCAAGTTCGGGATAGAACGCCAGTCATTATACTTAGCCCAAATGACATTTTACTTACAGTAAAGTTTTTTTTGACGCACGGCAGTGTGCCAGCCAAGTTCAGGAGAAAACGGACCACCCAAGATTATGCGTAAGTATACCTATTTATTTTAACGTCTTAATCATAGGAGTGTCATAAGCTATTTTCGTTGCAAAAATAACTAGTTCATTTTAAAAATCAAATGATTTCTTTTCAGACGAACCTTATGGTTAAGTTTAATTGATCGAGAAGTTGTACACAACAAATGGTCAACATATCTCCGAGTTTGTGAGGCCCATTTCGAAACCAATTCTACAAACAAGACATCGAACCGAACTGTCCTGAAAAAAGGCACTAATCCCAAACATTTGCTACCTGTAAAAAAAAGTTAAAATAAAGAATCGCAAGCAACTGTGGAGACTAAGGAATCTTGTACACAATATGAAAAAGTTAAATGTGACTCAAATTCACAAACAGCAGCTCACCTTTCTGCAAGTTCTCCCAGAAAAAGAAAGCTGTTAAACGATATTCTTGAATGCAAGAAAAGACTAAAAAGAACAGCTGCGCCAGAAACAAATATGAACCTGTTTTCATCTCGCTGTTCTCCCGCTGTAGGGTTTGCGAACCGATAGCGTAGCTTTTATGACGTTCACAAGTATTGTAAATAACAATCTAAATTGAATAAACAAATTTGACTTTTACTATTAAACTATATTTTTTTATTTAACTATACTTATACGATAAAAACACACAACATAGGTATTTAAATACACTTTCTTGTTTTGAAAATAGTTACCACTATTGCTTGATATAGTTCTTGCGTTATAAAGGTTTTTAAATTTTTGAAGATGACAAGTTATAAATTCAACATTTAAGAAAATATTAATTATTTGAAGTTCATGAATGAAAAATTTATGGAACTTGTAACCCATTTAGATTTCAACTATTTTTCGCTGAACTTGGCACCCTTTTTACATTTATGTTTTCGTCGAACTTAGTGCCTTTTTCACGTTTATGTTTTAGTGGGGTAACTATTACACCATATTTATATCTTGTTCATAGAGTACATTATAACGTATAGGAATGGAATACATTAAAACATAATAATTATAGGATCTTGTCTTCGTCGTGTGTGGCGTCGGGACTTTAAATGGATATTAGGTGCTCTGTTTACCATCTAAGCAGCCTCTAAGGCATGTAAACATGTTTAAGATGTATGAATAAACGAATTGACGTATGTATGATTGTTAACTTATACTACCTACTCCTTTTTAAATTCAGAATCAATACAGAAGCAACCCTATTGAGTCAGACAAAGATGGGTATAGATTTTCAAAAACGGTGGGAGCGGTCCTTCTGTAAACTCTTTATTTTGTGCTAAAGGTCCCGGGTTAAATTCACGCACTAGACAAATATTTTTGTATATGAATGAACATGTCTATATGCTTGGTCTGGGTGTTATCTATGTAGGTATATTAAGTCCCTATACATTTACAAACAAAAAGTAACCATACTAATATTATAAATACGAAAGTGTGTTTGTTTGCTTGTCCGCCTTCCAAGTCGAAACGAATCGACGTGGTTTTTTGGTATGGGGATAGTTTGGGAGACTTTTCATCCTGGAAAAATATCAGGTTCTCGCGAGATAATGTCGTGTAGTTTACGCGGGCAAGGCTAGGTTAATAATATACGTTATCAACCATAACACAGTTTCATAATGAAATCTGAGGGCTAGATAATTGGTGTTACTGTTATTTATTTAGTAGGTAGGTACTACTCGTACATATGCCCTGCGATTTTAACAGCATGGTCCCCGTAAAAAATTCAGGATCTAAAGTATCTATGATTGTTTCCAGGGTCATCGGTTTACACTGTATAAAATTTCATGCAACGGTCAAAAACACATAACACAACTTAAGTAGCATCATTTAGGTCCCTTTTTCCTAATAGTGGGCTGTAAGGTTGTTTGTCTGCGCACCGACTATCCGAGCTCACGACTGTTCACCGGCACCGGCGCGCGCGGTCGGCGCTCGTGGATCGCGCGAAATATCGCAGATTTGGCCCGCGAACCTCCGCTTACTGCAATCACATTCGTTGCGCGCATACTTACAGATCAACGATTAGAGCTTTGTCTGTGCTTTTGTATCGCAAGTGTGAGATGCTTGCTTTCTTTTACCCCTATTGATTTGGGTAGAGCTCGAAGTACTTTTTAGGACATTTCACAACTGTTTCAGTCTACAGACATTACCTAGGTACTAGAACAAATTACGAATTTAGTGCTACAAGTGTTAGGTACACGTACAATAACGTCGATTGTTAAAGGATATAACTAATATTTTGGTTGTATAGTTGTTGTTACATGAACTCTAAGTTGTATTAAAATTATTAATTATGGTTAAGGTGCGGTATTCGATTATTTTAAATATTTTCACATATCGTTTTGTTAAAGCCAATTTGTAAATAGGTACGTTTTTCTTAAAACCTCTTTGGTGCCGCTGCCTTAGAGGAAATCAAAAAAGAAAAAGGAAAAAGCGGCAGATGATGTTTTGGACACGAAAAAAGGCGGAATGTTGTAAAAATAATAATTATTAAATAAATGTTGTTGAAATATTTAACTGATGTTTTAACTTTGGCCTGAAGCTTAAACAAGTATTCCTAATACTGGTTGAAGTGAGAAGGAAAGGAAGGCTCGAAGGACCATGAAGTAAATACTTACGTTCTTATGGTCCATTAAATGCTTTGATTACGAAAGAAATACATTACCCAGCCATGTTTGTATGAAGTAGGGCCGTGTTACTAGCCTATTTTTTATGTTTTTATCATCGACATCGACCTATCTTATTTTCACCTCCCGTGCCAGCGTATCTCTAAAAGTGAATGCGTGTGTGATATTGAATGGCAGTCTAACGCATTCATTAGAAATGGCGACACGTAGCGATCGGCCGAGGAGCCGCGATCGATATTAAATCATATATTCGAGCAGCATCCGTGATTAGATCGCACTGTGAGCTCGCCGAGAGCGCAGCTCCCACGGCGCGGGAACGCGGCGGGCAAAAACCGCGGCGTGTGTGCCGCCCCGCCCGCCGCCCGCCCCGCCCCGCCGCCCGCCCCGCGCACGTGCATACTGATGCTGCGGTAATTACCGCACGCAAAAACTAAACGCATAACAATCGAGGAAATGCCCCCTGGAACCGGACGTGAAAAACTCGACTAATTCGCCGATTGTCATCGACTCTCTATAGAATTAATTTCACCTCTCGTTACTGAGTAACGAACGGCCATTGATCGTAATAGCCCCTTCCTTGAATCGACCACGTGTATCGATGATGAACTTAGTTTTCTATAAAAAATATTAAAACTGGTAATGAACGATCACGACCATGTTTCCTGGTATCGCTCAAACGAGTCTAAAGTTACTTGCAGGATGACAGAAACAATTGCCACCAGGCATTCAGTTAGCTGGCACCTTTGATCAAGTGTTCATTTATGCAAAGTGATATAGTGATATGGGCCGCATTTTAGACTTAAAAGTCAATGTAATTATTTCGAGCTGAATGTCAAGCAGCAGCTGCCTGTGGAGCGTTCGGCAGCGCGGGCCCGCAGCTAGTCGCAGCATTCCGGCCGTCGCGGTGACGTCTCGTCGCGGACAATGCCGCGCGCATATGTATGAGCAGTGATGCGCGCCGCATTTTTTGCGACAGCCACGCCGCCCGCCGCCCGCGCCCGCGCCGCTGCCGCCGCAATGCTTTAATTGCCGTAATCACCGGCTTGTCATTTGCCTCCGACTGATTTAACATCGACGCGCGCGGTTTTTGCCGCAGTTCGCGGCCGCGTCGAAGCCCTCTTCTTAACGACTGCTACGACTCAGCTGTCGGTATTTTTACTTGCGGCCGAGGTTAGGAATGTTTAGGATGGAAAATTGGCCGCTCGTTAAGGCGCCCATTCCCCAGAATTGGGTATTTTAAATTATGGATTACTCGCAAATCACAAGTACTTAAAATTTGGAAAAAATATATGTTATTTTACAGTTATTTATCTAGTGCTTCCGGCCGTTTTTTTTCGATTGGTGATATTTTACTGTGTCAAATAAAATCCCAAACATCCGTCTAATAATAATTCAAATATCATATTACTTGCAGTATAATTGATTTTAGTTAATGAAAAACATATGAAAATAATTGTCTTTGAATAGCCGAGGGATTCCGGCCGTCATAAATTAAATTTTCTTATTATTTAATTTTTTATTGAATTTTAAGTGATTTTCGATTCGCGGGGCGCTCGCGAGTTCACTGTTCACTGCCGGCTGCCGCTGGGTCCGCGCGAAGTGTATAGAGCGCGGCCGAGCAAGCGTTGGCGATGGCGTGCCTATTTCGGTCGGGATTCCTCGCCTTAATCGCAGCGCTCGGGCCCTCATTGAGGACGTCGATTCACGTTTATGGCGGTATAGCACGACGCCGGGAATTATCGACAAAATGATGAGCATGTAGAACAGCCGATAATGTAATTTAAATGCCTCCGACGGTCGCACGCTACCATAAACAAAGTTAATTCTACGTGGTGTTCATACGAACGGACATCGCACATCTTTGTAGTTAGAGAATTTATTTCTAGAAATAATATTCGTGTAAACGTTCAACAATTTAGCACTATTCATAGCAACCATAATGTTGCAGTTATCGAGAGCTGTGAGGCGATGTATGTAGGACGGGAGTCGGTCAGCAAGCCTCGGTTGTGGGTTGTGCTCGAATGGCCATAAAGGAGCGCATCTTCTCACGCGCGCGCGGTGGCGATGGCGGCGGCGCGGGCGCAGTATTGGCAGCATTGTAATTGCATGTGCTCGCAATGCCATAAAGCAAATGCTTGAGTTTGAATATTGCAGCCGCACCATGGTACGTATCCGAGCGAATATTCATTATTCTTTTAATTATTTTCAAATTCGTACATATCTGTATTTTTGGCCCATAATAATATTCTACTTGTTTTTATGGCAATATGATCAGGAAAAAACACAAACCTTTTCAATGAAAACATCATAAATGTTCAACGTTAGTATCGCAATAAAACCTACTCACGCATCAATTGGATTGAATACTTTCAAGACACTTCCAATCAAACCTTTCGTTAAACTACACAATTAATTCAAAACAACATATCTTCATTTTTTTTACTTTGCAATCTTAAAGTGAAAAATATTTCTAATAGAATCTCAGAATTATTAAACAGGAGAGATCCCTGGATGGTCGCTGGTGGCTGGCGCGGCCGCGGCCACTAACTTACAGTGTGGTGCGCGCGCGCATGCCGCGCTGATAATCTAGTTAAATTTATTTATTGGAGGCACGCCGAGCGGCCGGCCCCACGCCGCCCGCAAAAAGGCACCAGCCCAAACAAAACCCTGACCTAATATAAAGCTCTGTTCCGACATGATTTATTCTCATACGATCCGCTCGATTAGAACTTAATGTACATTAAACATTAATTACCTTCTGCGGCTCATTAATACTTTAATTGCGTCGATATTTTAGTGCGTGTCTTATGAAATTCAACACTTATTGAACGGCTCTAATTAAGGGGTTAACGGGTGTTTTCGGTTGTGCGGTCGAATTCGGCGGGTGAAGTGTGTTCCGGTTAGCGAGCGTCCGGGAGTCCGAGCGTCCGGGCGTCCTCGCCGCGGGCTGTGGGGCACGCTATCTGATGGTGAGGTCACGCGCGGGCGCACCGCTCATAACGCGGGTGATTTACCGATCCCGCGCCGCCCCCGCGCCCGCCCCGCCCCGCCACCTGCGCTCCAGCTTATCTCCTGTCCATACCGCTGTTCCTTGGTTACTTACCTCTATGAGCCTGACATTTTTTACGGTGTTTAACGGCATCTAGCTGATCCGATGAAGGTTCCCTGCACGATGTTCCTGATCAATTGACAGTCAGTTATCTTTATCTTAAAAGCTGCTAAAAAACAAGTATTTACCCCTATATTTATCGTCACAAATATCTATGATGTAGCAATTTTTTCATAAATACGTACAGTTTGAAGATGAGACACGATGACACTTAGGATATGTGACATTTTGGCCGATCAGGAAATTAAGACATGTGACAACGAATACACGATTAACAGCAATGTATAGTGCGACAAGCTTTTCTGTTCGGTTATTATCTTTGAAACTAAAACAGTTTTCATACGACAGTCCATTTTGACAGCTAATTTCGTATTGCAAGTGGCTCCTCTGTCACGGTTGTCACCGGAACAGAAAAGCTTGTGTCACTCTGTAGCGAATGATGCGATGTTAGTTCAATGACCTACCACTCATCGACCAAGAAGCAAGAGTGTAAGAGGTTGATCAAAAAAGTTACCTAATAATCGCCAATATTACGTACAAAACTACCAAATGTAGTGACCGACCGTTTCATTACCAGATTTATTCGTAGAAATTCGTAACCAGATACTGCCAAATTAATCTAAAAATGCAGTCACCGAAATGGAAAGTATACCAGCCCAAAATGTCACTGATGATGCTCTTTATAAAAAATCACTGACGAAAACTTGATGGGTCCGGTCGTCGTGCAGTGAACAGGTTTGAGGAAGCTACGTTCATTGACAACCCGCGCGGGTGCATCGGGCACGATGGCGAACTTAATATTGAGATAAAGAGCACCTTTGATAAAATCAACATGCAATAAATACAAGACGACCTAAATGCGTCATTATGATGGCTTTCAAATACTAATTAAATGTAGGAGTTAAATAATATCAAGTGTCAAAGACTTTATTCAACAAAGACAGAAATCAACTTGTTCAGACAGACGGTACTGAAAGCGAGGCGAAGCGAGAAACATCTGTCCAAAATTTCTTGTAGCTTGTCGCTGTGTAACCTAACGTTGTCTCAACTCTCAACAATGAGAGGAATATCCTTCCATCTGCTCTTATCTAAACTAATAATATAACGAGGTAGTTTGTATGTTTGGATGCTAGAGATAATCTCTGGAACTACTGCATTATTGAAAATTCTTTGCACCAGTAAAAACCGTATTTATTACTGAGTGACATTGGCTGGATTTTATTTCAATATTCCCACGGGAACGGGTACCACGCGTAAAAATAGCGGGTAGCATCTAGTCAAATATAAAAGTGGAAGTAGTCCGCTATGGGTCTGTTGGTGGAAGATTCTCAGGCCAGTGAATAATCTGGGAATGGGCCTTAATTGGCGCGGGTGCCACCGCCGTCGCCGCCGGCTGCACCGCACGTATCAATGGACACCGCCGAGTTTTTACTCGCGGGCGGATAAACGGATGGACGGACGTTGTCGTCGATTCATTGCCCGCAATTGGAGGTCGCTTTGAAACGATCCATGCGACGCTTCTGATAACAGTGAGAACAAAAACGTAATAATGTGTCTTGACCATTGCTTGAGTATAGCTGCATTGTACAGAGCACCTTATGAAATGTATACGTCAAATGATTTGTTTGGTAATCGCACCAGGATCAACTTACGAACTTATATAATGTTACAGGAGAAATATCAGCACGCAGCAGTCACAACGATTCAGCAGTGGCGTTGACATTGACGCGTCACTTTCTTGGAAATAACCGCCTCTGTGGTCTAGTGGTTCACACCACCGATTTCAGACCAAGAGGTCCCGGGTTCGATTCCCAGTGGGGGTACATATTGTATTCGCTTTGGTTGGTGGTAGGACTTGTTCTTAGTCCGCCTGGCTAGCTACCACCATCTTATCTAAGTCTGACGCCACAACAATGATGTTTTCAGCATTATTGTGTTCCGGCAGTTAGAGATAAGATAGCGAGTTCCTCAGTGATTGAGGATTCCGGGAGTAGTGCACTTCCATCTTCAGCCTTATCACCACTTAACATCAGGTGTGTTGAAGGCTAAGTGCTATGCTACCCCGTTGTGGATTAAAAAAAATAGATAAACATTGCTTGTTTATCAAACACACTCATACCAAATTCGTTGGGAATCACTGGAGAAGAGTCTTCTCAGAAGACCAGTGATTTTGCCGACCGATTTGGCGCAGGGGTAAACTACCTGCCTTCTGCGCCAGAGGTCTCGGGTTCGATTCCCGAACAAGACAAATATTTGTGTGCATGAACATGTCTATTTGTCTTGGTCTGGGTGTTTTCTATGTATATTAAGTATGTATTTACAAACAAAAAGTATTTAAGTATATATTTATCCGTTATCAAGTTCCCGTGGACACAGTTTCTTAATAAATTAACTACGGGCTTGGATAATTGGTGTGATTGTAAGAAAATATTTAATTATTTATTTGCGTGAAAAGAATAACAAGCAAATAGGTAAATCAGACATGAGGGGGTCTCACTGGCCGATACGGCGCGATAAACTTATCGTGGGCAAACACTGAAATTAATACGCGGTCCAACGCAAACAGGTGCGCCCGGCCAGCCAACAGCTGTGAGTAATGAGCTAATCGAAGGCAATCGACAAATGAGACAGATATCAACATTGTTGGCATCAATGGAAAATTTACTCATTAAACAACTTTTTGTTAAATTGGTACGCACTTGTTTTTAAGCTATCAAATCAATATATACCACCTACCTATGGTGAAGGATGCAAACACATCATTCATCGTTTCCTTTCATATACTTACTAAGATTCTGTAATGAAGCACACAAAATGATTCAGACAGAGGTAGAATTCAGTACCTAGGTCTGCCCCCCTAGCATGACCAAGAAAACGCGATATGATATAGCGCTTTATCGCGTTTAACTGTCAAAAGGCAATGGGTTTTGACATTTGAGTGTCGATAAAACGCTATATCATGCGATATATATCACGTTTTGGGCGGTCACGCTAGGCTTACTGTGGTGTATGACATCTTTATCGAACGCCACAGCTGTGTTTTGGATAAGCTCGGTCGCAAAAATCAAAAATCACTATCTGTCTTCCATGAATGATACATAGATTCAAAGATTCAAAGATTCAAATTTGTTTATTCAATTTAGATTGTCAAGTCAAGTCAAGTCAATAAATTTTTATTCATATAGATTAAATAAAATTAATGCTTATGAATCGTCCAACATTTTTTTAACCTACCACCTGTTATGGACATCTTTTAACTGACAAGAAAAACAGGCGAAAAAAACTCATCAGCTTTAACAGAAGTTATTTACAATACTTGTGAACGTCATAGAAGCTACGCCATCGGTTCGCAAACCCTACAGCGGGAGGCCTTGGAGAAGAACCGGCAAGAAACTCCAAGGGTTGTTTTTTTCTCCCTGTTTTATTTCATACAGAGTCGTCAAATTGAAAAATGACCTTAACATGGTATGACTAAGGTCAGTTTCCATCACAATTACACAATGGGTTATGATAAATACAGTTAAGTATAGGCGAACTAATGATCATAGCGGTGAACAATTTTCAATTAAGTACTTAGGAACTCTACTTAAAGCTATAATATTAGTTAAAAACAAAAGACAATTCTACTATATACTGCAAGTTGCGCCATACATGTTTCAAATGTAATTCTTAATAAAATGAATAAAAACAAAAGAAAACACATTTTAAAGCAAGCAGATAAGAGCAGACCCATTCCCACTGGCAGCACCCGTTCACGAGCATGACGCATGAACCAGCCATCGCTTCGCTCAACCATATTTTGGGGAACGTAACGACCCGCCTCACACGCCACCACCGTCGTATAATATACGTCATAGGTACAATCATTTTTATACTATTTCATATTTATTTATTTGCATATGAACCCCCTTACTAATAATCGTGGTGTAAATCTGTTGGTGTCACTTATGTTGTCAATGATGACAGAGACAACAACAGATTTACACCAGGTGTAACTTTACACCACGTTTTAGTAAGGGGGTAAGTGTCTCCAATTAAGGTCTTAAAGCTACTTAAAAGTATCTACTTATAACTTAATGACCGAGACATTGGTTATTGCAAAAATGTAACTTGTAAATTGTATTTCAAAGCAGGTGAACCGGGTGAAATCACTGATTTGATGTACAGAAATGTAAAATGATATTGGTTTCTCATGTATCGGTTAAGTAGTATTATTACTATTTGTGAATTGTACACGATATTAAATAAATTACGACCATCATGGATCCAATAATGTCTACTGTCTTTATAATTTAATTCGTTTATCTCCTGCAGAGGCGCAGTAATGGTGCAATTAGCAGCGCAGGCGCAGCGTTATGCAAATCGCGGGATCTCCATTATGGGCCTTTGTTCTGGGGATAATGCGGCCGGACCGCTCTCAACATTCATATTAGCTCAGTAGAAACAAAATTAACTTCGTAAAATGAATTTGCATCAAGATTACGAGCAAGAAACGCATCATCTCCAATGTTCTCACTGCACTTACCTAAAAATATCCATAAGAATACTCATCATAATTTAAACTTTGGTACAATATCAGCTACAATCTTAAATTGATGATTTAATTTTTCTATTAAAATTTACACTTGGAAAGACTTTCGAAACAAATAAGTTCTTCCCGAATTAGCTTCTTCTTCTTCTTGTCGATTATTTCACATTTAAAATAGTTTCGCCCAGTATGTGGCAACCTGGACTGCCTCATCGGTTGCCGTCATCAGTGCCCCTAGTGTAAGTTTTTATGTCAAGCAAACGCAAACTTTTTCGAATGCGTATTTATGTCAATTTGTATGAAAACTATATAAGCGCGCTACTCGCCGCTAGAGGCGCTAATACAGTTTTCATACAAATTGACATAAATACGGAATCGAAATAGTTTGCGTTTTTTGACATAAAAACTTACACTACAGGCACAGGTCCCTTGCACTGCAGGTGGAGGGGCATAGGGGACACTCCAATAAGTGGGACATCGTTTGAAATGGGTCCCCACATTCGCACTCCGAGCTATTCATATCACACACACATCCGAATTAGCGTAACCCGTTTATTAGATCATCATAAAAATCCACGTATTGAGCAGCACATCGCATCGACGTGATTTGATCGCACATAATGACGGCTCACGAAGACAATGTATCCCATAATGATCGGCACGGACTGTCCCTGTGCGCACTCTATCATTTGGCGGGCTTGCGCGGCGCTATTGCGCAACCCATATTAAAGCCCATTCCGCGAGCTTATTTATACCGCCGATGTGAAAGCATTGATTAATATTGTAATGAGCACCACGAATAACTTCCACCGTACCACAAAACGGGCGCATCTCAATATTTCACGTCCACTGCTCCTTAGCGCTCGGCGACTGGAGGGTTTACCTGCGAAGCGTTGCGTGGTCGGAAAAACAAAGGAGATTTACTGGGCATAAAGTCCGTGTTGAGTTAAGTGGTAGAAGGGCGGGCAGTAATTGTGTATAGTTTGAGATGATAGCGGCGGTCGCGGGTGCAATTATTCCCCCGTGATTTGCGTACGCGCGTAGCGCACGCGGCGGCCGGCGCGGGCGCGGGCGCGGGGCGGTAATCACACGGTGCGCGGTGTCTCACAAATTGTGGCGCAGCTAATAACGCACCTGATCCCAATATAAAACGAAGCCTTCTCCGATAATGAGTATGCATCGCCGTGATTTCAGGTATCATCGCACAATATACTCCTATGCCGGAGCCATGACGTAAAGACACCAATTTGAATGTTGGATGGTCTGCAGCCAAGCGTTTGATTACAATACGTGCTTACCTACTTGATAACAATCGGTTGTAATTATCGAGGATTGGTTGAGGAAATTTGAATGGCCAAATTATTTGTTAAATACAGTAAAATATCAAATAAATAGTAAAGCTCTGAAAAAAGGGTCTCTAATCAAGTCTCTAACACACAAAAATCTTGAAAATCTAAAGATAGCGGATGGTTGTTTTTTTTTTAATAATATACACAACGGTGTAGTACTTAGCCTTCATCACGCTGACACATGATACTGAAGCGCACTACTTCCGGAATCCTAATCATTGAGGAACTGGCTATCTTATCTCTAACCGCCGGAACACAATAATGCTGAAAACATCATTGTTATGGCGTCAGACTTAGATAAGATGGTGGTAGCTAGTCTGGCGAACTAAGAACAAATCCTACCACCAACCAACCAACTGGGAGTCGAACCCGGGAACTCTGGGTCTGTAACCGGTGGTTTGTACCACTAGACCACAAAGGCGGTTTAAAATAATGGTCGGTAATAATAATAAAGTAAATGGTCGGTGCAAGAGTTGAATGCGTCAGTCAGCCGGCGTTGATGGGGTACAAAATAGCAAACAAATAGCATTAAAGTTCACCGCAATGTTTGTTGTTCGCATTGCTAATAGCCGGGCGCGCACGAGAGTGTCCCGTGGCGCGCAGTGGGCCGCCGGCCTCGCTGCGCCAGGTTCGGTGCCCGGCCGGCAGCACGCTAATTAATACTACGCATAATACCTATCAATAACTTAACAATGTTAATTAAAATGTTTTGCATGAAACGTTTTCTCATACCATCTTCGGTTTAGATATTAGAGAGCGAGAGAGATTAGATAATAATTATAGGTACACAGTCGAACCCATGAAATCGTGGCTATTTTCGAATAGATATTGAAATTCAATAAGGTTGAAATTAAAACTTGTTGACATTGACACTGACCTTTGCAGTTTTGACGCTTTCAAACTAATTATTAGCAAAATAGGTCATGATTCAATTGGTTCGACAGTACTTAAGCAAAATACTATATAGTACAGGACAATTTTTCAAACACTGCACAAATTATTAAGATAGACCCATGAATCGGTAAGTGAACAACTTTCTCCTAGAAACATCGAAATATGACAAAAATTTTTTGACTCTTCATACAAATCGGACTGATCACGCGATTGATTTAGTATGGGAAGGAACTCCAAAAGTTTTTGTCGATTTCGACCCATGTTTCTAGGAGAAAGTTGTCCACGTACCAATTCTGAGACGATCTTAAAAATGTATACAGTGTTTAAAAATTAATACTGTATAACATTTCATTCTTCCTTTGTTTGTTTACTGACCCGAAGTAGTTATGAGTCCGAATTAAATCCCACCATTCAGCCAGCGTGGTAGCAATAAATAGGATGATTATACTAATCTAAATTACATCCAAGATTGGTGGATCGGGTGATGCAAGCGCTCTAGAAAGTCCAACAATGCCGGGAGAACGTCGTACGGTGCAATCATTACAGACCCGAGACCTAATCACTCTATTTTAACCAACTTCAACAAAGAAGGCTATGCCTTCACCTGCCACACAGATTTTAATAAATTCAATCAAAGCAGAATCTTTGCCATTTTTCATGATGATACTTATGAAAATCATAATGTATCTTGTTTATCTGTAGGTATATATAGTTGGTATGTCATTCGGAGTCGGAGTGTGGCATCAAATGCGAGTATAAGTTGAAATCGGAGCAATCTACGCGAGAACGAAAGCGCGGCAGACATAGTGTTAGGGACACTTCAAAGGTAAATCTACAAAAAAATATTACTCCTAATAATATAATATCCAAAAAATTCAAAAATATGATGGTCGATTTGCATATTTCCGAATCAGGAGAAATGGTGTCCCAACGAACTTGCTGATGAGTTTCTTGTCAGTCAAAAGACTTCTCTATGTCGTAGGTGAAGGATGTAGGACGATTCACGAGCACTAATTTTATTTAATTTAAGCCTATATGAATAAAAACTTTTTAACTTTACTCTTTGAATTCTGTCTTATAGATAGTGATTAACCTAGTTTAAAAAGAACCACTCATTAATTCTTATTGCAACTTAGTTTTAACGTTATACTAAATGAAGACATCAGTTATATTCTGTGCACATAATCGGTTATCGATTATTGCATAAATTTTGCACCTTTCGATTACAAAACAGTGCATTGTTGATCGAAATAATATGCCTGCCAGACCGACTGACCGACGGAGCAAAATGATCCGTACTTCCGGTAGAAATCTACCCATAATAAACGAGGTATTTGCGTAATAATTGATAAGTAATTTTCATGAACTACTTTTGCATAAAACCAGTAGGCATAATAAATGCATTTGCGTATTGTAAGCGTTGGCTTACTAATATAATACTCAAGCAGCGTGTCATATGCCTGAAATTTTTAATTGTATCAAAGAGAAATCTAGTGTTCGGTGAATGGTTAGAAAATACAAGCAACTTTACCTATCATTAACTAAGATTATTTCACCCAATGAGGCGACTTAACCTTAACTTAACCACAACGACAGACGCTAATGTGGTTAAGTCTCTTATAAGTAGACCTCAGTCGTCGACAAACAGGTAGTTTCATCGTAGGTTATCAAAAAGAATTCTAGTGTTAGTTGAAAGGTTAGAAATTACAAGCAACTTTACCTATCATTAACTAAGGTTATTTCACCCAATGAGACGACTTAACCTTAACTTAACCAGACAGACTTTAATGTGGTTAAGTCTCCCATAAGTAGACCTCAGTCGTCGACACACAGGTAGTTCATCGTAGGTTATCAAAGAGAATTCTAGTGTTAGTTGAAAGGTTAGAAATTACAAGCAACTTTACCTATCATTAACTAAGGTTATTTCACCCAATGAGACGACTTAACGTTAACTTAACCAGACAGACGTTAATGTGGTTAAGTCTTCTCATATGTAGACGTCAGTCGTCGACAAACAGGTAGTTCATCGTATAGAAAACTACTCTACGCATACGCAATGAGAAGAACGGAAAATAATTGTTTTACTTCAAAATTAACAATGTATAAATTTAGAAACAAAACTGATTGACTGACTGACATATTAATTACCAGTGAATTGTGTTAGAAACTTGAAATATTGCATAAGGCTGCCTTTTACATTGTAGGTGCATGAAAATTATGTCCGCATAATAATGATTCATAAGTAAAAACCTACGTAGGTACGTAAGAGAGCTTGAAATATGTTGTATGAGGCGGGTCGTTACGTTTCCTAAAATATGGTTGAGCGAAGCGATGGCTGGTTCATGCGTCATGCTCGTGAACGGGTGCCGCCAGTGGGAATGGGTCTACTTATGACTGCTTGTCTTAACGTGTAGTTAAATATTATATTTTCTTTATTACTATTTTATATTCGAATGTATGGCACAACTTTTTCTTATTAGTAGTCCTAATATGAATGAGATGTATGCCCATTAAACTATTCGATTAAAACCTCTTGTTTAGTTGAAAATTGTTTACTGTTATCTATAGGTACTAATATTATAAAAAGGAAAGATTTGATTGTTTGTTTGTTTGTTTGCATCGAATAGGCTCCGAAGCTACTGGACCGATTTTGAAAAGTCTTTGACCATTAGAAAGCTCTACATTCATCCCGAGTGACAAAGGCTATATTTTATCCCGATATTCCCACGGGAACGGGTACCACGCGGGTGAAACTGCGAGGATCCGCTAGTATAATATAATTATGATAATATGAAAGGCCAAATGTAAATAATTAAATTAAGTATTCTCTATTGTGATGGAAAGTGTGAAGGTAATTTTTCAATTTGACGACTCTGTATGAAATAAAACAGGGAGTGAAAGATTGCCCTTGACGTGATTCTTGCCGGTTTTTCTCGCAAGGTCTCCCGCCGTAGGATTTGCGAACCGATGGCGTAGCTTCTTTGACGTTCATAAGTGTTGTTACCTCAACCTAAATTGAATAAAAAATATTGAATTTTGATACTTATTTGTTTTTTATTTTTATTTTTATTATTATTGATTCCTAAAGGTTAAGTAATGTTTGAGTCTCTAACCATTGTGAAAAACGAAATATAATGTAGCTTACTTCCGCAAAAAACACAACATGCAAGATGATGAAGAGATTTTTGGTGTTGCTTTTCGCACGAACTTTCTCCTGAGGATGCCCCGGGTTGGGACGAAATACGTGTAGAGTAGTCTAATCGGTGAAGGTGCAAGGTGTATTGCTGTCTTTATTATTATTATTATTTATTGGGGGACGCCAGCGAAGCCCGCCGGGTGATCAGATCAGTCACCTAGGTCGGGACCATTTCACCCAGTTCCCCAAGTCCCCTAAAAAGCTGAAAAGCAGGGGGGAGGCGGGTTATCATTTACCCCACCGGCGTTGGACCCTCGAACCTGCCTGTGCGCTTACAGTAACTGCTGAGTTGACTTGTCGTTAACTGCTTTAGATCCTCTTCCTTAAGCTTGTCCGTTCCAAAGAGCTCCCAGAGCAGTGATGCGTACATCGGGCACTCTGCCATGAAGTGGTAGCTTGTTTCTTCTCTTTCTTTGCATTGCGGACAGATAGGGTCTTCTATCCGTTTAATCACTGATAGGTGTCTGTTTAGTGGGCAGTGCCCAGTAAGTACACCTACAATCGTTCTTATATTTCTCCTACTCTGTTTCAGAAGTTCTCTGGTTTTCTTCTTGTCAACCGATTTGATGAAGATCTTAGACTGTCTGCAGTCCTTTCTTCTCATCGATCTTTGGTTGTTTTTTTTTATTGTTCTGATCTCGATGGTGTTCTTAGTAATTCTATATGCGATTGGTAGTCTTGGTTCAGGGCCAATGAAGGGTTCATCAGCTCCTCCCCTGGCTAATTCTTCGGCTTTCTCATTGCCTTCGTTACCTTCGTGTCCGGGTACCCAGGCAAATTCTACCTTAACCAGGTTAGCAAGTTCCTGAATGTTTTGTTTGCATTCTATCACCAAGACTGAGGTAGTCTCCGTTTTATCAAGGGCCTTGATGGCAGCTTGACTGTCGCTATATATTATAATTTTTCCTACGTTATAATTGCCTATCTCACTTTTAATCATGTTCGCACACTCCAGTATCGCGAATACTTCCGCCTGGAACACGCTGGCGTACTTGCCCAGATTAAAAGTAGTTCTTATAGTGTTGGGTTTAGCTATGTACACCCCAGCTCCCGGATAGTATGCTGATAGTATGATAGTCCAGTGCAGTATGCTACACAGATGGGTCACGAAAGGATCGTGACCCATCTGTGTAGCATACTGCAGTGCTATCCAGATTGTCATGTTGTAGTTTCCAGTCTTCTCTGGATCTGATGCGTATTCTGTACTTTTTGTCAAAGATCCTTTCCTTTTTTATTAGGTCATTGTTAACCAGTATCATAGAATGGTTTTCTTCGTACTTCGTATTGCTGTCTTGCTAAATGCAGGTAAGTATTGTGCACTGGTATTTTCATGTGCAATTTTTTGCGGGCGGGCGGGCGGTGCATCTTTCATGTTGTGTTTTTTGCGGAAGTACCTAAGCTACATATATTTCGTTTTTCGCAATGGGAAGGTAATAACTAAGGTTACGTTATATTTTATAGCTGTACCTATACAAGCAATGATAGTGAAAAGCAAAGATAGGATTTTTTAAACAAATTACATATAGGTACATAACCTACCACCCTACCGCTGCTACCACATACGCTGAATATACTGAGCTGATAGGCATCACACAACTAACACTGGATTATTTTTGTTTATTTTTATTTGGTTTACTGTGTGTATATTTTGTTATGTTGCTAATTTTTTTACCACCGTATAAAATGGTGGTAATGAAAGAAAAAAAGTAGTATTGTTATATTTAAATAAAGAACTACTTACAGAAGTTGAGAATAAAACCTTCCAAAAAAGGCTGGAATCACTTTCTACTGATAAAGCCGATGATTACTCTCTTTGGAAATTGACGAAGTATAGGAAGCGACCTAAAAATCATGTACCTCCTCTACGCGACAATGATGGTAGTTGGGCAAGACGACCCAGTGATAAAACAGAATTATTTGCCGACTTTTTATCTAACGTCTTTAAGCCCAATGATCCAGCTTGCAACCACCAAGAAGACGATATCGATCTGATACTTAATAGTGATCAACAAATGTCACACCCTATAAGACCAGTGTCTCCTAGAGAGGTACGAAGACAAATTAGACAACTCAAGTCGAAAAAGGCTCCAGGTTTTGATCTGATAACAGCTGAATTATTAAATCAATTACCCAGAAAGGCAATAGTGCTCATCACTATACTATTTAATGCTATACTGAGACTACAATACTTTCCCACCCTATGGAAAATATCGATCATACACATGATACCCAAGCCAGGAAAGCCTTCGAGTGAAGTTTCGTCGTATCGACCAATAAGCCTTTTACCCGTCTTATCAAAGTTATTAGAGAAACTGGTTCTGAAACGACTGATACCAATCCTTAATGAACGACAAATTATACCTGACCACCAGTTCGGATTTCGACCTAATCATTCTACTATCGAACAGGT
Source organism: Crambus lathoniellus (assembly GCA_949710035.1). Taxonomy (NCBI): domain Eukaryota; kingdom Metazoa; phylum Arthropoda; class Insecta; order Lepidoptera; family Crambidae; genus Crambus; species Crambus lathoniellus. The sequence continues at coordinate 31,490,029 of OX453306.1, read as the reverse complement.
ACATCGAGTTGCTCAGAAGATTCGCCAATCGCTGGAGAGAAAAGAATACTGTTCTGCTGCTTTTCTGGATATTCAGCAGGCATTTGACCGGGTTTGGCACAAGGGACTTCTATACAAACTAAAAACAAATCTACCCAACTCATTCTATAAGTTACTAGAATCCTACATAAGCGAAAGAAAGTTTCAAGTGCAATTAGAGGGTGCCACGTCAACATGTCGAGAAATTCATGCTGGGGTACCGCAGGGCTCTGTACTGGGTCCGGTTCTGTACACACTCTACACATCAGACCTCCCACACACTGAGAAAATCCTGACAGCTACATATGCAGATGATACAGCAGTTTTAGCAAGCAGTCGATGTCCTAAAAATGCTTCTGAAATTTTGCAAGAACACCTGTGTAAGATTCAAAGATGGCTTGAAAAATGGAGGATAAAATCGAGTGCATCGAAATCAACTCACATCACCTTCACACTCAGAACTGGGAATTGCCCACCTGTAAAGCTACATGATGCAATCTTGCCACACCAAGAAACTGTAAAATACCTCGGGATGCACTTGGATCGAAAGCTAAATTGGAAAAGTCACATAAAAGCAAAAAGAGACCACGCACAGAGTAAATTTAGAGATCTGAATTGGCTTATAGGAAGAGGCTCGTTATTGAGTTTGGAAAATAAAGTTATTATTTACAAAGCCATCATCAAGCCAATTTGGACATATGGTATAGAACTATGGGGATCAGCATGCCGATCTAATATAGAAATACTACAACGATTTCAAAATAGCTGTCTTAAAACTATAACTAATGCTCCATGGTTCACCAAAAACACAGAAGTCCACAATTATTTGGAGATTCCAACAGTGGGAGAGGAAATAGTGAGGTTCCGTGATAACTACAAAACAAGGCTAGAGCGCCACGTAAATTCACTTGCATCGCAACTTACAGACGACAGCAAAGCTATGCACCGTCTACGGAGGCCACGTCTATGTTGAAAGACAACCAACAATGGACATCGTCACCGGATGTACATTGTGTTGTGATGAATAAGGGTAGCCGCATCGATGGAAGCGCGCCCTTCAAACTAATAACGTACAACTCATCTGTATATGGCTACTGGGCTGCTCGCAGATCAAAATCAAATAAAAAAAAATAAAAAAAAATATTTAAATAAAAATATTATTTTAAACTGATATCATGTACATATTATGATATACTGATATTTTTCATAATATGTAGGTAAGTAGTAAGTACCTAATTAATGCATGTTATCATGAGCCTAGCTAGACTGTGTACAAATCATAGAAGGTAAAAGTTACTTATCATAATCCGTCATCCGCTTATCCATAACATTATCATAATAAGCTAAAAATAACTCAAATAACCTTTGATTTAAAATTAATATTAATAAACAACACAAACAAGTAACAAATCGCTGCGTCGAAGAAAATCAATAAAATGGAAAATGAAGTATTTAGAAAAAATCGACCCGTCTCACAACCAGCTCCGATGGGACTCGAGCCCACGACCTTTCGTTTTTTTCTAAATACTTCATTTTCCATTTTTAGTAATAAAAATTGCATTGTGAATGCAAAAAACTAAAAATTAAAATAAAATCAATAAAACTCATTCTGAAGACAATTCCACAAATATTTTCAATTTCCACGAACAAACGAGTAAGTATAATAAAATTTGGCAAACGATAAAAGCGTCCAAAATGAAAGCAAATTTCGAGCAGATAAGTAGCCACTTACAAGCAGTTCCATTGGGATGACATTCGTGAATAAGCAAATAAGGCCAATTAGCACTCGGGGAATGTGCGACTCGGTGAATGTGCGACTCGCGACAAAAAGCGGCGCATCTGCATTCTGCGCCGGGACGACCCGGCCGATGGGACCAGCCGGGTTACTCTTCAACGAAATAGCATCCGACAATTCTTGAGTTAATTTCACACAACAAAAGTAAAAACTTTATCCCAAGGTGACGAGGTTCTCATATTTAACGTTTGATATTTACTCAAGAATTGTCAATTTTGATCAAGATGTTACCTAACCAGGCAGCGGAGTCAGTCAGAGTAAAGCTATTATTTAATAGTTGTTTACTCGACCGAGACTAACTGTAGATATTATATTTATAATCAATGCTTTTGCTTAAGAAACCTCATCATATTTACAATATTTTTGACATTATCACTCTATTTATAAAAGTTCTAAATGAAAAAGAACAAAACTTGATAACTAAATAAGAATTTGTTGAGCATTTTAATATATAGAGTAGGTGAGTAATTAACGTTGTTACAAATCCTTTGCTTACATCTTACTAAACTTGGATGTTCTGACGAAACCAAAATACTTAATTAATATGCAGTTGACTCAAGCGCACTCACGTGGCTTGTTACGACTTGAACAGAGTGCAACAATGACAACTTCAAGCAATAAAATCCACTTAACCATCAACACGCTAAGAAGAAGAATTAATCAATCTTATTCTTATTGTCAACATGCATAATTTCTCAGAATCATGGTGTACGATAGTAAAATGTTCTTCCCTGGTGAACTTGGCTATAATGGAAACATGACAAATAAGAGATTTGTCATTTAGATTGTAATAGTACATTACAGCCGAGGACAGGTAAGTAAGAAATTACATTGTCGAGGATGGTTTGAAGCACGAGCCGCAGGCGAGGGCTTTAATCATTCGAGGCAAGGTAATTTGCTTACCGTACAAGGCTTGTATAGTGCTTTTCTCAAGAAATGCGAGGAAATAAAAAAAAACTGTTTAACTAAATAATATTTATTAAAATTTATATCACACATGTTCGGGCAATTATTAAATGTAAATGTTATTGTTTTCCCGGGCACACTTATGTATAAATCGCCCATAATAATATTATTTTAATGATGTAGGTATCATTAAAATACGCCAACAACACAGATTCCGAAAACGTATGCGCCTTTTTTCACTTTTCCAAATCAGATCGTAGGTTTTCATATATCTTTCTTTTGATTTTGCTGGCAGTAAGTTTTCTGTTATTCATTTTGCTTCTGCTCTCAAATTTGGTGGAGTAGGTACATACAATGTCTGTAAAGTCTGTATACGTTTCATTGGCAGAACTCATTTTGATAATGTATTACACAATATAAATAAACTGCATTGATATCAAATCAACCGCTGAAAATAATTCCCGCCATTTTTTTAATATTGGTTTGTGAGGCCAAGTGGAACGGTCATACAGCCTATTGATACTTACTACTTGCTACTAAAATGCGCAACTTCAATACCCGCTTCTGGGTGGTAGATGGCGCTGTACATATTTCCTATACAAAATTACTCGTAAAGGATATTTTGTCTATGATAAATCTCATTTTGTTTTTTCGATTGATGTTCGTGCTAAGGGTACATAGCGCTTGTGGTACAATACGAAGTAATATACTCTGTGCGCACCGTATTTAAAAAAAAGTTGTAAGTTTTTATGTCAAGCAAACGCAAACTATTTCGATTCCGTATTTATGTCAATTTGTATGAAAACTATATAAGCGCGCTACTCGCCGCTAGAGGCGCTAATACAGTTTTCATACGAATTGACATAAATACGGAATCGAAATAGTTTGCGATTTTTTACATAAAAACTTACACTACGGGCACTGCTTACAGGGCTGGTGGTTATTTTCGATCTCAATTTTTCCTATATAAGATTTATCAATTTTGTGCAACGTTAAACGATATTAGCAGAATAATACCAAATCAAAGTAATACATAATAAGGTTAATTTTTCACATTCTATATTCAGTAACAACAGTAATTATAAGAATTAAAAACCCTTAATTACTTTTGTTAGTTAGGAGGAAATTTGCAGGAATTTGACACAAAAAACAGCTGGTACGGGTAAACATTTCCGAATAGTTTGCATAAGTCAGTCTAAATGGGCATCTGAAATTGGGCCGGGTTTATGCAGGAGATGGCCACGTAGGTGGCAGCTGGCCTCCCGCGGCCTCCGGGAAGCCGCGGCAAAAACCAGACCTCTTTATTTTGTGCCCAGACCGAGGCCGACCGCGGGAACACACAGCGAGTCCCAAAGAGTTTGGACACTCGTTCATTTGATACCATCCTTAGTTACGATTACGAGTAGGTCACTCTACCAAGCCATTCATTAAAACAATATCTTTTAACAATAATTTTATCAAAATAATCTTTACACGTACTTTTAATAAATCAATGAAATAATCATGCGATTTAGATAGCATTTATTTAGTTATCGTGCTTTAAATAAATTATTTTTTATTATTAACATCTGACATTCTAAAAATACTTATCTAATACTTTGTAATCGGACGACATTTGCATAGTGATCTAGAGCTCAAGTTCGAGTAATATAGAGTTTAAGCTCGAGTGATGTAGAGCTGAAGCTGAAGTGACAGTAATAGTTTTTCATGCTAGGGGTACTGTACCCGTAACATGAAAAACTATCGTTATGGTCATGAAGCTCGACTTAATACTGAGGTAACTGGAGAGTGCAGTACGAACAATTTTTTGTGACCACAAATTACACAGTGGCTGTTTTCCGTCTCACCTACACTTTAAAAAAATACGTATGGTCATATGAGACAACTGACAGCCACTACATACTAAATGTCAAACTTGCTGGTGTTCACTTTTTTATTCAGGGTGAGAACTCCAGTTACCTCAGTATTAAGTCGAGCTTCATGGTTATGGTAGTCAACTAATAAAATACCATATTTCAAAGGCCTGCTGTCAAAGTGCTGCTGTCAAATATGTATTGAATTTAAGTTCCTTAGACGACCGAAAGAGGCGCTGCTCTGGTTTTCATAAAAAATAATACTACCACGATAAATATTGTACTTATCACAAAAAGAGGATGGAACTGTGGGCCTACTCCGAAACGCAACATCCGAAACTTCGTAATACCACAGTTTAAGCAATCTTTCTATACAGTTGGACGACGCCCTTGAAGTTGGGCGATACCGACGCCTGTATAGGTATTTACGTAAGTACGTAAGGGTTGTCACTTTAAAATGTGACGGTGGACCTTTTACGACCCCTTGGTGGGTACATTGGTATTGCAATATTAAATTAATAAAATAATTTAATAATGCAAATGCAATGTCAAAATTATTAAAAAATTCAAGATGGCGGCCGACTTTTTTGTTTGTAGGCTGATTTCGATGAAACTCGGTTTTTGGTACTATTTTGACAAGAAAACAGCAACGCAATGTTAAAAATATTGAAAATCCAAGATGGCGGCCTACGTTTTTGTTTGTGGCATACAAACAAAAAAGTTTTTTTTCTAAGCCGAATTGATGAAACTTAGTTTCTGGTACTATTTTGACAAGAAAACAGCAACGCAGTGTTAAAAATATTAAAAAATCGAAGATGGCGGCCAACTTTTTTATTTGCAGGCTGATTTCGATGAAACTCAGTTTCTGGTTCTATTTTGACAAGAAAACCGCAACGCAATATTTAAAGTATAAAAAAATCCAAGATGGCGGCCAACTTTTTTGTTTGCAGGCCGATTTCAATGAAACTCAGTTTCTGGTTCTATTTTGACAAGAAAACAGCAACGCAATGTTAAAAATATAAAAATCCAAGATGGCGGCCGACTTTTTTGTTTGTGAGCCGATTTTGATAAAACTCGGTTTTTTGTACTATTTTGACAAGAAAACCGTTCTTAACACAATGTAAAAAATACAAATGGTCAAGATGGTGGCCGTTTTTTGTTTTTGTTTCTCTCTTTTCGCTTATTAAAATGTAACAGCTTTTTATTTGAAAGCTTGAGACAGAGTCAAGTATCACCATCATCATCATCATGTCAAGTAAAAGATTTAATTAATTATTAATTTGCTTTAACACAAGCACAGTAAATTACGATGTAACATCCTTCGTAATTTACTGTGTTTTGACAGCTGTAAACCCTATTTAAAAAATAAAAAATAAGTAAATAAAATAATAATTGATATTAAGTTACAGAGTTTGAAAATAATGATTGTGACATGGGATGATTTTGATATATAGACAAAGGCGCTTTAAATGTTAAGAAATTTGGATCGGCTTATTTCCAATCTAAATATTTTTCTTTAACAAACCTTCAACCCATTCAAACGTCAGGAGTAGGTCAAATTTACCATGCAAAATTTCATGGCAGACAGACAGACAGATACAATTATTGGTGAAACTAAATAAAACATGTACTACTAAAATGCTAACCATAATAATTTATTTTATTTTATTTCGCAATACACCAAAATGTACCTGCCACATTTTAATTTTGTTACAACCCTTCCGTAGTTACGGAAATACCTATACAGACGTCGGTATCGCCTAACTTCAAGGGCGTTAGCCTACTATATAAAAAAATTGGTTACACTGTGGTAATTGTAACATTTATGTATATATGATTTAGCGTTGCTGTTGCCTTGTCAAAATAGTACCAAAAATCGAGTTTTATCCAAATCGGCTCACAAATTAAAAAGTTGTCTGTCACCTTGAATTTTTTTATTTTTTTGACATTGCGTTGTTGTTCTCTTGTCAAAATTGTACTAAAAACCAAGTTTCATCAAAATCGGCTCATAAACAAAAAGTTGGTCGCCATCTTGGATTTTCAATATTTTTAACAATGCGTTGCTGTTTTCTTGTCAAAATAGTACCAGAAACTGAGTTTCATCGAAATCGGCCTGCCAACAAAAAAGTTGGCCGCCATCTTGGATTTTTTTATACTTTTAACATTGCGTTGTTGTTTTCGTGTCAAAATAGTACCAGAAACAAAATTTCATCAAAATCGGCTTACAAAAAAAAAGTTGGCCGCCATCTTGTTTTTTTTTTTTTTGACATTGTGTTGTTGTTTTCTTGTCAAAATTGTACCAAAAACCAAGTTTCATCAAAGTCGGCCCGCAAACAAAAAAGTTGGCCGCCATCTTGGATTTTGAAAATTGCCTTTTTTTTAATAAGCGAGATGAAGATTTGCACGCACTCACACTACATGTCGTATGCACCATAATATTAATATAAAAATAAATTATAACGATAAAGACGTGATAGCCCTGGAAGACTTGTCCCGAGTTACTATGAACGGCGTTGTATGTAACTCTTGTCAGTTAAAAAAGTCTTGAATGGGTGGTAGGAAAATATTGACGATTCATAAGTACATATTTATTATGTCTAAGTGAATAAAGAATATTTTTATCTTTATCTTATCTACTCGGGACAACCACTCCCCCGTCTCACCCCGCAAGCCCCGCACGATTGACCTGTCTAGACGTCTCCGTCGGCCTACTGTATGAAAAGTTGCTTATTCTGTGGTAATACTATATTTAGATTTCATCAAGACAGTGTTGTTTCACTTTTGACGACCTTTGTGGTCGAGTGGTTTACGCACCGGTTTTCAAAGTGCCACAATCTCTAGAGGTTCCGAGTTCGATCCCCGGTCGGGTAAATACTTATTGAAAACGAACTTTTTAATATATCCTCGAGTCTGGGTTTATGTGGTGTATATACCTACTAGTGAAAAAAACTACTACTAGTAAATTATTGTTTAAATTAGAAGTATAAATAGCACTCTCTCATATATTGCTACGCCCTTGCAGGGTGTCACACGATCTGTACCAAAATTTTCCATCTATGTACTTGTGACATGCAATGAAATAAATGAAATGAAATGAAATGAAGTGTTTAAGCTACTATACTTTGGTATTGGAACAATGTATGTGATGGTGTCCAATATTATTATTTATTTATAACTTCATTCATGCAGCGATAAAACACTGTTTCCAAATAAAATTATCGGTAAAATAATAAGTTGGATCTACAATAATAATTCAAGATACTGCGATTATTGATCGGGGATCGCAATATGTAATTTGTGTTATCGAAATGATTACTGAAAAATTATTATTTTGCGAGTTGCTACTAGGCCGAAACTAGGTTAGGTTAGGGCGATCGGAAAGCCACCGGATATCGGTTTAAGGCGATACTCGGAAAAATTATGCTAAAGCGAGATAGCAATGAGAAACGACGCGCGCGGGAGCGAGACCGATTTTGCCGATTACGCAAAAAAACCACAAAATCACTTCGTATTCAAAAACTATAGCGATTTTAAAAAAATGCTTCTATACGATCCTAAATATTATTGGTGTCCACTAATTAAACCAATTTTCAATAGTATATGTATCCCCATTTAAGAATAATCTTGATATTTCTTATTTTTTAGAGGTATTTTCGAAAATAAAAAGTGTCGTGCCAAAGTCATAAAACCGTGTTTCTGAAACTATACGATTCTAGATAAAGGTATGAAGTAATATATATCTTATTACCAGATTTATAACAACTCTAACCGTCCTATAGTTTATATCAAAAAGTCCATACTTTTTCCGAGTAGCGCCTTAAGGATGCTATGCTATGCCCGTCTCACAACTAGCTCCCATCGGAGCTAGTTGTGAGACGGGTCGCTTTTTTCTAAATACTTCATTTTCCATTTTTCAATAAGGCTGTCTTTTATGCATGTCAAGAAAAACAAAACTTAAGCGGCTAGTACACTACACGTCTTCAGAGCTAGGGCCCTAATTCGGAATACATTGCTTGTTTTGATTGCATCACTTGCTAAAAAGGAGCTCAAAGAAAGCAATGTATTCTGAATTAGGGTCCTAACTAGCCCTGAACTATACCGTGTAGTGTAATACCCGCTTTATATATTTCAGTCCATCATTAAAAAGTCGGAACTGGAAACTGTTGTTATACTTAAATATTTAGTAGATGTTTAGATACTTAGAAGTTGTTATAAATTTGTAATGAGCCTTACATTATATTATTACAAAACATTAACGATTATGGGTTTTTGATCTTTTACCGCATTAAACTTACCTACAATAAAATTTACTACCACAATGGTAATACACCCAGCTAATAAGAAATTAAGAGTTAGGTTACTGTCCGTTATACAAACAAATTAAAACAGTCAAAGATTAGAAGCCGTCGTCGTATTTCACTGTCATCGCGGGACGTTTATCGGGTTGTTTGTTAAGTGATTCAATTAGCCGTCGATATGACGCCGGTTAACCAGCCAAACCAACCATGGGGGCGACGGAATCAAGAGGATACTTAATGGAATTAAAAAGCCATCATGTCAGCGGTCGCGGCCAGGTGCGGCGCGGACGCTAGGACGAGGGAGGGGGAAGGGGGGACCAATTGGGAATGATAATTTACCAATAAAGTGGGCCCACGCGTGGTGCATGCCATATGGCGATGGCGGCCAAGCAAATGCAATTGAGCGTCGTTAGCTGAAGGAGAGTTAATGGACACAGTTTGCTTAACCCTGATGCCTGTAGTCCATACAATTTAAATTAATTGTGGAACTGTCGAACGCCTTCGTATTATAATTTATTGATTCTCTGTGTGAGCAAATCCCTATTGATTTGATGTAGCGACGCACTCACATCGCAACATAAGCAAGACGCCGAGTATTGAAGAAATGCAGGATCAGCGAAAATTACAACTGTAAACGTAGACGCGAAAGCCCGACGTCACTCACTACGTCAAAACAGAACTGAAGAATTGTATGGAAGCATAAATCGCGCTTACAGAGTTTCTCAGATGCTTTGCATAAATACAATTTCCAACTATTAACAGATGGGCCGTGGCCGTCCCCGAGCACAGGCACCTAGCTCGGAGGAAGTAACACCCGTATGCACTAAACTTAAAAATCGCCTAAGTCTTTTCCTAGCTAACTTAAGAGATTCTTAACAAAAAATTGCTTTGCACTAACCTTAGGACATTCTTAAATGCACTTTTGGCTATTCTTAACTTACGGGCCCAATATCGAGCGCCTAAGGCTTAAGAAATACCTATATCAGTGATTATTGTCTGTGGCATTATGAGCAAAGAGTAGTGCGACAAGCTTTTCTGTTCCGGTGATTATCTTTGGAACTAAAACAGTTTTCATACGACAGTCCATTTTGACAGCTAATTTCGTATTGCAAGTGACTCCTCTGTCACGGCTGTCACCGGAACAGAAAAGCTTGTGGCTTTTGTATTCTTGTTTGTTAGATAGAGACACAACACATGTGACATACGTCATTGATCATTTATTAAAAAAAACATTACAGATCGACAATCTTTTCTGTTCCCATGACAGCGGCGCTTATGTTTAGCAGCAAAACATGAAAGTATTAGCAAAATGACATTAAAAACAAAACTCGTTAGTTCTAGTTTTGGCCACCGGAACAGAAAAGGTTGCGCACTGTATTTATGTTTTTCCTGACAGTTGAGCTCAGTTGACTTTTTCTTTTCTCGGTGAATTACCCCTACCAAATAAAATAGACAACGCCTTAGCTTTTGTCTCCTTTTAACTTACGAAGGAATCAATGAGAAGTTTCAACCAAAAAAATATCCAGTGACCTACTTTACCTCGCCAGGTTTAAAATCCATAAACAATTAATATTTGAATTCATTCATTCATTCTTTTAGCAAGGTAATGACTAATTTACGACGTAGTCTGTCAGTGCAAACAAAAATGTTAGCTCGGCTGTTTTAGGCTGTTTCTAAGCTAAGATGTATCTTATCTATGACAAGCTCAACCCGAGTTTAGTGCAAACGGGCATAAGTCTTCGAATATCTGGCGAAACATTCTGCCTTTACACATTAAATACAAAATATTTGTCTCGTGCCCGTATGAGACCTGCGAGTAGTATTTGACTTACAACGTAGGTAGGCAATTTCTATACAAACTCATTAACCACCAGTACCCTTAATATGAGCTTGGCAAACTGTATTCGTACTGAATCGAAAACTACTTATCGCTCTATCTCTTTATGCCCTTTGACTGTTTTACCGACATGAGCAGTTCATACGATAGTTTTCGTAAACGTTGACAGTCAAAGTCAACTCATACCAAGGGCATATGTCATGTCCTGATTTGCTTGCTACTTCGAGCAACGCGGGTCTTCCGTTCCGGAAAGGAAGGCCCGCGTTGCTCGAAGGCTTGCTATACAATTAGACTAAATGTGCCTTGTAGGTGTCCTCGATCCTCGAAAACCTCTCACAAGAACATTCGCATTGCCTCGCCACCGAACTAGCCTGGGTCTGCACTATCCGATAGCTCGCATTTGCATGGAGTACAATGACATTAACGCGAAGCTCACCGACTTGGATATTTTTGGGTTGTCGCAGTCAGCTTCTAGAAAACGCAGACTGGAACAGCTTCGTTAATGTTTCAATTTTATTGCGATACCTACTTAAATGTAATTGAAAATAAAGTTTATAAATAATATTTAATAATCGAATTCTTTAAAAAAAATATATGTATACAGGATAAATTTTTGACCAGTGCACAAATTTTTAGGATCAACTTAGAATCGGTAAGTGAACAATTTTCTCCTAGAAACATAGGTCGAAATACGACAAAAAATTATGGACTCCCCATACTAAATCGATCACGTGATCAGCCCGATTTGTATGAAGAGTCAAACAAATTTTGTCATATTTCGACCTATGTCTTTCCTCTGATATTAAAATGAATGTTAAATTATTTCATTATTTTTGTTAATTCCGAAATTACGTTCCTAATTTAAAAAAAATAAAACCGCCTTCTAAAAAACCACATCAAAAAAGTAAGAAATAATTCCTCACCAAATAAATAACGTAAGTACTTTGAAGTCGGGCGTGAAACATGTACAATTTTTTGTTGTTTTTGTTAAAACCCGCCCGACTTCAAAGTACTTACGTTATTTATTTGGTGAGGAATTATTTCTTACTTTTTTGATGTGGTTTTTTAGAAGGCGGTTTTATTTTTTTATAAAAATAATTTTTATTTCACTCTTTTTAGTGCATCGTGCAGGCAATTTACGTGTTTTCTGGTAAATAGGTATGTGATCAAACTCAAAACCTCCTTTTTCGAAGTCGGTTAAAATACCTTGAGGTATCCCCTTTTTAACAAAACAAGAATCATCTAAATCGGTTTATAAACAAAGAAGTTATGCCTAAAGATACGTATTAAATTCACATAAAGTGGTGACGAAAACGACAGTATTTTCAAGATTTCCTGAAAACTACTGAACCGATTTCAAAATTTCAAAAAATGGGACCAACTTGGAAACCAACCTGATGTAATAACGTATGAACCATTTCAATCGGTTCAGCCGCCTTCGAGTAATCGGTGGACATACAAAAAAAAAAAAAAAAAACATACATACAGACGAATAGAGAACCTCCTCCTTTTTGATTTAGAAGTCGGTTAATGAGTTATGTTATTACTTTTAATATTTAATTATCAATCATTAGTATTTTAGTTGATACCCTTGTTATTTTTTTTGTTTCTATTATTTATTTTATTATTTTACGACATTCCTAATTTATAAATTTAAAAATGAGTTATTATTTCTTATATTTAATTGTCAATTATTAATATTCCAGTTATTTTTTTTAATGTTTCTAATATTTGTTTTAATAAGTTGCTATACCCTAACAGGGTTCATGTTTTGTTCTGTTTTTTTTGTAATGTCATACCTGTCACGTCATATAGATGTATACCACATGAGTGCAATAAAACAATTGAATTGAATATGGTTTTACGAGAAAGTTGTTCACTTACCGATTCTGAGTCGATCTTAAAAATTTGTGCACTGATAAAAAATTTACCCTGTATAGTAAATTTAAGTATAATTTTGTCAGTTAGGTATAATTTTGATCTCAAATACTGTAGGTATTTAATTAATTCTAAGATTTAAGTAATGAATGTTGTGTAGGTAGGCTTGTAAATAGGCTGCACAATTTTGTCGACGTTGTTAAGATTGTGCTTGGAAATATATTAGGTATAATGTGTTTGGTTGTAAGCTTGCCTTTATTAAATAAATAAATAAGTACTTACGCCAGTGAGCAAAATATACTTTTGTTTGTTAAATAAGTACCTCAGACACCCAGCTTACAATGTTTATAATTGCAAGGCTACCTAGTTACGTGTTCATGGCAAAGACGGTCTTAATTTAGATCGTTTAAAGTTAAATAAAACGAAGATTATAAATAAATTATGATGGCTACGCTAATAAAGACGTTATTGTTCTTCGAAATAAACGGGTCGGGCCGTAATTAAGTATGCAATTAAATTATTCAGTCGGACGGCGGGGCGCGGATGTAAGTAGGTACTAGAAAACGCTCGCGTCTAGATTCAGGCAGCCAATGAGAGGCGGCCGGCTGGTCTAGGAATCAGAACGAGCAAATGGTAGGCGAGTGCGCCCGCGCCGCCCCGCCCCCCGCCCGCAGCGCCCCGCCCCCGCCTGCCGGCGACGCGACGCAAGCGCAACCAGAACCTGTCTTCTCGGCCTATCGCTATTAAAATTTCGAAACGAGATTGCCGCATCTACTGCCTGCGTGCATTCATTATCGTCCGACAGGACGTCGCGATCGGAATCTTCTGCGGTGAAATGTCATCCTCGTTAACAGTTTTAATCAGCTTGTAAAGTTAACTCGAAGTATCGGACAGATTTTGAATTGTTAAAAGAGATAAGAAAGAATCGAATGCGAGGACCATTTCTTTAGAAAATAATTTTGATACAAAGTGAATCAGTAAGTCCACGGTAAAAATAAGTAAGTACTTTGCACTTTAAATGAATAATGAAGACGTAGGAGACTGCAATGCAAATTTTGATTCCCGCAGTCGATAAGAAGCCCCCTGGTGTCAGGCACTGAAACAATTAGCCAGATACGAGCGGCGGTCGTTCGTCCGATGGCCGTCTGCGATTAGGACGCTTGCTAATTGTTTTATCGTGATTAAACGCAGGGCCCGCTCACCTGCGCTCCCCCTAGGACACTCGCGCGCATGCAAATTCGCCGTAAATTGTCAGCTCGTCGACACGTGCCTCATAATTATTGATGACGTCGATAAGCTGCACACTGCACAAGCATTTGCAAACAAAGGTTGCACCTCAAAGGGCCATGTCGCCCATTTTTTCCCCGGCGCGAGTGTGATCGCAGCACTAATTGATAAACAGGATGCGATACATCACTCGTACGTCGAATCGGAATAACAGCGGTGTCGGAATCGATTCGGGAATTTCATCGACGCAGACGCATGTTCGGTTTACCAGTTTGAATGTAACAGTGACTACTTAGTAATTATAATTTTAATTTTTTAAGAATCTGTTAAGCATGCTTCAGCAATCACAATCCCCAGTAGTAAGATCAAGTAAGAAGCATTCACAGGATAACATTTCATGCAAAAAAATACGCTGCGATGTCGATATGATAAACGTCCAAAACTTAGGTAAGTAAGTATAGACTTTTAGTGATAAACCGTAGAACCTGTACACGTAGTAACTATTTAGTAATCTGTGCCTGTACCGAATTGAAAGACCTAGGTAGTAGGTACATCGATAATAAGTAAAATGTTGAAAAATGGAAAATGAAGTATTTAGAAAAAATCGACCCGCCTCACAACCGAGACGGGTCGATTTTTTCTAAATAATTCATTTTCCATTTTTCAACCATAAAAATTGCATTGTGAATGCAAAAAAGTAAAAATTTAAATAACTTGCCATAGTAATTTCTTCTTTAGCGATTGTCAAATATCTGAAAAGGTATTTCTTTCGCGTGTGGGGGTAGTAATATCTTCACATTGATGAAATTAAGCGTAACGACTCCGTAGCTCAGTGGTTAGAGCAGTCGCCCGGATAGCGAAAGGTCGTGGGTTCGAGTCCCATCGGAGCTGGTTGTGAGACGGGTCGATTTTTTCTAAATACTTCATTTTCCAACCATAAAAATTGCATTGTGAATGCAAAAAAGTAAAAATTTAAATAAGTAAAATGTTGTATTTTATTGGTATTACCAGCTGCATGCACCTACCTAATATCTCCATAATTCCATATTTCTTTAACTGTTCCTATTATACCTATGCATCAGCCATTACAATAAATCATGATAATTATAATAGAAATTTAATTAAGTTTTGCGTGCGCGGGAAACAAATTACAATGACGTACAATCAGATTAAATGCAAATAAATTAAATGATACCTACTGCGCATTTGCACTACACGTCTAAATTGAAAGTTAGCGTAAGTAGTACAAAAAATATATACACGAAACATACAAATTATTTCAAATGGCTTTTAACGTCGTTTGCGCTATAATAACGCATATATCTTTTTTAACAAAACCTTACTAATTCGTTTCCTGCGATCTAATCTTACTACCCGTTGATCCAGTGATCCGTAAAGGTAACAGATTCACAAATAATTTTGAATCTTTAATGATTAGAATACAGTCTGCTATTCCGCCGTCGAGTACCAGTCCGGCTTAGAGCCGCTCAACCCACGCCAAGATCGTGTATGCCAAATCATCACGGGCTGCCAGACACCTCTCTATAGGTACGTACTCACTCGCCGGCGCGGTGTTGCACCCCTAGACATCCGAAGACAAGTGGCGAGCTCTGTTGAGTGTTGTCAAATGGCTGACTTGAGGCATTCTCTACACAACTATGAGCCCGTTCCCCAAAGATTTAAGAGGCCGGCGACACGTCAGTCTCCCATACCAAAATAATTTAAAATTTGAGCATGATTGACAGTACTAGTGATGTTATTCTCAGAGAGTGTCTATCCCCCGGTTACTTATTACCTTGATAAATCTGGTACGGACTGATAATTACCTACTGTTTTATCGCACTTGTAGGTATTATATTTATTTTATGAGTGGGTGTGGAGCTACACCCATTTATGTTATGTAGGAACTTATGTCAGTAAGTAAAACATTAATTTAGTAATCAACTGGTAATCAACGATTGGTAAGAGTGTAGTAAGGTAGGTGTAGGTACGTGTAGGTAAGAGGTAAGTATCAAATAACATGGTACATTTAAGAAGTTTCTGATATCTAAGAAGTCATAACATTCAGAGTTTAAATAAAACTTGTGAAAAAAGATAGAGAATTAATGTGGTTTTGAGGAACTATATCTACAAGTTTACTCGTTATAGTTCTAAACTGGACTAGAACGTCAGACGTGGTTATCGCACGTGCCTCTTTTGAGCGAGTCTTGCTTGAAACTTTATTCAGGTAAGTACTAATACTTTCTAATACTAGTTCATACTATCATACTACAATTGACCTCAATTGGTGAAAATCTAAAATATTCAAATATTTCCATCTTAACTCATTTCATTGCATTATTACAATGAAAGGCGAGTTTGTAATTTGTTTCAAACGAGTAAATATTTTTGGTAAATACCTAGGTATGTTGAAATAACCCAATTTCGCATATATCTCAATAATTTTCAGTTTACGTAACACAGTTCAGATAAGGAACCACACCTGTGCCCAACAAGTGACCCAAATATTAATCTAGAAGACTGAATAATAATATCTTGCGCTATCAGAGTAGACAGTTTCACTTTCGAAGAAATCGCATGGCAAATTTTGGATTCAATATTCGGGCATTACGCCGTTATCGCGATCGGCGATATCGCGGATTTGGGTCAGCCTGCGCCGGCGCACCTGTCCACCGCGACAGTACCCGTATTCACCAACCGACGGAAATGTTCCCAACACCGGAAAGTATGCATTGTCACCGTCACTCACTTCAGCATAGATTCAAGATTCAAGATTCAAATTTGTTTATTCAATTCAGATTGTTATTTACAATACTTGTGAACGTCATAGACGCTACGCCATCGGTTCGCAAACCCTACAGCGGGAGGCCTTGGAGACAAAGCACTGATATTGGAATCCCTTTTTGAAAGATTGTTTGTGAATCTTTTTTTTTATCCACAACGGGGCAGCACTTCGCCTTTATCACACTTGATGTTAAGTGGTGATAAGGCTGAAGGAGGAAGCCCACTCATCCCAGATTCCTCGTTCACTGAGGAACTGACTATCTTATTTCTAACTGTCGGATCACAATAATGCTGTAAACGTCATTGTTATGACGTCAGACTTAGACAAGATGGTGGTAGCTTGCCAGGCGGACAAAGAACAAGTCCTACCACCAATCAAACGGAATACATATTGTATTCGGTTTGGTTGGTGGTAGGATACTGTGAACCACTGGACCACAGAGGCGGTGGCGGAATCAGGGCCAGGGCTGGATCACTGTTTTTTTTTATCCACAACGGGGTAGCACTTAGCCTTCATCACACCTGATGTTAAGTGGTGATAAGGCTGAAGGTGGAAGCGCACTACTCCCGGAATCCTCAATCACTGAGGAACTGGCTATCTTATCCCTATTGCCGGAACAAAATAATGCTGAAAACATCATTGTTATGGCGTCAGACTTAGATAAGATGGTGGTAGCTAGCCAGGCGGACTAAGAACAAGTCCTACCACCAACCAAACCGAATACAATATGTATCCCCACTGGGAATCGAACCCGGGACCTCTTGGTCTGAAATCGGGGGTGTGAACCACTAGTCCACAGAGGCGGTTATATACTGTGCTTATATAATCTCATACATACGGTTAAAAGAAAGTTTATTCATCTGCTTTCTTGCGATGTAGCACAAACATAGAAAAACTCAAATCAGCATTAATCACGATTGATGAAGCATTACCTACAGACATGACGTTATTATTTACCTATATGGGATGAATAAATGGTTTGCTCTATCATAATATGTAAAAAGTAAATCTAGTTTCACAGACTTGGAAAATATAGAGACGTTCGGCTTCGCCAACTGAAAACTTAAATTACAATGAGGTATGCAACTAATACTTATGTATTCGCGCAGATTATTTGAAAGTTAATGGCCAAATAAACTATGCTTCATCGCATAAACAAAAGCCGTGGCCTAGCAGTCGCACCATTGTTTCAGAGAAGGTTAGATTTAAATACTCAGTTACTGTGTTTATAGCCTGAAATCGATTACGACTAACTTCTTAACTAATAGTCAAACGCATGAATAGTAGAACGTGTGCAAGAAACTATTTTACAGTTCTTGACACACAGATACTATGCCGGTAGAAAAACGAAATAATATGGAAAGTTCGCTTAAAAAATCTGTTATATAAAACATAAATGATAATATTTTCAATCTATATGGTCATCAACACCAGAAAATTATTAAATAATCGGTTAAATTCTACACCGATCATACACCGTATATACCTACTTACACAAAAACCTCGGAAAAATACTTAATCAGTATAAGATTTAAGCAACTCACCTAGAATATAAGTAGGTAGGTAAGTTATTTTTATGTAAAATGTCAATCATAGGTAGGGCAGAAGCCCCGGTTTTGGCCACAGTACCGGTTTTGGCCACTGTACCGGTTTTGGCCACTTTTTGCTCTAAAAGTTTTCTAAACAACTTTTCGCCATTTTTGCTAAAGTCAATTAAAATAAGGTATTTTAAGGTAATAATAACAACCGTTAGAATTCCGTAGGTTATCCTTTTTTTTCAATAAATCCCATTTTCTGTTTAAAAAAAATGCGTTGTATGAAAATTTTAAGAAATTTGTTTTGGATGAAATACTAAATACCTAAACCTTTGTTTTTTATAATTAAATTGTTGTTTTGCAATAGATTGGTTTCTAGCGCATTAGAATATATTAATTTAACCTGGGTTTGGTTTTGATTTTTCGCTATATTTACAAAAGTTTAACTATCAATAAGTGTAAACAAGAGTAACGGGACTCAACGTTGAGAGCGTTGAGTCCCGTTACTCTTGTTTATAATTATAATGGAACGCGAAAGTTTAAAATCTTATATCAATAAGTGGCCAAAACCGGTACATTTGGCACCTCTCACGCATTTTGTGTTATATACAAAAATCTTTTTTACTTTTTAAATTTGAGAAATGTACCTTTAATGGTAGGTAGATAAATTATCTATAATTAAGATATAATTTGTGTCTTAAATACCTAAGACCATTTAGTACTTAGTGCTTAAAAGTAAAAAAAATCCTTAAAGTGGCCACAAACGGTACCTCTGCCCTACATTAGTAAATTTCCATGTAAATTATATGCATAATATAATTCCTCGCGCATGATAACATTGTTAAAGGCTCTATGATTCAACGCCTAATCATTTTTCGTTTTATGTTATCTTTAATTTACTAATCATTTACATACAAAGGCGCGTTTGAATATTTGTAACCGATATGATATTTGCTTATTAATATTGTGTAAGCCTTTGTTTTCATTAAATTACTAACGTAAATATTGCTTACCTCACTATGATATTATTGGCCCTACTATTTTTTATAAACTTAGCATTAAGTACTCTCATGTAATGCGCTGTTGATTTTATCAATAAATAAACATAAACATAAACATAAACATGACATGTATTTGTGTGAATAATATAAAATGCATATATTCGTACATCACAAGATATTCCGGAGACACGACGCGCGGCGCCG
This sequence comes from Crambus lathoniellus, assembly GCA_949710035.1. Classification (NCBI taxonomy): domain Eukaryota; kingdom Metazoa; phylum Arthropoda; class Insecta; order Lepidoptera; family Crambidae; genus Crambus; species Crambus lathoniellus. The sequence continues at coordinate 31,470,692 of OX453306.1, read as the reverse complement.
CGCGCCGGCTGGCGTTTTCAATAACGATAATCGTAAACAATATAATAAAAAGAAAGGTTACATTGGTTATCAAAGCATATCCTGACCTGACTAAGATCCATGACAGCCTCCATTTCTGCCTGGTGTGTCCAAATGTCCAAAAGCTCACTCGCGTCGCGGTTGTCGCGAAATCAACTTACGGGCGCCGATCGCGGATGTGCGCACACGCAACTATTCGCAAATATTACTAACAAAGTAATTGACTATTAACCCTACACTGGCAAAAGTTAATACTTCTTTAAAGTCTTTTGATTTTCAATTATGGAAATAACTAATTAATTATTAAAATGTATTGTCTGAAAACTGATATGACAAAACCAAGTTTCCCTGTAGATTAACTTTGGTTCTACCAAGTAACTGGTGCTGAAGGCGCGCGGTTCAGCAGATACGGCTGTTTGCCCCGATAAGTGCGATATCGAGAAAGTTATCGTAAGCAAATAACTTGAAAGCGTCGTCGCTATCGAACTGTGTCGCCAATACAAGTGCCGCGAACTCAACACATCACTATTTACATACACAAATTCTTTAAACATGATTTATTATTGAATACAATAAATTATTAAGAATGTAGTGTGATTCACGCTTTGAAAACTTGAGTTTGTTTAACGAGCCACAAAACGATTTCGAAAAATTATTTGGAAAATTTTATTGAACGTACTTTAAACTTGTAACTTTGTGCTTCATATTCTCTGCTTACTTTGTTTTTATTTTAGCCGTAATTAGATCAACGGAACTCATCACTTAATTTAAAGTTGTAATCTCAATAAATTATCCCAGTTATTTATGCATGAAAATAGCTATGAACAGCTATTTTCGTGGGTAATTTTCAGGAAAAGTTCTCAGTACCTAATTATTTTCTGCTTTGGAAAATCCACCTAGGTACTTTCAATGTTTTGTCAAGAATAAAGACGAGATTGACAGTTCTTGAATCCCGTGATTTGAAATTCAATCTACAAGTGTCTCATAGCATCCAAGAGTGGTCAAATAAGGAACAATGTCTAAGGGCCTAAATAAAATGCACTTTATCACATTACAGGACTTTAACTTTAACAAAAAGGCACATTATCTTGAGTTCTCACGAATCTTTCTTTAATGTCGAAATTAAAAATACGTGCGGCATCGAAAAATAAGCTAAGTTAAATGCATGCAGTGGCGTGGATTCAGCGTGATCCTGGCGGCTCAATTAGTACTACGATGACAAAACAATTAAGTATCATATATATTTTTTCACAGAAATGACACTCGCAACAACTTGTTCTTATAAGGTGTATCGATGAGCTCAGTGGCGCCGCCAATGGAAATAAATCAATTGCATTTTATTAAAGGCTTGGATTAAAAGTTTCGGTTATTTCGCGCAAATAGAAGAGCAAAATGCAATTTTTTATTGTTTTTTCATGGCCTCAAATATGAGCATTAAGTTATGGATCTCGATATTGCCAAATGTGGCCACTTTTGGCACTATTGAGATTCACGACTTATTGCGTAAGTTTGAGTTTTCAAAAGTATATTTATAAAATGCATTCCACTCTTTCACCTGCGCGAAATAACCGAAACTTTTATTCCAAGCCTTTAATAACATGCAATTGATTTATTTCCATTGGCGGCGCCACTGAGCTCATCGATACACCTTAAAGTAATTACTCATACTTATGGAGATTGTGGGTGAATGCAACGGTGTTTAACGTTTGTCAACTTTAATAACTGAATAATAGATACGGATGTACTCTGTTTTTTGTGTAGGGAAGAGTGAATAAAACATTATACAAAGTTAACAGCGCAATAGTAATATTACCACACATGGGTACGTAATTAAAAATATTTTCGTAATGAACATTTCAGGCTTTGGCAACGACTGTTCACAAATTTTCTCAAAAAATACAGATTTTGCAGTTAATTGTGCCGCTTTACTTATTTCATAATAATGATCTGGATAGACAATCAGTTCATAACATTTTATCATGTGATTACTTCTCATTTCTATTAAAAAACTAGCCTTCCGCCCGCAGCTCCGCCCGCGTGGACTACACGACGCTATCCCGCGGGAATGTGATATTTTCCCGGGATAAAAGTAGCCTATGTTCCTCTCCAGACTACAAAGTATCAACGTCCCAAATTTCAGCCCAAATCTTTCCAGCCGTTGTGGCGTGATTGAGTAACAAACATCCAAACATCTAAACATCTAAACTTTCACATCTACCTATACTAATATTATAAAGAGGAAAGATTTGATTGTTTGTTTGTTTGTTTGCATCGAATAGGCTCCGAAACAACTGGACCGATGGAAAGGAGACTACACTCAACCTAAATCATTCAGACCAATTAGCTTCACATCATTCCTTTTAAAGGTGTTGGAGAGACTTATAGACAGGGAGATAAGGAGCACTGTATTGGTCAGGAACCCCTTAAATCCAAACCAACACGCCTACTCTGCAGGCAAATCAACAGAGTCCGCCCTACATATGGTGGTTTTTTATATAGAAGACAATCTCAAACACAAAATATCAACACTAGGCACCTTCATCGACATAGGAGCTTTTGACAAAACCAACTTTACCAGCATAAGCCAGGCCCTCTCCAGACATGGTGTCGATCCTACTATTGCCGGGTGGATTGACAGCATGTTAAGAGACAGAGCCATACAATTTACTGTGAATGATACTACCAGAGGAGTATTAGCCAAAGGATGTCCCCAAGGGGGTGTCCTCCCACCTCTCTTATGGAACATCGTGGTAAATGAGCTGATTAGTAGGCTCAACGACCACAACTTTCTCACAGTAGGCTATGCAGACGACTTGACCATACTCATCAGCGGGCGAGTTGAGAGCGTGATATGTGACCGAATGAGGTCCGCGCTAAAGGTCGTCGAACAGTGGTGCACTAAACACAATCTAACAGTGAACCCAACAAAGACAGAATTGATCATGTTCACAAACAAACGGAGTCTAGGAAATCTTAAACTCCCAAAACTTTTAAATATCAGTCTATCCCTAAGCAAGGAAGTCAAGTATCTAGGAGTGATACTAGACAACAAACTCCTCTGGAATAGACACCTCGAAAGTAAACTAAACAAAGCCACAATCATATTCTGCCAATGTAAAAGACTACTCGGCAAAAGTTGGGGACTATCATCGAAAATAACAATGTGGCTGTATAAAACCGTTATACGTCCCATAATCACATACGGAGCCGTTGCCTGGTGGTCCAAAACGGAGCAAAGCACCGTCATCAACAAACTGCAGAAATTCCAAAGAATGCTCTGCGACAACCGGCTGCATGCGAATCACCCCAACAGCCTCTCTAGAAGTAGCCCTGGATTTAACACCCTTGGATCTGTTTATACAACAGGAAGCCTCCAGGGCTGCTATAAGGCTAAAACACCTGGGTCTGTGGTACAATCGAGAGGGTCCTCACTCCACATTATGGAATGATTTAGTGAAACATGAGTCACTAATCGCTGCCCCATGCGATAGGATACCCAAGCAATACATTTTCGAAAAGAAATACCAAATACAGTTATTTGAAAATGACCGAGATCACTCTGGCATACATGAAGTCCGAATCTATACGGACGGCTCCAAGATGGGGACTGGAACTGGAGCTGGAGTATTCTCACAAGATCTGAATATCAAAATATCACTAGCGCTGGGCCAACACAGTTCGATATTTCAATGCGAATGTGTTGCAATAATAAACGCCGCTACCACGGCCCTGTCCAGAGGTATGAAGGAACTAAACATCCGCATACTGACCGACAGCATGGCCGTCCTAACAGCACTGGAGGCCAACACCATCAACTCCAGTATCGTCTACGAATGCCACAAAGTTTTGGATCGTTTAGCATCCAACAACGGAGTAATCCTACAATGGATTAAAGGGCATAGTGGATCACACGGGAATGACGCCGCCGATGAGCTGGCTAGAATGGGATCCTCCACAATAGTGGCAGGACCTACACCCATTCTGCCACTCCCATTCAGCCAATTGCGCTCATGGGTAAGGCAACGAACTCGTGCTGCACATAATACTCGTTGGGTAGCTCTAACAAGCTGTAGACAGTCTAAGATGGCGATGACTGCAGTCTCGCCGCGTTTGACCTGCAGGCTGCTCAGCCTCAATCGTCCAGACCTCCGGATAGTTGTTGGTACACTTACAGGTCACCTTACCTTAAACCGACAACTATTTATTATGAATGCGACAGACAGTCCTCTATGTAGAGGTTGCCTGAACGCAGAGGAAACTGCCGCCCACGTGATCCTGGAGTGCGTAGGTTTGGTTTGGTTTCTGCGCTTCTGGAAGGAGCTAGGATGGCTCGACTAGCCATGTCCACGCATAACGGACCAAATATGAGTTTAAATGCGGAAAAGTGTCAATACCAAATACAAAAAATACCAACTGGACCGATTTAAAAAAATTCTTTGACCACTATAAAGCTACATTCTTCCCGAGTGACATAGGCTATATTTTATCCCGATATTCCCACGGGAACGGGTACCACGCGGGTGAAACCGCGAGGATCCGCTAGTTTATAATATTAGTATGATTATGATTTCTACTTCATTTATAGTTTCTACTTCTGTTATCTTACTTGAAGGAAAACAAACACGGTAAATTTGAACATAATATTAAAACGATTTATTATCAATATCAAGGAAAAGGTAACTGTAATGTAACCGATATCGGCCGATAACATAATTGAAAATGGCTTGAACTTACAAAGAAGAAAGAATACAATTTATCTAACTAATTTTTTAGTTAAAAGACAAATAGGTACCTATTGTGAAAAAGGTGTGAATTAAATGTGATTTGGATACAACTAGCGGCTGCTTGTTGCATATAGGTAATAATATTGATTTATTCGTGAGAATGTACTAAAAAAACTATTTATTTTTGTGTGAAATGTAAGCGTATTGGCAATTTTGTTTATTGAATAAAATTGAACAAAATTGCATAAAATTGAATAAATTATATGTATGAAAAATGGAAAATGAAGTATTTTAGAAAAATCGACCTGTCTTACAACTAGCTCCGGTGGGATAGTTGTAAGACGGGTCGATTTATTCTAAAATACTTCATTTTTCATTTTTAGGGATCCGTAGCCGAATGGCAAAAAACGGAACCCTTATAGATTCGCCATGTCTGTCTGTCTGTCTGTCTGTCTGTCTGTCTGTCTGTCTGTCTGTCTGTCTGTCTGTCTGTCTGTCTGTCTGTCTGTCTGTCTGTCTGTCTGTCTGTCTGTCTGTCTGTCTGTCTGTCTGTCTGTCTGTCTGTCTGTCTGTCTGTCTGTCTGTCTGTCTGTCTGTCTGTCTGTCTGTCTGTCTGTCTGTCTGTCTGTCTGTCTGTCTGTCTGTCTGTCTGTCTGTCTGTCTGTCTGTCTGTCTGTCTGTCCGTCTGTCTGTCTGTCTGTCTGTCTGTCTGTCTGTCTGTCTGTCTGTCTGTCCGTCCGTCCGTATGTCACAGCCACTTTATTCCAAAACTATAAAAAACTACACAGTTGATACTTGGTAGGTAGATGTATTCCGTGAACCGCTTTACGATTTTAATACAAAAATAAAAAATAAAAACAAATTAAGGGGGGGCTCCCCATACATAGAACTGAAACTGAAAAATATTTTTTAATCAAATATATTCGTGTGGGGTGTCTATAGATAGGTCTTTGAAAATAACATGGAGGTTTCTTAAATCATTTTTTCTCAAACTCAATATTTTGAAAGACAGAGCCTTCCAAAGTGGTAAAATGTGTGTCCCCCCCCCCCCCCTTCTAACTTTTGAAATAAAAGAGTGAAAAATCTAGAAAAAATATATGCTGTAGATTTTAATAAAAACTTTCAACGAAAATTGGTTTGAACGATACATAATGAGTACTTTTTGAGATATAACACATTTTCAAAAACCGCAAATGTAACTTTGTCATTCATACAAACACTATGAAAAACAAAGTTATATTTTGCTGACAAAAAATTATGTTGGAATTTTGGCAAGGTATAGGCAATCGGTATGTTAAGTGTGTACGGAACCCTTCATGGGCGAGTCCAACTCGCACTTGGCCGATTTTTCAAGTATAAAAATTGAATTGTGAATGCAAAAAAGTAAAAATTTCAATAAATTAAGTAGTCATCATCGTCATACGATAATCATAAATCATATCATAATCATAATTATTTATTTACATAAAACATGGTATAAAATTAAATGATCATACAAAATAGGTATTGTGGTCACATGTTTATATGTTATTTTAATTTTTAGTTTTTTGCATTCACAATGCAATTTTTATGACTGAAAAATGGAAAATGAAGTATTTAGAAAAAATCGACCCGTCTCACAACTAGCTCCGATGGGACTCGAACCCACGACCTTTCGCTTTCCGGGCGACTGCTCTACACGCTGACTATACAGCGTGTAAGAAGTATTGGATTAATTCGACGCTTCTCGTAACGACTCCGTAGCTCAGTGGTTAGAGCAGTCGCCCGGAAAGCGAAAGGTCGTGGGTTCGAGTCCCATCGGAGCTACTTGTGAGACGGGTAGATTTTTTCTAAATACTTCATTTTCCAAATTATATGTTGTTTAATGCTTTTTACTATTACCAATGAGTATATGAGTATGTATGAGTGACTATAATCACTTTGAGTGCAGTAACAACAGTTTAAAGACTCAAAATGTTTTCATGTTAGCTGTCATAGTAAACAGAAGTGCACACTTGAGCATGTGATGCTTCCCGAAAATTACTTATTTTTTCTTTCAGCGACGAGTTATCATTTCTGTATTTCGTAGAGACATTTAAAGAATGTCTGCATTTTGCGTCTGACTGCATAACATGTGAGGTCTTAATTTTGAATTCCTCAAAACCTGTGAAGATTAATGTATACAATTAAAGTTAAATTTCCTAAAACTTGTCCAAATGAAGGCTTAAAGACAGGTTAACCTATACGTTGCAAATATGACTGTAATAATTCCTAATCGTTCAGCGATATGTACCTACATGCGGTTAGCCGAGGGTTGCTAACCGTCTAGTTTTCCCAGGACATGTCCTGCTTTTTGGGGTGTCCTGGGCTACCTGGATAGTTTCTAAGCAACGTGCTGAAATTTTAAAGAGTCCTGTGAAGGACTTATGTTTTAAAATTCGCGCGCCACTACTGTCTCCAATCGTTCTCTTACTGGGCCATTTCTCCATTTGATCTGATAATCTATATATATAAAATTCAAAGTCCTGACTGACTGACTGACTGACTGACTGAGATATCAACGCACAGCCCAAACCGCTGAACCTAGAGACTTCAAATTTTGCACATAGATACGTTATACAGTGTAGGCATCCACTAAGAAAGGATTTTTGGAAATTCCACCCTTAAGGGGGTGAAATAGAGGATGAATGTTTGTATGAAAGTCCGTCAGTTTTGAAGTTAGGATCTTCAAACATTGTATTTAGGCTGGCAATTGAAAATTAATATTTACCTGTGTCAGCGTTTTTGACAATTCCACCCCCGAAAGGGTGAAAAGGGGGATGCAATGTTGTATCTGGAAAGTCCTTCATTTAATTTATTATTTAGGCTTATGGTCGGAAAGTAAAATAAATAAATAAGCAAAAACATGTTTCGTATTTTTTCGAAAATCAACCCCTTAGAGATTAAATGGGATAAATAAACCTAAAAATCGATATGGATGTCGTTATTGAGGTTTTATGGGATGACGATTGCAAAAGCGGCATTTATTTTAATGTTTACCACGCTGAACATGATTCAACCCCTAAAAGGTTGAAATAGGGGGTGAAGTTTTGAATGAAAGATCAGGGGGTAAAATAGACATTTTAACTTGAAACTTTGTAGGCTCACTTCTTAAAACAAATAGGGAACCCATTTCGTAGTTTTCCAAAAATCAAACCCAGGGGGTAAATAGGGTATAGAAACCTAAATCATCTTAAGTAGCCTAAAAGTTCTTGGTACCTAAGCTACTCAGAACTAACTTTTTGATTGTGAAACAGACACTTATTTTTATTTATTCTATGTTTTAGTTTCATAAAAATCCGATCAGCCGTTTTTACGTGATTAGGCGGGTCCTCTCTTCCTCACCAAGTGAGCAGCCTCGTGCGAGGCCCGCCGCACGTGGCAAACGTTCTGCCTCGCGCGAGGCTGCTCGCTTGGTGAGGGAGGACCCGCCTAATCACGTAAAAACGGCTGATCGGATTTTTATGAAATTAAAACATAGAATACTTTTGATCCTGGTTATTGGTCCCCTAAGTATTTTCTCGAATGTCCACGCGGACGAAGTCGCGGGCGGAAGCTAGTTTAGTAACTAAAATGTCAGTTGAACGCTAATAAAAAATATGTGATTGCTATTAGTACCTAGTTATATTGACCGTGTTTTAAGTTCGTATAACAATTAAGTACTGGGTGCCGACCATCAACTTTAAGACAGCGATTCAAAAATAGCGCGATGCAGAAAAAGTTCCTACAATGAATTGCTTTCTTTCGTACTATGACCTTCTAAAAACTGGATCGCAAATGAATTGCTAAATGTGACTGACCGAACGATTTGTGTCCTTATTTCTTCTACCCGTCTCTTTCACTCGATTCTGTAATGCCCGGAGAGTGAGAGGGGCGGGTATAACCTGCAGGTGTCATGTTAGCTTGGCCGAGTTATAAGTCAAATAAGAGTTGATGACAGCTTAGCGGCTGTGAAATGTCATTGAATGATCACTGAATCCATGAAGTTTGACTTAATACTCTGAGGTAACTGGAGAGTGCAGTACGAACAATTTTTTGAATACCACAAATAACACAGTGGCTGTCTTCCGTCTCACCTACACTTTAAAAAAATACGTATGGTCATATGAGACAGCTGACAGCCACTACATACATAAATGTCAAATTTGCTGGCGACACTTTTTTATTCAGGGTGAGAGCTCCAGTTACCTCAGAGTATTAAGTCAAACTTCATGACTGAATCGCTGTCATTGATATTTAGCTGTCGTGGTACGAATAAGCGAAGCAGATCAGTTTAGGTCCTAAACAAAACCGCAATAAGAGTTGATGGTAGGCACCCTGCTCTTATATTTATAGTCCTAGCTTTAACCGAAATGTACCGTATTTCTACCTTCAAATCCTGGATTTCAAAGTTTGGAGTTGGCAACCCTAGGTTAGCCTCGACAGGTGACGCGAGTCGCGACCGATAGCGCATAGCGCACAAACATTGACTCAGTGATACGATAATTGCAGTTAAATTCCCGCAAACCACTTAATTAGTAAACGGTTCAGGTGGCCGACCGATATTATTTGTGTTGACTGAAGCTGAATAATCCTCACTCAATGAGTGAGGATTATTCAGTTGCATAGTCGTGATTATTTTAACGTTGGATGTTATTTTTAAGAATCACAAATCAATAATCGATGGCTCCTAAGTAAACTATCGTATGTTGAAAAAGCTAAGCCCGCCCCTCGTACAGGATCGTTATTGACTATAGATACGCGTGTTTACGGCGCGCTTTTAAATTACATACGATTACATACGCGAAAGAAAATCTACATTTTTATTGCTATAATTTTTTTGTTAGATGGGTCGATAGCAAAAAAAAAAAAATAGTTACTTAAATGTAGAGACATGAAAATGGCTATTTTACTACATACGATAGTCTACTTATAGGAGCCATCGTAATGTTGATCAAAATGAAAGTGCATTCACCAGCTCTGACGCCTTTCTTTGTTACCTTTTTAAATGATTTTTAAATTTAATTAGGTACTGATCTCGGAATGATGCTGAATGAATGAATGAATGAATGAATGAATGAATGAATGAATGAATGAATGAATGAATGAATGATATATTTATTTGCAATAATTTTGAGTACAAGAATGATATTTATAAGTAAGAAGTAGTAATACTACTCAAAGAAGTTTAGTTGTCTAGTGCCCGAATACTCGTACGCTACTTATCTTTGGGAGCATCTCACACATCGCCCTGTCACTTTAAATGTCAAACGTATGAAAGAGATGCCATGATGTTTGTGACGCTCCCAAAGATGATTTGCGTACGAGTATTCGGGCATAAGTCTTTTTCTTATTTTTTTTTATCCGCTACGGGGTAGCACTTAGCCTTCATCACACTTGATGTTAAGTGGTGATAAGGCTGAAGGTGGAAGCGCACTACTCCCGGAATCCTCAATCACTGAGGAACTGGCTTTCTTATCTCTAACTGCCGGAACACAATAATGCTGAAAACATCATTGTTATGGCGTCAGACTTAGATAAGATGGTGGTAGCTAGCCAGGCGGACTAAGAATAAGTCCTACCACCAACCAAACCGAATACAATATGTACCCCCACTGGGAATCGAACCCAGGACCTCTTGGTCTGAAATCGGTGGTGTGAACCACTAGACCACAGAGGCGGTTAAGTCATATACATTTTACCCGTTTAGAACTGGCTATCTTATCTGTAACTGCCGGACCACAATAATGCTGAAAACATCATTGTTATGTATTAAAAATAACTCGAAATAATTCGTATTTTTTAAAATTTTAAACGTATAATTAACTATATTCAGAGATTTTAAAATAGGAATATAGATGTCTTCGACTATGGCGATAACACGACGCGCTAACCATAATCTTTGTTCTTCAACAACTTCAGTACTTGTTGCCATTCTAAAAAATTAAGTACTAAACATAAGCTATCATTTGAAACGTACTTACCTATTCCGATTCTGTTGGTTAAACGTCCAATTTGCCCATCATTCTTTCTTGATCGTTTTTTTGTAGAATTAAGTGTGGGAAATTGCTGACCAATAGGTAACTGTTTTGACAATATCTTTCAATTGAAACACAAGTTCTTTGTTTCCAAAGATATGACTAATACAGAAAAACATTTCCTTGCTAATGTGAAGTTTTCTGATTTAGCTAGTAGAATCGTCGTTTATCATAAAATATAAGTTCTCATGGAAATGGATCGATTAGTGAGAAACGATCGTTTCATCCTACATAACGATTGGAACGTTTAAAGTGAGTAATGTTCTCACACGACGCAAGTCGTTGGCAAAAACTAGTGGGTTTAAACTGTTCACGCGGCGCGGTTCAGCGAACCCGAGCGTCGCTAACTAGGTATTGGAACTTTTTTATATAACGGGTGTCCCAAAAGTAGGTATAGGATGATTTGTCTCAATAAAACGCGAATGGATTGGAATTTCGTCGTAGTTTTATTTTATTTAAAAGAAGAGATTTGTACAATTTTATCCGAATAGAATATCTGCTAAATGGCCGCCAAGGGCATTATTGCTGTGTGCAAGTTTTTCATGACACTTTCACACATTTCGCTGCTAAGTTCACACATTTCGCTACTTATTTCACCAATCACTCAGCGAATATTTTGTCTATATTGTCTATGTTTTGTGCATCGTTGGCGTAGATAGGCGTTGACGTAGCCCCAAAGAAAGAAATCCAGTGGCATCAGATGGCAAGATCTCGGTGGCCATGTGAAATGACCTCTTCTTGAAATTACGAGATTTTTCGACGTTTTGACGAGTGTTTGTAATTGATCGTGAATTTTCGTTAAATATTTGTTTAACTTCTATGCGCTTTTTTATTGTGAAACGCTCCACGATTAATTTTACATGTGTCAAGATGACGTATGTCAAATCTCAACCCGCCATCTTGAATATTTCGGAAATAGCGCGAAATTGAAATCCTATATGTACTTTTGAGACACCCTTTACATCGCCAATTTTTACTGCGTTCTGATGTTTCAAAAGAGTGTTCGTCCAATCCAAGGAGATTCAACCAAGGAAACTGGAGATAGTAGTACTAACACTTTTTTGTAGACTGTGGCTGTCTTCCGTCTCACCTACACTTTGGAACAAAACGTATGGTCATATGAGACAACAGACAGCCACTTCGTAGTTAAATGTCAAATTTACTGTGTACGCTTTTTTATTCAGGCTGAAAACTCCAGTTTCCTTGTAGAATCTAATTGGTCCAAACCAAGGAGTTTGTGTGTTAGTACAGTAGGTACCTACTGCACTCTGAGTTTTAGAAAAAAGTGTACCCCGCAAATTTGACATTTAGTACGTAGTGGCTGTCAGTTGTCTTATATGACCATACGTATTTTTTCAAAGTGTAGAGGTGAGACGGATGACAGCCACAGTGCCACAAAAAAGTGTTAGTACTGCACTCTCCAGTTACCTCAGTATTTAGTCTAAGCTCTTTGGTCCAATCAAACAGCTGTCTCATTGCGAAAACAGGCGTTTAATCAATAAGAAAATAATACAAAATTGTTCTTTCCTTACATTACTCTGTAAACAATATTAAAATAGACAGGGTGTGATCGGCCGAGTGTCGACCGGCAACTTACCGCTAATTACATTGGACTAGCGATGAAACAAGGCTATAATGACGGTTGTCGCAGGCAGCGGCGGCGGCGGCGGCGGCGCCTGCAACACGGGAAGGAGCTGTGTGAATCGCTGCGTCACCGTCGTCAGCTCCCACGCCGCAATCACGGGGGCGGCGTCGCTCAGGCCTCGTTACCACTAAACAGGCATTTTGCGACGCCCTCCTAAGGCTGGCTGTCCACCGATAAAGAGCAGAGTTGATGTCCACACAACAAGAGCGAAGTTTAAAACAATTGGGTGTTTGACTGTTGTTGAAATTTAGATATTTAATAATGAAATGCGACAATATAACATTAATGAATAACAAATATGAAAAAAGAAATTCAATATGTATTATTTATTTATTTTATTTATTGTATGTATTATATATTATTTATGTATTATAACAAGCGAATTATGAGCTACTTCATTGTGACTCTAGCTATCTCTTTCTAAAACGAAATTTTCTAAGGCGAGAATATGGCGCTATAGAAATGTGATGTCACGTTTCTATAGCGCTCTCCTTGTCTAATTAGTAAGTTTGATAACAGTTTAAGCAATCTTTCTATACAGTTGGACGACGCCCTTGAAGTTGGGCGATGCCGACGCCTGTATAGGTATTTACGTAAGTACGTAAGGGTTGTCACTATAAAATGAGACGGTGGACCTTTTACATTTACGACCCCGGGTGGGTACATTGGTATTGCGATATTAAATTAATAAAATAATTTAATAATGCAAATGCAATGTCAAAAATATTAAAAAGTTCAAGATGGCGGCCGACTTTTGTTGTTTGTAAGCTGATTTCGATGAAACTCGGTTTTTGGTACTATTTTGACAAGAAAACAGCAACGCAATGTTAAAAATATTAAAAATCCAAGATGGCGGCCAACTTTTTTGTTTGTGAGCCGATTTTGATGAAACTTGGTTTTTAGTACAATTTTGACAAGAAAACAACAACACAATGTCAAAAATAAAAATAAAACCAAGATAGCGGCCAACTTTTTTTTGTAAGCCGATTTTAATGAAACTTAGTTTCTGGTACTATTTTGACAAGAAAACAGCAACGCAATGTTAAAATAAAAAATCCTAGATGACGGCCAACTTTTTTGTTTGCAGGCCGATTTCAATGAAACTCAGTTTCTGGTACTACTTTGACAAGAAAACAACAACACAATGTCAAAAATTAAAAAAAACCAAGATAGGCGCCAACTTTTTTTTGTAAGCCGATTTTGATGAAACTTAGTTCCTGGTACTATTTTGACAAGAAAACAGCAACGCAATGTTAAAACTATTAAAAAATCCAAGATGGCGGCCAACTTTTTTGTTTGCAGGCCGATTTCAATGAAACTCAGTTTCTGGTTCTATTTTGACAAGAAAACAGCAACGCAATGTTAAAACTATTAAAAAATCCAAGATGGCGGCCAACTTTTTTGTTTGCAGGCCGATTTCAATGAAACTCAGTTTCTGGTTCTATTTTGACAAGAAAACAGCAAAGCAATGTTAAAAATATAAAAACTCAAGATGGCGGCCAAATTTTTTGTTTGCTGGCCGATTTCGATGAAATTTAGTTTCTGGTACTATTTTGACAAAAAAACCGTTCTTAACACAATGTAAAAAAATACATATGGTCAAAATGGTGGCCGTTTTTTGTTTTTGTTTCTCTCTTTTCGCTTCATCAAAACAATTGGGTGTTTTGATGAAACTTGGTTTTTAGTACAATTTTGACAAGAAAACAACAACACAATGTCAAAAATAAAAATAAAACCAAGATAGCGGCCAACTTTTTTTTGTAAGCCGATTTTAATGAAACTTAGTTTCTGGTACTATTTTGACAAGAAAACAGCAACGCAATGTTAAAAGTATTAAAAAATCCTAGATGGCGGCCAACTTTTTTGTTTGCAGGCCGATTTCAATGAAACTCAGTTTCTGGTACTATTTTGACAAGAAAACAGCAACGCAATGTTAAAAGAATTAAAAATCCAAGACGGCGGCCAACTTTTTTGTTTGTGAGCCGATTTTGATGAAACTTGGTTTTAGTACAATTTAAACAAGAAAACAACAACACAATGTCAAAAATTAAAAAAAACCAAGATAGGCGCCAACTTTTTTTTGTAAGCCGATTTTGATGAAACTTAGTTCCTGGTACTATTTTGACAAGAAAACAGCAACGCAATGTTAAAACTATTAAAAAATCCAAGATGGCGGCCAACTTTTTTGTTTGCAGGCCGATTTCAATGAAACTCAGTTTCTGGTTCTATTTTGACAAGAAAACAGCAAAGCAATGTTAAAAATATAAAAAATCAAGATGGCGGCCAAATTTTTTGTTTGCTGGCCGATTTCGATGAAATTCAGTTTCTGGTACTATTTTGACAAGAAAACAGCAACGAAATGTTAAACATATTAAAAATCCAAGATGGCGGCCGACTTTTTTGTTAGTGAGCCGATTTTAATGAAACTTGGTTTTTAGTACAATTTTGACAAGAAAACAACAACACAATGTCAAAAATAAAAAAAAAACCAAGATAGCGGCCAACTTTTTTTTTGTAAGCCGATTTTGATGAAACTTAGTTTTTGGTACTATTTTGACAAGAAAACAGCAACGCAATGTTTACTGTGTTTTTGACAGCTGTAAAACCTATTTAAAAAAATAAAAAATAAGTAAATAAAATAATAATTGATATTAAGTTACAGAGTTTGAAAATAATGATTGTGACATGGGATGATTTTAATATATATACAAAGGCGCTTTAAAGGTTAAGAAATATGAATCGTCTTATTTCCAATCTGAATATTTTTCTTTAACAAACCTTCAACCTGAATGGGTTAAAAAACACAGTAAATTACGAAGGATGTTACGTCGTAATTTACTGTGGTTGTGTTAAAGCAAATTAATAATTAATCAAATCTTACTTGACATGATGATGATGATGATGATACTTGACTCTGTCTCAAGCTTTCAAATAAAAATCGGTTACATTTTAATAAGCGAAAAGAGAGAAACAAAAACAAAAAACGGCCACCATTTTGACCATATGTATTTTTTTACATTGTGTTAAGAACGGTTTTTTTGTCAAAATAGTACAAAAACCGAGTTTTATCAAAATCGGCCCACAAACAAAAAAGTCAGCCGCCATCTTGGATTTTTAATATGTTTAACATTTCTTTGCTGTTTTCTTGTCAAAATAGTACCAGAAACTGAATTTCATCGAAATCGGCTTGTAAACAAAAAAATTGGCCGCCATCTTGGATTTTTAATACTTTTAACATTGCGTTGCTGTTTTCTTGTTAAAATAGTACCAGAAGCTTAGTTTCATCAAATCGGCTTACAAACAAAAAAGTTGGCCGCCATCTTGGATTTCCAATATTGCGTTGCTGTTTTTTTGTCAAAATAGTACCAGAAACTGAGTTTCATTGAAATCGGCCTGTAAACAAGAAAGTTGGACGCCATCTTGGATAAATATTTTTAACATTGCGTTGCTGTTTTCTTGACAAAATAGTACTAGAAACTGAGTTTCATCGAAATCAGCCTGCGAACAAAAAAGTTGGCCGCCATCTTGGATTTTTTATACTTTTAACATTGCGTTGCTGTTTTCTTGTCAAAATAGTACTAGAAACTGAGTTTCATCGAAATCAGCCTACGAACGAAAAAGTTGGCCGCCATCTTGGATTTTTTTATACTTTTAACATTGCGTTGTTGTTTTCTTGTCAAAATAGTACCAGAAACTGAATTTAATCGAAATCGGCCAGCAAACAAAAAATTTGTCCGCCATCTTGGATTTTTATATTTTTAACTTTGCCTTGCTGTTTTCTGGTCAAAATAGAACCACAAACTGAGTTTCATTGAAATCGGCCTGCAAACAAAAAAGTCGGACGCCATCTTGGATTTTTAATATTTAACATTTCGTTGCTGTTTTCTTGTTAAAATAGTACCAGAAACTGAATTTCATCGAAATCGGCCAGCAAACAAAAAATTTGGCCGCCATCTTGGATTTTTATATTTTTAACATTGCGTTGCTGTTTTCTTGTCAAAATAGAACCAGAAACTGAGTTTCATTGAAATCGGCCTGCAAACAAAAAAGTTGGCCGCCATCTTGGATTTTTTAATACTTTTAACATTGTGTTGTTGTTTTGTCAAAATTGTACTAAAAACCAAGTTTCATCAAAATCGGCTCACAAGCAAAAAAGTTGGCCGCCATCTTGGATTTTTTATATTTTTAACATAGCGTTGCTGTTTTCTTGTCAAAATAGTACCAGAAACTGACTTTCATCGAAATCAGCCTGCAAACAAAAAAGTTGGCCGCCATCTAGGATTTTTTAATACTTTTAACATTGCGTTGTTGTTTTCTTGTCAAAATAGTACCAGAAACTAAGTTTCATCAAAATCGGCTTACAAAAAAAAAGTTGGCCGCCATCTTGGTTTATTTTTATTTTTGACATTGCGTTGTTGTTTTCTTGTCAAAATTGTACTAGAAACTAAGTTTCATCAAAATCGGCTCACAAACAAAAAAGTTGGCCGCCATCTTGGATTTTTTAATACTTTTAACATTGCGTTGTTGTTTTCGTGTCAAAATAGTACCAGAAACTAAATTTCATCAAAATCGGCTTACAAAAAAAAAGTTGGCCGCCATCTGGTTTTTTTACTATTTTTGACATTGTGTTGTTGTTTTCTTGTCAAAATTGTACCAAAAACCAAGTTTCATCAAAGTCGGCCCGCAAACAAAAAAGTTGGCCGACATCTTGGATTTTGGAAATATCCTTTTTTTTAATAAGCGAGATGAAGATTTGCACGCACTCACACTACATGTCGTATTCACCATAATATTAATTTAAAAATAAATTATAACGATAAAGACGTGATAGCCCTGGAAGACTTGTCCCGAGTTACTATGAACGGCGTTGTATGTAACTCGGGACAACCACTCCCCCGTCTCACCCCGCAAGCCCCGCACGATTGACCTGTCTAGACGTCTCCGTCGGCCTACTGTATGAAAAGTTGTTTATTCTGTGGTTTGATGCTCATTATCGCTGAAAATATGCAAGATATTTGAAAATAAATACCTGTGTTGTGTTGCTACTAATTAAATGAACATTTTAAGTCAATAAAAAAAATTCAGTCAAATACCCAATTATACAGGGTGTTAGGGGCACCGTTGCAAAAACTTTAACCATGGCTTCAGGCCATCATGCTGAACAACGCACACCAAGAATTTTTTGTTGGAAATGAAATAGTAGATTGTACAACAAGTGCATAAAACGTACCATTTTACCCGAGACGTATATATCCATCCGAGCCGCAGGCGAGGGTGGATAGTCAATTCGAGGGTAAAATGGGTTTTGTGTACAAGTTATACACTCTGCTTTTCACTTCGAGTGTGAGGAAAATAAATAAGAATATTGAAAAAAAGAAACAATAAAGACTTCGCCATATTGGCGGGAACACTTTCTTTTTCTTTTTTTTTACGTGGCAGTGGCAGCACAGTGACTTTAGCATATATCGTAGTCCATAATGCTCTTGAAATACTTATTTCTTCCAAAACCCATTAATTTTGTCTAGTTTTATTAATTTAGTAATTTAACATGGATTGTGTATAAAATTAAAGAAACAGAATGAAATAACAAGTTTATTTAACGAAGTTTAATTGCGTGTGTGACTGTTTACCTGACGACCTTTGTCTTAGAGTCTGAGACTTAGACGAAGATTTTACTTTATGCACTAGAGCATAAAAAGCGATTTCATGCAGCCTATACCCAACATAAACACGAACTTTACGAGCATGAGAAGTGAAAATAATATTTCGACTCTCCATACAAAATGTCCCGATTAGTTGCTGTATGAAAAGTCGTTTTTTTTTTCATTTCCGACAAAAAATCATTCTGTTCAGCATGATGGCCTGAAGCCATGGTTCAAGCTTTTGCAACGGTGCCCCTAACACCCTGTATTGATGGATTTTTAACTTGTATACCGCTCTGCTTTAGTGGACAGGCAGCCTTGTACGGGATCAATTCTCACGCGGAACCAGAAGCATTCTCTACATTTTTGGTGGTCAACGTCACTGTGACCTCTTGTCTAGAGTACAAGGCGATTACTACCTAATTTACTTAATCGGAGGGTGATTTGTTGTTTTGATGTTTTTATGGTCGAGGCTTCGTAGCTAGCGTAATAAGTACACGGATCTTTGCAAAGACGGATGTTGGTAATTTTGGGAGAGAGCAATGTTTACTAGATACACTGAAATCGCAAATGCCCTTTCAAATAAAGCAATGTCTCCCGTAAATTTTAGCCTTAGTAAACGCTTTGCTAAATCACATCATCTGTAGGCTTATGTTAGAGTTAACCACAGAAAGAAATCAACATTTGAATTGAAAAATGGAAAATGAAGTATTTAGAAAAAATCGACCCGTCTCACAACCAGCTCCGATGGGACTCGAACCCACGACCTTTCGCTATCCGGGCGACTGCTCTAACCACTGAGCTACGGAGTCGTTACGAGAAGCGTCGAATTTATCAAATACTTCTTACACGCTGTATCATCATTTCAACCGTAAGACGCCCACTGCTGGGCATAGGCCTCCCCCAAGGATCTCCACAACGATCGGTCCTGCGCTGCCCGCATCCAGCGGCTTCCCGCGACCTTGACCAGATCGTCGGTCCACCTTGTAGGGGGCCTGCCCACGGAACGTCGTCCGGTTCGCGGTCGCCATTCGAGAACCTTTCCGCCCCAACGGCCATCGGTTCTCCGCGCTATGTGTCCCGCCCACTGCCACTTCAACTGAGCAATCCTTCGAGCGATGTCGGTCGTTTTAGTTCTCCTGCGGATCTCATCATTTCTGATTCGATCGAGCAGGGAAATACCAAGCATCGTTCTCTCCATTGCTCGCTGGGTAACCTTGAGCCTTCTTATGAGACCCATAGTAAAAGACCACGTCTCGCTTCCATAAGTCATAACTGGCAACACACACTGGTCAAAGACCTTAGTCTTGAGACATTGAGGAATTTTGGACGCAAATATATGCCGGAGCTTCCCAAACGCTGCCCATCCGAGCTGGATTCGACGAGAGATCTCTTTCTCGAAGTTGGACTTACCTAATTGGATTGCCTGTCCTAGGTAGACATAGTGGTCAACACGCTGGCTATACATACACGCTGTATAGCCAGCGTTAATTTCTAAATACTTCATTTTTTCTACATAGGGCAGGCGTACCAGTTTTGGCCACTGTACCGGTTTTGGCCACTTTTTGCTCTAAAAGTTTTCTAAACAACTTTTAGCCATTTCTGATAAAGGCAATTAAAATAAGGTATTTTAAGTTAATAATAACAACCGTTAGAATTCCTTATGACATAAGATGTTTTTCAATAAATTCAATTTTCTGTTTGAAAAAATGTTTTGTATGAAAATTATAAGAAATTTGTTTTGGATGAAATACTTTATAAACCTTTGTTTTTTACAATTAAATTGTTGTTTTGCAATTGACTGGTTTCTAGCGCATTAGAATATATTGATTTTACCTGGGTTTGGTTTTGATTTTTCGCAATATTTAATCTGCCCAGTTTTTTATAAAAAAAAAATAAAAAAAAATTACTTACAAACATTTAACTATCAGTAAGTGGCCAAAACCGGTACATTTGGCACCTCTCACACATTTTGTATTATATACAAAAAACTATTTAACTTTTTAAAAATTGAAAAATGTACCTTTAAAGCAAGATAAATTATCTATAATTTAAGATATAATTTGTGTCTTAAATACCTAAGACCATAGTACTTAGTGCTTAAAAGTCAAAAATTCCTTAAAGTGGCCACAAAGGGTACCTCTGCCCTACTTCATTTTCCATTTTTCAACCATAAAAATTGCATTGTGAATGCAGAAAAATAAAAATTTAAATAACAAACATTTGAATATCGAGTCATAGCATGTTTACTTGACATAAGCTGTCCGCGGCACGTTTCAGCAAAATTAGTTTGTTTTCACACCGTTAGTCGCCTCATTAGCTCGATCTGTAGCATTTTACAGTTGTTTTCCTACAAATGTTGCGTGTAAAGTAAATTATACACCGGTTACAGATATTGGGCAATTATCGGCAATAATTGTAAGCAAGTGTGTAATTATGTCGTCCAATCAGAGTCACGCCAATGCTCGAGTTCAGACATTGGCTACAACTAGTTGTCATTGCTGCTATTCTATTGAATGTCATCAAGGACATTCGTAAGCCTCGGTTGTCTTTCTTGTTAGGAAATTATAATAAAAAAAAACTAAGACTAGGTATCTGGCCTTTATTAACTTAGGTATAAGTTTCCTTATTAGGATACCTAGTACCTAGGCATAATTTTTACTACCTAAAACGTCATAAGGATATCAAAGCATGGCGTTAAACATATTCATAAGATAATGCCTATATGTATGTTAACCATTTTGACACTCTGATAATAGATATTTATTGAGAACTTGTCTCTTGGTCTTGTAGTTCCGGCCATGTAGTTATCATTTGATGTAGCCAACAGACTTGGAGCGCAAGGGTGCGAGATCCCTGAGATTTTAAAACTAGTTTAACATCATACTTCAAACCCTCATGACAAAGTTGTTATTCATGAATATCTAGCTCTCGCGGATCGGCCGTAACCTCGCATGGCCGGGCCGCGGCGCAAGCGACCCGTCGATGACAAATTTATAGCGCACCGACAATAAAAAGTGCTCGTAAAAATATTACTACGTCCCCTCCCCTCCCCGTCCCTCCCGCCCCTCTGCCCCCGCAGCGGTCCCGCGAGAAATAACACACTTTGTCTTAGAGCGAATCGCGTTCAATCGCGTTACACGGACCGACAGATGATTTGATGTGGCATATAAAATTCACGCATAATAGACAGGTATACAGCGTACACAAAGTAAAAGAGCCTGGAGGAGAATATACTAAGACGCGTCAATTCAATTCAAACAGAAAATAGAAGTGTTAATATTAAATGGTCATTAAAGGAACAACTTCAATTTATGGCGGTACTTTATGAATGGCCATTTAAATTGGTAGGTATTAGGTATGTCAAGACATGCAATAATCAGCAAAACGTTTATACCTATTTAGTACACTTTTTTTACATAATAAGAGTCATAGCATTTAGATCCCAGTCTTCGCAGGTGATCCTGCGAAGACTAGGAACTTTCTCGATTGAGCCTGGGAGTGGATATTTATTTCCTATAATTAATGAAAAGTTTAACTTTTCTTTTGAGACTTTTCCACAATTTAAATACATGAAAATTGTTATGCACACACATAATCATACTATCTCGATAGGATAGACAGTTCTTCGTCCCCTATAGGGTCAGTTCCTTGACTGGAATGAAGTGGAGAACGCCGAATACTAAATTTCATTTGTAAGACAAAAGTTTCGTATATGAATGTACCGGTAAGCAGGAGCTGTGCTTAGATACTTTAACTAAATCTGGGATGTGTGCGCGGCTGCGGGGCGGCCTGAACGATTGCCGCATCCATCTTGTTTAGTGTGATTACAGCTCGTTACGGATCACGCCGTCGCCGCCGATACACAACGTATTTACCCGAAATTAGGATGGCTTGTCCGGAATTGACGGCCCGCTGCAAAGCCCGTCCGACGCCTCGCAATGTCGCCATCTGACAAAGAAATATCACGTTATTATACCGCGCCATTTAACTACCATCAATCGTATTTGATCCTTAAGTATTAGATATAACAAAAGCCGTACTCACGCTAGAACAGAAAAAGCGGAAAACCGTAACACAAAACGACGAATGCACGAAAAACTTCATAACAAAACGCAAGCGTGCAAAACGCTAAAAGAACACGTAAATAAGCAAATAGTTATAAAGTAAATCAAACCCGCCCTCAGGCGTCGGGCGGCTAATTCGGGCTGAGCATGCAAAACGCACCCTACTCGGGCTCCGCGGGACGCCGCCGCCGCCTGTAAACTTGCAGCACTTTTGGAGTATCTACCAGCAACGCAAACAACGTCATAATTTGTGCGTGCTCCAAACAACGGTTGCACCCCGCGGCCGGCGGCCCTTTACGGCCGTATTTATGGCTCACTCGCTGGACACTTCTCCGTTTTTTACGATATACATAAAAGCTGCCGTGAAAGATTTACGCGAAATATATTCCGGCTAATGCTGATTGCCCCCGCGTTTCATTGTACTAATGTTATTGGTGACTGAGCGACTTGCGCGTTATGGCCGGGCCGGGTTTATGTTTATGTAGATTAAAGTGTTCGTGTTTTGCTAGATTTTCGATGCTTCGGTCCTAAATATAGCTTCCATGAAAGAGACATAAATAGTCAGTGTATCTGATCGCGAATCGTAACCGTATGACTGCCGTAACGAGCTCTGAAGATCAATTTTTTGATAATGTCAGCGGCGGTGACACATCATTTCTTACGACAACATTTGATTTGAAGCCCGCAAATTCAATTTGTGGCACAATGCCGCTGAAAGCGAGCCGCTCGCCGCCGCCCGCCGCCGCCGCGCCCGCGACGCACCACCATCGAGAGCAAACCGAACACCCAAATAAATATTCGCTTTAGCAACAATCGAGCTCGCAACTCACACAATTACGGCGGAATGGAAAACCTTAGATAAATAAAATCGGAAGCGGCGAGCTCGGTTCGGTGGGGGTGGGAGCGGCCGGTTTTTTCGCAAGAACAGAAAAAGCTACGGCAGCAAACACAAACATCGGGCGAATGTAGCGAATTTCCAAAGTCCATTCGGTTTATTGACACGCGAGGGGCTGGATTCAAATCCCCCGCCCGTCGCGATTTACAATAAATTTCGAGCGAAGAATATGTTTGCAATATGTCGCATGGGGTGCACTCTCGAGACCGATCGGTTTGCCCTCCGCCCCGTCCCCCGGCCCCCCGGTCCCCCGCCGCGCCCCGCGGGCCCCCGGGACGCAGAGGACCCAATTTTAAACACTCGCTACGGAATGTCGCGACTTGTTTACAACGTAATCGCAGCCATCGCGAGGGACCTCGCTTCCCTCGCAGCTTTGAATAAACTTCAAACGGCGTTAACACGACGTGGGCGCCGCGGGCGACGCAAAATATTATTATGACAAATTGCTCACGAGAATTGCATTTGTGGATTGAAAATACAAATCCAATTGTTGACAAATGTAGTGTATCTTTTTTTATAAACTGACAGGTTAGCGTGGAAGAAGTTGGTTGGTACGGGTATTGTAGGTACATCAGTTAAATGCAACAAGAATGATTACAGCATGACGTAAGTATTTAGTTGGATTTAGCACCCTCTAGATGTCTGTAGAAAACTTGATAAAAAATCATATTAAGCTCCAAAAGCTGTCCTGTTCTTCACTGTTTTTGTGAAGTTATGTGTATTCTTATCCCAAATAGGGCCTGAACTAGTCGAAGTTCTTTGAAATCTACATATTATTACCGATCTAAGCATATTATTAACCTACATCAAAAAGGGCTATCAAAGGCTTTAAGGCCATCTCAGACATCAGCCCATTGTTCAAGAGGACCACCACCTAGCCCTCATAAAAAGAATTCTCAGCATCAAAAATATAGTCCCTGTTATAATACTCGTAATAAAGGCTTTTATCTATAATTACTACAAATTTAATGCAAAAAGCGGGAAAAAAATCCCTTTTCCTACTTTCACCAATTTAATTCATCATTAAAGTATACTTTATTATACATTTTTTTTTTTTTTTTTTTTTTATTCACAACGGGGTAGCACTTAGCCTTCATCACACCTGATGTTAAGTGGTCATAAGGCTGAAGGTGGAAGCGCACTACTCCCGGAATCCTCAATCACTGAGGAACTGGCTATCTTATCTCTAACTGTCGGAACACAATAATGCTGAAAACATCATTGTTATGGCGTCAGACTTAGATAAGACGGTGGTAGCTAGCCAGGCGGACTAAGAACAAGTCCTACCACCAACCAAACCGAATACAATATGTACCCCCACTGGGAATCGAACCCGGGACCTCTGGGTCTGAAATCGGTGGTGTGAACCACTAGACCACAGAGGCGGTTGAAGGCTATTTAATAACGATTCCAGTGATATAAAGTTTTGTATATAGTCTCCATACAAAATTGCAGGGAAATCGTCATTTAAACGAGGCCGGAAGTAAACCGGAAGTAGAGTGAAAGTAGTGTTGACAGATGAGCGTTTAATTGCCAAGATGGCGGCGACCGATGAGAGGGTATTAAGGATGTATGATTGACGAAATTATTGTGTTTTTTAAGTTACCTAGGTATTGAAATACAAATCTTAATAAACTGGGAATGTTTTTAATTTAACCACATCCTCATTATCTCCATGTTATATTAAATTATACATACATATTAAATATCCATAGTTGTTAGTAACATAGGTACTTAATTCTAGTGTTAGTATACATTCAAAATTACACAAAAATTGCTAGAGCTGTAGATGTTAGATACATAATGTTCAGGATTTAAGATCACCAGTTAACCTCTTTCTTATTCGGCTAACAATAAAGAAAGGGAAATAATATTGGATAGTTTTACAGGGTTGCCAACCCCTAGAGCGGTCGCGGCGTAGCTGTGTGGCGGGTAGCGGCCCTCATTACGCGACGGGCGGAATTCCACTCTTTATTTATGAAATAAAAATGAAAACATTTCTCGGAGCGCTGACGAATGGCCGCCTCTCCCCTCTCATACCACCACCCCGCCCTCCGCGACACACAGCCTCACTCAACCGCGTACTGCTGCATCACACAGACGTCTTTAAACTAGGACGTATAAAGTTTATGTGGCCATTTAACGTACTTTTTAAATTTTCATTCGGCGTTATTATGAGGAACTACGAGGATAGTATATAATCTATGAAATACAGTGCCTTTATCATATTGTGATGAAGGGATACTTTAATCGATCCTCTTTAAATGAAAACGGAGGCGAAGGATATCCATCATTATCTATTATACCTTAGCCTAGATGAATATGAAAATGGTCAAAGATTTGTCACCTGATTTTGTCTTGCTTTCTTGGATGAACAGGGACTTCCACACTCATTTAGCATCGCCGACAATTTTTAATTAAGCGACCTGGGTGGTGGGTGCCTACCATCAACTTTAAGACAGCGATTCAAAAATAGCGCGATGTAGAATAGGTTCCTAAAATGAATTGCTTTCTTTCGTATTATGACCTTCTAAAAACTGGATCGCAAATGAATTGCTAAATGTGAATGACCGAACGATTTGTGTCCTTATTTCTTCTACCCGTCTCTTTCACTCGATTCTGTCATGCCCGGAGAGTGAAAAGGACGGGTATAACCTGCAGGTGTCATGTTAGCTTGGCCGAGTTATAAGTCAAATAAGAGTTGATGACAGCTCAGCGGCTGTGAAATGTCATTTTTTTTTTTCTTTATTTGGGGCTTTTATCCACATGGATATGCCAGCCCCATTGTATCTTCCCTGTTACAAAATAAATAACTTTATCTAAAATAAATTAAAAGTAAGCTAGTGGGCTAGGTTATTACTATCTTAATGAAAGAAAAGGAATCACTGTTCAAAGACTTTCACCAAAATACATAATTTTTTTGCTACTTCTGATTTAGGTTTTGATAAAATGTTTTGAATTAGGCCAATATCTCTGATATTTAATTTAAATTCCTTAAACAGTGATTCCCTTTCAGCTTGGTTCCTAACACATTCCATCAGCATATGTTGGACATCTTCAATTTTATTACAACAGCTACAATTTGGTGAATCAGCTTTTTTCATTAAATATGCGAACTTTGCCGATGGGTAGTGTCCTGAACGCAAGCGCAAAGCAATTTTGATATAATTTCTACTCAAGTTGTTATCGTCGAACCATGGTATACAAGTAGGTTCTCCTTGTATCGACTTATACCATATCCCTTTGTCCACAGAAGCAATATCAAAATGCTTTTTCCATTTTTGAAAACATATTTTCTTAAATTGAGATACATATTCTGAATAATCCGCTCTATAGTCATACACCTCGCCACTACTAGCCGCCTCTTTTGACACAAGATCCGCCTTTTCGTTTCCTGAAAGACCAATATGCGCCGGAATCCATTGCAATATTAGTTCTATATCAGTATTCTTGAATGTCATTGAATGATCACTGAATCGCTGTCATTGATATTAAGCTGTCGTGGTACGAATAAGCGAAGCAGTTCAGTTTAGGTCCTAAACAAAACCGCAATAAGAGTTGATGGTAGGCACCCTGTTAAATTATGTAACAGAAAGCTCAACTTCAATGTTTCTACGATACGAGTAGGAACCTAATCTGTTACTAGTTGCACCAAACGGTTTTATCCGCGTGCTACCTGTTCTCGTGGAAATATCGAGATAAAGTGTATCACAAATACTCAGGAATAATGGTAGCTGTCTGCTGATGAAATAAAATTTTCAAATCAGTTCAACAGTTCCAGAGCCTTGCTACAAACACTCTTTATAAGTAACTAGCGGATCCTCGTGGTTTCACCCGCGTGGTACCCGTTCCCGTGGTAATATCGGGATAAAATATAGTCTATGTCACTCTGGATGAATGTAGCTTTCTAATGATCAAAGAATTTTCTAAATCGGTCCAGTAGTTTCGGAGCCCATTCGATGCAAACAAACAAACAATCAAATCTTTCCTCTTTATAATATTAGTAGGAAGTAGGATGAAAAAAGTGTTTTTGTTGCCAAGTGTCTAGTGTGTTTGTGTCACAGACCTAGTTTGTGTGTCCAATTTGTCATCTATATATATAAAAATGAAGCCCTGTTTCCCTTGGTCACGGCATCACGCGTGAACAGCTAGACCGATTTGGCTAATTTTGGTCTTGAAATGTTCGTGGAAGTCCAAGGAAGGATATAGGGGTAGGGTAGGGGTAGGGTAGGGTAGGGGTAGGGTAGGGGTAGGGTAGGGTAGGGGTAGGGTAGGGGTAGGGTAGGGGTAGGGTAGGGGTAGGGTAGGGGTAGGGTAGGGGTAGAGTAGGGGTAGGGTAGGGGTAGGGTAGGGGTAGAGTAGGGGTAGGGTAGGGGTAGGGTAGGGGTAGGGGTAGGGTAGGGGTAGGGTAGGGGTAGGGTAGGTGTAGGGTAGGGGTAGGGTAGGGGTAGGGTAGGGGTAGGGTAGGGGTAGGGTAGGGGTAGGGGTAGGGGTAGGGTAGGGGTAGGGTAGGGGTAGGGTAGGGGTAGGGTAGGGGTAGGGTAGAGGTGGGGTAGGGGTAGGGTAGGGGTAGGGTAGGGGTAGGGTAGGGGTAGGGTAGGGGTAGGGTAGGGGTAGGGTAGGGGTAGGGTAGGGGTAGGGTAGGGGGTAGGGTAGGGGTAGGGTAGGGGTAGGGTAGCGGTAGGGTAGGGGTAGGGTAGGGGTAGGGTAGGGTAGAGGTAGGGTAGGGGTAGGGTAGGGGTAGGGTAGGGTAGGGGTAGAGTAGGGGTAGGGTAGGGGTAGGGTAGGGGTAGAGTAGGGGTAGGGTAGGGGTAGGGTAGGGGTAGGGTAGGGGGTAGGGTAGGGGTAGGGTAGGGGTAGGGTAGCGGTAGGGTAGGGGTAGGGTAGGGGTAGGGTAGGGTAGGGGTAGGGTAGGGGTAGGGTAGGGTAGGGGTAGGGTAGGGGTAGAGTAGGGGTAGGGTAGGGGTAGGGGTAGGGGAAGAGTAGGGGTAGGGTAGGGGTAGGGTAGGGGTAGGGTAGGGGTAGGGTAGGGGTAGGGTAGGGGTAGGGTAGGGTAGGGGTAGGGTAGGGGTAGGGTAGGGGTAGGGTAGGGGTAGGGTAGGGGTAGGGTAGGGGTAGGGTAGGGGTAGGGTAGGGGTAGGGTAGGGGTAGGGTAGGGGTAGGGTAGGGGTAGGGTAGGGGTAGGGTAGGGGTAGGGTAGGGGTAGGGTAGGGGTAGGGTAGGGGTAGGGTAGGGGTAGGGTAGGGGTAGGGTAGGGGTAGGGTAGGGGTAGGGTAGGGGTAGGGTAGGGGTAGGGTAGGGGTAGGGTAGGGGTAGGGTAGGGGTAGGGTAGGGGTAGGGTAGGGGTAGGGTAGGGGTAGGGTAGGGGTAGGGTAGGGGTAGGGTAGGGGTAGGGTAGGGGTAGGGTAGGGGTAGGGTAGGGGTAGGGTAGGGGTAGGGTAGGGGTAGGGTAGGGGTAGGGTAGGGGTAGGGTAGGGGTAGGGTAGGGGTAGGGTAGGGGTAGGGTAGGGGTAGGGTAGGGGTAGGGTAGGGGTAGGGTAGGGGTAGGGTAGGGGTAGGGTAGGGGTAGGGTAGGGGTAGGGTAGGGGTAGGGTAGGGGTAGGGTAGGGGTAGGGTAGGGGTAGGGTAGGGTAGGGTAGGGGTAGGGTAGGGGTAGGGTAGGGGTAGGGTAGGGGTAGGGTAGGGGTAGGGTAGGGGTAGGGTAGGGGTAGGGTAGGGGTAGGGTAGGGGTCGAGTACGGGTAGGGTAGGGCCACGGGAACGAAGTCGCGCTGGGTCAGGTAGTAATATCATAAAATGTAAATTTTAAAAAACTAAATAAATATTTAAGTTTATAATTGTACTTTAAAATTAAATAATAATAATATCTGAAGGGACGTGTTTTCTTAATCTTAACTGGTAATACCTTTTTTATCCGACTGTAAAGAAAGATTTAAGATTGTGGACAAAGTGTACGTCTGTTTCTTGGCTACTGGACCATGGCCGCGTTCTCGGAATTCAATTTAAGGCAGTGAGGGTAATCGCCGCACTGACTGGTAGGCAACAATAAGACGCAAAAGCATTTAGAACTGTTACCTAAGTAAAAAAATACTTCAAAGTTACATATGCCAAACTTCGAATTTTCTTAAGTGTTACTCTATAGGGCGTGCTACGAATGATTTTAAAGGTTTTACTAACAGAGGAATAGAGGCAAAACTTCGAATTTTAAGTGTTACTCGTAGATAAGGCGTGCTACGAATGATTTTTAAGGTTTCACTGACAGAGGAATAGAGGCCAAACTTCGAATTTTAAGTGTTACTCATAGATAGGGCGTGCTACGAATGGTTTTCAAGGTTTTACTGAAAGAGGCATAGCACTAACTTGTGTTATTTTATTTTCTTTTGCGGAAAAAGTAATTTTACATTCAAACCATTTAGTTTCTTATTGAACCTTTGCTTATCTAACAACCGATTAACAAAGTAGCTAAGCAGATCACATCTATATATATAAATTTCAAAGTCCTGACTGACTGACTGACTGACTGACTGACTGACTGAGATATCAACGTACAGCCCAAACCGCTGAACCTAGAGACTACAAATTTTGCACATAGATACGTTATACAGTGTAGGCATCCACTAAGAAAGGATTTTTGGAAATTCCACCCCTAAGGGGGTAAAATAAGGGATAAATGTTTGTATGAAAGTCCGTCAGTTTTGAAGTTAGGATCTTCAAATATTGTATTTAGGCTGGCAATTGAAAATTAATATTTACCTGTGTCAGCGTTTTTGACAATTCCACCCCCGAAGGGGTGAAAAGGGGGATGAAATGTTGTATCTGGAAAGTCCTTCATTTAATTTATTATTTAGGCTTATGGTCGGAAAGTAAAACAAATAAGCAAACACATATTGGGTTTTTTTCTAAAATCAACCCCTTAGAGGTTAAATGGGATAATAAACCTAAAAATCGATATGGATGTCGTTATTGAGGTTTTATGGGATGACGATTGCAAAAATGGCATTTATTTTGATGTTTAACACGCTGAACATGATTCAACCCCTAAAAGGTTGAAATAGGGGTGAAGTTTTGAATGAAAAATCAGGGGTAAAATAGACATTTCGACTTGAAAGTTTGTAGGCTTACTTCTTAAAACAAATAGGCAACCCATTTCGTAGTTTTCCGAAAATCAAACCCAGGGGTAAATAGTGTATAGAAACCTAAATCATCTGAAGTACCCTAAAAGTTCTTGGTACCTAAGCTACTCAGAACTAACTTTTTGACTGTGTAACAGACACTTATTATTTACTAGCTTCCGCCCGCGACTTCGTCCGCGTGGACATTCGAGAAAATACATAGGGGACCAATAACCAGGATAAAAAGTATTCTATGTTTTAATTTCATAAAAATCCGATTAGCCGTTTTTACGTGATTAGGCGGGTCCTCCCTCACCAAGTGAGCAGCCTCGTGCGAGGCCGGTCGCACGTGGCAAACGTTCTGCCTCGCGCGAGGCTGCTCGCTTGGTGAGGGAGGACCCGCCTAATCACGTAAAAACGGCTAATCGGATTTTTATGAAATTAAAACATAGAATACTTTTTATCCTGGTTATTGGTCCCCTAAGTATTTTCTCGAATGTCCACGCGGACGAAGTCGCGGGCGGAAGCTAGTTTGTCATATAAAAGGGCAACTTATTAGGGGAGTAATTAGAGTTTCTCTAGGAAACATGAAAAGAAATATGTTAAAATCATAGCATCTGACAAATAGTTTGTCTCTGCGTGGTGTTAGGTACTCTTGAGACAGGAAAACTGAAATCTATAACGATGTTCTTAGTTAAAGGAGACTGGCGAACTTCTATGTGTTTTCAGACCTCTATTTATAGGTCTCGTTCATGGAAAAAATCGAATGGTACTTATAGAACTATGCTAGACTAACAAAAAAGTTAATTGTTTATATGCTTTTAAAGTTGGGACAACAGAGATATAGTCAATAACCTAAAAATATATAAGTTAGGGTAAAAATCATTTATTTTACACCTTTTTGTTTAAAAACAACACAAATAATTATGTATCAATAAATAATAAGTGATAAAATAGATGAATAGGTAGGTAATAACAAAGACAAATAACGAAAATACCTAAACCATTATTTTATCATAGATTATCTCTACTCGAAGACTCGAGAGGGTTAACATACATGCAAGTATTTTAAATTATATTTATTTTTTGCATTCACAATGCAATTTTTATTATTGAAAATGAAATATTAGAAAAAAAAACGACCCATCCTCCAAGTAGCTCCGCCTGGAATCGAACCCGGGATCTTTCACTGTCCGGGCGACTGCTCTGACCGCTGAGCTACGGAGTCGTTTATTTTATTTTTTATGATCTTGATTGTGCATCAAATATTTTCCCTATCACTTACCTACCTAGATGTATAGCATAGCGTGTTACTTTACTTACCTATTTTCCGACCGTAGGGTTACAGGTTGAAATATCAGATCAAATAAAAAGTAAGACGGGACGCCTTGAACTAAAAAGTGTAGCCTACAAAACGCCACGCTCGCTGTGTACATACACAGTTACACCCACAACACACATGTAACAAAAATACGCCATAACTTATCACAGTTATCACACAAAGTTAAAGTCAAAAAGCGGCTCACGCACACGCACACGTATGTACATAAAAAAGTGGCTTCACTTTTTAGTTCGGGGCGTTCCGTTTACGTTTTATTTGGTCCAAGTCTGAGGTTGAAATAAATAAACAGAAACTGAAATATTTTTGTTTTTATTTATGTAATTAACAAATCATACAAAAAGGAAGCAGGGGGTTCTATATGACCCTGGCGGCTTGCAACATTCTGGAAATAAGCAACGGCTAGCAGTGGCGGCTGCTCTTCTTATTGTTGGGAGTGTTACTTGTATATTTTCCTCAACAGTTCTTTGCTGGGTTATAGCTATATTTGGTTCTTCTCTAACAGGTTGTTCAGGTGATATTTGAGGGTAATTGTCTCTCATAGTTGATGGTCCAGCTTGAACCTCCATTTGATTTTGTTGTTGCTGTCGATTGACTGCTGCTCGCTGAGCTCGTAACCAGCACGGAATGCATACCTCATCCAGCGGTTGAAGCTAAAGTAAATAAATAGATTAATGTTTTAGTAAAATAATTTTATTTACTTAAATATTATAAACTAGCTTTCCACCTGCGACTACATACGCATGGAAATAGTTTTTAAGGCAATTTGGCCTACGCCTGCGACCTGCCTGCAGACCATTTTAATTGACCCCCTCATTGTATGATGGTTTGTACTACGAAGAGGTATCTCTAGTTCTGGACAGACGGACAAAGAGACTAAAATTCTAGAAGCAATATTGCAATGTTTATGTTTATGTTATTGTTATACTGTCTATCTGCAAAAAAACTTATGCAAACAATGTTGGGCTGTCACACCATAGTACTTGATTAAAGCTGTCACTGCAAGGTACCCGACAGTTTTCTTGCAGATAGATACGTGGCTTCGGACTATGTATTTTGGTGATTTCTTATGGGCAAACAGCTACTAAAAGTAAACTAAAAAAATGACATTCTTTTTGTATTCTATGTTTTTAAATTAAGTCTATAGCATTTTGCTTTTTGCAGGTGTAGATTAAAAATAAATAAATAACACTTACTTCCCGGGGTCGAATCCACTCTACAATGATATTTTGAATAAGAGTTTCCCTCTCGGACATCTCTGGTCTGAGAATTGTGCGACTACGTGTTCTTAAGATTGATCGACCACAGGCAGTACAAACATTATTATGGCCTCCCGCTTCTGGTAATTGCTCCATATTTCGGTTTATGAGCTCCCAGCATGCATGACAGATATAGTCTGTACTCAGCACCTGAAAATGATTTGATACATAATACAATTATTGTAAGCTTGTTATTTTAACATATTAATAATTAGTTTCATAAAGACTTTATAATATTTGAAGCTTCTGTTACTGCCTCTTATTAACTAGCCATTTAGAATAAAATTATTGAGCTCATTGTAATGAAAGGAGCCCTGAGCACTGAAAAAACTAAGAATACAGCAGTGCAAAGCTCCTGATAATATTCTTATAGCATCATAATATTTTATTATATAATTGATGGGTACATAAACTGTTATGATTAGGTTAGTCTTCTTGGACTCGCATTGGTGCACGTTAAACGCCCAAATAACGTTTTTTGTGTTGTTGAATATCTACTTACATCGCGTGGACAGACCCATCTCCTTATCCTCTCTATTGTTTGGTCACTTTCTTCTGATATGCGATGTCGTCTTATTCGATCAAGGCGTAACGAACAATGGATACACCGCATGGTTATTTTAAATATAAACCAAATCACTTGCAAATCAAAATCCAGGGGGCAATGCTGTTGTCAACGTCAAGGCAAGAATCAAGTCCATAAAACACGCGAAAATCCAATGAAATAAACCACTAACCACTTTGAACACAACGAACAGTAAACGTAACGAAACTGCAAATATGTGTCAAGTCAAATGACTGACTGACACTCACTCTGTCACTCATTTCATTGGTCAATGTCTGTCCTCTAAATAAGAAAAGCAAAAGAATCTATGTTTATACAGCCACTTCGTCAGCATCATGCTTTATACTTTATCTAAAATGCTTACCTACCGTATCTAATGATTTAAAAAGTATCAAAATATTAATTATTTTTTAATTAAATGCTAAGTACCTTCTTTGATGTACCTATCTAATGTACATTATGTAAATAAAAATGGCTTTGGTTTACATAACTACAGCGTTAACTGAAACGTATTTATGAAGTGTTTTATTCGTTTAGTTATTACACTATAGAAAGCGTTTTGTTCTGTAAATTATTTGCGATTTGAAAATAATTTATCTTTTTATTCCCTTCTTTAATAAATCAGGCGTTTGTAAAAGTTAATTGTAGGAGTTTAAATTAATTTAATTTTCATGTTTCTGAAAGTGTACGACTTCGTAAAATATTAGGGCGATTTTCGCCGGTCTCCTTTCGGCCTTTCTAACGATAACTTAGTAGGCAAAGCAGTTAGAATAGTGCCTTCGCTGTGCACGCGCCGTCTAGGGCGGCCGGCGGGCCCAGACCTGGAGGGGGGAAGGGGGAGTGGGGCATTCCTTCTAGCAGCCAATATTATACGGCCATAGTTAGCGCGCACTGATATTAAGAATTCCACAGTGCACAGATAAGTTTTGAACAGAAACTGAGAAGACATCAATAGCTATCTTAAGCAAATTTCGAAAAGAATGAATATTACTAATATTTTTTTGTATGTTTTGAAAACTCAAAAACGACTAGACCGATTTTAAAAAATTTTTCATTAGAAAGTTACATTTGTCCTACCTATGTTTTATTCCGATATTCCCACGGGAATGGGGGTACTACGCTATTAAAACCGCGGATAGCCACTAGTAGTTAATAATCGTATAAGCAAATCCTGCAAATTCCTATCAAAGAAATAACGCAGATATACGTCCATTAGGTTTACCTTGTCTTTAAAGTCTACGTATTATGCAAAAAAAATCAGCTTATAATCCATTAAATAATAAGTTAACTAGTAATAACTTTTTAAAGTATTCTTAATATCTGTAACTATTTAAATCAAATTTTAATCTAAACTTGCTTAATTTTGAAAGGTCCGTATTAGGAAAACTAATTTTAGCTTTGACTGACCAATGCTCAAAGTAACTTGTCGACGCGGATTAAGACTACGCCAGCAGCTAGTCTATAAGAACGTGCAAAATTAATGACGTTTTTAATTAGCAATAGTCTCTGAGCGATTTAAGCGGTCTGTGGCCCGAGATTGGAGCGAACGGCACAAAGTTGGTAATTGAAAAATCTTTCCGGTCTCTAGCACCGACCCCCTCCCCCCTCTCTGACACCCCCTCGCCCCTCCGGCCACTCCAACACTGAAATTAAACTATCTGGAGTCGCCTGTATGTAATTAACGTGAAGTAAAGCTCTGTGACACTGCTTAGGTTAGATAGTTTAAATTTCCTTAATTTTCATTAATTTTTTCTTGAGCTTCTATAGTTATTTGATTTTTACATCACTACATAGTATAAAACAAAGTCGCTTTCTCTTTCCCTATGTCCCTTTGTATGCTTAAATCTTTGAAACTACGCAACGGATTTTGATGCGTTTTTTTTAATAGATAGAGTGATTCAAGAGGAAAGTTTATAATGTACTTTTTATCCCGATATTCCCACGGGAACGGGAACCACGCGGGTGAAACCGCGGGCGGCCGCTAGTATTTAATAAAGAACATATTTCATCAAATGTAGTAAAAGGTTAGTAAAAATTCGAGCTATTGTACCAAAGGATACCGGTTAGTAAAACTCTTATTCTGTTACAAGGTAATCGTTAAACTTAATTAAAGGTGCTTGTCAATCAAAACATTTATCGTTTGTACGTGTAAGTATGAACATTAGAGTTTTATGTACTAATTGTGGAGAAGGAACGCAGTACCTATGTGATTGACGATTTATTTGTCCACTAAGTAGTTGCTAGTGTTATAACTAAATAATAACTACATCCTGGATGGCTCGCTAACGAGATCACGATATCCGTAAATATAATGTAGCCATCGGTTTATAACAAGAATCTAAACATCGCTATTAGAGTGAATAAACATATTAAGTGAAATGTAATTATACTTCACATTTTTATTATCTGCAAACACGTTAGATCTTAGCTTTGAGCATTACTTTCGCGTAAGTTGAGTAATACCTACTTATTTGCATAATATAATTATAAGGATAAGACCTTATACCCTCTCCCTGTTTACTGCAAATGTCTATTAAAAACTGACGTGTTATTCGCAAAGTTTTCAAGTCGGTATTCTATTACATATCATAGTCCCATTGAACTAAAATTTATACGCCTTTTTTCAATTAAAAGCGTAAATATATATAACATGCCTGTAAGTAACTATGTAACTGCGACTTGTCTAAGGCTTTCGATTGCGTGGAGCATCGGACGCTGCTGTTGAAGCTAAATCACTATGGTGTGAAGAATAATGCTCAAAATTTGTTAAATAATTAGTTAAAATTTGTTAAGTAACTGCGACTTGTCTAAGGCTTTCGATTGCGTGGAGCATCGGACGCTGCTGTTGAAGCTAAATCACTATGGTGTGAAGAATAATGCTCAAAATTTGTTATTGTCGTATCTCAGTTTCAGGACTCAGGCCGTTGACATTAATGGCGAAAAATCATCCGGCTGTCATGTTAAGATGGGCGTACCTCAAGGTTCAATTTTAGGGCCGTTCCTCTTTTTGGTTTATATAAATGATTTACCGTTCTTTGCAGAAAGATTTTGTGAGATTGTCTTGTTTGCGGATGATACCTCCTTGATTTTTAATATCGACAGGAATAAAACTCAGTTTGACGATGTAAATGAAGCACTCTCACAAATTCTTACTTGGTTTAATGTAAATAATCTAAAGCTTAATGCAAAGAAAACAAAGTGTGTCCAGTTTGCTTTGCCAAATGTACGTGATCAACCTATTAATATTAAAATTAATGATGAAAAATTGGATTTAGTAGATTCAACCGTTTTCTTGGGTGTAACTCTTGACGGGAAACTTCAATGGACCAAACATATCACGACGCTTGCTGGCAAACTTAGTTCAGCTGCATATGCTATTAGGAAAGTGAGACAGTTAACAGATGTCGAAACGGCTAGGATTGTGTATTTCAGTTATTTTCATAGTATCATGTCTTATGGTATTCTGTTATGGTGGACAGCAGCTGATATACAGACTATATTTATTTTACAAAAACGAGCTATAAGGGCGATTTATCAGCTAGGCTCCAGGACATCTCTCAGGGACAAATTCAAAGAGATTGGTATATTAACAGCTGCATCCCAATTTATATTTAATTGCATAGTTTTCGTTCGTTGCAATATAAATGAATATATCAAACATAGTGATTTGCACAACCGAAATACTAGAAATAAAAATAAACTTGTAATGCCTCGGTACAGGCTAGAGAAGGTTCATGGATCTTTCCTGGGTCTTGGGATACGCTTTTACAACAAAATTCCAGATGGTCTATTGGACTTGCCTATTGAAAAGTTTAAGATGCACATAAAAAATGGCCTCGTTAAAAAAGGATATTATACTGTTAACGATTACTTAAAGGACAAAACGGCTTGGTCATAATTTAATTTAATTTTTTTTATTGTATTGTGTACATTCTAGTATTTCGCATTTGTTTTTTTTTTTTAATTCGGCATTTAACACGGGTAGCTTAAGTATGTCATGCTCTCGTTAAACATTCCTGCGGTGGTGTCGTGTGAGTCGGGTCGTTACGTTCCCTAAAATATGGTTGAGCGAAGCGATGGCTGGCTCATGCGTCATGCTCGTGAACGGGTGCTGCCAGTGGGGTGGGTCTGCTCATGTCTACTTGTGTTAAAGGTGTTCGGGATATGGTTAATAATAGTATTATATTGATTTATGAGCGAGCTGGTGTGTCTCATAGTAATTTTGGTATCCGTGTCTTACAGTAACAGCAATTTTTCTAATAATTGTTTTATTTATTCAAAAATTCCTTTTATTTGTTAATACTTATAAATTTGAATATACAGCGCAGCTTGCAGTTTCCTTTTCATTAATCCTATCGTATAATACAATGTGAATAAGATTAAGATTAGTGTGTCCATTAAACTATTTGATTCCTTGTTTAGTTGAAAATTGTTTACTGTTTTAGGTAATAAGCAAAATTGTACTTAATTTAAGCGGCATTCTGTATTGTGATGGAAAGTAACCTTACTATTATGTGAAGGTCACTTTTCAAATTTGACGACTCTGTATAAGTTAAAACAGGGAGAAAAAAATAGCCCTTGGCGAGTTTCTTGCCGGTTCTTCTCGCTACAAGGTCTCCTGCCGTAGGATTTGCGAACCGATGGCGTAGCTTCATTGACGTTCATAAGTGTTGTTAAACAAACCTAAATTGAATAAACGATATTGAATTTTGAATTTTGAATTTTGAAAAAATTTTTATGGTAAACTTACATTTTACAGCTATCAAAGTGTACTCGTATAGGTATAATTTTATCTGAAAGTCGGTGCGCCATAAAGAGTTGCACTTTAATCACTCGCGCACTTTATGAAACTATTTTATGATTCCCTGCGATACTGCACCCCTCGTAAACCAGTTCATAACTTATATTAGAATTTTCATTCATTTGTAATTACTAATTCCACTTCATATACCTAGTTTGATTAATTTAGTAAATTTTTACATTTCAGCGTAACGTCTTTCTAATATTTTTAACATATTATAAATAATCATCACTACTACAAAATGTACAATTACACATAAATGACGTGGTAACTATTTAGTAATCTGTGCCCATAACCTACTCAACAATTTGTGTATTTAATTGGTAAAAGCCAAAAAAGGAATATTTCGTATCGTCTTTTTACGTAAGAAGTTTCCAAAAATCGATACCAAATCGGTCGGTGTCCGCAAAATCAACAATATAGTTGGGAATAGTGATGCGAGCTGCATCCGGCATAATTCTCGTCGCGTAGGGACATGCATGGGGCGCAGCGTTTGAGATACTAGCATGGCACACGAGTTTGCTTACCTAGTTATTTTATTTAATAATTTTTTAACACGCAAAATAGGATATAATTGTTGTTACTAAAAATATTTTCTTTGTAATAAAAAACATTTACGTATATTTTCGTAACAGAGGTTACCTTAAATTACAACTTTCCTCATGGTTCTATATTTCTGCAAAGGAAAATCATCACAATTCTGCCTCGCTTCAAGTTCCAGATATAAGCAAGTTTAAACAAATTATCAAATTCTTCAACATTGCTTTGCTACATTAGTATAGATAAAGCGTTACTTCTAACAAAACCATATGCAAACAGTTTTTTTTCACTTTCACGCATTATTTTCTACTAGCTTTCCGCCCGCGGCTTCGCCCACGTGGACTTCACGACGTTATCCCG
The DNA here is from genome assembly GCA_949710035.1 of Crambus lathoniellus. Classification (NCBI taxonomy): domain Eukaryota; kingdom Metazoa; phylum Arthropoda; class Insecta; order Lepidoptera; family Crambidae; genus Crambus; species Crambus lathoniellus. The sequence goes on along the minus strand of OX453306.1, from coordinate 31,431,691 downwards.
CGGGAATGTGATATTTTTCCGGGATAAAAAGTAGCCTATGTTTCTCTCCAAGCTACAAAGTATCTGTGTCCCAAATTTTAGCCAAATCCGTTCAGCCGTTTTGGCGTGATTGAGTAACAAATATACAAACATCTAAACTTTCACATTTATAATATTAGTAGGAAGTAGAATTCATAACATTTTGTTTCCACTAAAAACAAACCAACTTAAAAATAAATGCCAAGTGTAGGTACACCCCAACAGACAAATTCTACCCCTGTACGTACCTACATGTGTGCTGTATTGTAGGCGCTGCCCCTCTCACACGCGCCGCATACATTAGACCGGTATTTGCATAAGCTGATGAGAGCGCTCATTACGAGGGGCCGCATCCCCCGCAGACCGAGGGGACCTGATTAAAACTTCTTATTTATCTTACTGCTACACGCCACGGCAACGATATTAGGGATTTAGTATTTCGATTAAATATATAAGTGTTGTCAAACAGGAAATTATTATTCTTCAAGAAATATAACGCTATTAAAGTTTATTGTTTTCTATTTTAAAATTTCGAATCTTACTTCTAAAATTCCTCAAATTAACATTAGTCAAAGTTAGTTTAGCCAGTACGTGTCTTTGATATGACAAAAACACAAAATTATCACTTAAAAAATGCCTACCTTTGAACAGCTGTATCTCTGCAACCAATGGACCTAGAGTGCTGGGGTTCAAATTGTAGTAAATTTAGTTGCTTTATTATTTTATAAAGCAACCATACTTGAAAACGCTTCCTTAGTGTAGGTTTTTCGAAAAAACTGAAACAAGTGCCAAAATTTCGCAGTTTTACGAGCACCGTGGGGTTAGCATAGGGTTTTCAGGGTTGCAAACTTGGGTGAGTTGCGAGTTTGCGATCTTTGTCGTTTTTTGTGTCGATATTGACTGGACTAATTGTAGATTTTAAGTTCTTAGATCTATCTCCTACTTGTACATAACAAATACCTGTGGTCTTTGCACTGATGCAGTGTAAGATAAATTACATTACAAATGTTCTAGTAGATACCTACTTCTCTGTGCAATACAAATATGGGGTTGTACCATAGGTTGCGTCTCTTACGGGTAGTCCCAATAACCTATGCTCAGAAAGAAATAGGTACGCCTATTTTGGTTATGTAGCTCAGCAAGAGTAAGTAAGTTTTTTGTTAAAAATAGCTCGTGATAGTTTTAGGAATAATGATAATAGAAAAAGAAACACTAACGTCATTTACGGACGGGAGTAGATTTTCGGATAAAAAAATTAATGAGGACAGATTAATAGGATCGGTCGTGTCGTAATTAACGTAAAATGTCCAATGTAGTACTTTTTTGAACGATACATCCATATTATACTTATATTTCTTTTCCTACTATTACTCTGTCTATGCTGTCCGTTTGTGGAACGCGCTTCCAGAAGGTATCAGAAAGGCTCAGACTCTAAAATCCTTTGGAGATCAAGTTAGAAGTCATTTCCTCTCCCTTACTCATTAAAGTTTAAGTATTATCTTCTTTTTCTCTATTATCTTCTTTTTCTATCTTCTTTTTCTCTTATTCTATCCTTTTTATGCACCCTCTCCCCTCTGTTTTTTTTATTTATATTTTCTTGCATCCAAGGTTGCCTGGAAGAGATTGCTATATAGCAATAAGGCCGTCTGTTATCTGTTTTCTCATTACTATTTGTCTCTTTGTGTTATTGTTTCTTTCTTTGTGTGCAAGTTTTTTTTTTATTATAAATGTGAAAGTGTGACATAATTTTTGGAATGGGGATAGTTTGGTGGCTGGAGAGTGACATAGGCTACTTTTTATTCCGGAAAAATATCACAATCCCGCGGGATTGTATGAAATATCGTATTTAACTGACATTAATTCCATTTCCACTTCCAAAGAGTATGTAATCACTGTCGTTTTAGCCGCTTTGGATTACTTTTGATATGTGTGACGTTTGTGGCAGGCAGCAGATTTTATTACCTGTAGGTGAAACGAAGTTCACCTGCGCCCCAATCGCGGTAATCTTATGACGCATTAGTCAAGGGTGCGTGCAGTTGACGTTCACGCGACGTGCAATCCCGTTTTTGATAACGCGCGGCTTTGACAGTGCGACAACGTTTTCTGTTCCGGCGATAGTCTTTGGAACTAATATAGTTTTCATACGGCAATCTATTTTGACAGCTAATTTCGTATTGCAAGTGGCTCCTCTGTCACGGATGTCACCGGACCAGACAGGATTGTGGGACTAGAGGTTTGCATGATGTGTGCATCGTTATGTCATTACGGCAATACGAAGTCAAACGTCAAGACGCAAACGTGATCAAGACGCGCTGCATAGAATTACCGCGAACGGGGCGCTGGTCCACTAGTTTTACTCTAAGTTTACGCTATTGTATCAGACACATCTCAGATGCGTGCACAGCGTCCGGCGGCTGACACGCGTGACGTTATTGGCATCCGTCGATTGTTTCTCTGCAGCGTGCATTCCTCCCCCTCCCCCCCCCCCCCGCCTCCACCCCCGGCGTCCCCGGGGTCCGGCGGACCCGTAACGATCGCCAACACGCCGCGCGTACCGTAGGTCAAGTGGACCACAAAATTATCACCGGCAACATTTACTTACAACATGACATGCGTGAAGGTTCGGAGTTTTTGAGAAAAACTCAGACACGATTCGCTTTTTAACCGACTTCTAAATCAAAAAGGAGGAGGGTTCTCTATTCGTCTGTATGTATGTCTTTTTTTTTTGTTTTTGTGTATGTCCACCGATTACTCGAAGGCGGATGGACCGATTGAAATGGTTGAAACGTTATTACATCAAGTTGGTTTCCAAGTTGGTCCTATTTTTTGAAATTTTGAAATCGGTTCAGTAGTTTTCAGGAAATCTTGAAAATACTGTCGTTTTCGTTACCACTTTATGTGAATTTAACACGTATCTTTAGGCATAACTCCTTTGTTTATTAACCGATTTAGATGAGTTATTTTAATTTTTAGTTTTTTGCATTCACAATGCAATTTTTATGACTGAAAAATGGAAAATGAAGTATTTAGATCCATCGGAGCTGATTGTGAGACGGGTCGATTTTTTCTAAATACTTCATTTTCCATTTTTCGATTTAGATGATTCTTGTTTTGTTAAAAAGAAGATACCTCAAGATATTTTAACCGACTTCAAAAAAGGAGGTTTTCAGTTTGATCATTATTCTTGCAATTGGAAAATTTACACATTGTAATCACATTAAAATATGAATAGAAAGAAGTAACTTTCATTATTCTATAAATTCAGTGAGATTTCAAAGCTCTTTGAAGTCTTTTAGCCAGTTCTGTTACAATACTAGACTGAGAATCAATTTAATAATCCTACTTATGTTTGTTACTTTTTCACGCAAAAACTACTTAACGGATTTGGTTGCAATTGGGCATACGGTTAGTAGATAGCCTGGACTAAAACATAGGATATATATTCCCACAGGAATGGGAACCACGCGGGTGAAACCGCGGGCGGCCGCTATTAGTTTATTATAACTCAGTGCTTTTATGAGTGTTACAACTTGTACTTTTAGTTGCAACTGCGTACGTATGGTTCATAGTTCGAAGTCGAAACCGAATATTTCTTATTCTTTTTTACAAAGTTGATGGTCAGACACGGGTATAGAAATAGAAATAGGGGTCGTCCACCAGCAAGATTGGTCGACGATATTGTCAAGACCGCGGGGTGCACATGGCTGAGAATTGCTCAGAACCGTAGCCACTGCCATAAATTAGCAGTGGGTCGAGAAAGGCTGATAATGATGATGGTCAGAAAAAAAGCAAGTGGATTTAAGTTTTAAATTATGATAGCTACTGAAAAATCTCTATGATGAAGGCAGTGTGCACAGAAAAACAGAGATTGGAAACTGACTAATCCGTGCCGGCGGGCGCTGGGCCGGGTGCCGAGTGCCGGGTGCCGGGTGCCGGGTACCGGGCGTGAGGCCGGAGTCCGTTAAGGCCGATAAGGATGTTATTAACGGGCGACAGTTTACGGGCCGCGCCGCCGCTATCTAGCCCCAATATGGCCGATCAGCCCAATCGGGTTGGTAGGACGATGGCTCTGTTACACCTATTCACCGCATCAGCTGAATAACTAATGCATTCTTACAAATAATGTAAAACAAAGCTGTTAAAATCTCAGTGGACCTAAAGTTTTATTGTTGAGTTTTGAATTAAATTGAAATTTAGATTACTTTTAAGCGACTTTTGTGTAAAATATTTCGCAAGAAGTTAGATAAGTATTATAATTCAACTAAACTTTAATGTTAAGTTCTAAGAATCTGACTTTAAAATTAAAAGTGTCATCTTTATGAAATGAAATTTTTCTAAAGGGCTCTACAATATTGATTTACGTCTCAAAACAGATGATGTTAACTAGGTAGCACATACTACTAACAACAAATAATATTTTTTGTTTGTCTGTGTCTTAATATTAAACTAAATCAACAAACAAAGGCTTACTCAGGACAAGCTTTTATTTTGTTTTTTATTCACAACGGGGTAGCACTTAGCCTTCATCACACCTGATTTTAAGTGGTGATAAGGTTGAAGGTAAAAGCGCACTACTTCCGGAATCCTCGATCACTGTGGAACTGGCTATCTTATCTCTAAGTGCCGGAACACAATAATGCTAAAAACATCATTGTTATGGCGTCAGACTTAGATAAAACGGTGGTAGCTAGCCAAGTGGACTAGGAACAAGTCCTACCATCAACCAAACTGAATACAATACGCACCCCCACTGGGAATCGAACCTGGGATCTCTTGGTTTGAAATCAGTGGTATGAACCACTAGACCACAGAGGCGGTTCGCGGTTTTGCGGAAAGTGTTGCGAATTAACTGGAGATAGCACAAACATGGTAATGGATAAACCCAAAACCTCATATGTGGTTATTGTCCTCATGAAATTGAACAACTTTTACTATGGGGCCAACTCTGCAACTCAACAAAAAAAATCAGCTGTTGCATTCATTTTGGTCGAGTAGATATTGACAATTTGTAAGAAACAGCAGTTTTTATTTTGTTGAGTTGCAGAGTTGGCCCTACAGTAAAAGTTGTTCATATTCATGAGCACAATCACCACCTAAGAGGTTTTGGGTTTATTCATTAACACGTTGTATACAGTGAAATAAAACTATACCTATTATCACCGGAAATAGCCGCCAGGTAACTACGGGGTAGCAATAATTAGGCGGTGGCTTAGCCGCAATTCGGCTCTATAACAGACAATCGCGCCCCCTATACTGCCGGCACCAGCGACGACGATGAAAATTAACCGAACTGCCGATTGCCGTGTGCTGTGATTGCCCATACGCTCGTCCCGCTTGATGTACGGACGGCGCGGCTAATTAACACAGTACGGGCGTTTGTGCACTACCACTGAATTTTACCGATCCGGAAAAAATCGGATGCTTGTATTTTAATAATTAATCATTTATATTAGTAATTAATTAAATACAAGCATCCGTTTTTTTCCGGATCGGTAAAATTCAGTGGTAGTGCACAAACGCCCTACCACAGTTTAATCAATCTTTCTCCCTCATTTCTGAGGTATTCCTCGAAGCGCTCCTATTTTGGATCGCTCCCAACGAAGCGCCCCATAACTATTCCTCGAAGCGCTCCTTTTAATAACTGCTAATGAAAGGAGCGCTTCAGAATTAAAAATATTAATTTTTTATTCCTTGAAGCGGCCCTATGTTTAACTTTTGAATAATAATAAATAATAAATAAATAAAATATGCTTTATTTTCTCCACAATAATAAAGTTACAGTTAAAGTTTTGTTGTATACATATTTTAAGTTAATATTAGTATTGTGGAGACTGGTGCCCGTACTAAGGTTACGACCCGTTTTACAGGTCACCAGGCCTCCATACCCCGGAATTACTTTGGTGTAAATAATATTATATACAATGCTTACCCTAGAGTACATCATTAGCACATGAGAAAACAGTAAGCCTTAAACAGCGTAAAACATTAAACATTAACTTACCTAACCAAAATTTTAACCTTTCACACTGATTAGTGCAATTAGTTTAATTTGATATACTTACTTAAATATTTTCTTATACTGTATAGGTAATCACTTAAACTAATAATAATAATTATTGTTCATATCATGAAAAAATGTATATTACATACTAAATAAGTAAATCATAATAATAAATAGGTTAGATTTTAGTTATGTGAACAACAAAAGTGGGTGTATTTTAATTTTTTAAAGTAAAATATAATAAATGTACGTATTGCTTTTCAGAAAAATATGATCGACACAACCATTTTTATAAATAAATAAGATAAAGCAATGATTCTTTAGAGTTAAGACTACTTGAGGGTACTCCGTGAGCGTAGATTGGTTTGTAAATAGTGATCTGGGCTAGCAGCATCGCGTGAATTTGAATTAGTGCAAGTGCAAGTTAAAATGTTAAATGATTAATAAAAAATATATTGGATAGTAGAGAAAAACTGCCAGGAGTACAGAATCTATAAGGAGCTAATTTTTTATTTAATTTTTATAAATTCTCAAGATGATTTAAAGGGCTTTAAAATTAACTTTCAAATTAGCTTCTGTAGTCTATGTTGTCAACGTAGGAGCGCTTCGAGGAATAAAATTTCAATATGTTTAATTGTGAAGCGCTCCTTTTATTAGCAGTTATTAAAAGGAGCGCTTCGAGGAATAGTTTTGGGGCGCTTCGTTGGGAGCGCTCCAAAATGGGAGCGCTTCGAGGAATACCTCATCTTTCTATAGTTGCTTATTCTGTGACAGTACTATGTGACTGGCTATAAATACTAGCTAACAGCTAAAAAGATAAAGCCCATTCCTCGCATCAATTTCAAAGCATTTACCTATTCCTTTTGTCATTACCGTAGATGCTTCGATCGTAATTACTTATTCCAGTCACGTTCCAATCTCTCATCTGCTATTTCCAAGAAATTTTGAAATACTATCGAGCATTTCCAGTCATACGATCGTATCAAGCGAACATCATCGAGGGACCTTAAACTCTTAAAGTGCTCCCCAATCTAAAGAGAAATCGAAAGGTAAATTATTCATAAGTGTAGTGGCGGTGTGAGTGCGAGGCTAGTTCGCAACAAAGTAGCGGTGCGGGGCGCGGGGGGGCGCTGCAGCCCGTCGCCATGGCAACCGCCCCCGCCTAATCAATTGCAGAAATATGTACGAGCTATTACCACCTTAACTAGACCCTCACACCCCCGAGCGCTTACTGAGATCCTCGTTTGCTCCGCGCCGGAGAATGTACCACCAGGGGTCTGGTTATACTAGCCGCTTGCACTGTAGAACGCGCGGCGACATTACACACATTTAGGAAGCGAAGAAAAGACGTATAGAGCTCACTATTGACGTCGTTAGCTATATTGTGCCCTATACGATCTAACTATCTTCTATGGATATGAAGCGAATGGAACTATTGAATAAAAATAAGCTTACAACGTAAAACAAGCTAAACAAAAACTAGTGTTCACAACATTCAAAATTTAAAGAAACAGAAGCCGGATAAAACCATAAACCTACCTTGAGCTCCTCGTAGCTCGTAGCGGTCTACGCCACTCGTAGCAGGCTCGTAGCATTTGATTGCTTCGCTCTGAAAAAAGTTTAAGGTTATTTTACATTATTTTTAATTTAATACGTATCTTTAGGCATAACTCCTTTGTTTATAAACCGATTTAGATGATTCTTGTTTTGTTAAAAAGGGGATACCTCAAGGTATTTTAACCGACTTCGAAAAAGGAGGTTTTGAGTTTGATCACATACTTATTTACCAGAAAACACGTAAATTGCCTGCACGATGCACTAAAAAGAGTGAAATAAAAATTATTTTTATAAAAAAATAAAACCGCCTTCAAAAAAACCACATCAAAAAAGTAAGAAATAATTCCTCACCAAATAAATAACGTAAGTACTTTGAAGTCGGGCAGGTTTTAACAAAAACAACAAAAAATTGTACATGTTTCACGCCCGACTTCAAAGTACTTACGTTATTTATTTGGTGAGGAATTATTTCTTACTTTTTTGATGTGGTTTTTTTTTTGGTTTTTAAGATGACGAACCTTGTTTTTTTAAACTTCTTTAAAATTAATGTGATCTGTGTGGTAAAATTGGAATTGAGCGGTGTTTTGCAGAAAACGACCAACGCCAAAAACACAGTTTCGAGATATAAGCAGTTTAAGGTTTTTTTGTTCATGCTTGAAGTTTATTGTAAAAATTGTTATAAATTGGATCAAAATTGTTAAAATGCTATCTTAGCTATTAAATAAACAATTTTTTAATACTGTAATAATTTGGTAAACTATAGAAATATCGCATTTATTTATGGTCGTTTTCAACTAATTTACTGTTTCTTGCATTTACATTTTCGCAGAATGAGACCAAATGGGATGGTCTCGTTTTGCATAATAAAATTTCAAAGATCAGAAATAAACTGAATGATACCAATTCAATTGTTATATTTTGCAAAATATATTATTAATCTTGAAATGATTAAATTATTCAGTTTCTAATATCAATCAATCTAATATCCAGTTCGGGAATATTGTAGCCCTCAACAAGTTCATTGGAATCAGTGCCTGCATGAAGACTTAAAAAGATTTCTTGGCAATCCGTAGGTATCATCATCATCATATCAGCCGAACGACGCCCACTGCTGGGCATAGGCCTCCCCCAAGATCTTCACAACGTTCGGTCCTGCGCTGCCCGCGTCCAGCGGCTTTCCGTGACCTTGACTAGATCGCCGGTCCACCATGTAGGGGGCCTGCCCACGGAGCGTCTCGTCTGGAAAACGGTCGCCATTCGAGAACCTTTCCGATCGGTTCTCCACGCTACCTATGTGTCTCGCCCACTGCCACTTCAACGATGCAATCCTTCGAGCAATGTCGGTTGTTTTGGTTCTCCAGCGGATCTCATCATTTCTGATTCGGTCGAACAGTGAAATACCAAGCATCGGTCTCTCCATTGCTCGCTGGGTGACCTTAAGCCTTCTTATGAGACCCATAGTAAAATACCACTTTTACAATCTCTCTTCTATAGGTCATTACTGGCAACACACACTGGTCAAAGACTTTGAGGTATTTCAGACGCGAATATATGCAGGAGCTTCCCGAACGCTGCCCATTCGAGCTGGATTCGACGAGTGATCTCTTTCTCGAAGCTGGACTTACCTATTTGGACCGTCTGTCCCAGGTAAACATAGTGGTCAACAACTTCGAGTGTATTGTATCTAACATTAACTGGAGCGGTTACAACATGGGCATTGGACATGATTTTCGTCTTATCTATGTTCATCTTAAGACACACTTTTTGAGAAGGTTTACTGAGATCTTCGAGCATTGTGTTCAGGTCTTCTAAAGACTCAGCCATAAGAAGTACATAATCGGCAAACCGTAGGTGTATTAGGTACTCGATGTTGATGTTGATGCCGCATCCTTTCCAGTCCAGACGCTTAAAAATATCCTCCAAAGCAGCAGTGAACACTTTCGGAGAAATAACGTCTCCCCGTCTCACTCCTCGATGTAGTTAGATAGGATTAGAGCTCTGGTTCTGTAATCGGATAGACGTGGTGGCGTTTTGGTATAAGTACCTTAGCACCTCATTGTACCTGTAGTCTGTTTGGCACTTCTAGAGAGACTGCAGCACGACCCGTCTCAATCGAATCAAAGGCTTTCTCATAGTCAACAAATGCCAAGCAAAGTGGCAAGTTGTACTCTTCGGTCTTCTGTATAACTAGCCGCAGTATATGAGTGTGGTCTATGGTACTATATACTTTCCAGAACCCGGCTTGTTCGGTAGGTTGGAAGTCGTCGAACCTGCGATTTGCAATGACTCTCGAAAACAACTTATAGTTATGGCTCAGAAGTGAGATAGGTTTGTAGTTCTTCAAGATTCTTATCACCTTTCTTGAAAAAAAAATACATTACATCGTTTCTGCCCCATGCCTTTGGCGTTTAGCCCTCGAGGATGACTGAATTGAAAAGCTTCTGGAGAACCTTAAGTATCGGCTTTCCATCCGCACTCAGAAGCTCTGTTGTGATTCCGTCATCGCCCGCAGCCTTGTTGTTTTTAAGCTGCCTGAGAGCCATTCTAATCTCGTAAAGGCTGATGTTCAGGATATCTTCTGTGTCGGGTAAGCTTGGGTCTAGTTGTTGAACACCTGTTGAAAGCAAGACTAAAGCTTGCTTTCAACAGGTGTTTGCGTGGAATATAAATGTCCATAGAAACTCTCAATCTCCCTCAGGATTTTAGGTGTAGACGAAATGATGCTACCTTCCTCAGTTTTCAGTCTCGTTGCGAGCTTTTGTTCCGCTCAATATCAAGTATCAGATACTAAAGTAGACAACTACAAAAAATCTCTTAGTTCGGTGTGCCTCCTAGCATAGGCCTTCTCCAACGACTTCCATTGTTGCCTGTCTTGGGCAACCCTTCTCTAGTTAGGACCTGCTGTCAACTTTAGGTCATCTTCCCACCTCGTATGTTGTCAAAGACTTAGATATCTGTATATTGAGCTTCCAATAACGATGAGCATCCGCTGAGTTCTGTAGTTTCATTTCGTGTCTCTGATCCATGAGTTAGAGAGCCTGGCTAGAGAGTTTCTTTAATTTGGTACGGTGGGTTTCAAAGTACTTTGACCCTACCTTACGGACAGTATTCACAACATTTTTCAAGCTTGACGTTGATATTCAATGTGCCTCTGACCATACGGTGATCGCTTACTTTCATAACAGCGTTGATCACAACGACATCATTGAATTAAAATCAATCTCTTTTTTACTTTTTTACTTCACCGTCCGGACTGATCCAGGTCAATTTGCCGCTTACGGGCTTTCTGAAGAAGGAGTTCATCATAATATAGAGGTTCTCCCTCTCCATAAAGTCTTCTAGCATCTGGCCTTTTTCAATCCAAATTGCCCCGCTATCAACTCATCACCGTAGCGTTGCCCTAACTTCGCATTGAAAATTCCCATCACAACCGTGTAGTGGGTTTCATAGCTATGTATTGGCTTTAGAGATCTCCTCATACATAGCCTCCACTTTGACATCGTCGTGTTGAGGTCAGAGCGTAGACCTGATGACATTCAGCGAATACCGTTTCGATATGCTGAGTATCAGGCACGCTACCCTGCTCGACACACTTCCGATGGTAATCACGTTGTTGACAAGGGACTTGTGGACAATGAACCTGACACCACCAATGGACTGTTGGTCGCCCTCCCGGTGGTATAGTAAGTTACCGGATTGCAGGATAATCGAGGCCTCCTCCTCTCTGCGGACTTCAGATAACCCAATGATATCCCAATGTAACTAAGGTACTAATTGCCTCTTCCAACTCCACGAGCTTCGCTTCGAGCTCCAATGTGCGCATGTTGTAGGTTGCCAGATCGAGTCGTCGGTGTTGGTAGCCGGATCCTACCCGGGGATTCTTAGCACCCCCTGCCCCACCGTTACCATAGCTTATTAAGCAGTTCGACCTCTGTCGCCTTTTACTACACTCACGGGAAGAGAGGGGGTGCTATTATTTTTATGTGCCGGCACTATACGCCACTATCCGTTGGTATAACTGGTAGTAAATAACTAAAATAGACCACACCGAATCTCGGTCTCAGTCTAAAAATGATTATGAATTTTGCAGGAAGCGACCACTGCAATGGTCGTTTTCTGCAAATTAGTAAGTTTTTGGATCATATGTATTTGCTGAAAGCAGCCAAGTCAGTTGGTCGCTTTCTGCTTTTTAAAGAATCTGCTTAAACTTGAACATCAATGGTCTGGGCTTGGTCGCGTTTAACATATAAATGTGCGATACTGGTGTATGGTCTCATTTGACAAATTATTATCTTGAGTTTGACAGGTGCTAGGAGTTCGCATGTTTTTGGACATTGTAGATCAAAATAAATCTTAAGCAATGGGTATCATAACTCATTTTAGCAAAAATGGCCGTTGGTCGCTTTCTGCAAAACACCGCTCAATTTTAAAACTCAAATCATTGCTGTATTAAGGATTCGAATCAAAATTGGAGTTACCAACCTTTCACATTTTTAAATAATTTGTGATATTTCTCTTCTTGAAGGTGGACACTGCTTTGTGAAGGCTGGTACTCCTGAAACATAAATTTTACCGTGTAAATATTTATTTAATAGCTTTCAATCAGTTAAATTTGATGCGAACCTACCTCTTCTTGATAGAAATTTCTTCATTATCCTTGAACGCCGATGCCAAGTCACCTAAAAGAAAATCATATACATAAGTACCTACATTTTATTAACTTTGAATAAATAAAATAATACTAAAACTCCTTCCAATTCATGACAATAATATCGTTACCTTAGTGATGAATATTTAAGAGGAGTATTCGTTTTTGCTGAGCATTAGTAGTAACCCTTTGTGTTTGTGTAGTGAGAGCAGTCATCTGTGAACAAAATTAAAAGTGAATTAATATCAATCGAATCTAATGCGTAGTTAGTTTATAAACGTCCTGTTGAAGCGTACATTTCGATTTAGTTCTATAATATGCATGTGTGGATCACTTCTGAACCATGTAATACCGCCATATAATCTGCTTTTCTATTTGGACGAATCAACCAAATTGAACAATGTAAACGTAAAAGTGATTCATTCAATGGCAATGTTTTACCACATTCAATCGCGTTGAAAGACCCACTTTTGAAAGTTGAACGTGTAAACATAAAAGTTGAATGATTCACTAGTTGTTCATCCTCAATGTGCTACCTGATTGGTAGACATTTTCAAGCAATGCGAATTGATTGGCTCTCTTTATAATTTTGATAGTTCACTTTTAAGATACGTGTAAACAGCAGTATTTTCACTTATGCGCCTCCAAAGTGAATCAATTTGGCTGAACCGTGTAATATCGGCATTATTATATGAAGTTACATGGTATAGTTTAAATATGAGTGCATACGACAGGAGGAGGGGTGATGGAAGGCAGAGCAGAGCCTCCACAAGGATCCCCCTACCCCCTCCCCAAGCGTCCGCCTGCTGCACTCCGATGATATTTCTCATATTACCCGCAATTAATTGATAATGCGCCCCACGGCCGCGACCAATAACGCCGCTACACCTGCTACTGAAGGCTACGATTAACATCCCTTATTGCTCCACTATTAATCGTTTATTTAATTCGTGCGCAGCCGCCCGCGAAATTAATTATACCCACTAATTGCGTACCGCCCGCTCCGATGAATACCTAGCGGGGCCGCGCGCCATTTGGGCGACCCTCTAAACTAAAACAACTCTAAAAGACGCCCACACTCCATTACTCGATTTAAAAATCATATTCAAAACCGCCGCTAGGGCTCGAGCCCATTCTTCGACCCTTACACGAATAAATTCCATCGAAGCGCAATAATAATAAAAAAATGTCGAGAGCTTGTCGCGTGCAAAAGACGTGCGGTCACGCGCCCCCCGCCCGCCACCCCCTACCCTCGCACGAATATAATATGCATTATGCGAAATCCGTAACTCTTATGCCCAGTCTGGAGAATACCTCCACCGAGGGTGGCGGCAGGCGACTCTACACCTTATTGCTGGTGAGGTAAGGCGGGTGTCGCGCGCGGGCGGGGAAGCGGCGGAGGCACGTAGCCGCGCGGCTCTCGGAGGGCTGCACTCTCGAGATAACGCCGGGTATTAATCATAGAATTATCGGCCGGTGGCGGCGTCTTTGTTATGACACCGCGTTATTGCAGTTTTTTCTCCATCTACCCTCGCGCGATAAACGACGAGAGTGAATTTTCCGGGACAGATGTTTTAGTAATCTCGCAGATATCCCGCCCCAATAAAACATTCAATGTTATCGCGATGTGACGACTGGAGGAGCGCGATAAAGACATAAAACTTCCAAATGTATTTCAATGTATGGAACGACCCTCATCACGGGTGCCCTGATCAGCAGCGATGTTATCTCAGAAGTATTCACATGATCCGCCTATATACCACCTAAATGTTGTACGTAGTTTAGCTTAGGTAGACTATAAACGCTATCAGAAGGTAGTTGGATACATAGACTAGTGAGCTGCCAGCGGCTTTATAAAGGGCATTCATGAAATACCTCAACAGGAGGAACCAGAGTCGATTTATCACGTGACGAGCAGTTTACTGTGAGCCATTCAAAGTGGCAGTGGCTGGAGCCCTGAAAGGCAACCGGGGATGACTGGCGGCAGCGGAGCATACCTATCGGGCGACAAGCCACCCGCCAATTTGTGTATGATTAATGGCGAATCCGCCCGCCCGAGGGACCGCTTCAAACTATGAAACTCGCACACGCCATTCAACTTGCCCGCCACTGGGAAACCGAAATATGGAAAGTTTTATTCCCTTCTTTGCCGTGTAAAAATGAGAATCATTGCGAGAATAAATGAGAAATAGGTTACTGAAACAGTAACACCAATGGTGCAAAGATGGGCCAACGATATCATCTACCTGTGACACTCTTGGCGTCGAGCCAATTTTCTATTATGACTCACTTTTAGACGTGGTATAATATAAGATCTTTGTCGCTTTTGTATCAGTTATAGTCGCAATACCTACCTACACTTAATAAGACATTCTGGTACATAATGACTGACATAACCAAATAGCCTAAGCAGCAAAGATGATTTTTTTTAAATAAAAATTATATGCAATGCAATCGACGTCATAGTTCAGAGATCGTTTGATTGTACATAAAACGTTTCCTTTTTTTCTTCTACTTATTTACACTTACAACATTGACTCATTTAGTAAATTTTTAATGCATTTGAAATGTTCATATTCGACTCTTAGTTGTGGCATATTCATCATGACAAATAACATTTTTACGACATGCTAAATTAACTGCGAAAAATCTTCCTCATCCCAAAAGTATTCGCTCGTGCTTTAAGCGCAGGTCCCCCGTCGGTGGATCATTTTTCACGTTTCATGAAGCGAGCGGTGCGGCAGCGGCGACTGGATTAAAATACATTTTGCGCCGGTGATGGATGGCGCGAGAGGGAAAGGGTTGCTCCCTCCACCGTCCCTCCCCCTCTGCCCCGCAGCAACCCCTCCTCCTACTCAAATGAACGAGCAGACAATGGAGGTAGTTTCGTGCTCATATGATATGAATGGGTAATTTTGTTTTAGAATGTTTTAACGCGTCCAGTGTAATGTTTTTATCAGTTTAATTATTTCATGTTAAATAGAAAGCTGGCTGGTAGAGAGGACTCTGCGGGAGAAATCATTACAATAATTAACTGTATTACAAAGTACCTACAAGGGGATGGTAAACAGACATTTGGTGGCGACGACACATTATAGCTTTGTTATCCAACAAAACATACTGAAATCCTACGCCGCAACCTAAAACATATCTGAAAAAATACTTCAGACAAACACGGCGTAAGTGAAAGCAAATAGGCAGTCAGTGGGCCTCATATTTGACTTGTATAGTTTGCCAAAAAAACGGCCGCTACCGTAGCCAACGCCCAAGTGCCAACGGTGGGCGGACAAAGAAGGCTCTACTGTTTTATACTGGCGACTAAGCGATGGAAATAAATATTTGTATCGTGTAAATATGGGTATTAATGTTTAACCGCTACCGCTGTACTGCTCACGTAATGAGCGGTACAACCATAAATTTAATAGCGGTCAAACTATACATAACTGCATACTAAACACATAATGAGTACTTATATTCTTTTATTTCAGCCGGAAAAGTATCAATCTATGTTATTAACTAAGAAAAAAAATCGGTATGACTGTAAAGTAGGTACTTACACAAAGTAAAAAAAAATAATCAATAAATTCATTTAAGAAACTTTTGACCTTATTGAGGTACATAAGACATAGCCACCATCCCTTATTACATAACTGTAGAAGTCCCCTTTTTTAATTTTTAAATGCCACATTTGAAATAGTACGTTGGTCGTATATGTGTCGGGAATTTTCTGTTTTTAACGTCTTTGAATTGGACCATGACATTTTGGTAGACATTCGCCAGAAAGTCATACATAAACGACGAACAGACACGCGTGTCAAACTGCCGGATATTTAATTTCCTCCATTAGCGTCCGTTACACGATGACAAATCTTGCCAACGACACTTTTGCACTGATTTACAATGTCACCGATTGGAAAAGAAATTAGATTACTGTATATTTTTAAAGTTCCGATCAAAGCCTATACGATCTATCCTTTATTATTAGCATAGTGGATTCATTCTAGACTTTACTTTTTAGTTCAGCTGCATATTTCCTTTTTTCTTTACTAAATAGTAGATTTTACAACAAGTGCATAAAACGTACCATTTTACCCGAGACGTATATATCTCGTCAATTCGAGGGTAAAATGGGTTTTATCTACGAGTTATACACTCTGCTTTTCACTTCGAGTGTGAGGAAAACAAATAACAATATTGCAAAAAATAAAAAATAAAGACTTCGCCATATTGGCGGGAAGACTTTCTTTTTTTTTTATACGTAGCAGTGGCAGCACAGTGACTTTGGCATAGATCGTAGTCCATAATGGTCTTGAAATACTTATTTCTTACAAAACTCATTAATTTTGCCTAGTTTTATTAATTTAGTAAGTAATTTAACATGGATTGTGTACGAAATTAAAGAAAAAATTAAATTACAAGTTTATTTAACGAAGTTTAATTGCGTGCGTGACTGTTTACGTGACGACCTTTGTCTTAGACTCTGAGACTTAGACGAAGATTTTACTTTATGCACTAGAGCATAAAAAGCGATTTTATGCAGCCTATACCCAACATAAACACGAACTTTACGAGCATGAGAAGTGAAAAAGCCTTTTTTACTAAATCCATAGTAATATTAAAAAATAAAAGATTTAGTTTTTTTTAGTCTAACGATTAAATTAAAAAACTACTGGACCGATTTTAAACATCCTTTTAGCATTTGAAAGCTGCTTTCATTCTGAGTGACATACGTAGGCTAAATTTCATTCTGATATTCCCACGGGAAAGAGTAAAACCGCAGCGAGCCACTAGTCCTTTAAGGCGCTACTCGGAAAAATATGGACTTTTTAATTTAAAACTATAGGACGGTTACAGTTGTTAAAAATCTGGTAATAAGATATAGGTATATTTCTTTATCTAGAATCGTATAGTTTCAAAAACACGATTTTATGATTTTGCCTCGACACTTTTTCTTTTCGAAAAGACCTCTAAAAAATACGAAAATTAAAGATTATTCTTAAATGGGGTTACTTACACTATTGGAAAATGGTTTAATTAGTGAACACCAATAATATTGAGGATCGTATAGAAGCATTTATTTAAAATCGCTGTAGTTTTTTAATACGAAGTGATTTTGTGTTTTTTTTGCCTAATCTGCAAAATCGGTCTCGCTCCCGCGCGCGTCGTTTTCTCATTGCTATCTCGCTTCAGCACATTTTTTCCAAGTATCGCCTTAATATTAATACTTAACTTTCAATTTTTGAATAATAAAAATTGCATAGTAAATGCAAAAAAAGTATAAACACTTATCATTAGTATCATATGTTACACCGAGTAGGTGAGCGATATGGTCGCCATGGCCATACGTGATCCAGCGCATTAGTTGATTGCCCGTGTTTGCTCGTGTTTGCTCGCGCCTCGCACGTCACTGTCGCCGCCACGCCTCGCCTTGCACAACACCGGGTTACGCTAATGTATTGACACAATCCTCTTTAACACTATATTCATAGCAAACTTTATTAGAAATCGAAAATAGTGTTCTCATAAAATATGCTCTCCAAAATGAATCATATTGCTTCTTGCTAGTAGACATTTTCAAGGAAATACTAAGTCATAGACGATTATTCGACGACCGATTGAGCGCAGGGGTAAAATACCTACGCTGGAGGTCTCGGGTTTGATTCCCGAACAAGACAAATATTTGTGTTCATGAACATGTCTATTTGTTTACTATGTGTGTTATCTATGTATATTTGCGAACAAAAGTATATATTTTTCAGTTATCTAGCTTCCATAACACAGTTTCATTATGATGACTATATACTTATGAGCTAGATAATTGGTGTGATTGTAAGAAATTTTTTATTTTTTTAAGTTATAATTCAACTCTGCAAAAGTAATTTTTATTAACCCAATCAGGTTTTTTCAGATTAGATCTTTAGCAAAATCTAGTTCTCATATTTCCATTTTAGCTCTAGCAACCTGTTTCTTTTTTTATCTTCAGTTTGATGCGTAACAAACGTCATGTTCCTTTTCTCCCCTTTAAAAGTACCTATCAATAATTGGCACACGGCAATTTGCCATTGTCATGACATACCATGTGTATACTCAACAAGTTAAGACCGTTACGTACCCTTATCGCAGTCTCAATAGGTGATAGCCCCTCACTTACTGAGCTACTTTCTCCACAGACAACCTTTACAAGTAATAACCCGTTAAAAAAATTCCAAGCACCAGGTGTAACTCCTTTTTTAAAGTGAAATATAACAAACACATCGCGGCTTAACTTCAAAACTGGCAAACCGCGTCAGCGCAAAAAATACGTCATAATGTTCCGTCGCGTGTCGCAAACTAAAGTAAAAAACAGCTGCAGATAAAAAAGGGTTGCGGAAGGGTTACCTACCCTTCGCAATCCAACCCTCAGCAGTACCACGTGCGCACCAAATCGCGACTCTATAAAGAACCCTTTGTATGCAAAGCACCAATAAAAAGCGTCGGCACGTGCATGCGCGTTCTGATTTTAAACTGATTTGAATATAGAACATTTACATACGCGCGAGGAGGCCCGCCATTGGTCGCCGATTTGCGTACGGTCTTGCGCAAAACGACGATGGGTTTTTTAAAGTGTCATATTCGCGGAGCACCGTTTGATTCGTTGTCACATCACAATGTAAACCGGTATGCTATGTGCTTATCCGATGTTACCGTCATGAATACGATTGCCCATATTATATTTGCATAAAGAATACGCGACACTGATAAATCTGGTTATACAAATTCATTAAGAGGAATTTAAATTGCTTTTATTGCTTATTCCTTTGTTCTTTCTAGTAGGGAAGTTTACCAAACTTCATTCAGTTTGTGATGCAATTATTTGATACTCACGAATCAACATTTTCAAAGATTTCTCAATAAGTAGTTTATCATCGCCATACCTATTCAGAAATCTTTTTCAAATAGGAGCTCTGTCGACCTTTTTATTTCTAATTCGCAATACGATTTTATTCGACAAAGTAGCAGAAAAACCAATAAAATGTGTTCTTGTATTTTTTTTGAACTAACGATCCACCATTAAGGAAGAAGATAGCGCAAATATTTGATTTTACATCCAACTACAATCATGTTAACTATTTCATTAGGGCTAAAACAAACCCGGCCTCGGGCAAACATTGCTCCAAAGTTCCTTTATTTCAGCGAATGGAAAGCTCATTAGGGGAACGGTCCTTTGTAGTACAATCAGTGTGGGGTGGGGGAGGGGGCGTCATTATCGAATTGTTTAAAATAACGAGGGACGTCGTTTGTGTTGCCAGTTAGCCGTAGCCCAGACGGTGCTCGTACACACCTCCACTACTGTTACAATTACAGCCTCCAAATAAAGGCTTTTTTTATAAGGTACTTACCTATTTAAGGTAATCAGGTTACAGCTTTTGTTTTCGAATAAGTTTAAAGGGCTTATTACACTTGCCTAAATTCAGCAACAAATTAAGGCGATGATTCCCGACCGAAATAGGCACGCTAATGCTTGCTTGTCCGCGCGCGATACACTTCACGCGGACGCAGCGGCAGCCGGCAGTGAACAGTGAACTCGCGAGCGCCCCACGAATCGAAAATCACTTAAAATTCAATTAAAAATTAAATTAAAAAAAACTTATGACGACCGGAATCCCTTGGTTATTTAAAGACAATTATTTTCGTATACTTTCATTAACTAAAACCAAGTATACTGCAAGTAATAGCATATTTGGATTACGATTAGACGGATGTTTGGGATTTTATTTGACACAGTTAAATATCACCAATCGAAAAAAAATGGCCGCAAGCACTAGATAAATAACTGTGAAATAAAATATATTTGCGAGTAATCCATAATTTAAAATACCCTATTTTCGGGAATCGGCGCCTTAAGCAGACATTGCTTGTTTTGATTGCATCACTTGCTACAAATGAGCTCAAAGAAAGCAATGTATGCTTATTAGATGCTGAATTTAGCCAAGTGTAATAAGCCCTTAAGCAGTCCTCATAATGTCATAATGAAGTCTACAAAAGGTTTCGCCAGCTTCATAATAATTTAGCATCATTGACGCATAGCCAAGAACTTACGACACAACATTAGCGCATCGAAACGTTTAATTTCACGAGTGACGAGCCTAATCCGTCGGGTTACAATAACGGAGCGATTAAACACAAAAAGTAGCGTTGGTTAGCTCCCGTGCGCACGCAGCGTTTCAGAGGCCATGTTTACACGCTCCGCGGCCCGCAAAAAAACGCTCCATTTGGTAATTAAATTGTGCCTCGGGCGGGGGAGTGCAAACTTGAAGAGCAAACATTGACCACGGACAAACCGTCGCAATTTTGATACCCCTGTATCCACTGAAATTGGATAACGTCGCTTCAATCGCTATAATGGATGATGAGCGTTTGACTCATACTGGGCTCGCATTATTGTGTATTGTCTCGATAGTATGTACCTATTATAAGGTTAGGTCACAGGGGCAGTCAGCTGTCCCTTCCAAAAACGAGAAAAGTATTATATTCTACAAAATAATTATGTTTCTAAATAAAAATAGCAAACTCTTTTGATGTATTACGCCTTTGTCGTACTATACTCTCGTACGTATTATTTAAGTAGGTACCTACGTCTATTTTCTTAGTAAAGAAGAGATCTTCAAACATAAGAAGGGTGAAGTAGTTTAAAAAAAAGATATATCTGTTTTATAAAAATAAGCACCAGTAGCAACACAAAAAAGTGTATTTTTCATGGAGACCACATAAATATCAGTCAAGGTAAGTACTTTATGCCCGAATACTCGTACGCTACTTATCTTTGGGAGCGTCTCAAACATCGCCCTGTCACTTTAAATGTCAAACGTATGAAAGAGATGCCATGATGTTTGAGACGCTCCCAAAGATGATTTGCGTTTGAGAATTCGGGCGTTAAACTTCTAAACATTTACATTTTAAAGTTTCTCAAAGAACACTCGAGACATTACTTACTTGTAATATTTTTTCTAAAGCTTAACAAAAAGAGTTGTCATTAAATGACAAAAGCTCGTCAGGCAGGACGCAGTAAAATGAACCTGGAGTAGCGGCACAATTAATATATTTTGCAAGGATTCCCTCGCAAATTGTTTCCGCGCACGAGGGTAGCGCTCGCTCCGCCGTGGGGTGCAGCCCCATCGCTATGGCGATCACGACGACGGACGCCGGCGAATATCGAGCTTTAATTATACACGTTGAAACGCACAAGAATAGTACTGCTTTTTGATATCGCAGACGATGCATTGTAATTGCTTTTGTTTGTCACATCACACGCTGCATCCTACTTATTTTGTGATCATGCATTAATAAGGAATCATTGAGAATACGATGTAGGTAAGTAAGCATTCATTCATTCATTCATTTATTCATTTGCCAATAAACATGTTACAATAATGGTTAGTAGTATCTTAAAAACTAAATAAGGTTTATCTAGATACTAGGTTCTCAAAAATAACTCAAAAAGAGCAACTAATTAAATAAAACATTATTAATTTTAAAGAGCGGGTAGGTGTACTTAAGTATTTATCATACAGAATGAACTCTCTAGAATAAATGCTATTTAATACTTACACGTTATTGCTCTACAGACTGATAAAAACAGATTGGTAAAAACACTTGCGCTATGGTTATTTTAAAACGAGCGGCCGCCCGCGTTTTTACCCGCGTGGTTCCTGTTCCCGTGGGAATATCGGGATAAAAAGTCCCTATCCTAAGTTACTCCTTATTACATCCGCTACCTGCCAGTGAAAGTCCCGTCAAAACCGATCCAGCCGTTCCAGAGATTAGCCGGAACAAACAGACAGACATACAGACAGACAGACAGACAGACAGACAGATAGACAGACAGACAAAAATTGTAAAAAATGTTATTTTGGTATATGTACCGTATATATAACCATGTGCATGTAGTAAAAAGCGGTTATTTTAATATTACAAACAGACACTCCAATTTTATTTATTTGTATATATATAGATGTACTTATAGATATTATGTATAGATATTGGGATTTCATCAATATTATGATGATGGTCGCGATCAAGGTCGCCGGAAGCCGCTGGATGCGGGCAGCGCAAGACCGATCGTTGTGGAGATCCTTGGGGGAGGCCTATGCCCAGCAGTGGGCGTCGTTCGGCTGACATGACGATGATGATGAAATTTGATTTTTCCTCTTTTTATTCATATATTTAATATAAGATCCTACATGGATATCCTGGTGCCTGGCTATTAACTCAATGTGAAGCAATAATAGTATACGTACCTAATTAGTGACAATTTAAAAACACTGCCTTTTAAGGTTTTAGAAGTAATTGAAAGTGGAGCTATAGGAAAAATACTCTTCAATTACCCGAAATTGTTCACATTACACACATTTTTGTGCAATGAACAACTTAAATCTTATGTTATCACGGACTTGTAGTTTCAGTTCTAATATGCGATACCCAATAAAGCAAAAGGTCTACAAATTCAATGAGGAAGAAAAAGCTAGGTATGCCATCGCTCATTGCTCGATGATATAGGCATTAAATAATTTATGGTCACTTTCTCACAATTGATCGTTTGTATTCGACGCATTGCATTTTAAGTGCGGCATCAGCAAATGGGCAAATGAAATGGATAGGACACGAACCACTATGAATAAACTGACATGTTAGCTGCCAATGCTGCCATTTATTGCATTATAATAAACTTTCACGCCATGTCTTTAGCGCCTAATGAATACCTACCCGGAGAAAGCTGCCCTCAGCTCTCGGCCAGTGCAACGTTAAAAATTATAGAGCTAAATTAAAACTGCACTGCTCCTTTGTTCCCAGTACCGTAAAGGTTGAGGTTCAAATAAGCAATTATCCGGCATTTCAATAACCATCCGTCGGCCATGTGGCCCACGTAATAGGGGTTGGTTTGGCGGCCGATAATAACGCCTAGGTATTAGCATTAATGAGGAGAAAGTGGAGCGCAATGGAGGGCTCGACGCAAAAACTGTGCTAAGTAAAAAGTACAGCGTTACACGTAAAGGTCACGAGAACACAGACCGACAATATCATCATTTTATTACTATTTTGATGTAAGGATTGTTCGAATACACCTTTCTTAATGAATTAAAAGCAGGTCACCTGACTTTTCGTAAAGTCCTAAAACGCTTAACGACTTTGTTAAGTACCTAATTAAAAATAGGACTTTCGAATGGCAGTATGTGGACTTTTTGTGGTTAAGCCTTAATTGGCTCAATTTAGACTACGTTCTGGCCATTTTCCTTCAAAAAAGTTTGGCTACCTTATGAAAAAGGTGGAGTCACCTAATTGTGATGTATGTGGTACAGTGGACGACGTTCAGCATATTTTGTTGGAGTGCAAAAAGTATCGCATCGAAAGAGAGAATGCGATCAACACGATCCAGCTCAATATGCTGAATGTCGGTGTAGCGCAAAGCATCTTGGCGGAACCTAACTCGGAGTCTGCCAAGATGCTTTATAGCATAGCTGGTCGTTATAAACAATAAGGGACAGTTATATTTATATATATAGTTATATATAGGATGATACAAGAAATGTAACCCTGTTTGTTCTAATTTATTTCGGTTCGATGGAACTGACATGTTTTTTTGTAAAACAAAGTTCCTAATTAAAATAAAGAGAAAAAAAAAAGTACAGCGTTACACGTAAAGGTCACGAGAACACAGACCGACAATATCATTTATTACTATTTTGATGTAAGGATTGTTCGAATACACCTTTCTTAATGAATTAAAAGCAGGTCACCTGACTTTTCGTAAAGTCCTAAAACGCTTAACGACTTTGTTAAGTACCTAATTAAAAATAGGACTTTCGAATGACAGTATGTCGACTTTTTGTGGTTAAGCCTTAATTGGCTTACGGCCTAATTTTTTCTACCTCGCATTACGAACTGAAGAATTCTTGCACTATTTTATAACGGGTGTCCCAAAAGTAGGTATAGGATCATTTGTCTCAATAAAACGCGAATGGATTGGAATTTCTTCGTAGTTTTAATTTGTTTTAAAGAAGAGACTTGTACAATTTTATCTGAATAGAATATCTGCTAAATGGCCGCCACGGGCATTTTTGCTGTGTGCAAGTTTTTCATGACACTTTCACACATTTCGCTGCTAATTTCACACATTTCGCTGCTTATTTCACCAATAACTCGGCGAATATTTTGTCTATATTGTCTATGTTTTGTGGATCGTTGGTGTAGACTTGATCTTTGACGTAGCCCCAAAGAAAGAAATCCAGTGCCATCAGATGGCAAGATCTCGGTGGCCATTTGACATCACCTCTTCTTGAAATTACGAGATTTTTCGACCTTTCGACGAGTGTTTGTAATTGATCGTGAATTTTCGTTAAATATTTGTATAACTTCTATGCGCTGTTTTATTATGAAACGCTCCACGATTAATTTTACATGTGTCAAGATGACGTATGTCAAATTTCAACCCGCCATCTTGAATATTTCGGAAATAGCGCGAAATTCAAATCCTATACGTACTTTTGAGACACCCTTTACTTGAAGTAGGGGGGTAGAATTACAGAGACAGCAACAGTAACTTGTTAATACGATACATGGATTAGAGTTGCCACTAACTCCACCGTTCCCGTTAATTGCGAACATAAAAGTTGGCGCGCGGTGCCGGCACAATGGCAAATGGCGTCTTAATTAAGTGACGGATGTAACTGCGGCCAATTCCGTAAAATTGTCCGCAACCGCAGCACACGCTAATGAGACGCTGCCAATATCATTACGAAGTCGACTAGTGGACTATGAGTATCGGTACGTGACTACAACCTACTAATATCCTGCTTGAAGCTAACTGTATTGATGTATTCTTTAGAAACTAAATATTTGGCCATTGCGTCAATGACATTATATTCTTTCAAAGGCTTATTAGAAGATTAACAGGCGCCCGTTATTTTTTGTGATAAACCGACAACTAACTTATTTTGTAGACGATACACACTACAGTAATTTGTTTAATGCACTTTTAAACGAAGTTAAGAAGCACATTAACACCAATCTCAGCGTATTCAGAATTCAGCAACTATAGTACCTAACGAGAATATTGTAAACCTAAAGTTAGGTACGTACACGCTACGCGTTGCAATTTGAAAATTACCGATGCACTCCACAAGGTATGTGTTCCACAGTGTTTACCCATTTGCATAGCTACGTATTGACAATATAAATAAATAATCTATTCATAATTATATTTTTATACTTACTTATATATATAAAACTGTAAACGAGCCAATTCTGTACATTGAAAAGAAATAGAAAAAAATACCTCTAGGGGTCTTCTTGAACGAGAAATATACCAAAAATATGGTTTTTTAATTTTTTGTCTGTCTGTCTGTTGTCCGCGTATCACGCAAACTTTACTGAACAGATTTTGATGAAACTTTTTTTGTTATATAGCTATTGGTCGATGCCAACATATAGGCTATAATTTATTTCGAAGATCGAAATACCTGATGTGGAACCATAGCAGTCCAGCCAAACTATGCGAGATATAAAAATACCAACTTAAAGAAATTTGTTTAACGTGATGAGGATTTTCTATTGACGTACAAATTTTAGTCTGGTACGCCTGATGTGGAACCTTAGTAGCCCAGCTAAACTATAAGAGATACTAATATAGCGTCTTAAGAGAAGTTGTTCAGCGTGATAAGTATTTTCTATTGACATATAATAATTTAAAGTCTGGTACATCTGATGTCCCCCAAGAGCCAGATAAAGCTGATACCTATACGAATATAGCGCCAAGGAAGGTTGTTCAGCGAATGAGCACTATCTGTTTACGTATTAGGGTGATATCACAACTGTTACTTTTTACAAACTTCCTATAATATCATGAGTATTCAAATAAAAGATTTTCTTAAGAATTGATTGAAGAACATGGATGCATGGAAAAGTAAAAGTTCGTGTATAACATAAGCTGGGAGTACCTCCACGTAGTAAAGGCGGAA
This sequence comes from Crambus lathoniellus, assembly GCA_949710035.1. Taxonomy (NCBI): domain Eukaryota; kingdom Metazoa; phylum Arthropoda; class Insecta; order Lepidoptera; family Crambidae; genus Crambus; species Crambus lathoniellus. The sequence continues at coordinate 31,405,473 of OX453306.1, read as the reverse complement.
ACAGTATAAGTACTGGCTAAAACTCTCATTTTAATACTATGAGCTTCGTCATCAATTTGGAAAATGTGGTTGTTTGTCCTGATATACTGACAGACATCAGTTGTCCGCGTTTCACGCAAAAACTACTGAACGGATTTTGGTGAAACTTTTTTATATAGCTCTATTGGTTCTCAGCAATATTACCTACGTAGGTAGGCTAGGCTGTAATTTATTTTGAAAATCGAAATACCTGTTTTTTATCATAAAAAATTATTTAACTCGCCGGCATGTCGTCGTGTAGTCCACGCGGGCGAAGCCGCGGGCGGCCGCTAGTAATAAATAAATATTGGACACCATCACACACATTGTTCCAATACCAAAGTGTAGTAGGTAGCTTGAGCACTAGTATTTATGGAAATTGGAAAGAACGACGGGTATTAACCACATACCTACACCTAGACCCGAGGAAATATTCAAAAGTTCGTTTTCAATGTTTCATCGTCATCATGTCAGCCGAACGACGCCAACTGCTGGGCATAGGCCTCCCCCAAGGATCTCCACAACGATCGGTAATCGAACCCGGGACCCTCTAGAGATAGCGGCACCTTGAAAACAGGTGCGTACAATACTCGGCCACGAAGATAGAGACGGATGTTAAGGAGTGCACTACTTAAGTGCGACAAACGGATGTGCGATTAACGTTTACGTGCGAAATAACTTTACGTCGATTCACTATAACCCGAAATCACGCTAGTGCGAAACACTCAAATTCGACTTCACCTTTGTGCGAAATTCCTCTTTAACCGACTTCTAAATCAAAAAGGAGGAGGTTCTCTAATCGTCTGTATGTATGTTTTTTTTTTTTTTTTTTTTTTTATGTATGTCCACCGATTACTCGAAGACGGCTGAACCGATTGAAATGGTTCAAACGTTATTACATCAGGTTGGTTTCCAAGTTGGTCCCATTTTTTGAAATTTTGAAATCGGTTTAGTAGTTTTCAGGAAATCTTGAAAATACTGTCGTTTTCCTTACCACTTTATGTGAATTTAATACGTATCTTTAGGCATAACTCCTTTGTTTATAAACCAATATAGATGATTCTTGTTTTGTTAAAAAGGGGATACCTCAAGGTATTTTAACCGACTTCGAAAAAGGAGGTTTTGAGTTTGATCACATACCTATTTACCAGAAAACACGCAAATTGCCTGCACGATGCACTAAAAAGAGTGAAATAAAAATTATTTTTATAAAAAAATAAAACCGCCTTCTAAAAAACCACATCAAAAAAGTAAGAAATAATTCCTCACCAAATAAATAACGTAAGTACTTTGAAGTCGGGCGGGTTTTAACAAAAACAACAAAAAATTTTACATGTTTCACGCCCGACTTCAAAGTACTTACGTTATTTATTTGGTGAGGAATTATTTCTTACTTTTTTGATGTGGTTTTTTTCCTTAACCAATCCACTACGCAGGCCCAGTGCGGGTCGGTGGGTGCTAGCGACTGCAAGTTCAGCCGGGTCTAGCGGCATGATATGCTTTCCAGAGCAGGCAGGGGCTCGAGGAAAAATGTATTTTATAATAATCATCCATGCGTTGACCGGCCCTAACGGAAATTGCTTAACTTTAATTTTCAGTGATGATGATGAATGATTTAACGCATAAATATGACCTGCCTGATGGTAAGTGGCCTTATATTAGATAGGATATGTATTTTGCCTGACGTCGAGTTCACTAACGTAAAATATTGCTCAACATGTAACATAGAAATAGTCTATCTTAGAAGCAACAATTCTTTTATATAATATGTATGTACCTTTTATGGATAAAAAATTTAATTACAAAGTAAGTAAACGCTATGTTAAAACTAAAATGCAACCTCTTTTGGGTCACAGCGTAGTATGAAGACTGCAATGCAACCTCTTTTTGGTCGCAGCGTATGAAGATGAAGTTTGCAATGCAACCTCTTTCATTATATTATTATAGTTTTATCTTCTGGTTAATATCGATTCGTTTTTGTTTCACACAAAACTAATGAACGCAAAAATGAATTCATTAATTATTAACCAACTTAAATCAAAAACTGGAAAGGATATTTTAGAAATAGATGGTTACATCTATATATATAAAAATGAATCCCTATTTCCCTTGGTCACGCCATCACGCGTTTACGGCTGGACCGATTTGGCTAATTTTGGTCTTGAAATGTTCGTGGAAGTCCAATGAAGGATATAGGGGTAGGGTAGGGGTAGGGTAGGGTAGGGGTAGGGTAGGGTAGGGGTAGGGGTAGGGGTAGGGTGGGGGTAGGGTAGGGGTAGGGGTAGGGTAGGGGTAGGGGTAGGGTAGGGGTAGGGTAGGGGTAGGGTAGGGGTAGGGTAGGGGTAGAGTAGGGGTAGGGTAGGAGTAGGGTAGGGGTAGGGTAGGGGTAGGGGTAGGGTAGGGGTAGAGTACGGGTAGGGTAGGGTGGAGTAGGGGGTAGGGCCACGGGAACGAAGTCGCGCTGGGTCAGCTAGTTTATTATAAAAATAAACAAGCATGACATTGACATTTTTAATACTTCTCCAGGCCAACTTAAACGACTTATTAATGATAAGTTTTTTTTTTTCAAAAAAGTAAGTAAGTAGTTAATTTTGTTTTGCGATGATTTTTATTTTATTTTTTATTTTTTAAGTGTGTAGTTTAATTAATTAGTACGTAGTAAAGTTAATAATAGTTTGTTAAAAAAATGTAGTTTGCACGGACCCATCAACTAAAATCCTGTGAACTTATCAGTGGAAACTGGTAATTGGCCATCCGTACTTATCCGTACCTGTATAATTATAATTTGTTATTACATAGCTGTAAGTTTCCCTAAAATTGTTAAATAAATAAATAAATAAAAATAAAATAAACAACGTGGTGATACAGACTATTGGTGCTGTAGTGCAAAAAATCGGTTGCAGTGTAACGTGTGTATTAGAACGACGAATGAACTAGGCAAATACGTTATTTTGAGCAAATATATTGGTCAACATACCCACGAACCAGATCCCGACAAAAAAGAAGAATTGAAGTTAAAAAGTACATTAAAACAAAAAGCTAATGAAAGCATGGATTCTCCCGGACAAATTATCCAGGCATGTTCTCAAACAATACCTCACACAAGTGCTCACTGTCTACCTAATGACCAAGCGAAGCGGATGATTATACATCGAGCTAGGATGAGGAATTTTCCAGACTTGCCGAAGCGACTTGCAGATTTAAAAGTACCTACTCAGTATACCAAGTTTAACGAAGAGCAATTTTTAATAGGACATTATAAAGATGAAACTGAGTGTGTTTTAGTATTTAGTACTAAAAATAATTTAAAATATCTGCACAGTTCCCCTTACTGGGTAATGGATGGAACTTTTATGACATGCCCAGCATTATTTGCTCAATTATATACCATCCACGGAGTGATTGGAGGCACAGAAACCTCAAACAAAACGGGGCCGTTAATATATGGATTACTATCACACAAATCTCACCATTGTTATATTATCTTATTAGAAATCATTCGCACATACGTTTTAAACGAAATGAATATTGTACTTCAGCCAAAAGTTATATTATATATATAGTTATATTTTGAAATCGCCGCCATAAAAGCTATTAGGACAGTTTACCCGGAAACTTTACAAAAAGGGTGTTTTTTCCATTTAACCCAAAATATCTAGAAACATGTCCAAAAAGCTGGTCTTGCTCAGAAATATGGACAAGAAAGCGATTTCGCAAACAAAATAAGACATTTGGCTGCGTTAGCTTATTTAGGGCCGGAAGAAATTCCATCAGCTTTCCGGCTCATTGAAGCACAGGTACTACCAAGTGATGCTGAAAAGATAACAGCATGGTTCCGGAAATACTATGTAGAAGGGTATTTTAAAGAGCAACAAACAATAGCTTCTACTTGCTTAAAGTTAAAAAAAATACCGCCAAGATTTCCTCCGCAGTTCTGGTCGGTAGCTTCCAGCCTAGAAATGGGAGTACCGACGACACAAAATTGTATAGAAATATGGCATCACAAGTGGAATGCACTTTTAGGTCGCAAGAAATGGAACATTTATAAAACTTTTGAAGAAATATTAAAGGAACAAAAAAGCACAACGGACACTATAGAAAAAATTCTAGGTCAGGGGGCAAGTGAACCAAGGAGGCGAAAATATCAATATGCTAAAGAACAGAAAATTAAAACCCTTTTACAAAAAAAAGAGACAATGGATTTAATACAATTCTTGCGTGGTCTGTCTTAGGTATGTTATTTAAAAAAAAAAAAAAAATGTTTTTTCTTTTTCCAAATAAATTACATTTTTATAACATATTGGTGATTTTCATGTTTTGTCATATATTTTCGTAGGTAAGTATAGTATTAAAAGGTAACTCTATTACATAATGCTGTTCTAGACCTTTACGGAACGGTTCCAATCGGTACATATATTTAGTGTGAATAAAATATTAGAGGTATTTCTTACTTTATGATGGCATTTTTTTGAAGGCGGTTCAATTTTTTAACAAAATAATTATTATTTTACTCTTTTTAGTGCATTATGCAGGCAATTTTCGTGTATCCTGGTAAATAGGTATGGCAGGATGTACATACCATGATTACATACCTACTCTTTGGGATGTACATTGCAAGCCAAACGTGAGATAATCACGGACTAACATAGGTACATACATACGGATCAAACTGAGAACCTCCTTTTTTTGAAGTCGGTTAAAAACCGTTTTGACTACAATATGTTTTTGTAAAAATTTCATTTTCATGACAAGCTTTTTTGCTGACTGTACTTACTTAAATATTGTATGTCATCTAAACCAAACCTGTAAGTATACAAAATTTTAGCTCCATCGGACACTGGGAAGTGGTTCAAATCAAGCTTGCAAGATTTTTCCCCCACTAACTAACAAACTAACTAACATGGCAAGTTAAATAAAAGCTTGTAAAAATCAGTTAATATGCGTCTCGCGACAGTAAGCTCATGGCTGCGTTGACATTTCAGAGGTGAGAGTGTGCCTCGGAAGTTCTGTAGAACACGTGATAGGTTGGTATTTTAGGTAGGTTATTTTTTTTCCAAAACAATCCCTAAGTAGCGTTTAAAAAAAACACGAAATATAAGGCGATCTAACTTATCACGTGTTCGACAGGACTTCCGAGGCAAACTCGCTCATACTTGTCACCTGCAGCCGCGAACTCACTGTCGCGTCTTTAAATCAGTCAATAAGGTTACAATGAGTTTTGTTAGATAAAATCAGTCGATAAGGGTTTTGACCGACACCCTTAGTCAATAACCTTATTGACTTAACCGGTCAATAAGGTTTTTGACTGGTTAAGGGTTTTGACTGTAACATTTATATTCTTTTGCTGAGTAAGTGTATATATTCTTTGCGGATACCTTAATCCATCTGTGACAAACATCCAGCCGTTCAGCTGTTTTGCCGTAATTGAGTCACAAAAGTCCAAACCATGGAACTGGTAGATAAAGCAACATACCTACAAACTTAGTTCAAACATACCTACATTCTACATCCGAACTTTCGCATATTCCTACCTACTTATTTATTATTAGTAATATTATCGCAGAAGACTATTTTTTTAAATTATTACTTCTTAAATTGAAATAAGTAAGTACTTACATATTAGAAAAAAAAAACAACATTTTTTTTTATTCCAAACAATAATCTATATGACTGCGACTTGTCTTGGCTAAGTTGAAGGAGATGTAGGTAATATGTTTAATTTATAACAATGCGTCGTTTGTCGCACTACCGTAGTGTCGCACTAACGTAGTGTCGCACTACTGTCGGAAAATGGTGTATCGCACAAGGGTGATGTCGAAGATCAGTGTTTCGCACTAGCGTGATTTCGAGTTATAGTGAATCGACGTAAAGTTATTTCGCACAAACGTTAATCGCACATTCGTTTGTCGCACTCAAGTAGTGCACTCGCTGTTAAGTGTTAAAACCTCCTTTGTCATTGTGAACAGCCTGTACTATTCTAAATTTAATACTCTATGTTTATGAAGTGTATTTCACACTCATGTCTACTTGACACAATAAAATTGCCTTACTGTGAAAATGATGTTATTATTTTCTCTATAATATAAAAGGTTATGGGCACCATATGCTGATCTGTAATCAATAAGGAAAAAGAAGGAAATTGTGTTATGGAGAAGTCACTACCAGCGGCAAGCCAGCCGGCACAATCTTCCATGTCAAGTCCACACCAGCTGTCGTCGTCATCAGGTATATCTATAACTAAGCTCAATGGCAAAAACTTCAACACGTGGGCTTTTGCAATTGAATGCCTACTGACGGATCTCGATCTTTGGGATGTAGTCGTTAAGCCTGTCAATGTTGAAGATCCTGACGCAAAACGCAAAGATGCAAAGGCGCGAGCAAAAATCTGTCTCACTTGTGACGAATCCATCTACCCAGTCATTAGATCGGCGACAACCGCTTTCGAGACTTTCAGCAGCCTGAAGAAGGCCTATGCTGATAGTGGATTGACAAGAAGACTACTATTGATGAAAAGGCTTCTTACAAATGAGTTCAAAGGCAATATGCAGTCCTACCTGAATTCATCACTAGCTGTACAGCAAGAACTACAACAAATAGGATCTGGAGTGGAGGATGAATTCCTAGCTATCATAATGCTAGCAGGGCTTCCTGATAGGTACCAACCACTTGTTATGGCCCTTGAACACTCCGGCACGAAAATCACATCGGAAAGTGTAGTATCCGCTCTTTTACAAGAAGATTCGCGAACTGGTTGCACTTCAAGTATCAAAGAAAACCGACCTGTAACTACGGCTGCTCTACTAACGAAGCATAAGAAGAAAACGTTCTGCTCTTATTGTAAAAAAATAGGTCACCTGGTTTCAGAATGTAGGATTAAAAACAAGAAAGTTTCGACAAAGGTTTATTCAAATAATACAACTGAATTTACACTTTCATCTTGTTTAATTACACCTTCATCCTCAGGTTCACAAGATTGGTTCTTAGATTCTGGTGCAAGCTCTCATATGAGCAACAGGAAAGATTGGTTCGAGTCTTTGGCCTCCCATATCGTTCCCGTAACAGTTGCGAATAAGGATCAGCTTCTCACTAATGGGAAAGGTACTGTAAATATAAAAATTTCCGATAGTGTAAATAAAATTAGCGATGTTTTGTATATTCCTGGCTTAGCGACAAATCTTTTATCAGTAAGCAACTTAGTTATGAAAGGTTACGATGTATTGTTTACATCAAAAGGGGCGTCAATTACTTTGTCAGGTGGATGTCAACTGACAGGTAAAGTCATAGCGACAGGCTCTAACCATAAAGGTATGTTTAGGCTAGACATGGATAGGTCGAATGCTTTTTATACGCCAACTAAAGAGTCACCAGTACTCTGGCATAGACGCCTTGGTCATTTAAATACAAAGAGTATGCAAGTTTTAAAAAATAAATGCATAGGCATAGATTACGACGGAATTTTTTCTGAACATTGTATTCCGTGCCTACAAGGGAAATTATCCAAAAAGCCGTTCAAAAAGTTCGAAAATAAATCGAGTAAGGTCTTAGAGCTAATTCACTCAGACCTATGTGGACCAATGAGTACACACTCGTGGGGCGGAGCCCTATATTTATTGACTTTTACAGACGACTTTAGTCGTAAAACTTTTGGATATCTTTTAAAATCAAAGTCTGAAGTTTTTACTAAGTTTGTAGAGTTTAAGCATTTGGTTGAGAACCAAACTGGCGAACGTATCAAAGTTCTGCGTTCAGATAACGGTCGTGAGTATGTCAACAACGACCTGTCTACCTTTTTAAAGGAAAATGGTATTGTCCATCAAACTACAGTCCCATATACTCCTCAACAGAACGGAGTATCCGAACGCGCAAATAGAACAATAATTGAGAAAGCCAGATCTATGCTTAAAGACTCTAATCTACCGAAAGCTTACTGGGGAGAGGCGGTAAATACTGCCATTTATTTAAAAAACCGTGTACCTACGCAAGCTTTAAAAAACAGAATCCCTGAAGAAGTGTGGGCTAAAAAGAAAATTAATCTCTCCCATTTGAGAGTATTTGGTTGCGAAGCCCACATGCTTATTCCAAAAGAAAAACGAACTAAGCTGGATTCAAAAACTCAAACTTGCATCTTTGTCGGGTATGCAACTGAAAGCAAAGGCTACCGACTTGTAGATCCGAAAAATCCTCGAACTATTATAGTTGCGCGAGATGTAGTTTTCATAGAAAATAAATCACTACAGCAGTCTAGACCTTCTGAAGGTGAATTGGAATTCCCAACACAACACTATCCCAAGAAATATTTGTGCCTCTTGACAATGAACCTGTTTCTTCAACACAACTCCAACCCTTGCCAGGTATATCTGTGACGCCAGCTAAGTCAAACTCTGAAAACTTGTCAGAGTCAGATAAGCCTGCTGCTCCTGCTCCTACTCCTGAAGTCTCATCAGATATTTCTGAAGAATTAGAGCAAGCACCTGAATCTCAAAGAAGATATCCAATCCGAGACAGGCGCTGTCCTCAAAGATATGAGGAACACCTCTACATGACATCAGATCAAGAGCCAGAAACTTATAAAGAAGTAATCGAACATCCGCAAAAGGAAAAATGGCTAACAGCCATGAAAGCTGAGTTTGATTCTTTGGAGAAACTTCTTTTGATTCTTATTGATAGACCCTCGGGAAGAAAAACCATTAAATGCAAATGGGTGTACAAATTAAAAAGGGACACATCTGGGAATATCACCAAATATAAAGCTAGACTAGTGGCGAAAGGCTTCACCCAAGTGGCTGGAGTGGACTATGGTGAAACCTTCTCACCAGTTGCTAGACTATCGTCAGTACGACTATTATTTGCGTTTGCTGCTCATCGTGGGTTGGTGGTAGATCACCTTGATGTCGAAACGGCATTCCTAAATGGCGATTTAGAAGAAGAGATCTTCATGGAACAACCGGAAGGTTTCTCTGACAACGCTAAAGGCAAGGTATGTCTACTTAAAAAAGCCCTTTACGGTTTAAAACAAGCACCGCGTCAATGGAACGCCAAAGTGTGTGAGGCAATGCGCACATTATCACTCATACAAACATCCAATGAACATTGTCTGTACTACAGAAGAGAAGGCAATGACCTCCTCGTAGTAGCTGTTTTCGTAGACGATTTTTTTATTGTTTGTTCAAGTGACAGCATAAAAAATCAGTTCAAAACGGAACTCAGAAAAATGTTCATTATCAAAGATCTTGGTCCTTGTAAGGACTGCCTTGGCATGAGAATTGAACAAGGTTCTGGGAACATATTTCTCGACCAGACAAAATATATCGAGAAACTCCTTGATAAGTTTGGTATGACAGATGCCATTACTCTATCTACCCCACTAGAACCTGGCCTAAAACTAAATCTTCCGGCTAAAAATAAAGAAAATGCAGAAGTTCCATATCAGGAACTTATTGGATCTCTAATGTACATTGCAATTTGTACGAGACCTGACATTGCACACTCAGTCTCATACTTATCTCAGTTCAATGCACATTACGGGGGGGTACACTGGAAGGCTGCGAAGCGAATTCTTCGATATCTTAAGGGTACCAAAGACCTCCGACTGCATTTTCGACCTAATGCTCCATTCTATCCCCAAGGATATGTCGATGCGGATTATGGAAACAATCTTGTGGACCGACGTTCATTCACTGGATACGTTTTCCTAATGAGCGGCGCCCCAATTTCATGGGAAGCTCGCAAGCAGCGAACGGTCGCGCTTTCTACAACAGAAGCCGAATATATGGCTCTCGCAGAAGCTTGTAAGGAGGCAATATACCTCCAGTCGCTCATTAGTGAACTATTCGTCACATGCCATCCCATCGTCATCCATACTGACAATCAGAGTTCAATGAAATTAGCCCATAATAATACATATCATTCACGCACTAAACACATCGATATCAGACACCACTTCATACGAGACTCGGTTACAGACCATGACATACAACTTAAATACATACCTACACACAACATGATCGCCGATATATTGACTAAACCTTTGCCGAAACTAAAGCATTGTAAATGTACAAATTATTTAGGTTTAGCATAGGTTTATAGTTTTTTTTTTGTGCGGTTTTTTATCATGTTTGTTTTTTGGTAGGAAGTTATGTCTGTATAAATGGTTAAGTTAGCAAGTAAGGTGTACATAAAGTTCTTTTTACTGTGTTAGTGTATATTATGGTATGTTGTCCTTTGATATGTCGTGTTTGTATTTTTTGGAGCATGTATGGGAAGATACAGGGTGTTCACATTGCGGGGGGGTGTTAAAACCTCCTTTGTCATTGTGAACAGCCTGTACTATTCTAAATTTAATACTCTATGTTTATGAAGTGTATTTCACACTCATGTCTACTTGACACAATAAAATTGCCTTACTGTGAAAATGATGTTATTATTTTCTCTATAATATAAAATTAAGATTGTTAACTTTCTTGTAAATTGTTTTAATTTCCTTTCAAGTTTATACGTGCATACTAGCTTAATACAAATAAATAGATAAATAAATATTTTCATACAATCACACCAATTATCTAAGCCCATAGTTAATTTCTTAAGAAACTGTGTCTTCACAAGTTCACGACTTGATAACGGATAAATATATTCTTAAATACTTTTTTATTTGTAAAGAAAACACCCAGACCAAGACAAATAGACATGTTCATGCACACAAATATTTGTCTAGTTCGGGAATCGAACCCGAGACCTCTGGCGCAGAAGGCAGGTAGTTTACCCCTGCGCCAAATCGGTCGTCAAAATCGGTAATAAAAATTATCATACCATATCAATTACAAATTATTCGATTCAGTTAATTTAATCATTTACCTGTCTCTAACGAGCATAAACACCATAACCGTAAATCGGTAGCCACTTTATTAGAAAATTCTTAAAATATTTTATAGCCCCACTATAGTAAAATGGCCGTCCTAATGAGGATCGCTCGACCCTCTCTACTTCCCGCATAATGAGTTGAAAAATTTGCCTCGCGATCAATTTGCTTCCATTAAGCGGGGTCAAAGTGCGGCCACTTGCGATCCTAACATCTACACTTTTGCTAAAAGTGAATACAGTGAAATTGATACCCTAAATCTTTACAAGTAAGATACAAAGTCCGTTGCAAAATATTTGCTGGCAATGAAACTAAATTGGCGTATTTTAAACGTTCGCGGACAGACGGTAAAGTTAAAAGTGGCTTAAGGAGCGGCATTCTTTTGATATTTGCAATACGAGGCGAATTTGGCGGCGCCTCGGCTGAGTATGCTAATTCAGTCAAATTGGAGCGGCGCGCGCGCATACTGATGTCGAGGATAAGAGACGGCGATGGTCGGCGGTGGCTGCAATGCACGCGATCGCAATTCGTGACCATATCGTTTGACTTCATTCATATACACTGCTTAGGCAATGGAATCATTCGCTTGATTTACATTTCTAAGTCACTATCATACCAAACACATATAAGCAAACTAAGACTCCTCCTTTGACGATTTCTGTAATGGCTTGTACGCCCGTTATGAAGGTGTCGCCTATTCTGAGGTTTTATGTTTAATGAGTTCAATCTTGGATGCTTGCTGCGCGATCGAATTAGAAATAATGAGATCCGCAGGAGAACTAAAACTACCGACATCGCTCGAAGGATTACTTAGCTGAAGTGGCAGTGGCAGTGGGCGGGACACATAGCGTTGAGAACCGATGGCAGTTGGGGCGGAAAGGTTCTAGAATGGCAAGCGGGTACCGGACGTCCGACGTTCTGTGGGCCGGTCTCCTACAAGGTGGACCAACGATCTGGTCAAGGTCGCGGAAAGGCGCTGGATGCGGGTAGCGCTGGGCTAATCGCTGTGGAGATCCTTGGGGGAGGCCTGTGCCCAGCGGTGGGCGTCGCATGGCTGATGATGATGATGAATACTGGTAGATTCAAATGTTTGTTTAATGTATTTAAGCGTTTGTACCTGAGACACGACTGTTTATACTTATACAGGGTGTTAGGGGCACCCTTGCAAAAACTTTAACCATGGCTTCAGACCATCATGCTGAACAACGTACAGCAAGAATTTTTTGTCGGAAATGAATAAAAAAAATTGGAGCAACTTATCGGGACATTTTGTATGGAGAGTCGAAATATTTTTTTCATTTCCGACAAAAAATCTTGCTGCGCGTTGTTCAGCATGAAGGCCTGAAGCCATGGTTAAAGTTTTTGCAACGGTGCCCCTAACACCCTGTATATACTTCTATCAATTTACTGATGCTTTAGTTGACACTCAATGAGCGTCAAATAGTGCAAATTTCTTCTCCTTTGGAGTAGGACATGAACATGTCTAATATTTGCTTCATACATGTAATATTTACATTTAAAGCACTATTACTTAGTGCATTTGATATTGTTAAATTCATTCACACAATTATCACAGAAGAGACAATTTAATAAAACTTGCTTGAATACAACAGTATCGTTGAAATCGCTTAAAACATATGTAAATTTTTCCAAGCTTATTGTTTTTAAAAGTCCGAAGAAATTTTACATAATTCAAGTAGGTAGTAAATATATGCTGCATGACAGTGTATCTTGTAGCTAAGGCATAGAGGTAGATACTCGACTACTTGCTCTTTCCTAATAGTAATATGCCGGCACAGATTGAATAATACTGGTTCAACGACCATTTATATGTCATGAGTAATATTTACTGTCACGCTTTATATGGATTACAAGCGTTTTAGTTGCAACGTTTTGACTAGTCATATTTCCAGGAAACAAATTAGGTTGTATACCTACTTTGTTTCCTTTCTGCTTTAAATTATTTTATACAAAATTATGAAAAACAATGAATAAGGCAATAATCAGCCAACAATCAATTTGAAATTACAACTTCAGATTACAAAATAGCTGTAAACAACCTTACGTTGTAGAAATATATCGAGTATGACAAGCATACAAAAGTTGAGGCCACAAGAAATCGTATTCAAAATTTACGAAACCGTATCGTATAATGAGCTAGCCATTATCAGAGACATGCCATTCAAAGTAATCCATCCCTTTTTTGTCACCGTCAGTCGGCGGAACTAGTCTAACCCGGTCCAAATGGGAATGCAAAAGTTGTGGGCTTTGTTGCATTCCAGTGGGATTGTACCGTTAAATTTGAATGCGGCGGCGGCCGGCGGTGTGCTCGCGGCCGCGTGTGTGCGCGCCGGCGGTATGCGCGCATGCGCGTTGTCGCAGACTGATGGATGACAGGTGACGTCGGCGCCGCAAAGCCAGGGCCGCGCCGAATATAAACTATCAACGCTACGACTAACCGTGGAATCCATTATTGCCTTTAATTACAGACCGGCAGAGCCTAATGCGACAGTAACGACTGATCTAAAAGTGCTTGCTTAAAGAATTTATGAGAAAAATTAAGATAGGAAGGAACATCATTAGCCCCAACCTATCCAGCAAGAGAAAGAAAAACATTGCCGGTACTTTAATACAGCATTACGAATATGGGCGAGGAACATTTTATGTAGGTAATTGCCTTAAAATTGGCATGGTCATGTTCGCGTGACATATGAGTCCACATGCAGTCGCATTTTATTAAACCTATGCAACCGACATCTGCAAGGTGGATTAATGAAAAGATGTCAAGCACGAATCACGTGCAGTTAAATGCGCCTTGAGATGAAAGATTATTCTTCATGGAAAACGACTCGGGGAAAATGGTTCTATAAACCAGTTCGCCAAGATAATCGCATGTTCTAAACTATTTTCAGGCGAAGAGTCAGAGCTTCTATAATTTGTTTAGAACTCTACATCAAAACAGAAAAATACAAAAATAAGAAAGTATTGAACCCTGTTTTTACATCTACACTAGCGACTCTTGCTTGGCACGGGCGGGATTGATTTATGAAAAATCTTTAAATGTTCGTCACTTCAAGTGCCAAAAAGCTTAAAAATGCAACCAGAGCCACATTTCTACTCCTACCCTCGACGACACGATGATATAAGAGAATAATGTGTGAAGTATATCAAACGACTCGATCATCATAAAAATCAACTCGCTACAGGCCTGCTTAACACCACCTAAACAATTAAGCGACTTAAGAGAATGCCACTGGCCACCATTTAGCTGTGGCTTATATGATGGGACAACATGTCATTGGATGTGTGATGTCCTAAAAATCATTAGTAAAGTAACCAATCTGATTATAGCCGGGAGGCTGATTGCAGATAGAGAAAGGAGTAAAAAAACCCTCGACGACACAATCTGCCAAGCTTCCACAACTAAAATAAGTAAACTGCGAGTGCTGCATGTCGAATTTACACATATTTACTTAAATCAAATATCAGGAACGATGTGGGAGCCCTGGTGAGGTTGCGTCTGCGCTCATTAGGCATTCGCGAGTGGAAGAGACGCGGGCGTGGGAGCGGCGCGCGGGGCTGTGGCGGGCTCAAAGCAGCCGCGGCCGCATCACACGCGCCGCAAGCATTACCGTAATGTCCACCACGAATACGAAACCAAACTTTATTATTAATGTAATCGATGCGTAATCTAGGAGCGCTCCGACTTTAATTCTTGATCAGTATTCTGCTGAATAAGAGCCGCAACATTATTCAGCATCACAATATAGGTAAGTAATACATGATCAACAGTGTAAAAAGAATCTATGAAAATTATTATTAGTACTAATATTTAAAATTCCAGACCTAAAAGATAGTCACGACAGGCGAACAAACACGCGGTATGATTTCGGACGCCATTCTTATTCCGCATTTAATTAGGTAACTTTTTTCCTAATTTGATAGCACAAGTTTAAAGCACCGATTTCATCGTAAAATAAATAAAAAGTGGGTAGATATTATATTAAAATCAAACATACTTAAGCTCAAATTTCACGCATAAATTTCAGCAGACATAAAATATGATTTAAAAACCATCGCGTTAATTTAACATAAAAACGATGAAATTCATAGCAAGTGAATCAAATAACATCACGTACTTCAAAGGTATGCCAAAACCTATTGAATCACAATAATAGTTCTTTTATTTCAACGACAATCGATTGACTATTAAACGTTCAATTCAAGCATGTAATGGGAGGCTGGAGCGAAATTCATCAGAAATTCAAGTTTTAATGATCGTAAAACAAACTTGCGTGAAGACATTAGTCACACGGGCGAGCGGAGGCGCGGCTGCGGCTAGGGGTGCGATGCGCGAGGGCATGCGTTCCGAGAAACTGCGCGTGCGCATCTTACAGACAATAAATTGTAATCAACAATTTGGTTACACGCAACTATAGAACGTTACTTTGCCGGCCATGAGTTATTACTTAAGTTTTTTGCAGCCTCGACTGCAAAGTTTAGCTTACACGTAGTGTCTAGCCAACGAAATCGGTTGAACTTAAAACTTTCTCTTAAATATTCGTCTTGTTGTCTTACATACGCTTTTTATTAGTGACGGGTGCGTTCAATAATAAATAGTTGATTAAATAACCAAAGTTATCATTTTAAGAGTATAAAACCTACTTAACACATATTACCCTTGTACCTACCTACATACACTCACATTCTTCCACACATACCCATAAACACACACACAAACCTAAATACTCACACATGAAAATAATACATACCTACTTACATACATACATACTTTAAATTCTGTTGTTATTAACTATGTACCTATTTTTGAACACCTTTGTCTATTGCTTGGTTTTAAGTTTTATTTACTTTGTTAATTCTAATGGAAGAGCGATGAGCTTTTGATACAGGCATAATGTTTTGCTTACCAGGAATGTCATCTCAACACTTTAACCACCTGGGGAGCTACCGGCAAAAAAATATTGGTATGGGTATGGGGTATGGGCTTCAACTGTCATTTGAATTCCTTATTTTGATAGATTTTTGCTGCTTTGTCATGTTGAATGTTGCTAACTAACTATCGTTATATCCGAAGTCACAAAATAATGAACTTACAGTGGCTATTTTTTATAGTCGTTACTCGTTTGTTACAGTAACAATTATACTGAAATAGAGCATTTTGTATTTGTACTTTGGCTGTCCTCACATTGCACCACGCCCCGCCGCGGAGCGTAGATCATCATACTGCGCTAACGCGCCGCGTCGCGTGTTCAGTGTGCAATCGTAAAACAAAACAACTACATTACTAACAATATTCAATTACATTACTGACTTTTTTTTCCTGACTCCATTTTTATATACATTCCCAAAAAATATTTAACTTTACTAGGATTTACTAAAAAATCGCGCTTTTATTTGAATCTAAGTGTGTATATCTTATCCGACAGTTGCGAAGACGGGTGCATTGTATTATCAAAAAATGACACCACCTTTGCAAAAATAAAATATCTGTAGGTATTTCGCTCGTAGGCTAAATACAGTCGACTGCTGGGAAGGAACTGTACTTTTATAGCGAAAAACTTTAACGAACTAAAACATAGTTGACATTTCACACACG
Organism: Crambus lathoniellus; assembly: GCA_949710035.1. Taxonomy (NCBI): domain Eukaryota; kingdom Metazoa; phylum Arthropoda; class Insecta; order Lepidoptera; family Crambidae; genus Crambus; species Crambus lathoniellus. The sequence continues at coordinate 31,388,983 of OX453306.1, read as the reverse complement.
GTCACATAAAATGCAATTAAAGACAAAGTTAAGTCAAGTAGGTACCTAATCAAATTCACTTTTAATTGGCTAAAGAATCTTAACCATATTCTGCAGGTATCTGCTTAACTCCGAGTAGATAATGTATAGATCTGCATCGTTTGTGCCATATTCCGGTATAATGTGCTACTTCCTAATGAGCGTAGTTTACGAGCGCAGAGTGACGCGCACGCACGGTAGCCTCGGCGGCCACTACTTTGTTGTGCTTAATGTAAATTTCAAGAAAAATTTTTGAAAAAAGTCCACTCAATACGATTTGCGGAATGCTCCAGACCGTTCTCTTTAAAAAGCGGCAATCTTCATCATGATTGTATAATGTTAGCGACTGACGTTACCATAAATTAGATTAGGGCATCTCTGGAACCATAAACTGCATAGTAAGTGTAAAAGTTTCTAAGTCCCCTCGAGTTTCGGCGGTCGGATCGGAAGCCAGACGTGGGGCGGCGGCTGGTGACGCCGTCTACAAGTACATCTAGCGGCGGGGCGCCGCCGCCCGCTGTGCGGCCTCTAATGGAAATATGTTAATAATTACCCTCCCACAAAGTTTTCACACCGCAAGGTCGAAACACCAGAATAACTCGAAAATCTGTTCATTATGATGAGCAAAGGAAAATAATAAAACTGACCTTCGTAATTTCACCAACAATATAGAAAAAGAATAATTTATGTAGTACCTAAGTAAAATACTTAGATTTCCCACTGTAAAAAAATATTAACTTATTAATTAAATAAGTATTAAAATTAAATTGTAGAGTAAAGGTATTGCACGAGAGTTCCGCAAGAACAGTGCACATAAAACTGCAGGGAGCACATAAAAGCGCCATCCGTTATACGTAAACGACGCCGGAGGCCATTAAAACTATTCCGGGGCTGTTTCCGAACACCTAGGCGCCTTGATAGTGCGCTCTCATATGTTACGGTTATGAAACGAGATTCTAAGAAATAGGAATGAGCGCCAGGAGTCCCCTCCGGCGGTAGTGACGTAAGTGCGCCCCCGTCACGCGGGGAATGTCTCTGCGAATGCGTAATAAGCGGCCACGTCGTGAATGACAAGTCGACGCTGAAGAAAGGCGCGGGTCAGAGGTGGAGGGGACGCAAGCTTCACTGACAGAATACATTCAACACATTCTCTATACGAAATTTCGTTAGCCGGTTGAAATCCAACTTGTTGTATTGTATATTGTTCATCTCATAATAGCCCAAGCTAGAACAATAAACTTTTTGAAACTTTTCTCTATTTATAAAAGTTGTAAATAATATTTGATTGAATCAGGCGTCACCTGGCGGAAGTCTCTAACCATTGTGAAAAAAGAAATATATGTATATATATACTTCCGCATAAAAAAAAACACAACATGCAAGATGCACCGCCCGGCCGCCAGCAAAACCACGAAAATACCAGTGCCAAATACCTGCATTTAGCATAACAGCAATACACCTTGCACCTCCACCGATTAGACTACTCTACACGTGTTTCGCCCCAACCCAGGGCATCCTCACGAGTTAGACCATGCGAAAACCAGTCGGAGCTCATTCGGTGCTGGGTGCAAGTTGCAAGTTGTGTTTTTTGCGGAAGTAGGTAAGCTAAATTATTTATTTTTTCACAATTGTAAATAATCGCTTACCAGTAAGTTATAGATGCTAAGATTATGGCCTAAACATAAAATTATAAACATTGGACACCTAGGCAAAAACGGGCGCGGGTGAGAGATAAGCCGCATCATTTTTTTTTCTACCGCGCCGAGTCCCCCGACGACCGACGAGCGACGGCCTAAAATATTCCCCGCTTTATGCGCCGAATAATAAGCGACGGGAGCTGACCGCCGATAATGTATCTTTCTCACGGAATATGAGATACAATGATAAATTATTTTATACTAGAAACCTATGTTTTCTTCTTCGGCTTTTATATTACACCGTACAAAAAAAGACTGTTACATTAACTAGTATGCTGCATTTTGAATCATCAATACGAATTTATCAATAATCTTGAAGTTTAAAAAAGGCATCGATCAGGTTCACCATTATGGTCAGCAAAAACATGTAAGAAGCTTGAGTAAAAAATTCCGAGGCCACGTCTCCGAGGCAAAAAGGCAGCGGCCAGTGCGATGTTTATTGTATGAGTCGCTGAATTTCAAGTGTTTTTCAGCTTTAATGTAGTGTCCACCCCCGGCTTGCCGCAAAAACCCTCTCGGAATCCTCGTGGACATAAGAATTGCTGATGCTAAAGAAATACTGCCGTTAAAAGTTTCTCAGAATAAGGATATATGGGGCAGCTGTTTTTTTGCTGATTTCTCAATCTTAATGTTTTTTTAAGAAATAATATATAGATATGTTCCTTGGCATAATATTTAGCTTGTAGGCACACTACTTTGTTATACGTAAAATATAGGTATAACAAAGTAGTTCCTTAAATTAATTTAGATCGTATAACGACAGATACCGTATGCAACATTTTCTCTTAGTAAAAACCCGGTATTCCAACAGGCACAGGCAGTCCCAAGTCCCAATAGGTGCACTATAGGCCGGTGTTAGATAAGCGATAGGTCTTCGCCAGTCACGCCGCTTGTATTAATCATGGCGCCTTTCAGCGAAATTTCATAAAGCCACTATATGTTAATGGACCGTGGAGATTGGCTGACTGCCTCGTCATTGGGTCAGAAGTGAAGATTTATTATATAGAAGCCCAATTGCCCAGCAACAAAACATGGGAAAGGTTTTTTTTAAATTTCGGAATTGCCTTGAATGTTGTCTGTATGTATTTGTCTATAAGTATTTAATGAGCCACCAACCAAAGAAGTTGCCTAAGAGTCCCTAACTGATTAGATCGTCTGCAATAGACGTAAAGGACTATAATACTACTGTCTGTACTGTATTCAATAGAATTGTCGGAAACGATAGTTTTCTAGACTTCCTCTTTTTCCAAAAATATACCTACTGTGTTTATCTACTTAGAAATTAATTTACATTTGCAGCATTTGAGAATTGACTCTATGGCACAGATCAGAACCAGAACCTACAAGAATATATTTTTTGTCTTTGTTATAAGATTTCGCATTCCAGTGAAGTGTAGAAGCAACGCGAGGACGCTAGCGCTGTCACAGCAGCGCCATCCATCACTTATCGATAATGCGGCGTCACACAACAACCCTTTTACCCTTTGTTTACCGAGTGTCGATTCATCTTGATCACTCATTCATCATTACTTCGGCTGAGTTCATGTTGTCTTTCAAATTACCGCTAATGAAGAGCCGATAACTTCTATAACACAATAACTTGAGACGCACTTTCGGGAAATGATTTATTACACCTCTTTCTGATTCATTCTGTGTTAGACGTTCGATAACATTTTTGGCTAAATCGTCATACTACAGAACATTTTTCTCGTCTTAAGAAAAAAGAGACGACGACATGCTTTAATAATACTTTCATCACATACAATCCGAAAATGGACAAAGCTTTAGAAAATTTTATTACGATACCGGTATGCTAGCTATACCTACATTAGGGTTCCTATCACGAAGAGAAGTATACACAACAATCTTAAAGAAACGAGGAGAAGAAATGAAACGTAATAATGATAGTAATTTTGATGTGCCTTTTAAAAATAATATTCGCAATAAGCGATGTTATTACCATCGTATCACAGGTACTGCGAGGCGATGCAGACGGCGCGCGGCGCGGCGCGGACAATAAAATGTTTATGCGCCGCGTTAATGCCGCCCGCCGCCCGCGCCCGCGTCGCGCTTACGATACATCATTTTTATTACCATAGCGCCCATGGCTGGCCAAACCTGCGTGTGACACACACCCATACTTTTTATCGGGAACAGATTATCCTGACAAATAACAGAACAATATTTTTTTTATTCAGAACGGGCTAGAACTTAGCCTTCATCACACCTGATGTTAAGTGGTGATAAGGCTGAAGGTGGAAGCGCACTACTCCCGGAATCCTCAATCACTGAGGAACTGGCTATCTTATCTCTAACTGCCGGAACACAATAATGGTGAAAACATCATTGTTATGGCGTCAGACTTAGATAAGATGGTGGTAGCTAGCCAGTCGGACTAATAACAAGTCCTACCACCAACCAAACCGAATACAATATGTACCCCCACTGGGAATCGAACCCGGGACCTTTTGGTCTGAAATCGGTGGTGTGAACCACTAGACCACAGAGGCGGTCATAATCTCACGTCTGTAAAAGAAGTATGAGATAACAAGGCTACATTAGTAGGTATGTAGCCTTGTATTGATTGATGTAGTCATCCAGGTTAAAAAAAGTCCGAACATAGCCATGTCCAAAAGTTGATCAAAATGACATTTTCAAGAAACAATACAAAGGATGGTAAATAAAAATATAAAGACTGGGACTGGCTTTTTCCAAAGATTTTTCTAAAAAATTATGGACTATTAATGTGGCTTAGACCTGAGTTGAACACAAAACTTAATGGCAAGAATTACAGTCTTCATTGTTTTTGGAAGTCGCAAAGTTTATATCAGGTAAAAGCATTTTTATTTGATAATAACGACTACTCTTTGCAATTATACTGGAACATTTAGGAATATGACCAATGTGTTACGGACGGCTTTATGTGCCTGCGGGATGTGGTAATAGTAAAATGATCATAATGCCGCATAAGTCGGCGCTTTTGTGTCTCATCCGGCTGTAACCGGCCGCCGACATCAAATTGCACTACCACTAAACCTTACACGGTGTTTCCGTAAAACCCGCCCACGTTTACGACAATCAACTTATTGGTTAATAGCGGCCAGGCGCTACAATAAACCACTTACATTTGAAAGCATCATTACAATGAGAGTGACCACCTGTCACGCCCGCCACGAGCCGCTCGCGGGACCAATATGCAGGACAACAGTGTGAAACTCAATTATTGAGGGCGGTTGCAGTTTAAAGCCTGCGTCCCCTGGTACTTACAAGAAAAATGTTTTTTATGCGCCACACCCCCGCGTATGCTGGCTTAAAATAGTTTCAGAGATAGAACACAGAATTACCCACACACGAGACGAGAACCAGAGAAAAAGTTAAATATAATCCTTACTTCAAATTAGACCAAACGCGAATTGGACCAACTGCGAATTGGACCAACCGCGAATACATCGTGAATTGGACCAAATGCGTCTAAAGGTCTTACTTGTATGTATGTACATTAAGTATGTATTTACAAACAAAAAGTATTTAAGTTGGTATAATTATTTATCCGTTATCAAGTTTTCCATGATACAGTTTCTTAATGAAATTAACATGGGCTTAGATAATTGGTGTGATTGTAGAAGTTATTTATTTATGTTTGTTACTCTTCCACGCAAAGACTACTAAATGGATTTCAATGAAACTACAATAATATAGCTTATACATCAGAATACCATGTAGGCTAACCTTTATCCTAATATTCCCACACCACGGGAACGTGTACCACGTGGGTAAAACCGCGTGGAGCAGCTAGTTTACAATAAACCAACAATAAAGGCCACTTTCTCATGACAAACGATTCAATGGTAATTTGAGTAAATAGAATAGTGATAATGATCAGTATTTTTTCGAAGAAATAGCATTTAAAAAACTACAAGATCAAAACTTAAAACAATGTAAGCACAACACAGTAAGTTTGGGACAACACACTACCTTTATAACTTTTAAAAGAACACGGACATTTTCATGTAACGATAACAGATTACTGTAAATTTGGTAAAGTTGAAGATTGTCTCTAGGCCTATAAGAATCACGATCAAATTGCGTAGAGCGTGGGGCCACCCAACAATAATCAGGGGCGAAGCGGAAATTTAAACTAAATCCCCGTTGCAAACTGCCATAGCAAGGGATAATCGCATGCATTCACTGCCTCGCTTTCTTTCTGATTCACGACAATTTCGACATCAGGGAATCCCAGCTCTATCGCGAGCACAAAAAGGTTCAACCGAAAATAAATAGAGTAGTCGGGTCACTGTTTTTACAATTATTTCTTTTTTGAACATGGGTGCCGTGTTTTGTGCGTGCGTCGGCTTCGCAGGCACGTGTAATGGTGACCGATGTATTAGCACCATTACGGAATTCTTGTAATAAAAATAAAACACTTTAAATCCGTTGTTGAAGCGTGGGAATAGGAATGATTGTGGAGAAATGTTTTAACGTTTTACGATGGGCGTAGTGGAGCCGTCACGAATTAATCAAAGAGATTTTAAACACGTTACAGTATGTTTTATTATATTCTTATAATAGGTATCTGCTTTATCATGACAATGCTTAACTAATGGTACTTGAATGCTAACATAATAACCACATACATATACATATGCTTGCACATTCTTATGTCATTAAAAAGGTGTTTTATAGAGAAAAACCTAATTCAGTATATCCAAAAAATGTCTAACTACCTAATAAATTATAAAAATCTCAAAGCGGTTTATGAAAAGATTTTTTAAGGAAAAATAAGCATCATCATTATAGTACCCTTAAACAACACACAAGATAATACTATTTACTATTACTTAAATTTAATTCAATGGTAGGTTTAACAGCAAGTTCATATTAACCGCTAAATTCAGCAGTTTTCATTCAATAGATATTAATCGTCAGAATGATTGATAAATAAAAGCTACATTGTTTATTGAATAAGTCTCCTAATCTCCAATTTGTGCACCCTCCAAGCCCAATTTTAAGGATGTAAAAGATACAATGCTCAAAACATGATCCATTATTTCCAATAGCGTCGCGACGCACCTCCGCAAATCGTAATCCTCTTAGAAAACATTCCCAATTTAAAAAGAATTCCGCCTCTTATCCCTCCGACGAGGGCACGCGTAAAAAATAAAAGGAAAAACTGTGTGACACGCACGAAGCGCGGGCGACGCGGGCGCGGGCGGCCCGCGAGAGGTGGCTATATAACATGGTTTTTCACTGGCCCCTCGATTCTTTACAGGTCGCTTCTTCCGCCGAGAAAGCATCTATTGAAACTCCACTCAGGCCGTGTTAGCTATCTATTTAGTATAAAAAGGGTCGAGAATTTCTCGAGATCCTTTTTTATCCGGTGGAGGAGCCACCCCGCCCGCCCTCCTCTGAGATGTGCGCTGCTACATCACTTCACAATATACCTTGTATACAAATTACATTAAATATGTATCAGATCAGAACACTATTTCGGTCTAAATTCATAATTTGCTACATCGAACTATATACCTAACGCTTGAGGAGTAGCTACGGTGTGCTCAAGCCGAGTTTCAGTTAAGCAGTTTTAAATTGGCAAGATCAAAGAAACACTTTTATAAGAAGTGCCTCTTGGAAGTAAGAGTATGTAAGTGGAGAGGGATATTTTGAAATTGTATTTGGCGGACACAGCGTGGGCCGCGGCCCGACCAGTTCAAATATTTAAAGGGCGCCTGAATTTGATTCGGGCTGTGCCCGCAATTGGATCACCCGAGCGGTTGCTGAGCGCTCTTCGTTCTTCATCCATTATTGCTCTCAAACAAAGTTGTCAAAACTAGATTACTTTAGCCTTAAGTAAACCGAAATTTGTATAAATTTAAGTCCGACGATCGAATTTAAGTATTTTTATGTGCCATACTCATTGGATTTAAGTATGGGAAATGTAAGATTTTAAGCTTTAATGGTCTCTTTCTCTAAAACTATTATAAAAAAACTCATCATCTTCTTATAGATAGGTATACCGTGCTCATGGTGCAAAGCTGAAATATCTGTTCTCAAAAACAAATTCAAATAAGTATTAAAATATAAAACCCTAAAATATTAAAATAATTAGTATTTCTTATTGTTCTCTATATTCTGTTAAATACCGAGACGTTCAAAAGTTCAAGCAGATACTTAAGTCAACATTATGTGGACATTTTCTTTGTTTCTTAGAAGTGTCCTAAGGCCAACGAAGTAAGTATACCTATCGGAATTCAGAATTATAGGTATCTCGTAAAAAGCCTCTCCTTCGTCAATTCCGTACCACGAAAATGGGAATTATAGGTAGAATCCACATAAGACGGAGGCGGCGCGCCTGGGGATCGGTTAACCCACGTTACACGACGCGCCAATCCCGCAGGAGAATTCCGACTTTCTACAAAGAAAATAGCAATCAAAATTTGATTTACCGCCACCCGCGGCCATACATCAGGCCGTTCTAATCCGCGGAAGAGAGCGAGCCTAAAATCTGGGGATCGCCGACGCTGTCGAATTGAAAATCCTGCGGGCGAGAGCCGCCTTTAATATTTATGACCGGTAAAACATGCGGCCGGCCCTATGAATATATACGGCCTGGCTGGCGTCGACGTAGACTCCTCGCAACACGCTTGCTGAACAAATATTCAGAGCAATCTTTTTGAATATGAGGGACTTGGGGGCGGAAATTTATTAGTTAATACATAGACCGATATTTTTTTATAGATCTCAGGTCAGTTTTTTTTAAGTAAGTTTTTATAACTGAAATTTAAATTGGAGATTGAATTTTGCGGGAAGAAATAAAATTGAAAAAAAAATGTAAACTGTATTATGTGGCAAGGGCTTGTGGTAAGGATATCAAAAATATTTTTGTTATAGTTTTACAGTGGATGGTTTATAAGTTTGTAACGATGTCGATTCGTACCAGTCATTATGGATGGTTAAAAACTCCATGATGGCTGGAAACTCCATCAAGCTCTACATACTGGCCATTAATTTTATCGAATCCTATCCTGTTCTTTCAATTCAAATTCAAAATCTTCGTTTCACGTGCCCTGTTCATCATTTTTGATTCAGTTATACCAAAACCACCAAGCCGTACAGAGCTCGCGGAGCATTACCAGTTTTTTATATCAGTTTGAGTTGTTTGATTATAGTTTTAAATAAGTGGAACCCTTGACCCTTGGAAAGGGTTCTTTATTACTACCTTTACAATAAAAAGTCAAGTCCCTATAAACATCATCTTTTTATTCATCTATTATCTACAAATTAAATACTGGGCGGTGACTTTCGACGTTCCGACTAGTGTACCACTGGCCGACGGGGACGTCCTCGTCAGTAGGTAGTAATAAAGAACCCTTTCCAAGGGTCAAGGGTTCCACTTATTTAAAACTATAATTAAACAACTCAAACTGATATAAAAAACTGGTAATGCTCCGCGAGCTCTGTACGGCTTGGTGGTTTTGGTATAACTGAATCAAAAATGATGAACAGGGCACGTGAAACGAAGATTTTGAATTTGAATTGAAAGAACAGGATAGGATTCGATAAAATTAATGGCCAGTATGTAGAACTTGATGGAGTTTCCCGCCATCATGGAGTTTTTAACCATCCATAATGACTGGTACGAATCGACATCGTTACAAGTTATGCTGGAAAAACGACGAAAATTGACCTTTTTATCCCAATATCCCCACGGAAACGGGAAAGAGGCGGGTGAAACCGCGGGCGGCCGCTAGTGTTAAATAATATCTAGGTAATATAAATCGCAGAAAAAGTAACAAGTTAAAGAAAAAATGTGTCTCGTTCATGCCATCTAATAGGTATTACCTAAGTAGGTAATTTAACTGTTAGAGCATGGCTACGAATTCGAGTCCCGCCCGAAAATCTACTTGCGAGGCTAGTCGTTTTGTTTTAAATAATAATTGCTGAACTCTTCTATTTTAATTAGATGATCGATCACATTATTACTACTTTCATCATATTTATTTCAACTTGGCCGCGTCACACGTTCGCGAGAAAAGAGAGCGACAGTAAATAGATGACGAAACTTGGAAAACTCGGATTTTAAGATTTAAAAAAGTTAAACCGCGAATTTAGACGGAGTTATAATAATATGATGTTTACCTCCGAATTTCTGATGCCAAACTTTTCCGTAAATTACCAATTTCAGAAGCTTTTTTACTGGTTTTATATTAAATTTACTTACTGTTTCTAATAATTAATCTTAGCTACAATTTTATATTATTTTGGCCCAAATACAAACAACAAACGTAACAATAACGACAGCAATGTACGTGGCTACACATCACAGAACATTCCAGTAGGAAATATCTTAGCAGCGATACTGATGTTATCAAAACAACATATTTTATAAAGACCTTCACATAATTCCACGGATCCTGTTCGACCCCCCCCACGCCCGCCCCACCCAGCATCGCGTGTATCTCATTGCAAAATATGTATGTATTAGGTGTACGCCGATCCGTCGTTCAATATTCAGTGGCATATACAACCGAATTGGACTTTCTATCAGGTAATCATTATTTGATACTCTCTTGATCGACGCTCGCCATGATCCGATAACTCTGTTTTAGACATTCTAATCTCAGAAAATTCTATACTTACCCGTTAAAATATTGATCTGAACACATGAAATCCTAAGAAATGTGTAGTGATAGGTAAATAGCTAATGTATGCGTATCTGGTATTCAGTACCTACCTACATATAATTTTATTGCATAAAAACAAATTAACTTAATTAACTAAATTCGCAATATAAAATTAAACTTTAAACATTTCTTTAAAAAAATTTGGAACCATTTAAACCAAACACCAATAACAACAATAGCAGTGAACCATCTCAAGTATCCGCCTAACCTGTCTCGTTATTACATCTAAACAGTAAAAGAGATATCGCAATAAAAAAATACGATCCGAAACAAAACCAGTATTGTGTGTCGGGAGGGAATTTTGCATCGAGATCGATCGGGAGGGTTAGGCCGTGTCGCGAGGGAGCGCGGGGTCACCGTAAGCCGTTTCCGATAAGGCCCCCGGCGGGCGTCCCGTCCGGCCATCGGCGGCGGCGGGGTCCTGCTCGATACAAGCTTATCTGCGTAGCGCACTCGCCTGCACTGTGCCTGTGAGACGTGCGTGCCCTGAATAATGCATGTCATACCAGCAAAATTGAAATCCCACTCATTACTTCTTCAGATGTCATCGACGACGTCTAACTTGCCCCGATCAAGACTTGGGTACCTACACATGTATTTTTATATTACTGTTTTTAGGGACAAATGTTATAATATTCCATCAAATAACTATACATTTTGAAAAATTGAAAATGAATTACCTATTTTAGAAAAAATCGACCCGTCTCACAAGTCACAACCAGTTCCGATGGGACTCGAACCCACGACCTTTCGGTAGCGATTAATGGAATAATGGAAATTGCATTGTGAATGCAAAAAGTAAAAATTTAAATAACTGTACGTTTGAGTAGATATTATTGTTTTTATTATTTTAGCTACCCCTGCAATATCTTGGTCATCCCATAAGCTTGCCGCACATTAGTATTACCTATGAAGGTCAGATATCACAAGCTACTTCGCATAGAAAATATTTGGGTATCTGTGTTAAAAATAATAACAAATTAAAAAAGTCCTACTAAAACAAACTTGAAAAAACGAATGATTAAACGTTGGCAAGGCAACGTTGGAAATGGTTAAAACGTTTAACTCTTGCCATAAAACACAAACATTCGAATACATTTTTTTTTCAGAGAAAGAACTGTCTTAGTTATGAATTATACTGTTTCGAAAACTACGCAATTTTGTTCAAGTAATGGTAGCTGGTCAAGATCACGGGAAGCCGCTGGATGCGGGTAGCGCAGGACCGATCGTTGTGAAGATCCTTGGGGGAGGCCTATGCCCAGCAGTGGGCGTCGTTCGGCTGACATGATGAATGGTAGCTTTTAAAAAGCTTTATGCAGATGATGGTACCTACTTACATAAGTTTCTATGGAAATACTTTCACGTTCCACGGAAGTACATCAATGAGTATGGATAAAAATAGTGACTTCTTACTTAGCGGACTCTTGAAAAGGCAAGTTGATTTCGCAAAGATGTAACGGATTCGGCCATCGAATAAAAGAACATTATTTTCTCCCATTTACAGAGTTGAAGTGTCGTTGTCATAAGAAGCGGTGCACATCGACAATCGATTACTGCGCGTAAAAAGCGTCTTGAGTGTCGGCTCACGCGTAAGATTGAGATCTCGGCCGTCCCCGGCACCCGGCACCCGGCGGCTCTCCGCATGATAAATAACCGCTTCCCCGCTTTTTACTGCCCACCATTGGGGTGTCGCGCAAAAAAATGAATAAGGAAATTTACCTAATGGCTACGATTCTTTATTTTCTATCTCCATTGTCGCCGAACAATGCTGTAATGGAGGGATGACGTGAGTGGACCGGGTGCGCTACCCAAACGCTTTTATTTTATTCTTTTCTTTTCAAACCGTGTAACTACTCTACTCACCCTCACTATGTATGTCTTCTGGAAAGGAATTACTTATATGAAAATACACCGGGATCGAAATTATCCGACGAGACGTGGATAAATTGTCTTGCCGTTTCGTGAAATGAATCAATTTAATATTTGAATCGTGCCTTTATCGGTTTGTAGGTACTTATTTGGAAATTAAAATTGAGATAATTTCGTACAACCGTACATAATAAAGCCTTAGAAACAGTGTAACGTATAGGAAAAATGTGATAGTAAAAAACCACGAGCCCTATAAGAAGCTTTCAGGCGGGATTTCAGCTACTTATAGGGCTCGTGGTTTTTACTATCACATTTTTCCTATAGTTACAAAATTGCATTGTGAATGTAAGGGTATAAACTATTTAAAATCTCAGTGTAACTAACGTAGTTGCGATGATACCTATGCAATTTTCTTACAGATTTGTTACTTTCTTTAGTTTCTTCCTTCATGAAATTGTTTAATCTGTGAGAGACCATAGTAAACGGAACCCCTTTCGGATATGATATGATATATAAGTACTTTTGTATGGAAAGTAGAATAAAGAAACTTAGAAAAATAAGATCCTACCAAAAACATTTTCATGTAATGTCATGTAAGGTTTTACCAAGAAGACACCATATGGGTCGCACTCTCAAGAAGTTATCAGATCTCATGAAGAGCCAGACTTCTAACACTACCTACACTTTACATGTCTTAACTTCACAACTCTACACCTTAGTCAAAATATGTGGCCTACCGTCACATGGACGTAAGGTGAAAAATTTATTCATTGTTTCATACAAAAACAAAACCCCGACTGCAAAAAATTAACCAGTGAAAGGGAAAAACAAGCATTGTAATTTCTCATTGCAGAGTGATTGAGTGACGAAATTAGGGTTTTTAGATAGGTAAGTATTATAAATAAAAGTTAAACTTAAAAGGCTTTGCAATTAAAATCCTACTATAATATTATAAATATGAAAGTTTAGATGTTTGGATGTTTGGATGTTTAGATACTCAATCACGCCAAAACAGCTGAACGGATTTAGCTGAAATTTATGACACAGATACTTTGTAGCCTGGAGAGGAACATAGGCTACTTTTTATCCCGGAAAAATATCACATTCCCGCGGGATAACGTCGTGTAGTCCACGCGGGCGAAGCCGCGGGCGGAAAGCTAGTTTTATATATTTATTAAAGCGACTATTATAGACCCGAAAATATTATTTATCTATTATATACATAATATATAATCCAAACCCAAGGTACGACGAGGGTTCAAAAAAATTACGAATCGCTTCAGGAAAATGCAGGTTGTGCCCTTGCGCTTGCATAGCGCTTCGTTTTTTTTCTGTCTTGACGGGGCAACTGCCGTGACCCCAGATTTTGTTATTTAGCATCTACTTTACCACCTAGTCAAATATCTTAGTGGTTCAGGGACCGGTGATCTTTCAGAGACAGTATAAAACAGGCATTAAATCTATAGGCACTGATATTATAAAGAGGAAAGATTTGATCTTTTGTTTGTCTGTTTGTAATGGATAAACTCAAAAACTACTGGACCGATTTTAAAAACTAATGATGATGATGATGATAACACCAGTAGAAAGCTACTTTACCTCCGAGTGACACAGGCTATATTTTATCGCAATATTCACACGGGAACGGGAACCACGCGGGTAAAACCGCGAGGTGCGACTAGTAATAAATATTTTAATTAATTTGCATTTGAGTTTCTAAAGTGAGTATAACAAAACTGGTATTTTATTAAATAAATAACTATCAAGACGAGATAGTAAGCAGACAGATCTGGATGATCTTTATTTCACCAATACCAAGTGTATATATTCTTTGCCAATACCTAGGTCTTACAGCGAAAACCCGCAATTGTGCGTCAGTCGCGGGTGTTAATAGAAATTAAATAATAAGGTATCACGTACGCAATTAATTTTCCTGTTGATATAATGTCTATCTGCTCTAAGGCCTAAAACTCATGAAACAGCCATAGGTTGGTATTTCAATTGAATAAAAAGAGCATTCAACTAATTTTAAAGTCAAAGAGGCGATTACTTAACGAAGATGTTGAAAGCATAAATATTTATGTTAATTTCTGTTTCTGTTCTGCTACAGGTTTTATTTCTAACATTCTGCCTATCATCATCATCATCATTTCAGCCGTACGACGCCCACTGCTGGGCATAGGCCTCCCCCAAGGATAATCTGCCTATAATACTTATTTATTAAATATGTATATTTTCCTTGTTTACAATTAGGTAAGTATATATACATCAATCTATAAATAAGTACCTACAAGTGTATAGTAGGTACATATGCAAATAAGTACTACCATCAAGAAGGTAAGTTTTAAAATATAAATAGGTAAGATAGAAGTCTGGATGTCATGGAACACATGCCTATATATTTAAGGTATTTATATTTAAAAAAGATTTGCAGCATTAATTAATTTATTTTGTAAATAGGTAAGTACCTGATTGTGCAACTAAAATTTGAAATAAGAAGAAAAGATTATAAGAATAACAAATTAATTTTTATTAATTTATTATTCTTTTCTTTATATGAGATATTATGATTAAAATATATAACTAGACTTGTCTTACTTTAAGAAACTTACCACATATCCCAAAAAAACCATATTTTACAACTTTCACTGCATCCATTTAATTGAAAAACATTATAAACCGTCACTTTACTTTGTTATTTTTTACAAATTATGAATTTTAGCAGTAATACTTAACAAACAAGAACAAGCTACAAAGTTCTAATAATATGCAAGACAGGTTGATTCCAACAAATCCAAAAGGGGACTGCTCGGACGGTGAACACAACCTCAACGTCAAGTCCTCCGCATACTCTCCGGGCAACCAAATTCAAAAATTATCAAATACTACCTTCCTATTGGATAAAAAACCCTACACCCCTTGCGCCTGTGCTAAAAAAGGAAAGGGTTAAACAACTTACCCCTTTTGAACATCACCCCTCATATTGCATCTCTTTCTGCAGTATGGCTATCACAATACCACTGTCACCAATATTACCACTTGTAGCAAAAAACATCTAATGCATATAGCAACAGTCAAGACTTGACTCAAGAATAAATAATAATAAAGCAATTTAACCAAAAAAGCAATTATAAATATTTTATACTATGAAGCCAAAGTAATTGCCAATTGCCATGCAAAGCGAAGGAAACTTAATAAAGTAAATAACTTACTTAACTATTCTTATTATGTTGTAAATTAAAGAATAAACTATTTCTAAGCTAATACAAAACTACATAAATTAGGTAAATTAAATTTCAAATTCAAAGCAAAATGACTTTTTGACAGCGCAACCCGCGCTGTCAAAAAGTTTATGAAATACGTTTCGTTTCACGATAAAAAGCTTTTCGCTATTACCTACCGCTTCTGCAAATGAACAGTAATTTAATCTATGTGGTAAATGCAGTAAATTAATGTATTTATTTTAATTTTCATCATCATCATCATCATCAGCCATTTAATGTCCCCACTGCTGCTGGGGCACTGGCCTTCCTTATGGATGAATAAGGAGAATGAGCCATGACCCACCACGCGGGCTCAGTGCGGATTGGTGGGTATTAACGACTGCAAGCGCAGCCGGGACCAACGGCTTATTCCGAAGCACGGAGGAGCTCGAGATGAAAAGTTTTTGGTCACCCATCCCGTGACCGACCATTGCGAACGTTGCTTAACCTCAACGATCGCAGGCCAAGCGCGCTATCCACTGCGCCACGTCCTCCTCTTTTACTTTTATCTTTTAATTTTATGTATAGTTAAATTAAAGAATGATAAATGATGTTTCACAATAAATATTTTGTTTGAATATTGAAAATTTTATAACAGGTATGTTGCTGTTCATATCCCTACTTTATTTTTATTAAAGTTTTGATGATTTTTATATAGTAGGTGAACGTGTCTTTATAACATTATTTTCATTCTTTTCAACAATATGGTTGGCTGTTTAATGTGAGACCAGTAACATGAATAACATTAAAAAGAATACTGTCACTGCTGCGCTGTCAGTTTTGTCTTGTCTTGTCACAAATCAAAAAGTTAGGTTACTTACTGATAGAAATAAGAAATTAATGATTTTATTTAATTAGCCACAGTATTAATGTAATAACAATCAAGATCATTTTCAACATGACGCTGTATCATTTTGGAAACTGCTTAGCTTTAGTTTATGCGCCATATCATATGGCTTATAAGTTTTCTGGAGTGTAAGTTTATTTGATTGTATTACTTAACTAATAAGTTATTTTTAAAACAAAGTCCGAAAGTTTAATGTTTGTAATGTTTTCAGGTCGGAATATGCTTCGTTTTCCAAATGTGTTTATGCTGGGGGACTGTATATTTTCACACAACTGTGTAAGATGTTACTGCTAGCCACATTCTTCCCAGATTCTGATACTGCTCATACAACTGGAGAATATAATATTTTCTTGGTAAGATATAATGCCTCTCCTGTTATTACCTAAAGAATCAATCTAAATATTTCCAAAGTTATGTTTAAATAATTATTTTATTTTGTGTATTATCTGGTTCAAATGCTGATAGAATACAACCTTTTGGAGTTGCGTTACGAGACAGTGATGACTTGTAACCACACAATCCGTGCGCGCTGCGTCTGGACACGCGCTGTATGTATGTGTGACGCTCCATTCCAAAAGGTTGTATCCTATCAGCATTTGAGCCGGATAGTACAAAATATTTCGGCTTGATAGTCTTCTGAGTGATATTGTCATTGGTTTT
This sequence comes from Crambus lathoniellus, assembly GCA_949710035.1. NCBI lineage: Eukaryota > Metazoa > Arthropoda > Insecta > Lepidoptera > Crambidae > Crambus > Crambus lathoniellus. Next base: position 31,371,948 of record OX453306.1, on the reverse strand, counting down.
TTACAGTGTTCATTCTATCGGTTACTAAATCATGTTTTTATACAATTTCAGGAGGTATTGAAGGCCACAGTGGACTATGCTGATCTCATAGGGCTTTATTTTGCTCTGAATGCCGTGCCCGGCAAGGGTCATGCCAAGATCCTTACTGCTGCGATTGGCTGGGCCAGTGCAGAGGTGAAACTGCTTGATTTATATCTTTTTTTTCTCTATTTTTATCTGCAATCAGTGCTTTCTGTTATGACTATGAGTAAATGTGTTTTAAGTTTAGTCCAGTGTGTCCCTCAGCAGGAGCATCTCCTCATTCATTTCCTATTAAAGGATGTATTTTGTGATTGATATCTCTAGAGCTTTTTAGTGCATACTTATGCAAGCTTGTCTTTCATTCCTGATTTAATGAATGTGTCTAGTCTATGACTGTTATGATATGATACAGTTTTATTTTTTAAATTTCCTTGAAATTGATTATGGCATAAAGTGTGTTGTTATATTGTGTTCAGCCTGCCTAGCATGACCATCATTTTATCACGCAATATGATATAGCATGTCATGCTGTCTTGCGTACCCCACTAAGGTGTAAGCAAGATATAGGCTCTTATCATGCGTCAATAGTTGATAAAAGCCGCTCATTCTAGGCCGGCAGGTATGATTGTAGATAAAATAGTTTTTGAGGAGCATATTGATGAATGCTCATCAATATGCTCCTCAAAATGTTAGTTTGACATGAAAAACAATGCCAGTACCAAATTATGGGCATTTTCTAGATTTGAAAGCCATAATTATTTGTATAAGATTTGTACTAAGGTGCTAACATTGGTCCACTAGCACCGCCAATTCATTTATTTTTATTATACGTTAACCAGATCAATATTTAAAAAAGGAAAAACCATGTCCTCTTAATTTGTCTCTAATATTTTTTGAATAACTCTTGAACAGTTTTCATCTTATCTGTAAGTTTTAAGTATTAAAGAGTTATTAAAAAAATATTAGAGACAATTTTAAAAGGGCATGGTGGTTTCCTTTTTTTAATATTTACTTGGTTTACGAGTAATAAAGATAAATTAATTGGTGGCGCTAGTGGACCAATGTTTTCGATTGATATTTCTATCAATATTATCATCATCTAAGTACATAGCTTACGAACCATTTGCGAATGAGGGACTGCAATGCGGGCTTACGTTTCCAGGTGCTAGTGACGCGCAGCGTGCCGCTGTGGGCGGGCGCGCGCGGCGCGGAGTTCTCGTGGCGCTACGTGCGGCTGTGCGCCGCGTCCAACGTGGCGCTGGTGGGCACGTGCGCCAGCGCCGCGCTGGTGTGGCTGCGCGCGCGCCGCGACCTGCCCGCGCGCCTGCGCCCCGCCGCCGCCGCGCTGCTGCTGCTGGCGCCCTACCGCGCGCTGCTCGAGGACGGCGCCGCCAAGGCGCTGGGGCTGACCGCGTGGCCGCTGCTGGCGCTACGGGCGACGCACGCCGCGCTGTTAGCGCTCACCTCCCTAACGATGTATGCCGTGCTCGCGCAGCAGATCGGCGTTTAAATAGGCATTTATTTATTAAAAAAAACTTTAGTGTTATTATTGGGTGTGCGAGATTGATTTTGTCCTGTATCATGATTAATATAAGATTAAATGTTTGAAATCCCTTGATGAATTCTGTGTTTTTTTTTTACTCTGAATGCTACTAAAGCGCTCGTCAGATAAGTCTGCCCGCAGTAAAAATCGAATACTAATCTTTTCTATAACATACGAACAAAAAAATGCACTGTAACTAGCGCCAAAAACGCGCCAGTCACGCGCAGAGTTATCTGACACACACTCTAATGGGAATATCCACGCAAAACTGATTGTAGATGGCAGCACAGCCCATGTAGACAAGTGGCTTTCTATTATCGATATAGCCCTTATATCGTCAGTAGAATAGAAAGAAAATGTATGGGATTGACATTAGCGGTCACGTAACATTTCGATCGATAGTAGAAAGGCACTTTTCTAGACCCTCAGGCCCGCCGCCGCGCTGCTGCTGCTGGCGCCCTACCCCGCGCTGCTGGAGGACGGCGCGGCCGCGGCGCTGGGGCTGACCGCGTGGCCGCTGCTGGCGCTGAGGGCGACGCACGCCGCGCTGTTAGCGCTCACCTCCCTAGCGATGTACGCCGTGCTCGCGCAACAGATCGGCGTTTAAATACCATTTTAAAAAAACTTTAGTGTTATTATTGGGTGTGCGAGATTGATTTTGTCCTGTATCATGTGTAATATAAGATTAAATGTTTGAAATCCCTTGATGAATTCTGTGTTTTTTTTTTACTCTGAATGCTACTAAAGCGCTCGTCAGATAAGTCTGCCCGCGGTAAAAATCGAATACTAATCTTTTCTATAACATACGAACAAAAAACTGCACTGTAACTAGCGCCAAAAACGCGCCAGTCACGCGCAGAGTTATCTGACACACACTCTAATGGGAATATCTGTTGGACATCCCTATTATTATCTATGCTTACGACCATCACTATGGCGTGGTTACTCTACTTGTCTTTGTCTGTAAAAACAACTGAAAAATATTGTAAGAAAAATGTACCTACTAAATAAACGTGAATAATATATGGAACCAGTCGTTGTTTATTTAATCGCGTCCTTCGCAATAATGGAATGCCAATAGCACGCTTCCACTGCGCAAGCCAGCAAAAAAAGTTGATATCCGAACATGATGGCGCAAGAATATCCTAAGCTGAATGAAAAATGTAGTTTTGGCCACTGGAAGTTCAGAGTAAAGTTAATCCTAGAAGAAAAAGGGTTGGCACACGTATTGGTGAATAGTGACGAAACCAAACTAGATAAAAAAAGTGACGCCAAAGCAAGGTCAGTAATAGTACACAGTATTGAGGATAAATACATTGAAATCGTAAAAGAATGTAATACTGCGGCGCACATGATCAGCAAATTAGAAGATATTTTCGAGAGAAAAAGCATATTCAATAAACTCAGATTGAAACGTCAATTATTATTACTGAAATGTAGTTCATCAGAAAAACTGCAAGATTATTTTATCAAGTTTGACTCTCTGACAAGTGAGCTAGAAGCTATTGGAAGCAAAATAGAAGAAATAGATAAAGTTTGTTACTTGTTGTCATCGATGCCGCCTCAGTATGATGGTGTAATAACCTCCATAGAGACGATGAGTACTGAGAAGTCAATCAATATTGAATTTGTGAAGGCAAGACTGTTAGATGCTGAAATAAAAGGTAGTCAACAAGAAATGCAAGTGCACAATAATAGAATGAGTGAAGAAGCATTTGTAACTTGCTATGGATGTGGAAAAAGAGGGCATGTGATTAAAGATTGTAAAAATAAACAGTATACTTACCATAACTACAATAAAAGACGTGGAATGAGAAGAGGTCAAGGAACAAGAAGACCTATGCGAGGACGAGTACAAGGGTCAGCATATACAACGGATAGTCAAGAGAGAAATCAGAATCAAGAACATTTATGGTCATTTACAGCTTCGGACCAGTCGCAAAAAATGCCTGACAATGTGGGTAATAATTTTAATATAAAATTTATTATAGATTCAGGGGCTAGTGAAAACTTAATAAAAGATTCTTTTAAAAAATATATGCATGATGTAAAACAAGTCAAAGAAATAAAAATATATGTAGCTAATGGTGATTACTTAATAGGAAAAGAAAAGGGAAAAATTTCTGTAAGTTGGAATTATCAAAATATAATAATAGAGTGTTTAATAGTTGAAAACCTTTCACATAATTTGTTATCTGTCAGACAGTTATTATCAAAGGGTTTAGAAGTGAAATTTCATGATAATTTAGTATCAATATGTAAGGGACAGAATAGAATTCAAGGACAGTTAGAATCAAAGTTATATGTACTTAATTTAAATGTTATTTCAGACAATTGTTTACTGAGCGGAGAAAAAGACAATGACACCTTATGGCATAGAAGGTTAGGTCATCTCAATCGAAAGGGTTTAAAGATTTTAGGACTTCCAATTTCGAATGAAAAGTGTAATAGCTGCGCAGAAGGTAAATCTACAAGAAGAGTATTTAGTGAAACAGGAAAACATTCAAAACAAATAGGAGATTTAGTGCATTCGGATATTTGTGGACCAATCGAACCACGTGACATCAATGGAGCAAGATACTTTCAGGTAATTGTTGATGATTACGCTCATTTTGTAACGGTAAAATTATTAAAGCAGAAAAATGAAGCGGATGAGAATTTGATAGATTATATTAAACAAGTTAAAACTCAATTAGGATATAAAACTAAGAAATTGAGATTGGATAACGGAGGTGAGTTCACATCTAACTATTTTAAGAATTATTGTAGACAAAAAGGAATTGAGTTACAATATACATCACCATATACACCTATGCAAAATGGTACTAGTGAGAGAATGAATAGATCATTATTAGACAAAACAAGAACTAAGTTTGCAGAAACTAAATTACCTAGACATTTGTGGGGAGAAGCAATATGTTGTTCAGCTTTTGAAATAAACAGATGTCCAAGCAGAGTATTAAACAATGTTACTCCTGCAATAATATGGTATGGAAGAAATGAAATAAAAAGGATGAAAGTATTTGGTTCAAAGGCGTGGACTGTTACAATTCCAAAACCAAGTAAATTAGATGCAAGAGCGAAGCCTATGTTTATGGTAGGGTACACCAAAAATGGATATAGGCTATGGGATCCTGAAACAAATAAAATGGTATTTTCAACAGACGTTATTTTTGATGAAACGAAGGTTACATTTAATAAAGAAGAAGATAAAATAAAAGAAAGAAAGTCAAGAACTATTTATGAAGAAGAAGAAGACCATAATCAGCAGAATGAACCAAGACAAGATGATAGACAAGATGATAGACAAGATGATAGACAAGATGATGGACAAAAAGATAGACAACTTGATAGACAAAAAGATAGACAAGAAGATAAACAAGAAAGAGAACTTGAAGAAAACATAGAGGAAGAGCAAGAAGGAAGAACTAAAAGGATAACAAAGAAACCTAAACATTTAGAAGAATACGAGTTATATACTGCATATTGTCTATTCACTGAGTCGGAAGAAATACCACAGACATATGAAGAAGCAATCAAGGATAATGAATGGAAGAAAGCTATAAATAAAGAAATAGAGTCGTTGGAAAAATTAGAAACATGGGCAGTAACAGAAAATAAACACGGAATAAAAGCTATAGATACACGATGGATATTTACAATTAAAGATAATGGAATTAAGAAAGCGAGACTTGTAGCAAAAGGATTCCAGATACCATACAAATATACTGATACTAATTATGCTCCAGTAGCGAGAATGTCGACGGTGAGATCCTTTTTGGCACATTCAGTAGAATTAGAATTACCAATTCATCAATTAGACGTGCCAACAGCATTCTTAAATGGAATATTGGAAAGCGATGTATATATAAAAGTACCACAAGGAATAAATATAGAAGGAAATAAAATATTGAAACTCGAGAGAAGTTTATATGGATTAAAGGAAAGCCCAAAGTGTTGGAATATTCAATTTAATAAGATAATGTTAAAAATTGGATTGAAAAGATCAGGACATGATTTTTGTTTATATTATAATCAAGATATAAAACTACTAGTGTATGTTGACGATATATTACTTATAGGAAAAGCAGAAGAAATAAATAAAATAAAGAAAATACTATATGAAGAATTTAATACAAAAAATTTGGGTGAGATAAAAATATTTTTAGGTATGGAAATTGAGAAAATTGAAAATGGAATTAAAATACATCAGACTAAACAGATAGAGAAAATACTAGAAAAGTTCAAGATGAAAGATTGTAGAGAAGTATCAACTCCTATGGAAGCAGGTTTTAATGCAGATCAGAAAGAAGAAGTCATTGAAGTACCTTATAAAGAACTTATAGGATCGTTATTATTTGTATCATCAAATAGTAGACCAGATATCACATTTGCAGTGTCATACTTGAGTAGATTTTTGGATAAACCTACAGAAAGTATATGGAAAGCAGGAAAGAGAGTTCTACGCTATTTAAAAGGCACTAAAGATAAAGGACTAATATATAAAAGGTATGGCAACTCTAAGAATTTAAATACATTTACAGATGCAGACTGGGCGTCAGACAAGGTGGACAGGAAAAGTACCAGCGGTTGTGCAATGTTCTACTGTGGGAAGTTAATATCGTGGTATTCTAAGAAGCAAATGTCAGTAGCGTTGTCGACAGCTGAAGCCGAATACTTAGCTGGCGCACAAGCGGTTTGTGAAATTGTCAATTTAAAAGGTGTCTTGTCTGATCTTAGCTCAGTAGATATTTGTTGCAAACTATTTATAGATAATCAAAGTACTTTAAGACTAATTGAGAGTTATGAGAATAGTAAGAGAGCTAAACACATAGATATTAAAGCACATTATATTAAAGATATAATAGGAAAGAAAATTATTTCTTTGTCATATATAGAAAGCAAGAAAAATATAGCTGATATATTTACTAAAGCTTTGTCAAGTAACTGTCACTCATATTTAACATTTAAAATGAATGTTTTGTAAACTTAGATAAAGGTAGTAACAAAAGGAAACACATTATTTTATTTCTATAAACTTTATTTGAATAATTTAGATAAGTGTCACTTTGTTTGGTAGTGGTTAGTTGGTGTGTAGAGTTAAGAAGAACTATTTAAGTTATGATGTAGCGACAATTTCAATGTTTTGTTTTATTATAATTTAAGTTATGATGTAGCGACAATTTCAATGTTTTGTTTTATTGTGATAGGTTTGAGAGAGTTGAAATTGAAGGGGGGTGTTGGACATCCCTATTATTATCTATGCTTACGACCATCACTATGGCGTGGTTACTCTACTTGTCTTTGTCTGTAAAAACAACTGAAAAATATTGTAAGAAAAATGTACCTACTAAATAAACGTGAATAATATATGGAACCAGTCGTTGTTTATTTAATCGCGTCCTTCGCAATAATGGAATGCCAATAATATCCACGCAAAACTGATTGTAGATGGCAGCACAGCCCATGTAGACAAGTGGCTTTCTATTATCGATATAGCCCTTATATCGCCAGTAGAATAGAAAGAAAATGTATGGGATTGACATTAGCGGTCACGTCACGTAACATTTTGATCGATAGTAGAAAGGCACTTTTCTAGACCCTCAGGCCCGCCGCCGCCGCGCTGCTGCTGCTGGCGCCCTACCGCGCGCTGCTGGAGGACGGCGCGGCCGCGACGCTGGGGCTGACCGCGTGGCCGCTGCTGGCGCTGAGGGCAACGCACGCCGCGCTGTTAGCGCTCACCTCCCTAGCGATGTACGCCGTGCTCGCGCAACAGATCGGCGTTTGATTTATAAAAAAAACTTTAGTGTTATTATTGGGTGTGCGAGATTGATTTTGTCCTGTATCATGTGTACAGTGACACAAGCTTTTCTGTTCCGCTGACAGCCGTGACAGAGGAGCCACTTGCAATACGAAATTAGCTGTCAAAATGGACTGTCGTATGAAAACTGTTTTAGTTTCAAAGATAAATCACCGGAACAGAAAAGCTTGTCGCACTATAATATAAGATTAAATGTTTGAAATCCCTTTATGAGCTGTGTTTTTTTTAACTTGCTACGATGCTAGTAATGGCGATATCCACGCAAAACTGATTGTAGATGGCAGCACAGCCCCTGTAGACAAGTGGCTTTCTATTATAGATTATAGATATCGCAAGTAGAATAGAAAGATAAATGTACCTATGGATGGGATTAACATTAGCGATCTCAATGTCACATGACCGCTAATGTCAATCCCATACATTTTCTTTCTATTCTACTGGCGATATCGATAATAGAAAGGCACTTGTCTAGACCTTCAGGCCAGCCGGCCGCCGCCGCGCTGCTGCTGCTGGCGCCCTACCGCGCGCTGCTCGAGGACGGGTGCGGCCAAGGCGCTGGGGAAAACCGCGTGGCCACGGCTGGCGCTGAGACCGACGCACGCCGCGCTGTTAGCGCTCGCCTCCCTAGCGATGTATGCCGTGCTCGCGCAGCAGGGGGGCTACCGGCTAAGAAATCTGGATATGGGTATGGGCTTCAACTGTCATCTGAAATTTTTATTCTGATAGATTTTTGCTGCTTTGTTCTGTTGAACGTTGCTAGCTAGTTATCGTTATACCCGACGTCACAAAACAAGGAACTGATAGCGGCTATTTTCTTTATAAAATTGACTCAAAGTTCCCAAAAACGTATGAAGTTCATACCCATAAAGTTACGCGGTAGCCCCCCAGGGGGTCTACCGGCTAAAAATATGAAGTTCAGATCCATATTACTGATTTCAAGCCCAGACCCATAATATGGGCTTCAATTGGAGCTACCGGCTAACTGTTTTTCCGGATCTGGATTTCGCGAGTGAATGATAGTCGCGTCTTGTTGCATCATTTCAAATAAATACCAATATTTAACAAAATATTATTATTTCTCTGCATTTTTTACTCTTATTATTTATATTTTAAATGACAACGGACAAAGTCGATAAAAACAATTAATTTAGTTCTTCATAGTATTAAAAACAAGTATTCATAAAATAAATAATGTACGTATCAATTAATAACCAAACGCAAATGACAAGCCTTTCTACAGTATTCCAATGGTATTCCACTTCCACCTATGAAAGATCTTAGTCCAATATGCATTTGATCAAAGAATTTATCAATGAAACCATTCGAAGTTGTCCTCGTCCAATTTCTTGGATAAATATTTGATAAGTGGAATACCACCCTTAACTTTACTTTTTGAATTATGTAATTAACACAAAATTAATAAAAATAACGAAAAAGGCATATCTTTGAGGGTCAACTATGGTTTCTCTTCGATTTGTATTTTGTGTGCGCTAATTACGTGAACAATTTGACAAATGACCCCGTCATGGCAAAATTTTGTAGAAGTTATTATTTGGGTCATTTTGTGGTTAATGTTCTTCATTTCCTCTTATGATACTACCCGTAAGGCTCATTATCAGAGCAAGGTTGCAGATATTTATCAAGATTTAAAGAAAAGCAGACCGAATGTTCCTTATAAGTTTAATATTGACATGATGGAATGGACGGCTACTCCAAGACAAGAACATTGTTTATAAGATGATAATTACAGAGAAAATCATTCAACAGAACCTTTGAAAGATAAACAGTACAAAGTATACCGTAATAATGTCTTAAAATATGTGTTGGGAACTTGTGACAATAACAGTTCTTTATTTCTGGTTGTTAATTTCTTGTACTTACCTACTTATACCTTTGTGTTTACATAAATTATTAGTATATTGTGACAAATTCAGACTAAACAAAGCCAATATTTTCAATTATGAAGTGCCACAACACAACCCTTCCAGAATTGAAAATAAGCAATGTTTAGTTTCTTGAATTCATATTTTTAACACTTATTTATGTAACATAGGTAGGTACTTATTTTTATCATTATCTTGATTTTATATAAATTTGCTATGAAAGAGAAATAAAATTACTATCATTTATGAGGATGATTAAATAGTTAGACCTGTAAATACATAAGTTATTTATTTCTTCAGCGGCCAAAAGTTATTTTTTTTTCTATGATTTTTCAGTTTAGCACATCTTATGTATTCAGTTGCTAACTTAAATATAAATAAGTGGGTTTTTGACATTACAATTTAACAGCAATTAAGAAAATTAACAAATTGTCTATCAACTCATAATTTTATTTGAAAAATATGAGCTTTAAGCGCTGTCTCATAAGAGTTGCACACAATAGACAGGTATAGATGTGCATTGTAGCTATGCTATATTGTACTTAGTAAGTACAACATAGCATAGCATATTATGTAGTTGTACTACTTACTACAAAATACTTTTACAAAATAGCACATAACGTGGATTAGGTACTTTGAATAGAAATTGCTAAATAAATAGGTTAATAATATGGTTTATTTATTCAGTAATTCTGAAATAATTGCATCAACCCGAAACGAAAAACAGACAAACTAGAGTTAGTCTGTTAAGTATAGAGTATCTAACAAATGATAACAGATGGGAGCTTTTATTGAAATTTATAACTTAAACTTCTATCGATTAGGTTAAAAATAAAAAGATATTTGTTCAACAGAAATGATTAAAAATAAGCAATGATTAAACTGTTCAAATAAAATAAAATTCCTTTATTTCTTTGCTTACTGACTATTTTAGTACAAAATCACAATATTAAAATTAAAATAGGCTACTTATGTTAACATAAAGTTACACCAAGCAAAATATGGAGAGACTAACTTCTCTCCACTCTCCTCAGAATGCCTTTGAAATAAGAAGCCAGATGCACTGCGGAAACGTGGAAGCGCCAACAAGGATTTAAAGATGTTAGTGAATAACACACGCAGGGCATTGTAGGAAAGCTGGATAAAGTTTGACCACAGACTACTGGTATAAAAATTTTGACAATAGGCTTTAAATAAAGTAAAATTTACTTCTACTGTACACCAAGCAAACCTATGTCTCACCATCTTACCACTGACCAACAAAGCCCTGCATCCCTATCCATCTATATCAGAATAAATTGTCATACAGAGTTTCAGTTACTCTAGGTATTTAAACTGACTTACACGGCCCAAGGGAACCCTGTTCAAAAGTAACAGGGGCACATTTTCAAGTCTCTTAATGTTACCCCTGAAGATCATGAATTCACTCTATTTCTCGTTGTACCTTAGGCTGTGCTTCCATATATAGTCCTCGCAGGAGCTTTTTGGGGCCACCCAGCGATAGGCTGAGCAGCACAGCACCATGTCATCAGCATAACTGATATTATTCACACAGACATTATCTATATAACAACCATGTGTGCTGCTCAGCCCAGCGATGAGCTTGTCCATATATACATATATAAGAGCGAAGTCAGCCCATCCTGTCTAACACCACAGAATAAATAATAGTGCTAAGGCACAGAAGACTCACTCTGCAAGCTCATTCATATAAAAATAAATCTTTCTGCGTGGAAATAAAGTCCAATTCCGGTTGCTTTGTCATCGCTTGCCTACTGTTATAATAACCTAGAGTTCGCGCATGCAAGCAAAACTGTACCCCATATCGACGCGCGAGCGTTTCTATTTCTATGAATGTCTCAAACAGCTCGCTCGCTGGTTAGGGTTGCGAGCGACTTGCGAGTTCGGTTTTGTTGTTTCTTTTGTTCTTTCTTTTATTTAGACACCCGTAAACACAACAGTATCTTATATACGGATTATAAGAACGTTTAGTAGTCATTGTTCGGTGCACAAAAATTACAGAAATGATCGATTGTTCTACGCGCGAACGTGGAGCGTACGAGCCGAGCGGCATCCTTCTGCCATACGCCTGCCCGGCAGGCGCGCCGGCCGAACGTACCTAAACTGCGGAGTGACACCCCCCTGCTAACACCACATAAACTCTTCAGAGCATGTATTTCCCCACTTTACCACTTTTTTCTGATTACCATACCAATGTGCCAGTACATTTATAACCTCAGCCAACGAGAAACATCTTTAACTTTAAGTTTTGTCCAAAGGTCCAAAGCTTATCATAACTTCATAACACACAAGATCAAATGCTTTGCTGAGGTCTTAAAACATGCATTTATAGGAAGGAGTTAGCTTTATAACATAATAAATAACAGAGAACTTTAACACAGCTCAATATCACTTGTGTCAATCAATAGCACTTGCGGTGGACAATATTTATACTTCAGCACACTTCAGCCAGAATGGTGGCTAGGCTAGGCTAGGTATTTGGTTTAATTTTTGTGTTTCGGATAAAAATCCTCAAAGCAGTAAAAACAAAATATATAACCGTACGTACATAAAATAAAACTTTCCTATTTTTGATGTACATAGTATCTTCATTACTTTAATTAAATGCCTAATTTTTATCAAAAGTAGGTCAACAATTTATCTTTAAAGTTATGTAAATTCCGATAACGAAACAAGTAACGAAAATTTGAATTTCACGGGTAAAATTCCATTACATGACTTCGAGAGAAAGGAACAGCGAAATAGCAATTTGTGTTTGTCTCTTTCGCTCCATCTTTTCGCTCACTCTCTTCTGCTAAAGTTCAACGTTTTACAAGTGCTAGGGGTATATTTACTATAAATGAAGTTGATTACACTCAAAAGTAGCAAGTTATTTCACACAAATTGAGAAATTAAACTTTTCCATGAATCTTCCGATACCAAAATACTCGCCTGCTTCATTTGACATAACGATATGAATCTGGGTTTCGAGTTTTTACTTTTTAATTTTTACAAAATACCGATTCTGGGCTTCAACTGTCAAAAATGTATAGAGAATTTTCTTCGTCATTCACTCTTTTTCTGACATATGGGTATGGGAAGAAATATGAAGTCCATGGAATTAGGCGGTACCGCCAAGTTCAGATTATGGGCTTCAAATGTCAAATAAAGCCCATATCCATATCCAGATTTTTTAGGCGGTAGACCCCCAGATCGGCGTTTGAATACCATTTAAAAAAAACTTAAGTGTTATTATTGGGTGTGCGAGATTTAAATGGATATGGGTATGGGCTTCAACTGTCATTTGAATTCCTGATTTTGATAGATTTTTGCTGCTTTGTTCTGTTGAACGTTGCTAGCTAGTTATCGTTAGACCCGACGTCACAAAACAAGAAACTGAAAGCGGCTATTTTCTTTATAAAATTGACCTAAAGTTCCCAAAAACGTATGAAGTTCATACCCATAAAGTTACGCGGTAGCCCCCCTGTATGTCCCCGGGGGGCTACCGGCTAAGAAATCTGGATATGGGTATGGGCTTCAACTGTCATTTGAATTCCTTATTCTGATAGATTTTTGCTGCTTTGTTCTGTTGAACGTTGCTAGCTAAGTAGTTATCGTTATACCGGACGCCACAAAACAAGGAACTGATAGCGGCTATTCTTTATAAAATAAAATTGACTTAAAGTTCCCAAAAACATATGAAGTTCATATCCATAAAGTTACGCGGTAGACCCCCTGGTCGTGCCCATGGCCTGTCAAAATAACAACATTAAATGAAAAATTCTACAAGCAACGGACGTCACAACACAATTTTCTATGGCAGCGGGATTGAAGTGGGCAAAGAAATACCGTAATTATTTTATAAACTTATTTTTATAACATTTGAATAGGGGGTAACGACAGACGGTGTAGCTGCAGAGTCCGCGATTGTTCCGAGGTCCGCGCCACGCCACTTATCTTGGTATTTGTCAGACAGTGCTGATCATCGTGGTCGGTTGGAAAAATAATTCTTATCTAAACAAAGTTAGGTACTCTATTAATAAGCCTTTGTACCTTACTAGCTTTCAGCCCGCGGCTTCGCCCGCGTGGACTACACGACGTTATCCCGCGGGAATATGATTTTCCGGGATAAAAAGTAGCCTATGTTCCTCTCCAGGCTACAAAGTATCTATGTCCCAAATTTCAGCCAAATCCGTTCAGCCGTTTTGGTGTGATTGAGTGACAAACATCCAAACATCCAAACATCAAAAAATCTAAACTTTCACATTTATAATATTAAATTGACACGCGCCAACTTTTATGGCGCGCATCTACTCTTTGGTGATTTTCACACTGCACTGCAGACCGCTCCGGTTTGCGGTAGTGCGCTTCTTTTGGCTGTAAGAATCTTGATTTGCATACTAAACCCGCATTGTATAACACACTCACGCTCACGCCACGCCTACAGTCGACCGACAGCAGAGTACACTATTATCCCACCTTCCTTGTCCCACATACATAGGTACTATACTATAGAAAGTTGACCTTAATTCACACAAAAGCGCCATCTACAAAAAGCTTTGCTTGGTTCTCCCCTGCCATTGTGAATATTTATTACGCTAAGGTATGTCCTTAGTTATTGTTCTGAGGGTATGTCGAAAGATCTTAAATTCCTTTGTCTATACCTATTGTGAAAAATTCTTGACAACACAAGTGTGACCATTTTATTATTTTTCCCATTTTTATACATTTAGCTCAAGGGTTCGTCCGCACGTGCGCTTTTTTGACGCTTTAACGCACGATTTTTCTAACGCTTTGAAATAGATCATAAGAATATGACTTCCCGGCTGACTGTTCACACGCTGTCGCTTTTTTGCGTCGGGAGTTCCATTCTATTCAAAGCGTAAGAAAAACACACGTTATATATTTTAGCGTTCTAAAAGCGCCCGTGCGAACGAAGGCTTAAGTCGTACTTATACGTATTTACTATGCGTTGCATTATCGAATGGTTTGAAAATCAGTCGAAAAACGATTTTAAAATTGATTGGGTAGGTAGGTACCTATTATGTTTTAATTCGGCTATTGATTTCAGCCGACAGCACCAATAAAATTATAAATAATAAATAAAATATAATAACTTCTTACATTCACACTAATTATCTAAGCCCATTTTAATTTCATTAAGAAACTGTATCATGGAACACTTGATAACGGCACAGATAATATAATACTATACTAGTATAACGGATAAATATATACTTGAATACTTTTTGTTTGAAAATACATAATTAATATACATAGTAAACACCCAGACCAAGACAAATAGACATGTTCATGCACACAAATATTTTTCTTGTTAGGGAATCGAACCCGAGACCACTGGCGCAGAAGGTGGGTAGCCTACCCCTGCGCCAAATCGGTCGTCGGTTAAATTATAGTTTTAATTTAAAGATAGATTAGGTACACTAGTATTTGCTACTATACATTATGCTAAGTCCTAGGGGGCTACCGCGTAACTTTATGGATATGAACTTCATACGTTTTTTGGAACTTTAAGTAAATTGTATAAAAAAAATAGCCACTATCAGGTGGCCTACCACAAGCTCTTATAGCAGTTATTTTTAAGGTGAGAGAGTGAGACGCCGCTCTACACGCCGCATAGCAGCGTCTCACTCTCTCAACTTAAAAATAACTGCTATAAGAGCTTGTGGTAGGCCACCAGTTCTTTGTTTTGTGACGTTGGGTATAACGATAACGATAGGTAAATTCAAATTCAAAAGGAAGGAAGGAAGGAATTCAAATGACAGTTGAATACCCACATTTTTTTGCCGGTAGCCCCCCTGACCAGGGGATAGATTAGATTAGATAGATAGATTAGATAGATATAGATTTTTGCTGCTTTGTTCTATTTAACGTTGCTAGCTACCTATCGTTATCGTTGTACCCGACGTCACAAAACAAAGAACTGATAGTGGCTATTTTTTTTATACAATTTACTTAAAGTTTAAAAAAACGTATGAAGTTCATATCCATAAAGTTACGCGGTAGCCCCCTAGGACTTAGCATAATGTATAGTAGCAGGGATTCCTTAGCCGGTAGCCCCCCAGGGGGGCACAAAACAAGGAACAGGGGGGCTACCGGCTAAGAAATCTGGATATGGGTATGGGCTTCAACTGTCATTTGAATTCCTTATTCTGGTAGATTTTTGCTGCTTTGTTCTGTTGAACGTTGCTAGCTAGTTATCGTTATACCCAACGTCACAAAACAAGGAACTGATAGCGGCTATTTTCTTTATAAAATTGACTTAAAGTTCCCAAAAACGTATGAAGTTCATATCCATAAAGTTACGCGGTAGCCCCCCTGATAGCGGCTATTTTAAATAAAACACTTTCACGGATTTTTATATTATTTATATGGACAGTTCGCGCAGAAATCTAAGATGTGTTTAAGCGGCTATTTTCTTTAAAAAATTGACTCAAAGATCCCAAAAACGTATGAAGTTCATACCCATAAAGTTACGCGGTAGCCCCCCAGACTTGATGAAACAACGCTGGCCTACAGCGTAACAAGTGATAGCAACATTCGACTAGTCGTGTAAGCTATCGGTAGCTTAGTTGGTCAGAGCATCAGGCCGGATTCCCGGAGGCGCGGGTTCGAACCCCGCCTGAAAGCTACTTATAGGGCTCTCGGTTTTTTACTATCTATCACATTTTTCCTAAGCTACAAAAGAGATTTTTGTGGCACTTAAATTACTCTTGTAAGTTAGGCAAAAAACTCAGTTCGTATGAGCGGACAAGCTGGATCATTTTAAAACATGTTTACATTAGAAATCCGCTGAAAATCGTCTTGGTGGATGGATCTTATATTTTTAAAAAGGACTGTTGTGTCTGTCTGGCTCCTTCGACTCCCTGGCGTGCGATTGTCTTAGATAATCGTATTAATTTAACAGTTCATATCATATCGTATTCAATCGGCTGCAATTTGTATGGAATGACATTTATTATGAATCAATATAAACTGTCAATTATTGAATACGATTGACTTTACGCAATCGTCTAACAGATCTTTTGTCTAAAATAGACTTTTATTTACCGCAGCATGGGTCACGGCCTGGTAGGTAGGTAACAATTAGCTTTTCCTTATATATAAATATTATTCTGTGCTTATACTTATATTACTTACACGTTAGTACTATTTTAAATTCTGTGCTTATTAGAAGTCACTAATCTAAAGTTTACACAGCTTTTTAACGCGAGCCATGTCATTCTATATAGAATGTCAAAGCCAAGTTTGTCTCAGTCATGATACTTTAATGTAGCATTAAGAGACTTATAGTAGGTAAGTGAGATTTAAGTAAAAAAATTATAGAAGTTTTTTTTTATGTAAATTAACCAATTTGTTTGTCTACCTATTTTAGTTTATTTATACAGAGCATGCGGTGCCCGCCTATAAGTAATGGGACACTTAGGCTCGTATTATAGAACGACACTCAAGTGGAGATCTCTTCTCAAGTATAGTACCTAAGCAAGGGATGATTGTATTCGTTGCATTTATTTTTTTATTTTTATTTTTATCCACAACGGTGTAGCACAGCACTTAAACCTTCATCACACCTGATGTTAAGTCGTGATAAGGCTGAAGGTGGAAGCGCACTACTCCCGGAATCCTCAGTCACTGATGTATTTGCATCCCTTTCTAACTATACTTGAGAAGAGATCTCTACTTGAGTGTTGTTCTCTAATACCGAGAACCGAGACCATAAAGTGTTTGTCAGATAACTCTGCGCGTGACTGGCGCGTTTTTGGCGCTAGTTACAGTGCATTTTTTGTTCTTATGCTAAAGAAAAGATTAGTATTCGATTTTTACCGCGCGCAGACTTATCTGACGAGCACTTTAGCTTAAGAACCATTATGTTGCTTAGTTAGTGTATTCATTGTTGTGAGAGTCTAATTAAATCAATCAATAAATAATATAATAATTTACATCCGTATTTTTAATGTAAAAATGTACGAATGAATTAACCATTTGTATTCCATACATAAGTTAAAAATAGTAAAAAAACTTTTGTCAGTCTGTTAGTTTTGTCGCCTCAGCCAACTGTGATGTGATGAGCCATAGCCACAATTTTGATACACTATGCCATATAGATGAATCACTAATTGCAAAAAGGGCACATTTCATACTTTCGGTCAAAAATGTTTTTTTGACGTTATTAACTTCTCCAAGGTTTTATCTACGTTCTCTGCAAAAACGGCACATTTACTCTGTATATTTTCCGAGTTATGTGGGTGCCATCTTCACTGTTTATCGTAAAAAGGGCATGCAAGCATTCTCACGTGCCCTTTTTGCTCAAATTTGTAAGTTTGCCATACTAAACTAACTGCTTTATTACGGGTGTGTATGGCCGGTCGGTTTATGTCTCAAAAGATAAAAAAGTATAACATCTTGTCTATGGTAATATCTTAGTTCTGTCAATGTCTAAATTACGTCAGTAGGACGTTTATTTATCGCTTTTTTCATGGTTAAAAATATTGGACCCATGACGGCTTATGCCGCGGATCTGAAGAAAAAAAAAAGTAGGGGACTCTTTTTTTTCTAACTATTGCAGTTTTTTTTATTTTTTGAATGCGGTTTTCGATGTTTAAAAGAGAGATAAACTCGTCGTACTGTAAAAATAAACTATAATATGTGATCCAGAAGAAAAAATAAAAAAAAAATTGAATTTTGAATTTTTTTCAAAACGGAAGTAATTAAAATTTTTGAAAATTTCAAAAAAAAACAATTACATTATTTTTCCTTTTATTATATTCTTATTCGATAGGTTTTTTCATGTTGATTCTAAATATATATACTTTTTATATGTTATTTCATCGATAAGTATGTGAAAAAAAAATATTTCGAATGGCCCGCACTATTGTCATTTGTTTACACAAAGGTGGAGTTTGAACGACGATTATAAAAACAAAACATGTCGTAAAACTGTCCATTAGCTTAACTTTATTGCTTTTGCTAATCAGCTACTCATAAAATGTAACCAAAGACCTCTTAAGTATAACCAGATGTTCGGGAGTGCAATAGCGCGCTCTTAAGTGCTTTGTTTACATAAAAAAAATGGGCCATATAAAAAAACCCCGGTCCTAAGGAGGTTAATATTAAAATATTAATAATATTTAAATATTAAAAATATTATTCTAATAAATATTATTATTTCTTTCATAAATAAATTGTTTGAATTTACTGAGTTAAGTGTAAAAAGGGCTCATGTGTGCAGTTTTTTGCATAAAGGGCACAAGTCCATGAATTTTAACAGTCAATAAATTGTAGATTGTTACAGTAAATACCTTTATTTGTGTCACAATAGATTCATAAAAAGTATATAAATATATAGGAAAACAAAACGACGGTAAAAATAATATTCTACAAAAAGATATTCAATATTTTTTAGTTTCTGAACAGTTTACATTCCTGCAAGTGTGCCCTTTTTGCAATTAGTGATTCAGATAGAATGCGTTCTTTTAGAAAGACATTTAGTAAGCTACTTCAAATAGGTAGTAAGTAGGTACTTTCTAATGCAAAAATATAAATCCCTTGGGAGAGTGCGATGTACCTACCTAACCAAAAAGCAAGTATTACCTACGTGGACGAAGTCGCACCCACTAGTTATAAATAAATCAGGGTCTCAAATAGAACATGTATTTAGCATGAGAGATTTTTATGAAGGAAAAAATAATATAATATTCCGTAAATAAACGGAATTTCAGCATAATATACCTGGCAACACTGGTTCCTAGTATACTCAAAGATATTAGTTATATTATGCCCCCAGTACACGATGGCCGATCATGGTCGGCGACCATGACCAATACATCGTACATTAACACTTTTGAACGAACAAGTTTAAAAAGGTTCTTTCAAAAGTGTCAATGTACGATGTATTGGTCGTGGTCGCCGACCATGATCGGCCATCGTGTACTGGGGGCATTATAATATCTTTGAGTATACTAGTCTGTGCTGTGACAGAAGAGTGTTTTTTTAATGTCTATTGTCTGTGCTCAGTGCTCTGCTCTGATCAGCTCTGATTCCTCGGCTCTACCTAGTCTGCGCCATTAATTTTGTGCTTTTTTGTGCACAAATGTTTTTGTGTGCTTTTGTGACGTTTTGGAGTTTTGGATTGGAGATGGTTTGGTTGTTTTGTTTGTGCTTGTGTCGGCAATGAAAGAAAACGGCAAACTAAAATTAGATTAGATTAGAACCAAAACGAAGCAGTTCTTATTTTAGTTCTATTAACTTTTGCATAATCAACATCGAAATGTTAGAAGTGAAATATATTATAAGGGGGATTAAGTGATTATTATCATGGTTTACCCCACGACACAACTGTTGTCTCTCCTGGTATTGGGATTGTTTTTGTGTTGCGTCTGCGAAGCCAAACATAAAGTGCGATGTAGTAATAACAATGATCCGCAAACATCGATGCATCCTTCGGAAGATGGAGTCAAAGGTCGTTACACTGTGGAATGGTGCACGAATATAACCAAAAGCGATGCATACGATCCTCTGGCCGAAGTTTGGAACCTCCACGTCTTGTATAATCGTAGAGATCCTAGAAAGTGTTCCCGAAAAGACACTCATTCTATAGTGATAGAAAACCCTGATATTACCAGTGTAAATTGTAGTTCAGTAAGTATAATCATTCTTGAATGAATTACAATTTACAGAGAACCTGTCTTATAATACATATAAATTTTATATACGTACCGATTTTCCCGTGGATTTTATGCTTAGAGAGAAGTGTTATTCATTAGAAAATTGTATAACTATCAGTGTGTTTGCTTCTAGGTATGTTTATCAACAGAATTAGATGTGATATTTAGTGCCTGCTACAGACTTGAAAACGTATTGAAGACTCAAGGGTCCCTTAGGACAGTTACCTTCCATAAAGTGGCTAATGAATATACATTTGATACATTTGCCAAACCTGCAATAACTGGCAAAGAAGTAAACCATGGGTGAGTCCATCCCGTCATTACTTTATATGTGTGATTGGGCGTTTTCACATTGGACGATAACGGTAACGACACGATATCGGCACGATATCGTCGGACTGGCAGTTTCATACAATCACTACTAAATGCTTTCACACTGTGTCGTTACCGTCAACGATATCGTCTGTCGTGCCGATATCGGTGACGACACAAGTGCGGAAGATGCGAAGCCGGTTATTAACGAAAGTAACCAAGGGTAATTAACAGTTTATCTGTTATTTACTGCATTTTTGGGTTTTTACGCTAAAAGCCACCGCTAGGTAGCGCTTGTTTCTTGATTTGCTAGGTGTGAGTTCCGCGACGATTATGCCTGCTTGTTGATTGGTGGAGAGGAGAGAGGAGGTGGATCTCCTCCCGCCTCACCTCTCCCTTCTATTTCGAGTATGTAATATCGACAATGACCGAACGATAGTAATAATTTTTAAGTGACTTCAAAAAAAAGAAGCTTCTCAGTTTGACCTGTATTTTTTTGTATGTATGTTTGTCCGCGATTATCTCGCTTTTAATGCGATTTTCAGGAAAGTATTTGTTACATTTAGGATAAGGGTTTAGTATTTTAACCGACTTCAAAAAAAGAGGTTCTCAGTTTGACCCGTAAGTATGTATGAAGGTTTGCCCGCGAGATGCGGTTTTCAGAAAAGTATTTGTTACATTTAGGAGAAGGTTTTGGTATTATAATCTTTGCACGCCGTTTGCATATGGCAGACATGTAACGGTACACATTTTATCGTCAAGACCTATATTTTAACCACATGTTTTGCAAATAAACGATTTATCTTATCTTATCTTATCTTATCTTACAACCGACTTTGAAAAAGGAGGTTCTCAGTTTGACCATTTATGTACATTAAGTATGTTTGTCCGTGAATATCTCACGTTTGGCTGAATCGATTTTGATACGTTTTACATCAGATGAGTATTTGTGATTGATGCGGTTTATGAGTACATCCTAACATACTATAGGTATAAATAAAACACTTTCACGCAGTTGGTTGTTGTTAAATAAATTGCGTGAAAAAATCCGTGAAAGTGTTTTATTTATATGGACAGTTCGCGCAGAAATCTAAGATGTGTTTATACTATAGGTACTATTTACCAAGATAATAGGTAGGTACACGAAAATTGCCTGCAAGATGCACTAAAAAGAATGACATAAAAAATATTTTTATAAAAAATAAAAGTGCCTTCAAAAAAATGCCGCCAAAAAGTCAGAAATAATACCTCTAACTCTAATACTGTATTCACAACAAATAACTTAAGTAGTACTTTGAAGTGCCCGACGTCTTGAAAGTACTTACTTACGTTATTTGGTGTTAATCCAGTATAGAGGTATTATTTATTTCTTACTTTTTGGTGGCATTTTTTTAAAGGCGCTTTTTTTTTATATAGGTAAGTAATATGTGCATGTAAAAATAATGTGCCTTATTGGTGTGGATCTATAATTGGTTTACTGTACCTAGCTATTAATAGTTTCATAATTGGTATTTTAACTGTTGATCCACCAAATAAATAAAATGTCCTCAAAAGTGTCCTGGCTTATTCGAAAAAATTTATAAAACATTTTACTTCGCGCACACAGTTTATCGAAGAGAAGGTAATATGTTCCCTCTAAATATCGCACTTGAAGAATAGGATCAACTCAAAATGTTCTTTGACGATATCGTTTTTTTCGCCGTAAATATAAAAGATAAAGCAAACGTAATTTGTTTACTGCTGCCATTATTACCTCGAATACCTATTCAGTATTATAACTAATATAAAACTTGGAGCCGCGCGGTTACTTTAGCTGGCGTAATGCGACTAACCGCATAGCAAGCTGCTGGTTATCGTTTCACACACCGATATCGTTCCGATATCGTGACGATATCGTGCCGATATCGTGACGATATCGTGCCGATATCGGCGGACGATATCGGGACGATATCGGTGTAATATCGTGTCGTTACCGTTATCGTCCAGTGTGAAAACGCCCAACGGATTAGAACCATTTGAATTATATTTAGAGACTAAACACAAATTTAAATGTCATGGTCTTGATGCTGAATGTTTAATTAGAATTAAGATTATCCAATTTCTCTTTCTATAATATCTGAATATAACATTTTAGCTGTGAATAGGTACATTAGTGTTGTCTCAACCCAAATTGTATAAATACATTTTTGAGTCTATAATTTTTATCATTAAAAACTTGATAGTTCATTTAATAAATTTCCTAAATATCCATGCTTATACTGATTTGATATTTCTAGAGATTACATATCAGCAACTTTCTTTTTGGGGGCTATTCCTGCCACCAAGTACGACATGGTGCTGTGCAACATGACCGATGCTTCATGTAATGAGGTGAGATCTATAGGATTTTTGACATTTAGCTGTCCTTATTTTAAATCTGGTTAGGAGTATTTGATGAATTTAAAAAAGCCAGTGAAGAGCATTACAAACTTTACATGTAGTCTGAGGGTGCCGTTGTCATGTACAAGCGGCTGATTGCTGGACCTACCCTGTTACCTGTGGGAAAATTTGGAGCTTTTTACTGGTAAAAGATTAGATTATTATCTGTTCAGAGCCTCCCTCGATCTAACTTTACCTCTTTCTAATATTAGTGTGGAGGTGCGACTGTTAAGTCCAGCTTTATGTGCTGTCAACAGTAGAAGAAGAGATTGCTTATCATATGACAACTTTTATTTAACATTCTTCCTTTTTACTTTAGCATGATTAAGTGAGTACTTAATCATAATAATGTAAAAAGGAAGTTCTGAGTACTACGTATAGGAAGTACAGTACTGAGTAGTACTTATAAAAGTTACTAGCTTTCCGCCCGCGGCTTCGCCCGCGTGGACTACATGACGTTATCCTGCGGGAATGTGATATTTTTCCGGGATAAAAAGTAGCCTATGTTCCTCTCCAGGCTACAAAGTATCTGTGTTCCAAATTTCAGCCAAATCCGTTCAGCGGTTATGGCGTGATTGAGTAACAAACATCCAAACATCTAAACATCCAAACATCTAATCTTTCGCATTTATAATATTAGTAGGATTATTTTAATTTTTAGTTTTTTGCATTCACGAAATCGTTTTTTTCTAAATACTTCATTTTCCATTTTTTCTATTAGTAGGATTACTTATTTGGAAAACAATATTAACTTTGCTTGTGGTATTCTGTGCTTGCTTATGTTGTAGGACAAAACCCAGGTTTGTTAGCATTTGTCACATGTTTACATTATTAGTTAGCAACTCTAAGATCCTCATCTGCTATATTTGGACGCCGCCACAGCAACATCCTTTCTGTCTACATGTAAATGAATTAATCAATTATTCATATAGTTTTTATAACATCAAAATATTTTGAATATACTGCAGTGGCAAGCTCCAAGTCTAATACTCTTTAGTCTCGATTTGTATTGATAAAAAATAATTTTTGGCTTTGTATGGTAAAATGTTATCATGAAGTGGTAGTCTATTAATAAGTAAATTCATTCTAAGTTCACTTGATGTTAAGTGGTGATCAGGCTGAATGTGGAAGCACACTACAACCGGAATCTTATCTTATCTTAATTACTACCAAGGACTCTTTTCTGCTTCATTGAATTCAATTTGATGACTTCAGTCAGCCATCCTAGCATGAGCGGCTTTTATCACGCGATATAATATAGCACGTCATGCTGTCTTGTTTCTGCTTAAAACGAGTGTTGTCTCTGATAAATTATCCTTAGGGCAGTTTTTCCTCAAGTGACGTCTTGTATATTTGATAATTGCAGCAAGATTATAAGTGGAATTTTGTAGCACACATGTATTGAATTCAAAATTTGGACTCTGGTGCATAAAATATTCGCTTCCTAGCGACCTGAGGGAAGTTTTAACCCGTGTGGTCGTTTAGGAGACGCGCTGCGCGGACGTGAGAGCCGCGTGCTGGTCGGCCGCGCCCACTGAGCTGCGGTGCCGGTTGGACGCGATGACCCGCGGCGGGTACGAGCTGCGGCTGACGCACCGCGCGCCCTGGACCGTCAACGAGCTGCTGCGCGACACCCACACCAAGGTGCTGCGGTTCAGTAAGTGTCCGCGTCACTATAGGGGCAGGCTACTCGCTCACTGAGCGGGGCCGGCTGGGCGCGCTGGCCCGCGGCGGGTACGAGCTGCGGCTGACGCACCGCGCGCCCTGGACCGTCAACGAGCTGCTGCGCGACACCCACACCAAGGTGCTGCGGTTCAGTAAGTGTCCGCGTCACTATAGGGGCAGGCTACTCGCTCACTGAGCGGGGCCGGCTGGGCGCGCTGGCCCGCGGCGGGTACGAGCTGCGGCTGACGCACCGCGCGCCCTGGACCGTCAACGAGCTGCTGCGCGACACCCACACCAAGGTGCTGCGGTTCAGTAAGTGTCCGCGTCACTATAGGGGCAGGCTACTCGCTCACTGAGCGGGGCCGGCTGGGCGCGCTGGCCCGCGGCGGGTACGAGCTGCGGCTGACGCACCGCGCGCCCTGGACCGCCAACCTATTTTATTACTTTGATTTGTTAATTTGGTTCGAATGATGACAAAAACAAAATGAGTGTTTTCTCTCAAACTGACAGACTAATAGTCCAAACCAGACTAATAAAGCTTATATTTTTAATTTTTTAATCAATAATTTTAGCTGTTTTGTGTTTTTGTCGTACTTCGTATGAAGAAGCTCTTGCCCTGCCCATAACTCGAATGTTAGGTTTCGTATCTGGTAGAAATTGATAATCGATTCCTGAGGGCCCAGACTAAAGTACGTTTTATAATTCGGTGAAAAAAAAAAAGAAAACAGTATTACCACATAAAACTCCATTATACTCATTCTGTGGATTTCTTTATTTGTGAACGACATTGCCGTTAATTCAAAACATGCTTTGACTGGATAGATATTTGTTTAACTAATAACAAAAGTAAAAAAATGGAAATTACTCTTACGTGAACAACAAAATAATTTTTCGAAGGGATGTAAGATGAATATTTTTTTCATGTACTGGCAACACGCAGGCACAAAATATTTGTGACGCAGGGGTGACAAACCTACTTTAACATGTGTGTGATTATTTGATTGATTTTGATTTGTATTTTGTTTACTTTACGCGGGCTCCTATCTGCTTTGCGTACAGTGCTTCTTTTACATTATTTCGTAGATTTCTTGTTGTTTCTGTTATTGTTTTTGTTTATTGTTAAGTTTGAACCGTTGTTTTTTGTTACTATTGTGTTTATACTATTACTATCTAACCCATTTTGCATTATCTTATGCGCTTTAATCCAAGATATAGTTCTTACAAGTAGATTTAAAAAAAAATGTAAAACCAAAATCTCACAATAAATTTGATTTAAAAGAGACATGAAGAAAAAGGTTTACGACTCCCTGTTGCCAAACTCAAATGTGAAAGTGACATTTTGTTTTTTTGCACAGAATTAAAAAACGTACTTTAGTGGCTTTCTATTACCGATATCGCCAATAGAATAGAAAGAAAATGTATTGGATTGACATTAGCGATTGAAATGTCACGTGACAGCTAATGTCAATCCCATACATTTTCTTTTTCGATGGGTGAATTTGTTAATAGAAACCCACTTGTCTAATGCCGCATACAGACCGGCCTAACGAACGCCAACGAACGACATCAGGCGTTGCACGCTGCACGTTCCTGGCCTTCGAAAATAAATCTAAATCTAAAGCTAAGTAAAGTGTCATTGGGAGTGATTCAAGTTCACATTTGGGCCTTTCGGATCATTTGATTGAGACAAAGGGGAAAACAGAACTCCTTGGGTGGCGTTCGTTGGCCTTCGTTGGTCCGGTGTGTACGCAGCATTAGCCACTTGGCCAGGAGGCCCCCTAAAGACGGTTCGCTTCGTTCCCCAGACGTGACAGCGGCCCCTGAGGCAGCAGAAGTGGGATCGGATGCGGAAAACACGTGGCGGCGTCGCGCGCTGGTCGGGCTGGGCGCCACGCTGGGCGCCGTGTGCGTGGGCGGGGCGCTGCTGGCGGGGGCGCGCCTGGCGCACGCCGCCGCGCTGCGCAAGTGGGTGCTGCTGGAGTGGCGCCGCCGGTACGTACCGATGTTTTGTTCGGTAGGGTGACCATATCACCGAAGGAGCGTCTCGCGACAGTAATACACACTGCTATTTTTCTTGTGGAACAAAACTTATGGATTTTTTCACAAAAAATAACCAAGAAATTTAAGTTTAATAACTTCGATCAACACTAGTACTAGATGAAGGCTCACGAACTATCCATGGCCTTCCCTCGCTGTCCAGAACCTCATGGTCAGCTGCGTTTTTTTATTTCAGTTATAGGTAATCTCTAAAGCTTAAACTGATTGAGTTAGTCACAGCTTAATTCACATTATTTTATCACTTCACTGTTCAATTCTACTATTATTATGCGAAAACGCAATCTGCTACGCATATAATTATAACTTAGATGATAAATTGAAATTTTAATGTCAAAGCTTGTGGGAAGAAAATAATTCTGTCAGTAATTTGACAATAGCCGGAGCTCTAGTGTAGCGCACTTTTGCCGCGCGCGATCGGAGCGCGTAGGATCGTTCGATGTGGCTCGGCTTTTAAAATTGTGCATTTATTTATCATCATTATATTTTTACTTATCACCAAAAAGTGCCATGCAGGGAAGTTAGATCTAACATAGCATACTTGCGCGAGTGAGATACGCTTGTGTGTGTAAATGTACATGCACACCATAGAATAACTTTTTATAGATAGGAAATAGAGACCAATCTTGGGCCCCTTTATTGGAAGTGCATAAATAGCGCTATCTATTGTCTGGTGCAAACAGCTTTTGGTGTATAAACACACGCATAAACATATTATACAGTGATAAAAAAGTGACACCTAGGGCCTGATAAAAACAAATTTCGAATTTTTTGGCTCAGTAGTTCCCATTTGAATTTATGACAATTGCGCCCCCTGGTAAACAACTGTACAGCAACTGCCTACTCGCATCCCTGCCACATCATTCAATTTTGATTGATGTTAAAAATGAAGGTACTCTGATATCTAATAACTCAGACTCGCCGAGGCCACGATAGGCGAGGCTCGGTAGGTGCAAAGATATTTTTGTGGATCTTTTCCTGCCTCATCGATTCAACCGTATCTAAGGGTTTTCCTTTTTCGCCCAAAGTCCGATAACCCAGTGAAACTATGATTGAATGAGTCAGAATATAAAATCCTACTAATATTATAAATGTGAAAGTTTAGATGTTTGGATGTTTAGATGTTTGGATGTTTGGATGTTTGTTACTCAATCACGCCAAAACGGCTAAACGGATTTGGCTGAAATTTGGGACATAGATACTTTGAAGCCTGGAGAGGAACATAGGCTACTTTTTATCCCGGAAAAGTATCACGTTCCCGCGGGATAGAGTCATGTAGTCCACGCAGGCGAAGCCGCGGGCGGAAAGCTAGTTTCAAATATATGATACAGCAAATAACTATGTTATAAAAATACCCATTGTAACATTCACTATTCCTTAAAACTTTAGTTATGTTAGTTTCACATTATGGGCTCAGACCAAATAAAAAAGTAAGACGAAACGCCCCGAACTAAAAAGTGAAGCCACTTTTTTATGTACGTGTGCGTGCGCCGGCCGTATGCGTGTGCGTGAGTCGCTTTTATAATGCTTTTAGTTACTTTAGTGTGTTAGTTATGGGTGAAGTTTCGTTACGTGTGTGTTGTACGTGTAACTGTGTATGAACGCGGTTGGGTGTAGTTTTGTTGGCGTCACTTTTTAGTTCTGGACGTTCCGTCTTACTTTTTTATTTGGTCTGAGATTGTGGGCTAAATAAAACTACACAGGAACTACTAAATGTTGGTGAGTTTGATCAGATTATGTTTTATGATTATCTTTGATATCAAAAATTTTTGTTGTGGGAATTACCTAAGTACTGATTAATACATTTCAATTAGTAAAAATTCAAGTTTCTTTGAATGTTTTGTTCCATAAACAAAAAAATCTTTTTTCATTGATTACATGCCAAAGAAAAAATTATAAGATATTAAGTAAGACTTGATTTCAGTCTTGCATTTCTCGTGGTCGTGGGCAAACCTGCGATTGACCCTATGCTTAGACAATAAAAGTCGTCGGTTCTCAAATAAACTAGCGGCCGTCTGTGAGGTTCCTGTTCCCGTGGGAATATCGGGATAAAAAGTATTCTAATTTCATCCAGGCTATCTACTATATGTGTGCAAAATTTCAACTAAATCCGCTAAGTAGTTTTTGCGTGAAAGAGTAGCATACATCCATACACACAAACTTTCGCATCACTAAATCACTACATAGTATAAAACAAAGTCGCTTTCTCTGTCCCTATGCCCCTTTGTATGCTTAAATCTTTGAAACTACGCAACGGATTTTGATGCGTTTTTTTTTAATAGATAGAGTGATTCAAGAGGAAGGTTTATATGTACTTTTTATCCCGATATTCCCACGGGAACGGGAACCACGCGGGTGAAACCGCGGGCGGCCGCTAGTTTATAATATTAGTAAAAACTAGTAGGATTATAATATTAGTAGCATAAACGAGTAAAATACTGGTATATAGCGCGTTGGGTCCGCGACCTGCTTCCGTCGCGACTCGCGCGCGGCCAACTAATGTGGTAATCCTTGGGCGGATTAGCATCGCACCAGTTTTTACGCCCGACTGGTCTCGTTATTACTAACTTGCTCAGAAGGAAAGTTACATTACGAGGCAATAAAACCGTTCAATCATATATTGACTACACACACACAAGACATGTTGAGTAAAGTTTGTTTTTTTTTGTTACTCAATAACGCTGTACAGATTTTAATGAAATTTTGCACTAGAAGTAGACCGTGACCTAGAATAGGATATGATACATTTTGACGGGTGTTCAATATTCAAAAAAAGAAAAAATAAACCTAATGTGAAGGGTGACGTTGTCATTCAAATTACTTCAATAAAAGATGGTTTCGGTATAAGGTATTTTATTTATTTAAATTACTTTCATGGATTTTGTGTGATATTTGTGCCGAAAGTGTACAAGGTCCTTCAGAGCCAACGGATGACGATGTTGTGAGAAAACGCACAAAACGAGTTCTTACTTTTTGGCCAAAGTTTCAGTTGATTGCGCTCATATTAAATTGCAAAGAGGAGAACCAAGTTCCAGTTTCTATAAACAATGGAGGCAAATCTAAGAGTCTTAAACGACCTAAAGAAGCAAATAGAAAGGGGTTTCCTCAACTTTAAAAAGTCACCGAAGGAGCGGTTAACTGAAAATTATGTCACGGCAAGATTGGAAATTTTGGAAAAACAATACAACAGCTTTGTCGAGAAACATGAAAGCTTAATCAACGACTACGCGGTAGACGCGTTAGACAAGACAGACTACATGAAGAACAATGTGTTTGAAAATGTGTTTGATTTATTTTTAGATTATAAGGTCGAGCTTCAAAAAATTATAAAAACCAGTAGTGCCTCTCCTGACAGCGGCGGTTCTAAAAAGGAATCGACCACAAGTTTAAAACTTCCTCAAATCAAGCTGCCTGCCTTTAGCGGTAAGTATGTAGAGTGGTCCTCGTTCCGCGATCTATTTGTATCTCTGGTACATGACAATGGGTCCCTGGACGAGGTCCAAAAACTTCAGTATTTGAAAACTCAGCTGTCAGGGGAAGCAGAACAGCTGACTAGACATTTCTCTGTTACCAAAAATAACTATGAAAAATGTTGGGAGTTATTAAAAGCTCGATATAATAACAAAAAGTTTGTCTCGAATAATATTCTTAAACGTTTGTTTAGCTTGCGCAACATGTCACAAGAGTCTTCAAGCGCCCTTAAGGAACTGCTCGATACTACAACTGATTGTTTACATGAATTATCGAATCTGGGCATTGATGTCAGTTCATGGGACGTCATTGTGATTTACATGGTAAGTTTGAAGTTGGACGTAGAGTCACGGAAACAATGGGAAATACAGGTTAGTGATAATACTGATATTTTACCATCCTTTGAAAAATTCCGGGAATTTTTAAGTACTCGTTTCCGCGCTTTAGAATTTATCGAACCTAAAAATAAACCTAAATTCTCGGCTGCTAGTGTTTCCAATCCAAAAGTTTTACATACTACTACTCCTATTACTTGCCCTCATTGTGCTGAAGAACACAAATTGTACAATTGCAAAAAATTTGCAAAGGAGGATGTTGACCAACGTCGTAGCATTGTCCAGACTTTGGGGCTATGTTTCAACTGCCTCGGGTACAATCATTCAAACAAAGTTTGTCGTGTTTTCTCTAAATGTCGTATATGTAAGCGAAAGCATCATACCTTATTGCATCCCAAAATCCAAACTGACACAGTAGTAGCAGCGACGGCTGCAACTATTGAATCTGAAATTGCATCTGTGTCAGTAAACGAGACCGAAACTAATATAGCCGCTCATTTTTCGAAAGGTACAGCTAGTCGCCAAGTGTTATTAGCCACAGCCCTTTTAAAGGCTGAGTCGAAAGATGGGTCGTCACAAGTGTTGAGGGCACTGCTCGATCAGGGCTCTCAAGCTTCTTTCATTTCCGAGGCTGCAGTTCAGCTGCTGCGGCTTCACAAAATTGCAACTCCTAGCGCCATATCTGGGCTAGGTGGGGGGCAAGGTGGCCTTACCTCTAAACATACGGTAATGCTTAATATTCAGTCACTTTGCGACCCCTCGTTCACCATCCAAGTCAAAGCTCATGTACTTGGAACATTGACATCTGTGCTGCCTGAAAGGAAATTTACATTAGTAAATTGGCCCGAAATAAGCAAGTTAAACTTGGCCGATCCTCACTTTAATTCCCCTAACAAGATTGATGTTTTGTTAGGAGCTGACACTTATTGTCATATTTTGAAAGGTCTCATGAAAGGTCCGCAAGGTACTCCAATTGCTCAAAATACATACCTCGGTTGGATCCTTTCTGGAGAAGTGGAAATGAAGAGAAGCTGTCACAATATAATTGTCAATATGCATGCGACGGTTGATGAAAACGACCTACTCAAGAGGCTGTGGGAACTTGAACCAGAGCCGTATTCACTCAAGAAACGCATGACTCAAGAAGAACAAGCATGTGAAGAGTATTTCGCTGCTACTACACGCCGAGATGATTCCGGTCGATACGTGGTGACTCTTCCTTTTCGATGTGCAGATCCTCCGTGTAAGTACGGAAATTCAAAAAACATTGCGGTCAAGCGGCTTCAAGGTCTTGAGAGGAAGTTTTCGGCAAATCCTGAAATCAAACAAAGATACTCGGAGGTCATTTATGAATATTTGAGCCTTGGTCACATGGAAAAGATAAACAACAAAGGCGATAGAGAGAACCCGTATGCCGTATATTTGCCCCACCATGCGGTTGTTAAGGAGGATAGGAGCACTACCAAATTAAGGGTGGTATTTGATGCATCGTGCAAAGGACAAAACGGAGTTTCTTTGAACGACACCTTAATGGTAGGGCCAACATTGCAGGCAAATTTACGACACATAATATTAAAATGGCGTTTACACCCTATCGTTTTAGTTGCTGACATTGTCAAAATGTACAGACAAGTTAGAGTGACCGAAGATCATGTGGATTTCCAAAGGATAGTATGGAGAGAGAACCCACATGATGAAATTCAAGATTATAGGTTATTAACAGTCACCTTTGGAACCTCCAGTGCACCTTACTTAGCTATCAAAGCTTTACAGCAAATAGCTGATGATGAAGGTCAGAAGCATCCTTTAGCTGCTCATATAGTTAAACACGATTTTTACGTAGATGACGCTATGACGGGCTGTCAGACAGAAAATGAAGCTATTGAAATCTACAAGCAGTTAAATGACCTATTAGAAAAAGGAGGCTTTAAGCTGCAAAAATGGACAAGCAATTCAGATAAGTTATTGGAAGTTTTTGAAGAGGACACGGGAAGAAATGTGGAAATAAAGATAGACAAAGTCACAAAGGTTTTAGGACTTACCTGGAACCGATCCACGGATCAGTTCGACTACTCGGTGAAGCTGCCGCCATTGCCGTCCGCACCTGAAACAAAAAGAACAGTTATATCTGAAATTTCAAGGTTATACGACCCTTTAGGGTGGATAACTCCATGTATAATTACCTTCAAGGTTTTTATTCAGAGGCTGTGGATAGCAGGCATCGGATGGGACGAAGTACTACCACAGGAACTCCTTAAAAAGTGGAAAGGTTATCGTAATGAATTAGAAACATTGAATAGTTTTCACATCCCGAGGTGGGTTAACACGACAGTTGAGGATGTCATAGTCGAACTACACGGTTTCAGTGACGCATCAAATGTTGCTTATGCCGCTGTTGTTTATTTACGCGTCATTGATCCTTTGGGTAATGTTCGAACAAACCTGTTAGCTGCTAAATCAAAGGTTGCTCCCATAAAGCAAATTTCTATTCCCCGTCTCGAACTATGTGGCGCTGTTCTTGTCAGCAACTTGTTGAGGGAAATATCTGAAGTGTTGGGGGTACCGAGATCCAACTTACATGCGTGGACAGACTCCACTGTAGTTTTGTCATGGCTGAGTGACCACCCGAGCAGGTGGAAAACGTTTGTGGCCAACCGCACATCTGAAATCCTCAGTTTATTAGACGGCATGCAATGGTCTCACGTTCAATCTAAGGATAATCCTGCAGATATCGCTTCCCGGGGAGTGACGCCGTCTGAACTTGTACAAAACAGTTTGTGGTTACACGGACCGACTTGGTTATCTAATGACGTCATAGTTTACCCAAGGCCAAGCTTCATCGAAAATCATGAAGAAGAAAAGATGTTAAAGGTTCATGTCACAGCCATAGCCAACGAAGATGAAGATAGATGGCTGTGGGATAAATATTCTTCTTTACGAAAATTGACAAGAGTGGTGGCATATTGTAGAAGATTTCTTATAATAAAATCCTGTCGTCAGTCAAACACCCCACTACTTCCTTACCTTTCTGTGTCGGAACTGAAGGACTCTTTAAAAATATGTATTCGAAGATGCCAAAATACTTGGTTTCGTGACGAAATCAAAGCTCTACGTTCAAAGGGGCAAGTTAACAAAAATAGTTCCCTTATTTCCTTATCGCCTTTCCTCGATGAGGATGGTATCTTGCGAGTCGATGGCAGAATTCGCAATTCGGAACTGTCATTCGAACGTAAGCATCCAATTGTCGTGCCTCATGAATCAAGACTGGCTCAGTTGTTAATAGCTGACATTCATGAGAAAACGTTTCACGGAGGGCAACAGTTGATGTTGCGTTCTTTACAAACGCGCTATTGGATAATTAGGGCTAAGACTCTAATTAGGTCTTATATTCACAATTGCGTTTTTTGTGTTCGTCACGCAGGTGTGACACGAAATCCGCTGATGGGAGATTTACCATCTTGTAGAGTTACACCCAGTAAGCCGTTTTTAAACTCTGGTGTAGACTACGCAGGCCCTATAAACATACGGGTATCTAAGGGTCGTGGACACAAATCGTATAAGGGGTACATTTGTTTATTTGTATGCATGGCGACACGAGCCGTTCATATTGAGGCCGTTTCCGACTTGACTTCGGAAGGTTTCCTAGCCGCCTTCAAACGATTTGTTGCCCGACGTGGTCACTGCAGTCACATCTGGAGCGATAACGGTACCAACTTTGTTGGTGCCTCGCGAGATCTACAACGTTCATTTCTTAATGAAAGGTCTCAAGTTGTTGTCGAAATTGCAAGTGCTTTAGCCAGTAATCATACAGAATGGCATTTTATTCCTCCTCATGCTCCCAATTTTGGTGGATTATGGGAGGCGAGCGTGAAGAGCGTTAAACATCATTTAAAGCGTGTGATTGGTGACTCTACACTTACATACGAGGAATTATCTACAGTTCTTTCACAAATAGAGGCTTGCCTCAATTCGAGGCCCTTGTCACAACCTGGCTCAGACCCAGGTGATAATGCACCTCTCACTCCTGGACATTTCCTTGTAGGTCAACCGTTGGTGGTAGCTCCTGATTTTAATTACGAACAAAACACACATCTCGGCTCTTTACGGCGCTGGCAATTGACCCAAAGAATGGTGCAAGGCTTCTGGCGACGTTGGTCTTCAGAATACCTGAACAACTTTTTTCAAAGACGCAAATGGTCAGTTCATACTCCAGAATGCAAGGTTGGAGATATCGTTTTGGTCAAGGAAGACCATTTGCCTCCAACGAAGTGGCTCTATGGTCGAATCGAAATGCTGCACCCTGGTAAAGACAGCGTTACCCGCGTGGTGTCAGTCCGGTGCAAAAATTCCATCATAAGACGTCCAACTTCAAAGTTATGCATTTTGCCTACAGAACAAGATTGTTCTCTGCCTTTGCCAGTAAATAGTGTAAATAGTGTTTGACCAATGCATTATGTTGTTTGTAAATATGTGTCGTTGTTTGTTGTTATTGTTTAGCCATTTGTAAGACCCTTAAGTAATAAGTTAAGTAGGTATTTGCTGTATCATTTATGTTTTGTGTTCTTGTGTTTGTATACTGAATAATCTAACATGTGTTTCCATGGTGGGCGGATTGTATTTACGGGCGAAGCCCTAGGTGGGCGGAATGTTCAATATTCAAAAAAAGAAAAAATAAACCTAATGTGAAGGGTGACGTTGTCATTCAAATTACTTCAATAAAAGATGGTTTCGGTATAAGGTATTTTATTTATTTAAATTACTTTCATGGATTTTGTGTGATATTTGTGCCGAAAGTGTACAACGGGAATAGGCATCACGAGTGTAAAACTGCGAATGGTTAGGTAGATACTGATTTCCTCTGATATTATTAATGTGAAAGTTTAGATGTTTGGATATAAAAAAAAATATGTAACTTTGTCATTTTAATTTGTATTTTTTTTGTATGTGAGTACTGTTAGTCAATAAATTATTCTTATTCACTTAAGTATTCTTATATTTGAATGTCTGTTATTCAATCACGGCTGAACGGATTTGGCTGTAGGACACGGATACTTTTTAACCTGGAAAAAATCACATTCCCGCGGGATAACGTCGTGTAGTCCACGCGGGCGAGGCCGCTAGCGGAAAGCTATTTTTTTTTTAAATCACGGTATTGCACCGATGCATAATTAATGGCATTTGGCGTTGATGCCCCAGCGATGCAGTAGGTAGATCATTCAAATTGAGCGTGACTGACTGGTTTGAAAGTTCAACATTTTTTACCGACTCCCATTCAACCGACTGCCCGGTCGGAGCCGTTATGCCGTTAATACTAACCATGTTTTGCTTTCACTTTGCAAAAAGCATACACTGCAACTTTTGCTACCGAATATTTTATACATGCACTTTCTTCTAGTCTAGAACTTTCAAAAATAAATAAACAAATATACCTACATAAATAAATAAATTTTATTTAATAAACAATCATTATGTACCTAACCTACCTACATTACAAAATATAAACTCTTGGGCACTCGTTGTCTTTTTTTGTATAATGTACTTTATAAAAATTTCAATGTAATGACTGTTTCGTGCCAGAATAAATAAAAAAAAAAAACATTTACCCTAGGTACGTGAAATTCAATAATAACTAAAATGAGCCTGAACTAGGATTCCTCTGAAACATAATACTTATGCGCTTATATTATCCACAAACGACGGGTCCACACCAACAAGGTAGCACTTAGCCTTCATCTCACCTGATGTTAAGTGAAGATAAGGCTGAAGATGGAAGCGCACTGCTCCCGGAATCCTCAACACTGAGGAACTGGCTATCTTATCTAACTGCCGGAACACAACAATGCTGAAAACATCATTGTTATGGCGTCAGACTTAGATAAGATGGTGGTAGCTGGCCAGGATAACAAGTCCTACCGCCAACCAAACCGAATACAATATGTACCCCCACTGGGAATCGAACCCAGGACTGTTGGTGTGTACCGCTAGACCTCAGAGGCGGTTAATAAGATCTGTTCTAGCTCGCAAGCTAAATTGCGCCTTAATCGGTGCTTAGAATTCGTGATAAGTTTTTTTTACGTCGCTATTATTTTTTATTTGCATAATTAGAAACAAATTTGGAAACACATGTGGGTATAATCGATACTGAACTGTATAAAAACACAAACAATTCAATGTTACGGTTTTCACTACTCCAACATTCGTTCGCTAGATAAGGGGCTAGTCATATAACGATAGAGGTTGTTTGCGCGGCCGCAGATCTCTATTGTATTATTTTATCCTCCCTAATAAATTATTCAGGCGGATAACAGACTCATCGAAAACAAGGCAGAGGTCACAATGTGTCGTCAGTAGCTTGCAGATAGCAGATAGCGGTGCTGAGAAAATGTAATTGTTTAGATGTGTTACCAGCCATTTCGCAATTAGAGCCATTTGGCTGTTCAACTGAAAACTAACAACAGACAACTGCCGCAGTTGTCTCGCTCGCACAATGCAACATTTTCATAGATTGCGGAAAACACATTGTGTTTTTTAGAAAAGTGTTTCATTATGGTGTATCGATGAGCTCAGTGGCGCCGCCAATGGAAATAAATCAATTGCATTTTATTAAAGGCTTGGATTAAAAGTTTCGGTTATTTCGCGCTAATAGAAGAGCAAAATGCAATTTTTAATTGTTTTTTCATGGCCTCGAATATGAGCACCAAGTTATGGATCTCGATATTGCCAAATGTGGCCACTTTTGGCATTATTGAGATTCACGACTTATTGCGTAAGTTTGAGTTCTCAAAAGTATATTTATAAAATACATTCCACTCTTTCACCTGCGCGAAATAACCGAAACTTTTATTCCAAACCTTTAATAAAATGCAATTGATTTATTTCCATTGGCGGCGCCACTGAGCTCATCGATACACCTTATGTCACTACAACGCAATGTTATGTATGGATTTTTTGTATAAGTTATTTTATTCATTCAATTGAGTACCTATTGGTTAGAATTAGGAAGAAAATTTTCGAAATCTTTAAGCTCGTAAGTCTATTATTATTGCAGTATTGACAATGTTGAAATATGTTTAATAATGGATAACTAATTGCGTTGTAGGGACATAATGAAACACTTTTCGAAAAACACAATGTCTTTTCCACAATCTTTAAAAATGTTTATTGTGCGAGCGAGACAATTGCATAGTGCGAAATGGCTCTTAATGTCGGTGTCAGCCACTATCTGTGGGTCGTGATCGCCAAGCGCCTGGGGTTTCCCTGATTAATTCAAAACAATTTCAGTTTTATGAATTCAATTATCTATAGGTCGAATGGTAATCAATTTGGAACATTAAGCGATACATTTGCTTATGGTACTTGATATAGGAACAGGAAGGAAAATAATGTCTTGAAACTATTTCGAAGATGAGTGAGATTGGTTTTAAACAATTCCTATACCCTTTAAAAGGGGTTTCATACTGAATATCAACAATTAAAACATAAACACCGTAAGACCAACGATTCAAAATCTCAACACTTCAGAATGTAAACAACTTATTAAGTCAACAGTTCACAAGACCGAAGTTTTAAATCTACATATTATGACTTGTTGGCGAATCTTGATAATATAATCTTAAAGCTGAAATGCTCATCTTCGAAATCGCACCGAAAGGGGGGCGCCCCGCTCTGATTTGCAAACAAAATAATACGGTCACGATAAGTAGGTATAGTTTTTCATACCAGGGGTACAAATAGGGTTACCAACGTTTTTCTATCAAATATAGTATTTTCGAAGCTGTTACCTCTAAAAATATACTAGATTGCAAAAAAATTAAAAAAGTGTGGTTAAAATATTTATTTTATAAATGAATATTTTTTGCCGCTCTGCGCCTTAATTCGTGCATATCGGCTTTACACCTATAACAGCGTTCGCGCCCCTTCGCGGTTTTTGCGCGCTTTGTAGAGCGGAGCGGGCTATAGGCAGAATAATAATAATTAAAAAAAAAAATATTTGTCTCCGAAACAAAGGTCATTACATCGAGATAACAGTAGGTAAGTACTTAATATAATATAGGTAGTAAGTAACTTATTCTAAATAGCAATTTATTCAATATAGTAGTTTCGTCTACTTAACTACGTAGATATATTTTTTGAAATATAGTATTTGATACTCTAATATAGTAGGATACTATATTATATAGTAGGGTTGGCAACCCTAGTACAGATAGGCGTGAATAGGCCCTACCACACCACTACATACTGATTCAATCTGTAATACAATGATTCTGTTCACAAGCTAATTTAACAATGCGCTAGTGTATTTTTGAAAGCGTTGTAAATGCTTAGTTTTGTGTACACAATGTTGTGATAAATCGAGCGGGAGAATGCGCAAGCACCGCAAACAAAATGGCTAGTTTAGGCGATACTCGGAAAAATTATGCTAAAGCGAGATAGCAATGAGAAAACGACGCGCGCGGGAGCGAGACCGATTTTGCCGATTACGCGAAAAAAACACAAAATCACTTCGTATTCAAAAACTATAGCGATTTTTAAAAAATGCTTCTATACGATCCTTAATATTATTGGTGTCCACTAATTAATAGTACATTACAGCCGAGGACAGGTAAGTAAGAAATTACATTGTCGAGGATGGCTTTAATCATTCAAGGCAAGGTACTTTGCTTACCGTACAAGGCTTGTATAGTGCTTTTCTCAAGAAATGCGAGGAAATAAAAAAAATACTGTTTAACTAAATAATATTTATTAATTGTGAAAAACGAAATATATGTAGCTTACTTCCGCAAAAAAAAAATCATTACTGCAGTGATTTTCAAATTTAGAATGTTTACCTCGGAAAAGTGCCACGTACTGCATTCTTTTCTCAAATATAATATTAACATTTCAGAGCATAAGTGTGAAAACCAATTTTCAATAGTATATGTATCCCCATTTAAGAATAATCTTGATATTTCTTATTTTTTAGAGGTATTTTCGAAAATAAAAAGTGTCGAGCCAAAATCATAAAATCGTGTTTCTGAATCTATACGATTCTAGATAAAGGTATGAAGAAATATATATCTTATTACCAGATTTATAACAACTCTAACCGTCCTATTGTTTTATATCAAAGAGTCCATACTTTTTCCGAGTAGCGCCGCGATAATCGCAAAATCAATCATGCGCCGAGACATTACAAACTTTGACGTAATTTTCGATACGAATAATATTATGATTAGAAGAGTTCACTATCTGAATTTCATCATAAATGACGTCACACGTTTAGGTGCCGTCGGCCGATTATGTATCGGTGCCGCGGGCATGCGCGGGTTTCTAATGTTTGTCTCAATGCGAGCGCCAAATGGCCACATTTGGCCATATAAATAAACAAACTGGTTTGTGCGAAAACCTGACAAGCAACTTTGGTGTTTGCCAACGTTGATTTGTTTAAGTTCATTGCTATTTTATTTTAATTTAAATATTTAGGTAGAGTATTAAGTAGTTATATACTTACCTACTTTATTTATTTCTGTTGCGGAATTATTTGAGAAGTTTAGTAAATTACTATTTTTATGTGTTTCGATGATTAGGATAACTAATATAGATTCAAAGTCGTTCTAATCTGGTTATATGCTTGGGTAAAAACGGCAATTTCGATAGAAAGCAGCTTTCAGCTAGAAAATTTTGTAAAAAATGTTGTCTATCTAATCTATACATATAATAAAACAGAAACGGAAAAAAAGTCTGTACATGAAATATTTTTAAAAAATAATTACTGCTACGTGATGTGTACAGGATATAGACACCAAAACGATAGATAATAAAATTTTTGTCTGTTTGTCTGTTTGTCTGTTTGTATGTTCGCTTTTCACGCAAAAACTACTAAACGGATTTTTACCAAATTTTGTGTAGTAATAACTTATAACCCGGGTCAACATATAGGGTACCTTTTATTCCGGGAAAATTTCTTTAGATTTAAAAAAACGTTGATAACGACTGTTTGTATGTTTGTTTTTCACGCAAAAACTACTAGACGGATTTTTACCAAATTTTGTGTAGTAATAACTTATAACCTGGGTCAACATATAGGGTACCTTTTATTGCGGGAAAATTTCTTTATATTAAAAAATACGTTGAAAACTTATATTTGCGGGCGTCTGTTTGTATGTTTGCTTTTCACGGAAAAACTACTGGACGGATTTTTACCAAATTTTGTGTAGTAATAACTTATAACCTGGTTCAACATATAGGGTACCTTTTATTGCGGGAAAATTTCTTTATATTAAAAAAAAGGTTGACCAACTTATATTTGCGGGCGTCTGTTTGTATGTTTGCTTTTCATGCAAAAACTACTGGACGGATTTTTACCAAATTTTGTGTAGTAATAACTTATAACCTGGTTCAACATATAGAGTACCTTTTATTGTAGGGAAATTTCTTGACATCTTATAAAACGTAGACAAACTGACTCACATTTTGTATGAAATTAACTGCAAATGTAAGTTTGTATTAGTTTTTTTAGTGATTAAACTATAAATTACCATTATTTTTTTACCTTTATTTGTACTGTAAGATCTGAAGTTTGCCAAATTTGATGATTCTAGGTCAAAAGTTTGTAAAAGTTTTTTTCTGTGATATTACTTAGACATTAACCAATTTTAGGATATTTTCCATTATTTGTATAATTCAATAATGTACCTAATACCATGCTTAAGACAAATAATGAATTAATGATAATGATGATTTTTAGGGTTCCGAACCAAACTGGTAAAAAGGAACTCTTATGGTGCGACTAAGTCTGTCTGTCTGTCACAGCTGGATATCTCGAGAACTACTAATTATATCAACTTGAAATTTGGAATAGTTTTAGACGACGTTTGCCCAACTATTTTGCAAATAAGAGACAAATAAAAATATTTATATTTTTTCTTCAATAGGGGCTGAAAGGGGGTCTTAAAAATTTGAAGTGCGGCTACTAGGGCATATAGGGGTATCATATAATAGAGCGCTGCTTGCACACTCTCAATATTTTTTCTTTTTGTATTAAGCCGCATAGTTTTTGAATTATGATAAAAAATGTAAAAAAATACCATCCCCCCCCCCCCCCCCCTTATTTCCGAAGTTTGCATAGAGAAAAATCTGAAATTATTTTAGGTGATAAGTAGCAGTTTATGTAAAGATTACAGGAAAATAAAACAATGTCTGTAAATAGTAAACTTTTTCAGAAATCATCAACAAAAATTATATTAGTTCCACTATCGGTCAAGAGATGGAGCTGACCAAAAACTGCAATATTCTACATCGCGCATTCTCGGACGAATATGCCACGCCGATGAAAACATTTTTACGTTTAAAATGTCCTCCTTCCTACATACTCGCAGGTCGTTGTGGGTGAAGCACAGTTGTAGTTTTTTCTATTTTATAAAAGAAAAGATGGTACGGAACCCTCGGGGCGCGAGTCCGACTGGCTCTTGACCGGTTTTTTCTTAGTATATTTTATATCGGTACCTTTTAGACTGTGTACGGACCGGCGGGCGGCGGTCCCACGAACGCCAACGAACGACATCAGGCATTGCTCGCTTCACGTTTCTGGCCTTCGAAGATCAATCTAAAGCTAGCTAAAGGATTACTGGGAGCGATTCCAGTTCACATTCGGAGTTTCTGATCATCTGATTGAGACAGAGGGGAAAACAGAACCTCTTTGATGGCGTTCGTTGGCCTTTGTTGGTCCGGTGTGCACAGAATATGGCATTAGGCAAGCACGATTCATCGTAGATCGCATCAACGAAGGCTTAGGGGCGTGATAGCGGACAAGCGCTTGCCTATCAATCAATAAAAAAATAAAAAAATATTTTACTGTTTGTTATCACTACAAAGCTACTAACATGATGGCTTCTTACGTGCTTTTCTGTTGCAGTGATAATCTTTGGAACTAAAACAGTTTTCATACGACAGGACAGTCCATTTTGACAGCTAATTTCGTATTGCAAATAGCTCCTCTGCCACTGCTGTCACCGGAACAGACAGAAGTGTGGGACTATATTAAATTGCTTACTCTTGACGGCTGACACTAAACGTAGTGATTACATGCTCTTTGGCTGACACCCTGAGAAAACTCAGTTATTGTGATTTTAATGAATTAAAAATACGTAAACTATACTTACTTGAATTAGATTTCGATTTATTGCTTTGTAGATCAATTTGAATTGTTGGAAAACGGACATTGATTATTGTGATTTGATTACGATTATTGTTATTTGAAATACCTAGAAAAAAAATTGTAATTTATCGCGAGGCTCTAGGTCAGCTAAGAGGATGAGGTTACTTCGTGCTTTTGAAACCGATGAGGACCGTGAAGCTCGGTTAACAAGCAATCGCGAGCGCAACACTGAATCCCGCGCTTCCGAGACCTACACCCATATCATCATCATCATCATCATTTCAGCCGTATACACACACATAATACCTTGCGGTCATTGGAAGGAAGTGTAGATTACACATAAAATAAACAAATACAAAAGTCACTTTACCGTGCGTACGAAGTCGCGGGCAACAGCTAGTATTATATAAACTTATGTTCTTGAAACTTCCTTTCTCATTGTCTAGCAGTGCCTAGGTAATACGAGAAAGTCTAGTTTTTATCGGTCGACTAAGCAACCGTTAACTACCCGACTGAAACGTCCTGAAAAAAGGAAAGCGGTTAAAACTGTTATGTCAAATAAAATAAGAGTTAATCCTCTGTTACCGCACCTGCCGATGTTAATTAAGGCGCTACTCGGAAAAAGTATGGACTTTTTGATTTAAAACTATAGGACGGTTACAGTTGTTACAATATTTATCTAGAATCGTATAGTTTCAAAAACACGATTTTATTATTTTGCCTCGACACTTTTTATTTTCGAAAAGACCTCTAAAAATACGAAAATTCAAGATTATTCTTAAATGGGGTTACTTACACTATTGGAAATTGGTTTAATAAGTGGACACCGTAATATTTAGGATCGTATAGAAGCATTTTTCAAAAATCGCTGTAGTTTTTTAATACAAAGTGATTTTGTGCTTTTTTTGTCTAATCTGCAAAATCGGTCTCGCTCCCGCGCGCGTCGTTTTCTCATTGCTATCTCGCTTCAGCATAATTTTTCCGAGTATCGCCTTAAAGGCTTGCAACAGCCAGACTGATTAGTTTTTGATTACGCTGTCACAGCTACTAGTTAAAAGGATATAATACCTGTAGCTATATGGCCAGTATCATAATTACTGTAGTGAAAGTTGCACTAACTGCATTTACTGTTCACATTATGCCTTAAGATTCATTGGCACGACTATTCATGTAGACTTAAATAGTACTTCTACTGTTTAGTTACCATGTTAAATAGCGATAAAGTCATGTCAGGGAGTTTAATGTTTAATACGCCCACAGAACAGAACATAAAAAAAGGGTTTGAAGGTGCATGTCACGCAATTTGTACTAAGTGAACTGTTGAAACGAAAACAAGCTGGTTACTATGACAACTTGAAGAAAATCGCAATCGTACCTAGCTAAAAGGTTTGCTGTTTTGAGCTAACGGTGCCCCGCCCTCTCTTTACTTCTTATGTATTTATTGTATTGTGTTAATACGCCCAACGTTGCGCCGACTGTTTTGCCAGAAACAGTAACAGCTCTTCTCAGATGTTCATTTGTCAGCAATACAGCTGCTCTATGAAAAGCGCTCTTAGCGTACGCGTTAAATGTGCGTGCGTTTAAGGTCAATCTATAAAGTTTGATTAGATACTATTCTTTGAACTGTCTTGTGTATTGCTTGTAGTGTTCCTTTATTAAAAAGTTAATTGTCTTAATCTTAATTTCATCATCGGAATTTCCGTGACGCACACTTGTATTTTGACGTCAAAGATAACAGGGAGAATATAAATAAT
Source organism: Crambus lathoniellus (assembly GCA_949710035.1). Lineage (NCBI taxonomy): Eukaryota > Metazoa > Arthropoda > Insecta > Lepidoptera > Crambidae > Crambus > Crambus lathoniellus. The sequence continues at coordinate 31,327,849 of OX453306.1, read as the reverse complement.
GAAATTAATTATTATTATAGGATTTAATAATTAACTGCCTACTTGCTTATCTCAGAGCTCATGATGCTCATTTAAATCATTCCTCACACGGTGCAATGGTCGGGGCGCCACGCCATGTTTATAAGGGCGAACTGGCTATTTCATATTATGTCCATCACTCAAAGCGTTGTTTTGTGAGGAATAGATAGGCTAGCGATATTAATTTGGTATCCTCATGAAGCTGGACATATAGCTTCAACGCCTGGTTGGGCAAACCGGTGTCCGGCTTGTAGAGCTACCAGTCCGGTCCGGCGGCAATGCACCGCCTTTTAGAAATGTTGTCCAACAATAAATAAAAAAAATATACAGACCCGTGGTAGTCTAACGGCCAGAATTAATAACCTATCTACAGATAGGGATAGGTGCGATCCAGATTAGTTGCTAGGCAACACCTAGCAACATCCTGGCAACTGTCGTTAATTCTATGTTATTATCAAGCGTTGCATAGCAACTAATCTGGATAGCCCCTATCCCTATCTGTAGATAGGTTATTAATTCTGGCCGTAAGTCTGATCAGAGAAATCCAGACGCATCTATTCTGCATTGTATGCTTAATAAAATTTTATTGCATTTTCACGCTTATAATAAAATTAGTGAAACTCCTCATACCAAATAAGTTTCTCCTCACAAACATCCATCTAATTGACTAGTTGACTATCCAATACCAATTAATTAATTTCTCTAGCCTGGTGACCCTGATGAATAGTCGGTCAAATGCCCATTCCCACACGTGCTTGCCGCTCGACCCTTTCCCCAAAGTCAAAGTTCATAAATAATGCAGAATTGGGTATTTGACTGTTGTTGAAATGTTGATATTTAATTAGGACATTCAGAAATATCATCATGTCAGCCGAACGACGCCCACTGCTGGGCATAGGCCTCTCCCAAGGATCTCATGTGAAAAAGGAAATTCAATATGTATTATAACAAGAGAATTATGAGCTCCTTAATTGTGACTCTAGCTATCTCTTTCTAAAACGAAATTTTTTATGGCGCGAGTATGGCGCTATAGAAATGTGACGTCACGTTTCTATGGCGCTCTCCTTGTCTAATTAGAAAGTTTGATGCTCTATATCGCTGAAAATATGCAAGATATTTGAAAATTAATACCTATGTTGTGTTGCTATTTTGCTATTATGAACATTTTAAGTCAATAAAAAAATCAGTCAAATACCCAATTGCAGATAAAAACAGGAAAAACGACAAATAAAGTATGTATGAACTAATTAATAGCCTCAAATTGCGAAGATTGTTTAATGCCAATTAATTGATTGATTGTTGTCGTTGCTATCGTCCGATTCGCGCTGTGCTATGACGCGGGACGTAACGTGACGTGACGCCGCGTATAATCGATTACGGTACAATGGGTCAGACAATACGGTGGGCCACTGAATAGTTTTTGCCTATTTTATTGGGAAAAACTTTCGATTTTATTTTCATTAGCCCACTTAGCGGTTTTAGTATTTAAAACAGTTGGGCCTGTTTCACAATTTCTAAGTTCTCAGTAACTGTTAGGTACTTGACAGAAAGTCCATTCAAAATTGTCAATTAAATTGGAAAGTATCTCTTAATCGGACATTGTGAAACAGCATTATGGGCCTGTTTCAAAATGTCTAAGTAAGTTTTCAGTAACTGTTACTTGACAGATAGTCCATACAAAACTGTCAAATAAACTGGAAAGTATCTCCTAATCGGACATAGTGAAAGTTTGAGTATTTACAGGCTTTTCTATATGCTGTATATAATATAAATGAATGTGTGTCGATAAATTACAACTAGATTAGATAAGATATATAGAGATTTATAATCTATCATCTAAAACATGTTAGATTACGTTTTGTGATAGCAAACCAGCTGAATCAGTAATCCTGCCTGAGTAGTCGTTATAGAAGTTTATCATGCATCCTGTGGAGATGACAATTTATTCACTATCTTTTACGAATCTCAACGATATGTTTAACAACCAAGACAAGTTTCTACGCTTACTGTTGAATTGTCTTATTTTGTGTAAGATTATTAAAGGTTGGTTTTTTAAATAAATGATAAGCGGAATAACCCGTTAAAAGGCCCTCGTCACGTTAGTTTCCCATACAAACGTAATACCAAAGTAATTTAAAATTTGAGCATGATTGACTGTACTTAACTTGTGATATTATTTGTTATATAAGTTTCTGTTAAAAATATCATAAATATCTACCCAATAAAAAATAATGCCAATTAAGTTTTTTTCATACCAAACTGTAATTAGCATTTATTTTTAATTGGCTGATAAGTATTTAGGATTATTTTTTAATGGAAACCTAGCTAAATACTGGTTTAATCCGAATACCGTCACGAATACCGAACAAAATGCTCTAATTTAAGGCGATGATTCCCGAGCGAAATAGGCACGCTAATTTAGTAGCGCGTATTCTTTGGTGTCTCTAATATACATAATTATCTTAAACCAGAAATATTGTAGTAATTTATTTTAATTTTTAGTTTTTTGCATTCACAATGCAATTTTTATCATAGAAAAATGGAAAATGAAGTATTTAGAAAAAATCGACCCGTCTCACAACCGCGTGTGAGGGTAGTAATATCTCCACATTGATGAAATTAACGCTGACTATACAGCGAGTAAGAAGTTTTGGATAAATTCGACGCTTCTCGTAACGACTCCGTAGCTCAGTGGTTAGAGCAGTCGCCCGGAAAGCGAAAGGTCGTGGGTTCGTGTCCCATCGGAGCTGGTTCTGAGACGGGTCGATATTTTCTAAATACTTCATTTTCCATATTGTAGTAATGTTATAATAATGGTATAACGTTGCAGGACTGAGGACAAAGCGGACACGAAGCCCGCCCCTTTGGCGGAGGCGACGGGCCCCATACTGCTTCTGTACGCGCGCGAGGGGCCCGCGCTCACGCCCTGCGTCGACGCGCTCATGCGACTGCTCGAAACTGTGGCGCCCGGACAGGTGAGCGATACGTGTTTGTAGTACGACTAGAAGTTTCATGACCCTATATTGTTACTGTACGCGCGCGAGGGGCTGTAGCGCCTGGACATGTGAGCTGTTAACTCTAGGAGCAAGGGCTCTTTAGAATTGTTGTACATGCGCGAAGGACCAGCGTTGCCGCCCTGCATAGATGCGCTCATGCGGTTGTTGGAAACTGTGGCGCCGGGACAGGTGAGCTGTTAAATCTAGAAGCAACGGCTGCGAGCTGAAGTATGGCTCGTAACAGTCTTCGGTTACTAGAACTGAGGTGACGGGCCCTATATAGTTGCAAAAAATCTATCAAATTATGGAATTCAAATGACAGTTGAAACCCATATCCATACCCATAGTTTTTAGCCGGTAGCCCCCCAGCGTTGCCGCCCTGCATTGATGCGCTCTATAGCATGAGCGGCTTTTATCACGCGATATGATATAGCACGTCATGCTGTCTTGCTTACCCCACTAAAGTGTAAGCAAGACAGCATGACGTGCTATATCATATCGCGTGATATAATGGTGGTCATGCTAGGCAGGCTGGACAGGTAAGCGGTTGTTAACTCTAGGAGCAAGGGCAGCGTACAGAAGTATGGCTCGAGTGTTCGGTTACTAGAACTGAGGTGACGAGCTCTTTAGAGTTGCTGTACGTGTGCGAAGTACCAGAGCGTTGCCGCCCTGCATGGATGTGTTCATGCGACTGCTCGAAACTGTGGCGCCCGGACAGGTAAGCTGTTCTTAACTCTAGGAGCAAGGACTGTGCGTGACAAATACAAATAAAAAATACAAATACAAATCTCTTTATTGTGAAATGTAGGTTAGTATACATGGATTGTTGTTGTTAGGTTTTTTTTAGGTTTTTCACTACATTTCCACTTTTTACAAGGTATACAATAATTTTAAATAAGATTTAAAAAAATCGAAACTACTTAACATTTAACTTTACTAACATTTAAAATTAATAGAAACAGTACGATTGGTTACATTAAGCTACAGTATTATTATTGTGTATTTAAAACAAACAATTTAAAGTTAGTTTAGTTAGTTAACAGTGTTCGGTTACTAGAACTGAGGTGATGAGCTCTTTAGAGTTGCTGTACGTGTGCGAAGTACCAGAGCGTTGCCGCCCTGCATGGACGTGTTCATGCGACTGCTCGAAACTGTGGCGCCCGGATAGGTGAGCTGTTAACTCTAGGGCAAGGGCTGCGTGCTGAATTATGGCTCGTAACAGTGTTCGGTTACTAGGACTGAGGTGACGAACTCTTTAGATTTGATGTATGTGCGCGGACGACTAGCGTTGTCACCCTGCATAGATGCGCTCATGCGACTGCTCGAAACTGTAGCGCCTGGACAGGTGAGCTGTTAAACTTCTAGTTGTACTACGAATAAGTATCGCTCACCTGTCCACGCGCCACAGTTTCCAACAACCGCATGAGCGCATCTATGCAGGGCGGCAACGCTGGTCCTTCGCGCACGTACAGCAACTCTAAAGAGCTCGTCACCTCAGTCCTAGTAACCGAACACTGTTACGAGCCGTACTTCTGCACAGTCCTTGCCCTAGAATTAACTCTAGGGAAATGGCTGCGTGCTGAAGTATGGCTCGTAACAGTGTTCAGTTACTAGGACTGAGGTAACTGGCCCTATATTGCTGCTGTACGCGTGCGAGGGTTCCTGTATAGATGCGCTCATGCGACTGCTCGAAACTGTGGCGCCCGGACAGGTGAGTGATACTTGTTCGTAGTACGACTGGGTGTTTCATACAGGAGCACGCTCGGACCGGCCCTATATTGTGACTGGAAGCTCCGGCATATATTCGCGTCCAAAATTCCTCAATGTTCTAAGACCTTAGTCTTTGAACAGTGTGTGTAAGTGTTGCCAGTAATGACCTATGGAAGAGACGTGGTCTTTTATTATGGGTCTCATAAGAAGGCTCAATGTCACCCAGCGAGCAATGGAGAGAGCGATGCTTGGTATTTCCCTGCTCGATCGAATCAGAAATGATGTGATCCGCAGGAGAACTAAAACGACCGACATCGCTCGAAGGATTGCTCAGTGTAAGTGGCAGTGGGCGGGTCACATAGCGCGGAGAACCGATGGCCGTTGAAGCGGAAAGGTTCTCGAATGGCGACCGCGAACCGGACGACGTTCCGTGGGCAGGCCCCCTACAAGGTGGACTGACGATCTGGTCAAGGTCACGGGAAGCCGCTGGATGCGGGCAGCGCAGGATCGATCGTTGTGGAGATCCTTGGGGGAGGCCTGTGGCCAGTGGTGGGCGTCGTACGGCTGAAATGATGCACACCGAAGACCAGCGTTGCCGCCCTGCATTGATGTGCTCAAGCGGTTGCTCGAGATCAAGATAGGCGCCTGGACAGGTAAGCTGTTGCTGTTTAAAGTAGAACCAGGGGTTTCGTACAGAAGTTTGGCTCGTTTGAAGAAAAAGAGATTTAAACCAAAATCAATCAGTCAATCAACCAACATAAAGAACGCTCGCTGGATTCGGTGGGTTAACTATTGTGACCGCGCCAGTACGCTCGAGCTAATCATGTCGTCGCCTTTATATTTTGCCAACGATCGAGCTGATATGTAGGTTAAAAACTAAAAAAAAACCTTGAATGAACGGAGTACTATTGATATTACTGCTCCAACGATACACATAGGTAATTGTTAAATCATAAAGATCCTCGTTTTACGACACGGCCTAACTTGATGGAGAGTTGCGATGAATGAACAACTCGATTCGATTCTTCAGAGATGGACGCACTAGGAATAAATAAGATTCTGCTGTAGTCGACGCCAAGCTTTACACGGAATGGTGCAAGGCTTCGGTTCCAAAGGGCTACAGAAAACTGCTGTTTAGAGACATTTTAATTTTTAATTGCAAGACCAAACTTTAGCAAAAATTTGGCTTGTGAATAAAGCTCCTCATATTACAACCTTAGAGCTGTTGTCTTGGCCTTTCCTCGATGACATTGGCTGGCCCGCAGCATGTTTTGTTTACATTGATTTAAACATAATTTTCCTGGTAATGATTTTCCTTTAAAGAAATGTAAATTTTTTATATTCTAATCTATTCTAATATTATAAAGAGGAAAGATTTGATTGTTTGTTTGTTTGCATCGAATAGGCTCCGAAACTACTGGGCCGATTTAGAAAATTATTTCACCATTAGAAAGCTACATTCTTCCCGAGTGACATAGGCTATATTTTATCCCGATATTCCCACGGGAACGGGTACCACGCGGGTGAAACCGCGAGGATCCGCTAGTCTAAGATAACATTCTTTTCATGTTTGTGATGCTGTTGAGGTTTGGTTCTTTAGTTCTTTATTCTTCTTAATGTGTTTATTCAAATCTTCAAGATCACGTATTTATGTCTACTTAGTGTAAAACAAAACCGCTTTCCGCAGTCTATGCGCTTTGATGTTTAGAACAAAGCAACGAATTTTAATGAGGTCTTCGTCAATAGAGTGAGTGATTGAAGAGGAAGATATATGTATAAATAGTTTTCCGCTAGTGTCTTTGCTTGAGTGAGCTAGACGATATTTTCTCGTGGCGACGTGATATTTTCCCGGGGTAAAAAAGTACCTTATGTGCTGCCTATTCTAGACCAAAACTTTGGTATCTGTCTGTTTCAAATTTCAGTTCAGCCGTGATTAAGTAGGTAACAAACACACAAATTGGGTCAATAGTTTAGAATAATTTGTTGATTAATAGTTTAGGCATTTATTTTGTGCAGGTCTTCGATCAAAAATAGTACTAGATGAAGGCTCACGAACTAAATCAAAACTTTTTCTGGCACCTTTAAACGGCGAAAAAATGTTAACAATGTTACGATCTTCACTACATAGTATAAAACAAAGTCGCTTTCTCTGTCCCTATGTCCCTTTGTATGCTTAAATCTTTGAAACTACGCAACGGATTTTGATGCGTTTTTTTTAAATAGATAGTGATTCAAGAGGAAGGTTTATATGTACTTTTTATCCCGATATTCCCACGGGAACGGGAACCACGCGGGTGAAACCGCGGGCGGCCGCTAGTAAGTCATAAATGACAGGAACTACTCATAAATATACGCGCAAGTGGCTCAAGTGGGCGTGTTTTGCGCAGCCGTGTTTGTCACTCAAACTATGTATCTAGACCTAGGCGTTATTGTTGATCGAAAGTGCAGGTATCATAATTAAATTTTTGTTATTCAGATATCACGTGAATTTATTTTCGATACCGAAACACACAACGATAATGCTAAACACCTTACGTTTTTACAATCATGTAATTTTAGTCTATGAATACGTACGAGAATTCGTAAAATGTGTTGTAGATTTGCAGTGTCATTTCAATTTTCCATCGCGCCACCTAAAGTATGTACTTACAAAAAAAATACATGTGATCTTAGGTGGGTGGGGAGGGATAATACAAAACCTCACCACGTATGACCAGGGCGTCTAAAAAGTTGCTAAAAATATCACATGATTAATGGACGCACACCCTCGATCCACTTAAACCCATTGCAAAGATCCATTGATGGATCTTTTTACACTCTTATGTCCGCAAAATTCCTAGATCCAGGATTTTTTGCAAAGTGGATATTTAAGCACTAACATTGTCCATTGCAAAGATCCGTTGATGGATCATTTTGCACTCTTATTGCCACTTTAATCCTTGATCCAGGATTTTTTTCAAAGTGGATTTTTAGCACTAACATTGTGTCTGAAAATCCATGGCTGACACACGCCAGCTCCTTTTATCAAACACTAGCGGATCCTCGCGGTTTCACTCGCGTGGTACCCGTTCCCGTGGGAATATCGGGATAAAATATAGCCTATGTCACTCGGGAAGAACGTGGCTTTCTAATGGTCAAAGAATTTTCGAAATCGGTCCAGTAGTTTCGGAGCCTATTCGATGCAAACAAACAAACAATCAAATCTTTCCTCTTTATAATATTAGTATTGTCAACTTCCCTGGCTAAATCATAAACCATAACTACGTAATGTCAGATTGATTCACGAACCATCGGAAACGGAATCTGATTCGAATTCTTGTGCTTTGTCTTGATTGACATTACGTAGGTAGTTATGGTTTATGATTTAGCCAGGGAAGTTGTGTTTGTTAAAAGAAGATTGCATGTGTCAGCCTTGGATTTTCAGACACAATGTTAGTGCAAAAAAATCCACTTTTCTAAAAATGCTCGATCAAGGATTAAATTGGAAATAAGAGTGCAAAAAGATCCATCAATGGATCTTTGCAATGAATTTAAGTGGATCGAGGGGACGGACAGCCCCTATCAGCTGTCTGGGACAGTCACACGACAAAATGATAATGTGTTCGCGCTTGATTCCAGGTGTTTGACCTGTACTCGCCCGTGACGACGGCTCTGGCCGCGGGCTGCGCCGACGCGTGGCTGCGCGCGATGGTGGCCAAACCGGCTGCTAAGCTCATACTGCTGCAGACGCCCGCGCTGCAAGCGCTGCACGCGCCCGCGGGACAACACTGTGAGTCACTAGCTTGTAGTACATTGCAGGTGTAGGTACTGTGTTATATCGTTAGCAACCTTGGCGTGGTGCGATGGTGGCCAAACCGGCTGCTAAGCTCATACTGCTGCAGACGCCCGCGCTGCAAGCGCTGCACGCGCCCGCGGGACAACACTGTGAGTCACTAGCTTGTAGTACATTGCAGGTGTAGGTACTGTGTTATATCGTTAGCAACCTTGGCGTGGTGCGATGGTGGCCAAACCGGCTGCTAAGCTCATACTGCTGCAGACGCCCGCGCTGCAAGCGCTGCACGCGCCCGCGGGACAACACTGTGAGTCACTAGCTTGTAGTACATTGCAGGTGTAGGTACTGTGTTATATCGTTAGCAACCTTGGCGTGGCGCGATGGTGGCCAAACCGGCTGCTAAGCTCATACTGCTGCAGACGCCCGCGGGCCAACACTGTGAGTCATACTGTGTTATATCGTTAGCAACCTTGGCGTGGTGCGATGGTGGCCAAACCTGCTGCTAAGCTCATACTGCTGCAGACAGACTCATGGCAGCAAGAGTTCAGTTCTTGAGAAGTTATTAAAATGTGTAAAAACATAACGATGTAAATATTACGAAAAGAGAGATTTTTAACATGTTTTGATTTGTTGTCGATTTCCCGATATTTCGGCGCAGTTGCACACGCCATGATCACGGAATAACTACTGCTACTTCGGAGTAACTACTGCTACTTTGGAGTAACTACTGCTACTTTGGAGTAACTACTGCTCCTCCGGAGTAACTACTGCTATGCCGTGATTATGGCGTGTGCAACTGCGTCGAAATATCGGGGACTCGACAACAAATAAAAAGCCTGCTTTTCGAATTTGACAGTGTCAATGACCATGAAAGTTTAAAAACACAAGGTTGTTATTCCCTGTTCCAGCGTCGGAACCTCTTCTGGGCGTGCGAAGTGTATACCGCTCGCCGCTGGCGGGCGACCGGTTATTGCCGCTGGCGCTGAGGTTGGCCCAGCAGGATCCTCATGCTTCCTACCACAAATATTACCTGGCCACGTGAGTATCTATACACCACTAAATTTTAATTAGTACAGATATTTTAGGGGATGATAGTGTACATCAATACGAACAACTTTTACTATGGGGCCAACCGCGGAATCGCGAAAACAAGGTATATAAAATTCTTGAGTTACTGACTGACTGACAGACAACGCACAGCCGAAACTACTGGGCGCAAGAAGCTGAAATTTGGCATGTATGTTCCTTGGGGAGTGTAAGGGAGCACTAAGAGAGGATTTTTAGAAATTCCCCCTGTAAGGGGGTACACGTAGACGAAGTTGCGAGCGGAGCGCTAGTTTGTATATGTTTTTATAATATTTTGCATTTACAATAACTACTGCTAAGGTAATGAATGGAGCTAAAATAAAAAGGTAAGGAATGAATGGAATGGAAGGAGGAGGAAGATCGTCAATGAGAAAACTGAATGGGTAAACTACGGATGACAGAGTAGAGTGGAGCAAACCTAAGGATGGAAGAATAGGGCTACCCCATCTGGTTCCGTTTGTTTCGGAGGAGTCGACTAAATAGAGAATAGAGTTCCAGCTAACGCGCAATAGGAACACCCGTATGGCGACGGAAACTTAGAACCGACAACAACAGCATTCCCAAGGAAAGTTGGGTCAGGCAGACAGCTAGCCTTAAAAGACTGCCAAGCCCTAGTGCAGTAATGTCCATGAACGATATAATAATATGTGAGATAGCAGCGTGGGCGAGGGCGGGGTTACAATGTGGGGACGATGACCAGAATAGGGTAAGAGTTAGCAGAAGTATTAAAGAGACGACGAACAAATGTACTATGTTTGCAGGAAATGAAATGGAAAAGGGAACCGAGGCAGGAGAGATTGGTGAAAGTGTGGAAGCTATTTAGAGTTTATAGATGGGAGTGGTTAGCGGGATTCTTCAATAAATTGATGAAGAGATCACACCTGACGAATGGTGTAGCAGCTCCCTGGTACCCATCTTCAAAAATAAGACGGATATGCTCGAGTGCAACATTTATCGCGGAATAAAGCTAACGTCACATAGTATGAAAGCGTGGGAAAGTTATCGAACGAAGGCTGAGAGAGGAGACTGAAGCGTCACACAACCAAGTCGGGTTTATGCCTGGTCGTCGAACTACTGATGTCATTTTCGCTATCCGCCAACTATGCGAGAATTACAAACGTGCTCATAGGAACTTGCACATGGTTTTTTGCATACTAAGTGTGGCCGTTTATCCACGACGTCTGTCTCGCCGGATCCGGTTAGATGGACTGAAGAAGCGGTTCATATATTTGTATACAGGGCGTCCCAAAATTAACTCACATGGAGGGAAAGTACCTTAAATACTGAAGGTATAAAATTTTACTGAAAGGAGACTTCATTTTTATTTTAAAAAGAAAGCGAACTGCATTCACCGAATTGTGAATATTCACTTGTCTGAACTGGGAATCGAACCCGCTGAATGTAAAAAAAATATTTCTCTAATTTAATTGTACCGATCGAAAGACTCGATTATACCTAAGCATTTCTTCAAAATAACATAGCATCTTAAATAAAAGGAAGACTACGAAATTTAACATTTAATGTTGAATAACAAGTTTGTGCAGCGTTATGAATAGCCTTTTCTGTGACTGTCGTGCTCAATACAGATTTTAACATTTCAATGTAGGTATTACTAATGAGTGAAGATTGGAGCAATTACACCTAATTCCCTATCATAAGTGTTTGATAATGTGATAAGTAACACCACCTCGATTGGTTTTAAAAAGTTTGAATAATTTCGTGCGAGTTCGATTCTCGGTTAGGACATGCTAGTATTAAAAAAAATATTGAATGCAGTTCTATTGTTATTTAAATAAAAATAAAGTCCTATTTCTATAAAACTTTCTATCTACAGTATTTGGTGTGGTCTATGCCACCATGTGACATAGTCATTGGAAGCCCTGGGGGCGTCCCACGACTATGCCATATGTTGGAATAGACCGCACCAAAGTAACTATTCAAACATTTTTAAACCAATCGAGCTGGTGTTACTTAACTCATTATAACTTTATCAAACACTTTATGATAATTGCTTTAATCTTCACTCATTATTAATACATTGAAATGTTAAAGTTTTGAGCACGACAGTCACAGGAAAGGCTATCCATAACGCTGCACAAACTTGTTATTCAACATTAAATGTTAAATTTCGTAGTCTTCCTTTTATTTAAGATGCTATGTTATTAATGTACTGCGCCGACTTTAAATAGAATTGGGATAAGGTTAAATAGGAGCGTTTTACCTACCATTAAAACGCATATTGTGTCCGGAGCCTTATTCGAAGCCTAGGTAAACATATTTTGAGAAAGCCCTTTCCGTTTCCGTTCGACATCAATTTTCCTATTGGTCAATTTTACCCACGTGACGTCACTTCCGTAACGTCATCATAAGTCACGTGATACGAGTTCACCTTTTAGCAACGGCGGAGGATTTGTGTCATTGTAGTCTCAAAATCTGAAACACTTGACAACCATTAAGGATAAAATCTACACCAGGCAGGTCTTAAAGCTAGGCTTCGAATAAGGCTCCGGACACAATATGCGTTTTAATGGTAGGTAAAACGCTCCTATTGTGTCCTTTCGCCGTTATTCGAAGCCTAGGTAAACATATTTTGAGACCTTGTTTGTTATCGCCTGGTGAACGAGGACGCCAATGTGACATGTATCAGCAATTATGACATTAATCTTATACCTTTTGACAAATTCGACAGGTACAAGGGGTACAAGAATTAATTGTTTAACTTTATAACTCAACATCACAAATTAATACTGATATCAGAAACATTATGCTATTACTATCAAACATTCAAGTATGTCATACAATAGTACGTAAGTACCTATATAATGAAAATATGAGCACGGACTGAACATGATTGAAAAGAAAATAAAATGTATACTTATGCTCAATCTATCAAACCTTATTCATAAATATGTAAACTATGTTACATAAATCATTTACATATTCTTGAAATATTCAAAAACTGAAAAGAAACAAACATTACATTAACACAACTTGTGCTATCTCTTATATATTTTAGAAGCAAAAACATCTGAAAATCTTTTGGCTAAGTCTCTTCTGATATAACATCGATACAATATGATCTGAAAACACATAATAAAGCAAAATATAAGTACAATATAATAATTGTAAAAACTTTCGGCACAAGAAACCATAAGCACAAGACTCTTATCTTCCCTAACTGTAAAATCATGTTGCTTTAAATTATTATGTTACACCTGCTAGTGACACGCTAAACTCCCGAGCACTAGCATTGTTACGAAGCTGACGACTGTTTCTCAGTATATCCTTTACCGCTATAGGGAAATTATTATTCATAGGAAATATACTAAAATAAATAATTTGGGGAATTTTAATATACCACTGTGTAGCCCCAATCTAAGCAAAGCTTGTCCTATGGCCAAGATGCCCAAGTCGTAATTCTTATGGTTCTGTAGGGTGCGAAGCATTAAGTCCACCTATGTACTGTAATTAGTGCATGAAGAATTAAATAAATAAATAAACATGTATTTTGTAAATACATGGTTGTGTTATATACAAAACACTTCGATCAATTAAACATAATATTATACTTAAAATATCGAACCCACGACGTTATTTTTGGCAGTTATACTGTTGACTCACTACCTACACCAAATTCAAGAGAAAAGACATTATTTAAAGCTCTGTGCTAGAGAAGAAGTCAACTATTGCTATGTTTGTGCAGTGCAAGATGCATTAAAGTTTGATTGCAAAAATTAACGTTAACATTATTCGAATAAATAGGATCGCAGATCGCAGGATGTTATATGTATAACATCCTAAACTACTTGTGCCGGCTTGTCTTACTGGTCTGGCAAAAAGAGCGATCATGTATAAAGGTCAAGTAAATTTCTGAAAATAATGTAAGCACATGCCTTATTTTACAAGATCAAAACAAAAGTAGTTCGTATATTAACTTCTTTAAAGCATCTGCTATTTTGTAACAAATCTCATTTGCATACAAATCGGATTAATGTAACTCTAAAAGATAAATTGCAAAAGATTTGCAATATTTTGTCATAACTTTATCTACTACTTATATCTATCAATCAATCAAATATTGATTTATTCACATAGACATATAATAAGCATGTAGGTACTTATGAATCGTCAATATTTTCCTACCACCCACTCAAGACTTTTTAACTGTAACTATACATATAAATATAATAATGACAACGAAAATGACTGGTAATGGTCGATAATGACAGTTTAACTTCATATATTTTACCGACACGGTCCCAAGTTGCATTGCAGGACACAATTTTTTATATAGACTGCCATTCTAAAGACGCGTTTCTCTTATTATTAATTACTATCGAACCAATGAAAACCTCCCGTTAATTACTGTCAATTTAGCTACACGGAACATCTTAAATAGTTATATCCAATCTAGCAAAGAAACATGAATATACAAAATTAAAAAATTTCATTGAGTTATGGCTCATTATACCCATCCATTTAGTAAAAATGGGTTAACCGGGCACATTATATAACTTCGTAATGAATACAAACAATTCTAACATAATGAACTAAAAATATATATATATATTAAAACTCACCAAAGACATTGTTTATCAGAAACATAAGAGACTTCTTTTCCTCATCAACGAAAAACCGAGCAACTTCTTTTAGTTGCCCTAATGCTTGCCCTAAGGGCATAATTTTGCTATTGTACAAGACAGTGTTCTTGTGGAGCGACTGTCAATCTGAAAACTCGTAAATTATTATCAATGATCTGATCTACTAATTTTACATTTGTATGGGTCCGTGTCCTTGCGAAATCAATCTCAGAAACCCATTTTTACTTATTCTTTCCAAAAAATTCATAATTTATCCAATTTTTATGATAATGATTCATTAAAGGTTCATAAAAAGATGTCTTTGTAGACAATATCATTGTTGTAGACCCTGTCAATCTCCAAACTGCATTCATTCTAGCCTGGAAAGGCGTAATTTTTCTATTTTTTAAGACAGTCAAAATCATTTACGTACAAGTACTTTTGACTGAATACATGAATAGTTTATATCATGATAACAAAAGGTTTACATTTTCAACATCATTACATACACAATTACATGAGTTACATGAGCACAGGAAAAATAATATCGGTAACGTTGACTGCTATTGCCCGTTGTAGGTTGATCTGTATTACAGGCAACAAAATATGGTATATATACCTACCTAGTTTTGCCATTTTAAAAGACCGTGATCGTCAGAATTCGTCTCACAATATAAATCTACGGTGCCATGGAGCAGCCTGCCATGTTTATACATGACGATGAGTAAGCATAAACAATTCCTGTATCAGATGACTTCAATCTTCTAGACGGCTAAAATAACTATTGCCTATAAATTTTCTAAAACATTCTACTGATGAAATAAAGTAAAGTAATAATTTATTCGGTGTTCTGCATTAACAATAGGTACACATTTACCTAATCTAAACTAAATTTAGGTATGAAACAGTCGAAAGGGCAGACCCGATCGGCTCGTGCTGTTCCTTACAGCTATGTCAGACTGTCAGGCTCTTTCAGATACGCAAAACGCCAGACACGCATTATCAGAAATCGCAGAATGTCAGATTACACTAAAAGTCAGAATCGCAATATCCCAACTGGCTTTATAGCATAATTACTATGACTGCATAGCTTCTAGTCAGTAGGTACCTATTATTCGTTAAAATACTAATTATTGCTATCACTGGTGCCCATAGGGAGCCACCGCAGTATTTCAATCAATATATGAAGTATTAGTGCCAAGCACAGCTTCCAGCGTGCCTAATACTAGCGGGGCTTGTTCGCATATAAACATGAAAGGTATGTGTAGTCGATATACCTATACCCCCCCCCCCCTTTTTTTTTACTTATATTTATTTGAATATACAGTTTCTACTTTCAATCATAATTATGGCATTGACGGCACTAATAATATCTCATAATCCAAAAAAAAATAAAAAGATTATAATGCTTGTTGTCAAAAACATTGCACCCTGATACTTGCGTAAGCAGGAAATGCCACCCGTTACTTGCGTAAGCAGGCTAATTTAATTAATTTTAAAAATAAAAAGATTCATAATGCTTATTGTCAAAAACATTGCACCCTGATACTTGCGTAAGCAGGAAATGCCGCCCGTTACTTGCGTAAGCAGGCTATGTTTTAATATATAACATATTATTTTTTTTTTTTTTTTTTTAATGTAACCACAGCTTAAAATCTGCATTGAATATCATATTAAAAATGTCAGGGATAATGAATCCAATTACGTATCCATTAATAAAACATTATCGAACCAATGGTAGGGGTGTTCGGGGGGGCTGAGCACCCCATTTTTCAATATCAAATCATTTGCTCCATGCTACATTACACGACCCACATAAACACTCCCTAAAAGGGGCAAGGGTCAACTGTAGAAAGTATTTAGAATAAACTTTTGCAACAACAGTATGTACTTTTAAAATCATTAAATTAAATACACTATTCCCTTTAAAATATTATTTGCCTTGCACTTGTTGGTTAGTTAATACATACATAGCGACGCTTGTTCCCATTTTTAATGCAGGTAGCACTCACATACAGACATGGGAGTAATAAAAGTATAACTGTAATCACACACTATGTGCCGGTATAGATACATGATCAAAAACAAAACGTTGAAACAAAAGCAGCTTAACAAAATTAGTGCTATACCACTCGACTATACTGACATTATTTTCGAACTGCAATGATACTTTTCCAATGGACATGATAACCATTAAAGAAAATGTAGGTACTTAAAAATGCTTTCGTAACAATAAATCGCCACAAGAAGTCGGTACAAATTGTAAAATAGGATTTATAAACTAAACAAGAGAAAAGTGTGTCAAGGTCAAGCACGGGCGACGACGGGAGCCGAGACCCACTGTATACTTCCCGATCCTTTCAAAATACCTAAATCACATTGTATCATTATTAAAAGGAAATCTATTTGACATAAATGATTATGATTATGATATATTCTCTCAGCGCAGATCGCAAAATCTCGCTACTAGCTATCACATGAACAGATTTTTCATGGTGAGAAAATCTAAAATTTCTTACTTGCTTGTGGGTAAGAAAATAAAAATCAAAACTTTCACTGACCTGGCGAGGTGTTAAATTACCTCAATTCCTATGTGCCAATAAACCTGATACTCCATCTCGTCGTCCTAAATGCGTTGGATTTCCACGATAGGTACTTTGAAATTAACAGGTGGACCTCGAGCCCGACCCGCCATGTTTTCGCGCGCTCACTCACAGGCACGCTCTTTTAAAATTCGAACAATATTCATAAATAATAATATTACTTTATCCGAGAAAGTACAATAAAAGAACCACTCGTACAAATTTTTAAATTTTTAAATTTCGAACGCTAACAGCGTTTATGACTAGATGTGAACGGTTGCGAAAAATGGACGCCAATGACACAAATCCTCCGCCGTTGCTAAAAGGTGAACTCGTATCACGTGACTTATGATGACGTTACGGAAGTGACGTCACGTGGGTAAAATTGACCAATAGGAAAATTGATGTCGAACGGAAACGGAAAGGGCTTTCTCAAAATATGTTTACCTAGGCTTCGAATAACGGCGAAAGGACACAATAATAAATAAATAAAAATATATTTATTTATCACACAAAAACGGTACAGTATCTTAATCGTTGGATCTAAATAATTACAGGAAAAATTTACTGTCCCGAGTGTGCGATCTGGAGCCTAAACTAGGTCAACCCTGTGTTTCTGGCCTCCAGGTCCTCACCCGCGGACCACCTAAGTATTTTGTTACATAAATGTAGGAATATAATTTAATGCAGTGTTTAAGTATGTGTGTGTGTGTGTGTGTGTGTGTGTGTAGTGTGTGTGCGTTAGTGTGTAGTGTGTGCGTGTATATGTGTGTATGTGTAGTGTGTGTGTATATATGTGCTTGGGTGTATGTTGGTGTGTGTGTGTGTTTGTGTGGTTGTAGGTGAGTGTGTGGGTGTAGGTTCGTGACTGGGTGCATATGTATTGTGTGTACTAATTAATTATTGCAGAATTTGCAATAAAGATTCTGTGACGGCATAATTCATTTTAAGTAAGTAATTACGTGTAATTAATTTGCACTCGTGTCTTGTTTTGTCGTAGATATTTAAATCTTTGTTGATTTTGTTATACAAATATGATGCTAAAAATTCCAGGTGTCTACGGTAAAAAGCTGTATGGTAGGTTGGTATCTCGCAAACCTTGTCTGATCTACGTTTGGATACTGTCAATGACGTATTGAAACTAAGGGATGAATGTGTGCGCAATATGACTTGGAGTATGAATAGTTGCCTGATGGTTAGAACTTTACATTCCTGGTGCAATTTTTCAGTTGGATAACGGAACGGCTTCTTTGTCATTACTTTGAGAACTGATCTTTGAGGTTAGGAAGATGATGAGAGTAGAGTCGATCAGAGAAACGTTTCGCCTCGGTTTGATATAAAAGGAAAATTATGGGAATGAATGAAATTGAAATTAGACTTTTAAACTAAATATTAAGTTCATAAAATATGGAGACTTCTAAATTTCAAACAGAGAAGTAAAACAAGAAATGATCTATTTCACATCGTTAAGTTTAACGTTTCAGAGATAAGCTGGAACAAACAAACAGAAAGACAGACAGACAAAAATTGTAAAAAAATACATTTTGGTATGTGTACCGCATATATAATCACTAGCTTTCCGCCCGCGGCTTCGCCTGCGTGGACTACACGACGTTATCCCGCGGGAATGTGACTTTTTCGGGATAAAAAGTAGCCTATGTTCCTCTCCAGGCTACAGAGTATCTGTGTCCCAAATTTCAGCCAAATCCGTTCAGCCGTTTTGGCGTGATTGAGTAACAAACATTCAATCATCCAAACATCTAAACTTTCACATTTATAATACTAGCTTTCCGCCCGCGGCTTCGCCCGCGTGATCTACACGACGTTATCCCGCAGGAATGTGATATTTTTCCGGGATAAAAAGTAGCCTATGTTCCTCTCCAGGCTATAAAGTATCTATGTCCCAAATTTCAGCCAAATCCGCTCAGCCGTTGTGGCGTGATTGAGTAACAAACATCCAAACATCCAAACATCTAAACATCCAAACATCTAAACTTTCACATTTATAATATTAGTAGGATTACTAGCTTTCCGCCCGCGGCTTCGCCCGCGTGAACTACATGACAATATCCCGCGGGAATGTGATTTTTTCGGGGATAAAAAGTAGCCTATGTTCCTCTCCAGGCTACAAAGTATCTGTGTTCCAAATTTCAGCCAAATCCGTTCAGCCGTTAAGGCGTGATTGAGTAACAAACATCCAAACATCCAAACATCTAAACATCCAAACATCTAAACTTTCGCATTTATAATATTAGTAGGATATGCATGTAGTAAAAAGCGGTTATTTTAATGTTACAAACAGACACTCCAATTTTATTTATTTGTATAGATATATTTATCCGTTATCAAGTTTTCCATGATACAGTTTCTTAATGAAATTAAAATGGGCTTAGATAATTGGTGTGAATGTAAGAAGTTATTTATTTATTATTTACTAGCTGACCCGGCAAACGTTGTTTTGCCATATAAATTTTATTGAACACGAACTTCGTATCACCTGCCTGACACAATGTCACTTATTAAAAAAAAAGAAATCCTAAGCGGCAAAAATGTCAGTGATTACATACTCTTTGACATACCTTCTCTTTGGAAGCGGCTAAGAAATGACAGTTGTGTGAAGTTAACAGTTTAACGGTTTTCTATACAAAATTACCATTTTTATTTTATAATTTTCCTGGATAAAAAGTAGCCTATGTTACTCTCCAGCTCTCAAATTATCTCCATACCGAAAATCTCGTCGATCCGTTGCTCCGTTTTGACGTGAAAGACGGACAAACAAACAAACAAACAAACAAATAAACAAACAAACAAACACACTTTCACATTTATAATATTAGTATGGATAATGGAACGGGAAAGTTTAAAATGTAACATTTGTGTACGTTCAGCATCGAGGGCCTAGAAACCGAAGCGCTGCCGTACACAGTCCCGTTCCGGCGGTTCGTGCTGCCCGCGCACTCGCTGGCGCTACTGCACGCGCTGCAGCCCGCTGCACCTGCAGCTGCACCCGCTGCAGCCGCTGCACCGGCCGCGCGGCGAGCGTTGGCCGACGAGTTGGCGTTGGCGGCGCGGGACTTCGTCGACCACGCGCGCGCGCACCCGCACTACCTCATGGACGAACTTATCCTTATATAACTACAGATCACCTGGATGTGAAAGCTACGTACATTTTGTACATAGAAAACTACACATCGCAGCTTTCATACTATAGGGGCACAATTTGAAAAACATGATTGTTGGGAAAACACGTTTAAAGATTTTTGAGACCCTGTATTTTCACAAAATCGGTTATAAATAAATTAATCTAATAATAGCACAATCATAAAACGCTATGTCCACTAAGCATGAATTATTTATCGCATATTAAAATGCTCCTTGTATCGCGGAAACAGAGACGCTTCACTCGGAAATGTGAGAGACACAAACAGTTTTCGCGGCTCCACAGTATGCTCTGACTCTTTCTGTCAAGAGCATCATGTAGGCGTGTTAATTTTGTGCCCATATATTATAAAAACTCGAAATCACAAAATTTTGAGATTTGCCCCTATAGTAGGAAAGCTGCGACATGTTCGGGTTTAAGTAATTTTTTTTCTAGATTGGCGGAGTCCTGTGCTGTGCTTTATTGGATCCTGTCCCCGCGCATTTTCTTGTTCAAAATGGTAGGGGTATTTGTAGCGTAATTTAAAAACTAGGTTCTGTTATTTTTCTCGTTGCATTTCAGACTTCATCTAGATAAGAAAATTGACTTAAACCCGAATCTGTTGGAACTGTCGATAGTAAACTGTGGTACAAACTACAAACATCATTTACAAAACTGATTCTGCTGCTCGAATACGACGTCTGTGTACGATTCTTATTAAAAAAACTGTAACTAAATGAATCCCAATTCCGAATTTATTGTATGGAAAAGTGTTTTGTTTTTATTATAATTTATAATCCATACATGCTACCAATAATTTGTTGTGCTGGATAAACAGAACTCGCTCCTTAAAAACTATTTCACATTATTTTCTATTGCAACTTGTATTTATGAAATGTATCACTATTTAAATTGTTTATCAGCTGGCACTGTATTAGCGTCTTCTTCTCGTAGGAATTTAAAGAAACCCCAGCAGTAGATTATCAGCTGTTTCTTCTGGAAACAAGAAACTAAAACCATCGCCGCTTCTTCAGATGAAAGTGATGGCGCTAGAATACTTTGGTGAAACTGGTATGTCACCTTTTATCTTTAATACCGACATTATTTAAACGTGGAATACTTTTATGAGACGTTTCAATTCGATTCTCCGGCTTTTAATTTAGAAGAATCAATAAGTAATTATTTTTATATCGCATCTAAATAACTACGAAAATACTACTTAGGTTAGATATGTAATGTAATGTAATGTTTATTCATTTTTACGAATACCTATTTATATAAAATAAAACGTATCAGATAAATATTTAATCATACGTTATACACTCCCAGTGAACACATCTTGAAACTATGCTCAATAATAATTTTATCAATACAACAATTTTATGAATCTGCATTAATGAATAATAATATGGTATCGCAAACTACAAATCATTGTAAATATATTTTTAATAAATAAGTATAGCATTTTATAAAATAAACATATCAGCAGTAATCATCACAATAAAGTTGAACGTACACTTGTCTGAAGTAACTTGTCAGATAAGTGTGAGTTCACCATAATGTAGATTATTTATTGACACAATATTAATATTTATAATCACAAGTTTACATTTCGTTACGTTACGTTTAAAATTAAAGTAAAAACTGATATATGTATATAAAATATTGACATCTTACAAAATGTTGCTATGTGTAAAATATAAAACCCATTTTAGATTTAATTGTATGTATGTACTTTTAATGTTATGCATTTTTTACATATTTGAGGTCGTCTGCAGTTTGATATTTGATTTCAAAATTGGAAAATAAAAATTGATAATATTATCATATAATACTTGAGGAACTATCATAAGCGTTGTATACGCCACCTTCTTACTAAATCTAAAGTGTAACTCACGCGAGCCAACGATCTGTCCCAAGAGCGTGAGTGATAGTGTTCAGACATGTTGTTTTTATATAAGTATTGTTGCTGTTTTGGTTAACGCGTTAGCTGTAAATATAGAAATACGTAATTAGGATAGGTGCTTTATTTGTATATGCTTTGTACAATAAAAGAATAGCGTTGTAAGAAAATGATCAAAAAATATAGTCTTTTATAAAAATTGTGCAGGGTAAAAAGTAGCTGAAAATAACAATTTTGCACAACTTCTAGTAAAAAAAATATATTTTCGAGTACATATTTGTATCCTTAAATTTCTACCCATACGGTAACTTTATGGTAAATACCTATGTAAGATGTTTAGGAATAATTTTGGTACGATTGAATACAGACGACAATAATTTGAAAAGTTGGTGCTTATTAGTTAGGCCATAAGTTTTAAAAGCGAATTACACCATTCTTACAATAAAAAAAAATCTTATTGATCGTAATAAACATGTTGTGTTTTAGAGTTACTTTAAAGTTAAGTTGTGTTTGTAAAGAGTAGAGTTAAACCTCGGGCATTTGTTTTATAGACAAGATGATTTACGAAAGAATCTGTATAGATTATAAGAATAAAGTCGAGACAACATTTTGAAGTACCTCAATAAAATTGTCGAATGAAGTTAAATTCGAAAAGTAGCGATACAATACTATGCTTCTATGAAAAAAACAAAGTATTATATTATATTTTTTTATTAATTCAGTGTGTAACAAGTTTCAAGCATTGCAACTAAAAGCACGACATTTCAATTTTGGTCGATATTAAATGCGGTCGAGCGGTGCATTTATGTGGATTTATTTACAAAAAGTACGATCAATGAAAAAAGAGTGTAAAATATATTTAGCTGATGAAGATTTTATGAAAGTCTAACTTATTTAAAATGAAGTATTAGAAAAAATCGACCCGTCCCACAACTAACTCCGATGGGACTCGAACCCACGATCTTTCACTGACCGCGCGAATGCTCTAACCACTGAGCTACGGAGTCGTTTCTAATACTTCATTTTCAATTATGAAAAATGCATTTTGAATGCAAAAAGTAAAAACAATCAGTCTAACTACTTTACAAACCAGTGTGCATAAATGCAATGAAATAATAATTCATTCAAATTATTCTTTTTCTTTTCTATCATAAAACTTTATTATCATTTTAAGTTTTTACCAAACGGTACTACAATGAACTTCATTCAACTCAATCGCAAGTAATTAATACATGGTAACTTTTTATCACCCCGGATAATTTTAGGGATTCTTTTCTACTCATGAAAACAAACAACTTTTATTATAGGACCTAAACTGATTTTTTTTGCATTTTTGTAACAGCTGATTTTTTTCGTGATTTCAGTTTTGGTCCCATAACAAAAATTAGTTGGTTTTCATGAGTAGCTAATCCCTAAAATTATCCGAGGTGATAAAAAAATTACCGTGTATAAATTAAAATTTATAAGTACTTATAGTTAAATCTATGTAAATATCTACTGATGGTCAATCAGTGTTCTCCATTGTTTTGGTTTTATATTCGTGTTTTGTACATACACTTTTTTTGGCATCATCATGTCAGCCAAACGACGCCCTCTGCTGGGCATAGGCCTCCCCCAAGGATCTCCACAATTTTTTGGCATGTTGGTTCGTAAATAAGATTTCTGACCCAACGCTTAGGTTTAAGAATCTAAATAATACAAGGCACATTAAATAAATTCTTTATTGCTCGTACTAATTTGTATAGGTTATAATAACTGTTTTTTATACGTTAAACGTAACGTAATTACATGTTGTCGAAGTTTCAAGGACAGTACAATTTCTTAGAAAATGATGGTCTTTTACAAGGTCTACGCACGATTATTAAAACAAAGGTGAATTCATAATTTTACAATTAAATAATTCTGTAATTAGAGGTTCAAAGATCTTTCACTCGGGTTCGATTCCCGGCGGAGCAACTAGAAGGATGGGTCGATTTTTTCCAATATTTCATTGTGAATGCATAAAAGTAAAAATAATATTTTTGCGGTCACATTATGAGGTCAAGGTCGCAAAAAGCGGCCGAAGAAAAAAAATAAACAAAACTACGTGACTGTAAAGATCAGAAATTGTCATACATTTTCCATATTTTTTTGTAAATTTCACATTAATAGGTCTGTTGTTTATCTGACTATTCTGTCATATTGTTGTGCTCTTTTATCATTTGAGTAAAAAAAATTATTTATATTTGTATGCCTTACTAACCGAACTGTGCCTTATTCTAATATAGTGTTCCAATGTGGGCTTGTAATAATGTAGATAATTTTCGGGAATATTCATTGTAAGAAGAAAGTCGTTGTCAAAAATATCTTGTAAGTAAGTAACTAAGTATTTGTTATATGCAAAATATCGGAAAGCAACAATAAACCTATTCTCAGTGATAAGATAATGGTAATTTACCTCATTGTAATAAAAAAAACTCTTATTAGAGGAGCCTCTCTATTTTTTAAAGTGTTCTCTACCTAGTTTATAAGCGAATGTTACAATGTTTTTTTTGTTAAAATACAAACTAAAATAAAAAAAATCGCTGTTGGTTCATGATTTTCCGAATCCCTGTTCCTTATTTGAAGGGTACAGGAGCAAAACAAGGATTGTCACTAAAACAGGTTTTTGTGTACTTAATTAACATTTTAATGTTTGAAAAATTATAACTTTGTCTTACATAAATTTTTTTTAGAATTTACTGATAGGAACTTATATTTTAAAAGTGTAAACTACGTAGTTTACACTTGCAAGTTGCTATCGGACAGACTTATTAATAATTTATCGCAGAAGTTTACTTGCAGGTGGAAATGAGGCCTTACAGAGATCAGCTGTAAATACAAATAAACTTTTGACAAATGTTAACAAATATACTTAAGTACATTAAATTGTTAATTACACAAAAACCTGTTTTTGTGGCATTCCTTGTTTTGCCCCTGTACCCTTCATTTGAATTTGGCGGGCGTGCGAGCGAGAGGCGCGCGTGCGAGCGAGAGGGCGCCACGCACCGCGCCCGCCACAGACATGGCGTCGCTACTCGTTACGCGCCGGGGGCAGCCGGCTTACTGTGGATACGACACCATTGCACACTAACAAAGAAGTCGGTCCCTTGTAATATAGCAAAATTTAACTTCTCTGTCATACTTCCGCTCGCGATGGCGTATTTTCAAAAATTTATATTTAATAAATTAATTAGTTATTAATACTTATAATTTTATTTACTTATTCATTTTTTATTTTATCCCTGATTAATATTTTTTTTTATTAATTTATTTTATACTAAATTTAAAGTGGGCACATATGCACATGCACACGTCCCGAGCGGGAGGAAGTAGAGTTACGCTTGCCTACATGTGCACACGTTACAAGCTTTAAATTAGTTTTAAAACAAGAATTAAAATAGTATAAGTACACCATTGTGGTTGTATTGCTAAAGCTTTATTTAATTAGTCCCTTCACTTCTAATCTAACTATTCAAAACATAATGTTACGTAGTCACTAGCGGAATAGTCGATCCAATAAGATCAAAACTTGTTTGTTTATAAACTTCTTTTAGGTTCAGAGTCGATAACATCCTCTAAAACTGTGGTGCCTTCTACATACTACATAGTAAGTAGTTAGTTTCTTGATACGATGTGGAAAAAATACAAGGAATATCCATACTATGATATCATGCGCAACTTTTTATCAGCGATTTATTATCTATCACTTTATCAGTCCAATATTATATAATAAGAACCTGTGTCGCTGTGGCCGTCCCGCTCGCGCACGCGCGCCGCCCGCGGCCGGCGAGCCCCCGCGCCCTCGCGCGAGAGGGAGACGCAACATGTTGCATTAAATTTCGATCCTATTCTGTAATGTTTTGTCCAATCGCGTCGGATCTCTGCGTGTTCCGGTTCTTTGTCATCAATGGGTCGCCGGGCGAGTCCATTTCGAGTGCCACTCGAGAACGTTTTACGCGATATTTGAGCCCGATTTCAATAAGCGAGTTCGGTTAAACGGTTTCCGTAAAAATCGTCTCCGTGCCGGGTAAAAAATTCCGCGAGGAAGCGTCGTATTTAGCGCAATAGCACTTAGGCCCTTTCGGTCGCGAGCCGCCGCGGCCACTTCAGCTGACTGCGTCGTACGCAAGGCTACTCCAACCGAGCTGTAGTAGTCCGGCGGTCGCGGGGGCGGACGGTCGCGGCCCGAGCGAGCGATACGCGAGCACGCCACTGAGGGTTACAATGTTTTTGGAACGATTCCCATAGGCGAGGGCGACCGATCGCGACCGGCGCGCGGCACTCCGCACCGCGGACGCGGCCGACACTCGACACGGCGGCGGAGCGACGGCAAACACGGCCGAGCCGAACGCTCAATAATGCTCAAGTTTCTGACTCACAAGCTGCGGACGCATTCGTTGAATGAGGACAACGTTTCCGAGAAGGTGGGTGTCGCCGGCGATCCCGCGAGCCGGCGGCCGAAGGTCACTCGGTGCCAGAAAATGGCCGCCGAGCGAGCGAGAACAAAGGAGCGGACCGGGCCCGGGCCCGCCCGGACCGCTGCAGCCCGAGTGACGCCTGTGCTCTTGTTGCAGGTGGAGGAGCGCGACTCCGGCACCGAGTCCGACGACGAGGCCGACCGCGCCGACACCGGTGAGTCCCACAGACCCCACACTCCACCTCTGTCTCACCCTAAACCGAGCCCGAGACCCTCGGGCGGACTCATCGATGCGCTTTCTTTGTCTCGACTCGACCTTGAGCGCCGCTTTCGCCCAATCTTTGCCAAATTGGTTCTATATTCCATCGTTCGATTCGATTCGAAGTTGCCGGCGATGTAAAGTTGGCAGCCGGGTCGCCGCAGCCTTCCGCGTCGATGGCGTTCTTTATGATCCGTAATCGACGCGATGCACACCTTCGCGTCTATATAAATAGCCGGCGTTCAAAATATTCCATGATTGATTCTAATTACAATAGTTCCGAACGAAAGCCGGTTCTCCCACTCGCCGGCTCGCCTATGCAAGTAGTACGCTGCGATAGTCAATCGAGCCCGAGAGGTCCGGCTCGAAGCCCCACCGCTCATCTAAGGTGACCTTGACGCTTGACCTTGACAGTTATCGATATAATCAGACACCGACTGCATAAATTGAACCTACTCCAACAATTTTAATGCTACCTGCTGACAATATTACATAACTCAATTATGGGAACTTGCAAGTAACCTTCAAATTCTTTGAGGGGTTTGCCATTGTGCTGGCGATAAATATCGTATAAAAAATTGTTTCAGTGTTAAGTGTAGCTGATTTAGTTACTAAATAGTACTTTCCTAAATGATTCGTGCTAGAAGTTTCCATTCCGGAGATGGAATTTATGGTAGATTGAAATGAAATGCAGTGCCAAAGTTTACATTGCAAATATCTACTCGGATAGGAGCTACTTCAAAATACTGTTATCGAATAATTGTAATTTAATTTTAACGAAAACACATTTCTTACTGATAATAAAGCGTGCCGTTTGTTATCAGACCACCACACATTTTGATTTTAAAGGTTTTGTATTATTTGTTGAGCAGTTTTCTTTTGCTATCTTGACGACTTTTTGGTGTTTTCTAGTAAACGAACGCGTTGTTGTAATCCGTAAAAAAATATTTTATTTCAAGCGTGAAAATCTAAGAAAATAAACCTTTAAAACATGTAAATAAATACCGATGTAATGCATCTTCGAAATAATTCCCTGCACCATCTATGCATACGACTATAGGTCCACCATTTACCTACCATTCGTATTCTTGTACCTACTACTATAATATTATGTCACGTATAAGTAAGTAACTATGCCCAGCAGTGGGCGTCGTTCGGCTGACATGATGATAAGTAAGTTATGTATAAGCGGTAGAAAAAGGAACTAATTTTGGGCCTTGACAATAGAGCTCAATTTAACATCAAAAGAGGTAAAATACAAGTACCTACGGTGGCGACGCCTTCGAACGCGTAAGTACCTACTAAAGCCTGCTGTACGGGTAGAGTAAACGGTAGAGTGGAGTGGTAGAGTTCTAACTATCCTACTAACTATAGGTACTAATGTAGACATCATTGGTAGAGTAGAGTAGGTACTGAAATTTGGTAGAGTAGAGTAGCTAGCACCGCGGGCAAGCTAGGCTAGGCTAGGGCAGCCTTTAAGTATACTTGACAAACTATAAAAAGCTAAAAAATTTAAAATAATTTGACGTTTCTTCGTTCACCGGTGAATGGCGCAGCTCCCTGCTTTGCGCCGGAGAATGGACACTCGTTCATTCATCCACAATCGAGTAATGGAATGGACCAATGTTTGTTGTATGTAAGCCAATAATCAACGTGAACATGGTTTTTCAATTTCGGTATTGATTTGATGACTCTCCGTAAACGTAGTGGTCTCGTAAACTTATTTGATTTGACTTTGAACATAACGACATGAACTACTACTCTAAAAATATCATTCAAAACTGAACTATATTGGCGTCAGTGAGTTGTGATCGGTTTCGTCGGTAAACCACAAACCAGACACGATAATCATGGTCCAATTGACACGTAGAAGTTTAACGTTTATGACATTCCTGCGAGCCGTTGCTTACCTATCCATAAATGGAGACCAGGTGGGTGTGTAGTGTTCCTGGACAATTATGTCACGCTTGTGGTAGTGAGTGACTAGTGAGCAAATAGAGATAGGACGAATAGTTGTATTTCTCTTTTGAATCGAAACAAAACAATAATCCGAGTTATTTTTCCTTTACGTAAAGCTGCGATAAAGACACATTGTTTACCATTTCACCCAGTATTTTCTAAAAGATAATTTATAATTGAAGCCGCAGCTTGCTAGCCGGATTGTAAATAGTGGCCGATAGAGAGTCGTTCGTTTCATTAGGGACTCGAGACCGGCGGCTTTCCACGGCTCACAACAGCCGCCGATTATAATTACTTATCTCCAGTCAAACTGGCCTTAATCCTGGATTAATCAGTTCCTTTTGCTGGAAGTTCTCGCGATTTGTCAAATGCCCCACTTTCAATTCGAGGCACGGCTTTCAGAAGCCGTTTCTGTGTAGTGTTAAAGTTATAGTGTACTTACTTATTATCGGTAATGACAGTTTTTATAACGAGGAATTCTTGTTGGCCAGTCAGAATTTCAGCATTTCGTATAAGTATTAAAATTCGTTTATCGTAATTAAATATCAATTATGATGTCATTTGGGCTCAAACTGTTAGTGGATTAAAAGGCAAAACATGTAAAAACTGCCATGATGTAAACAAGAAATGAGCAATTCTGGATTTCTGACATTTCATTAGATTTACACCAGGATTTGCTAGTTTGATTTTTATTTCAAGTTAAATTTGTGGATCTTTAGTAGATAATTTTATGCATATTTAGAGTGAATTATTTATTATCGTAGACTTCTTCTTCTTACCTCTCCCGTAAATGGATTTGAATATTTGCTGTGGTCCGCAGTTTGACCAACGGCAAAGTGCCGGCGTCTTTTCTCAACGAGTACCCATTCATTCCCATCCCTCGCAGGTCCCTGGGGCCGCGATCTAGGTCAGGCGGACCCAGCTCCGATGCTAAATGAAATCACCCCTACATTCCAGTGACACTCGCTACTCATGGGCCGGACCAGCAAATTGTCACGTCTGGCAAATAGCCATTTACTGTTGATTTCAAAAGGGTTTTCCAAAAGATTTTTTGATCGAGGACACCTTTTTAATCTGTTTTTTCTAGCCTAGTAGATTAACCGAAAATGAAATAATGGTACTTTTGTAACTTCTAAGTATCCGTAAATGGATCAAAATGAACAACAAGAACCTTTTCAGCTGTTTCATTAATATTAGGTAATAGTAATTAATATTAGGTAAATCCTATAATTATCCTATCAATGAATCAACTGTTTAACATAAATACCCCCTTAGAGCTGGTATCGCTGGCACATATGTTTTATTATTTAAGTACATTATCTTTGCTTTGTTTTGCTGAGCGATTTGCGCGCGATACGGTTCGATATCGATAGTGATATTGTCATATCAGTTAGCATAAAATAACAAATTACGAGGTATGACGTTAGTAGGTTTGACACAAGTAGGTGTTTGTTTAGATCTACGATCGATATGATGAACTACTTAGTTATATCCGTTTTATGTTCTAGTCTTCAAAGAAACGTCTCATATATTTTGTTTAACTTGCTTCTAATAAAAATAGGAAGAGTAACAATAGTCTTAGGTAAAAAAAAAAAGGTATACCTAGTATTCTTATTCTGTGCTTAAACTATGCCTTAAATGTTTCTGATTTGAGACGCGAGAATTGTGAATTATGATTATGTCGGAATAACCTACATAAACAAAGGCCATCAAGGAAATACAAACGATCATTAGCCTCTATTAAATATGTATTGTTATTATTACGACTTTTTTGATTTGCAAAACAAATATCCCTATAAAAATTCAAATATAGATTGAATGTCAGAGTTTAAGGTCACTACGCAAAGGTCCTACGTAATAAAATTCTCACTGCCTCACGTGAATCCATCTTGATGGCTTGAGGTCCGAAAAGTATGTCGTCTTCTTGCCCTTTATTATTGTCATATAACGTTTTGAGTATAATATTGTCATCCGGAACTGCATTGTTGTTATTAGCGACTGTGTCCTCGGTCGGGGTCACCTCTGTATCTATATTTTTATGCGGGCATTCTGTTTGGCCGTGTCGCACGGTCGGCGGCGTTTTAGCGTAATGGGCGCAGGGAATCGCGCACTATTTAACGTTTAAGTGCCCCCGCCCCGCCCGCGCTCCCTGGCGGCCGGATTAATTCCTCAGTATCTTCCTGCATTTCGGTTTATGATACTGCCCTTAATTACGGCTCTGACCGCCTCCAGGAAGTCAGTAAACGCCGAATAGCCTTTCATATGTTGGCAACGAGAGGATCGTGTACCGGCCGCGACTCAAGAAACAACGACGAGCCTTGTCCTGTGCCGGGCCTCTGGAATGTGTTTACATAGAACTTTTGATAAATGACCAAGCGGCGTAGCGTTTCAACGCTGGGACGCTGTACATTTTGTTTAGATTAACGTAATTAAGTCCCGTGTGTTGGTTCTGATATTATTTGTTTAAATTTAGCTGAGTTGTATGTACCATGAATTCGCTTTGTGGGAACTGAGGAGAGTTGAAGTAGAACCGTCTTGTAGCGTACACGCTCCGGTGCTCTGTTCAAAGTTTTATTTGTGCTTAATGAATTAAGTATATTATTGTGTGTTGAAGTAAATAGTTAGTGTTAATTGGGACTTTTATTAATAACTTAAGTTAATTCTAACATCAGAAGTGACAAGTTTCTCACGCAAATCATTATGGGAAAACATAAAAGAAATCGAGCCCTATCTACATCGAGCGAAAGCAGCAGAGCTCGAACACCGTCACCCCCGCCTCCTGAGAAAAGGAAACGCAAGGTATCTCGTAAAGATGACACAGAAATTGTGAGTACAAGCACGTCGATAAATTTATACAATATGATACCAGAGTTTGACCCATTAACTGATAATGTTCTGTCGTGGCTTAATGTGATAGAGTCCTATTCATCTACCTTTTCATGGAACGACAGCATGATCCGTTATCAGGCGCTAAATAAATTAAAGGGATCAGCTAAAATTTGGTACGACTCCTTGTTACGCAATCATTACACATGGACGGAGTGGTTATGGAAGGATTGGAAACAGAAAATATTAACAAGTTTTCGGGTGAAACGAAACATGTTCGAATCACTCAAAGAAATAATCGATAAAAAGCCGTCTAATAGCCAATCATTATACACATTCTTTTTCGAGCAAAAATCCAAAATAGTTTCCTTACACCTTAATTTTACGGAACATGATTCAATTTCAATTATTTTAGGAAATATTGCTGATGATAACATCAGTGCATCAATCGAAGCAAGTAATTTTCAAACATGTGACGGTTTAGCTGCATTTTTACATGGTCGTGTTTATAAGCCACCCGTGTCAAAGACAATTAAATCTAGTTTTACTGGCCAGTATGTATCACGTGATATAAACACAAGTCCTAAGAACTTACCATCGATGCAACCATCAACTATAGAGTCGTCGACCACAATTTCAAGTCAAGCAAAAACAACTTCACCTTTTCACAAAACTAGCAGCGGCCAGTTTTTAGGTCGTAATCCCATCGAATGTTATAATTGCGGAGGTAATCACAAAAAAGCACAATGTACTTTGAAGTCCGAGTTTTGTGGAAAGCGAGGGCACACCGAAACTATGTGTTTTCACAAAAAGAATTTGACAGCTGAACAAAATAAAAACGTAGATTCACAGGAAGTAGCTGTTCCCTTATCACAGAACGATTAGTACGGGAATACTCACTATCAATCATATTATTAGAAACTCCTATCACGTTACAAGGATTTTCAAGTGACAACGTTAAAACCATATAACTGAAACTGATAAAACAAAAATTAAAATGTATACTCATGTAGGAAATAAATTTACTTTTAATTAAGTATGTTCAGCGTTTTCGGGATTAAAAATAGATACTATCAAATAAAAATTAATGTCTACCTAATTCATAAGACTACATTCATTTCATTACCGAAGATGGACATTATGAATTTTTAAGATTACCATTCGGTTTGGCGAATGTCCCTTCGTGTTTTCAGTGAAATATTTGAAACCGAAATAGTCCACCAGAGCCCTAATACATTTGTAAACAAAATTAGAGACAATTAATTGGAAACTATTGCAAAAACAATGTAAGTGCTTTTTATTACATAATTTTTTTAATTTATTTATCGTATTTTTTTTGGTTAGGTAAGAAATTCTAGAGTTAAATATCACTCTGCTTTTTATGTGTATATTAAACAAATTAATAAATTTTTAATCGCATGTTGTGAGCGGTTGTAATAGAGATACCAATTAATGTTATTTTTTTGTTGTTGTTGTAACTGTTCACAACTATTGATTTGAATTTTGTAGGTAACTGTCCCTAAGAATAAATAAAATAAAAAAAAAATACATTAAAAATTGTCTCAACTGCATTTACTACAAAAATAAAGGTGGAGCCTTCGATCAACAATTGTACTAGATGAAGGCTCACGAACTAAATGAAAACTTTACAAGTACCAATATAAATTGGTAGTGGTGGATTCTCTCACTAAATTAGTTTTTATTTCTGCGGTGAGATGGGCAGACAGTAACGGTGTAACATAATTATGAAATGGACGATATTTTAAAGATTTTTGGTAATCCCCGAATAATTGCAGACGCAGGATCTGCATTTATTTCTTACACATTCAAGGAATATTGCTCGAACAAGAATATTAGGCTTCAAACGATCGCGACGGGAATGCCTAGGTCTAATGGTCAGAATGAGAGACTTAACAAAACAATTCTAGAACCCATAAGAACCATAGGAGTAAACGTGACTGAAAATAGATGGGATCAATGTATTAAGCCCCTACAACAAACACTTAGGTATTAGCACATTTCACAAAACAATCAAAACTGTACCTAGCGAGGTGTTACTTGGATACAAACTGAAGACTGATAGTAATTTAGTTGCGCTGTAACCTGATGAGGCTGTTGATGCTACTCAACTGCGCGTAGAGGTAGACGAGAATATCAAAACGGATTCTGAATCACAAAAGCAAAGATTTGACAAGATACGTGCTCAGGCTAAAAAGTTCTTATGCAGATTCCAAGTCAAAGTAACGATGGTCAAAGCCGAAAGCTACTGCCGGTTTTCAAGGTGTATCTACAGGTCAGAGTTCAGAGCGTTGCCGAAAATATATGAAACCAGGGATAAATATGAATGATTGGAACCTACACGACGTACAGTATTTGAAATTAAAAAAAAAACGTACGTGTTGGCAAGGTAAAACTACAGAACGATATTTAGAGGCGAATGTGTTATGTTTCATTACTTTATTTATTTCATTGTTTGAGTAATGATAAAGACAATTTGTCGCCTATTGTGATCATAAAATTAAGTAACAGTTACAAGAAATAGTAGGTACGATACTTTGCTAATATAAAATCTTATGATATCTTGATGTTCTGGATGTCTTGTGTAGTAAATTATATGATTTCCTAAGTCTAAAGGAGTCGTATAGTTGTGTAGTAAATGATAAGATTCTCTAAGTCTAAAGGAGTCGTATAGTTGTGTTTGGTTATAGGCATTGAGAGACGTACCCTAAGACTAAAGGGACGACTTTGTTTTGCTCTGATGACAATAAAGCTTTATGGTTGCAGGAATCGCCTAAGACTAAAGGGATTGCCTAAAGCAACGGAAGAAAATGAGACAGTTGAGTCCTTTAGACTTTATGTGCAAAAGTCGGCCTAAGACTAAAGGGACTGCTATAATGCACTGAAGGCCACAACTGTCTATTGTATTTATCAAACATCTGGAACGTCATGATAGGAGGATTCTAATGGAGGTCTATTCTTCTGGCTGCAGGAGTCGTGGCCTAAAATAAAGGGACTGCCTAAAGCACCAGAGGAATATGTGACAGTTGAGTCCTTTAGACTTTATGTGCAAAAGTCGGCCTATGATTAAAGGGACTGCTATAATGAACTAAAGGCTACAACTGTCTTAACTGTCTATTAGTATTTCTCAAACATCTAGAGCATCATGATGGGCCGAGACGCTTAGACTACGTCATAAACAATACAAATCATAAATAGAGGTGTTTCTTTATGTCACAGATTGTAAACTATCAATAGGGGTGTGGAGCGTCCGCGGAAGTGCCTGGGGCAGGCACACTGCAGCATGGCCGTGTTGGCAACGAGAGGATCGTGTACCGGCCGCGACTCAAGAAACAACGACGAGCCTTGTCCTGTGCCGGGCCTCTGGAATGTGTTTACATAGAACTTTTGATAAATGACCAAGCGGCGTAGCGTTTCAACGCTGGGACGCTGTACATTTTGTTTAGATTAACGTAATTAAGTCCCGTGTGTTGGTTCTGATATTATTTGTTTAAATTTAGCTGAGTTGTATGTACCATGAATTCGCTTTGTGGGAACTGAGGAGAGTTGAAGTAGAACCGTCTTGTAGCGTACACGCTCCGGTGCTCTGTTCAAAGTTTTATTTGTGCTTAATGAATTAAGTATATTATTGTGTGTTGAAGTAAATAGTTAGTGTTAATTGGGACTTTTATTAATAACTTAAGTTAATTCTAACACATATGACCCTAGTAATAGTTATTTGTTTTGCCATTTAGGTTAGTATCATTGTCTTTAGGAAGATCACTTCATCATCATCATCATTTCAGCCGTACGACGCCCACTGCTGGGCATAGGCCTCCCTCAATCACTTAATTCAAGGCAATACTTTGATAAAGTAATCTATACATTTTCTTTCTAGATAAAACTTTAGACTGGGCCTTGTTTTGAAGAATCCATATATTTTTATTCTGCTTCTGTTTTTTGATTTTCGAGCAACGGACAATTACCTCTGACTATTGGCTGCAGAAGTATGTTAAATACATACTTCTGCATACACCATCAGTACGTACACGTACAGACTATCAGTCCACCAGCAGGCAAAGGCCATGATAGTGTGTGGCCGATTGTGATAGTCTGCGAAGCCTTTAATAATCAGCACGAGTAGCATGACGAACTCGAGAAAGGTTTTGTCTGTATCGAAACGTCAAAAATTACATTTCATCTTAGGCAAAGACAAACCTATTGTTCTGATGTCAATTGTAGACTTTCAAGGTAGACAAAACTCTTCTCGGGTTTGTCATGCTACGCGTGCTGGTAGCAGCGCAGATCATGCTGATCGTTGACTGGTCTAGATTCTTATACTTAGGCACGCAGATTAAATCTGGTAAAATTTCGATATTGTTGTCTTGGTTCCTCGGCGTTCGGCACGCATTATTCTTCGGCCGGATATAGTAATACGGCTTGGTCTCGCGAGCCGGACCAGGGGGGGCTACCGGCAAAAAAATATGGATATGGACATGGGCTTAATTTGACATTTGAAGCTCAATTATGCCCAATGGGGAGGAAAACTAAGTTTTTATCACGACATACAGAGGGCGCGTGTTTTATGGGGGGGTGTTTCATAACAGCTGTCAATATCTATGACATCTTATAACGAATCATCGACCAAAGAGTACCTTATTATCCCACAGATTAGGTAGAAGGTAGAAAGTGGATCACCAATCACAAAAACGTCATCTACCAAAAGCTTTGTCCGTTTCTCCCCATTGCCCATGTAAGGACAAACGTAATGTAGGCTTCAAATGGCAAATGAAGCCCATGTCCATTTATATATTTTTAGATATGGACATTTATGCTTTATTTGTCGCGTGGCGAGCAGCGCCGACCGGTCTGCGCCCGCGAGCCGCGACCCACCGTGCCTGCGTGCGCGCTATCTCACTGTTTGGAAACTTTTCATAACCACTCGCGATAAGGGATAAGGATAAGATTAGGACAAATTGAATACACTCCACTTACATATTCATGCCTCTGGTATTGGCTTTACGGTCCAGAAGGCCTACTCTGAAACGCAAAACCCGAAACTTTGGTATACCCGTCCCTCTCACGCTCTAGTCGGGACAGAATCGAGTGAAAGGGGCGGGGCTGACCGAAGTTTCGGATTAGCGTTTCAGAGTACAGTCCCAGGTGATTTTTCTTTTCTGTAACATTGTTTTGTTTGTTCTTAACTTTTATCGTTGATGGAGGCAGAATAACTTCATATATCTTAATCCGATCCATATCAATTTATTTCCAAATCTCTTTAGTTTTATTAATTTGTTAGTTTTTTAATTAGTTTTCAAGGTGCCACTATCTCTAGAGGTCCCGGGTTTGATTCATGGTCGGGTAAATATTGAAAACGAACTTTTTAATATTTCCTCGGGTCTGGCTGGGTGTATGTGGTAATAATACCTGTGTTGTTTCCAATTTCCTGAAACCTACTAGTACCTACTCAAGTTACTATAGTTTGGTATCTATTGGAACAATGTATTTGATGGTGTCCAATATTTATTTATTTATTTAATTGCAGTTCATATATTTATTCAGATAACAAT
This sequence comes from Crambus lathoniellus, assembly GCA_949710035.1. Classification (NCBI taxonomy): domain Eukaryota; kingdom Metazoa; phylum Arthropoda; class Insecta; order Lepidoptera; family Crambidae; genus Crambus; species Crambus lathoniellus. Next base: position 31,291,014 of record OX453306.1, on the reverse strand, counting down.
ACTTACACTGTGGAGGTCTATTAATGTTTCGTTTCGATAACATTGGCTTTATCGTGTTATTTATGGAACGAAGGCAAAGCAACTTTATTAGATAACTAGCGGATCCTCGCGGTTTCACCCGCGTGATACCCGTTCCAGAAAATATAGACTATGTCACTCGGGAAGAATGTAGCTTTCTAATGGTGAAAGAATTTTCTAAATCGGTCCAGTAGTTTCGGAGCCTATTCGATGCAAACAAACATACAATCAAATCTTTCCGCTTTATAATATTAGTATAGATAACTCTTAAACAGATTCTACTTTAATATGTATAATACTAATTTAAGATGAATATGCTAAGATGCAAAAGTGCAAGTTTTCTTTAAAGAGATGAGAGAGATGAGTCACTCGTGGTCAAAACAAGCTTGGTTGTTGCTTGATAACTATGTATTTGTGTTTTGTTTAGTTTGATTGTGGTATCTTAATAGTTTAGTCTCATCCAGGTGATAACCTCTTGGTCTCTCAGAAACTGTAAAAAGTTCGCCGGAGCGATCCAGTCGCCACCGAGAGAAACATTCGAACATTGATCAGCCCCTGTAGACAAGTGGCTTTCTATTATCGATATCGCCAGTAGAAAAGAAAGACAAATGTATGGATTGACATTAGCGATCGAAATGTCACGTGACCGCTAATGTCAATCCCATACAATTTTTTTCTATTCTACTGGCGCTATCGATAATAGAAAGCCACTTGTCTAGGCTCTCTGATCAGCCCCCATAGACAAGTAATGTGGCTTTCTATTGTCGAATTCGCCAGTCGAGTAGAAAGAAAATACTTATATGGGATTGACATTAGCGGTCACGTGACATTTCGATCGCTAATGTAAATCCCATATATTTTCTTTCTATTCGACTGGCGAATTCGAAAATAGAAAGCCACTTGTCTGGGGTGGAAGAACACTTTGCAAATCTATTCAAAAACTTCCGTTCCACTCTGAAGTTTTATATTTAACGACCTTGCCATGATGAAACTCCACAGTTTCAAATTTACAATAACGGTAACGCAAACTGCATTGTTTTATAATGGATCTCAATATGGAGCCTCACTTAATTCAAGACAACAAGTTGGGTTAAATACTTAATTCTTTTTGGCCATTCCCACCACAAAGGAATTTATGAGATGCTTCACCCTTTACTCTTCGATTTAAGCCTTTACTTCACACATTTTCGCATGGAAAATAAAACAGAATCTGCCATTTGCATGTTTAAACTATTCCATATTCCAACGTGAAGGTGGCGTGTGTAACTGTGCATTAATTAATCAGTGCAGCGCCCATCGCGCATTCTCACGTCATGTCAGTCTTTTTACACAAGACATTTGGTTTTCATCGACGCGACGACGACTGTGCGCTTCGTCATATCATACCCTTCTGTATCAAGTGTATTTGACGGATTTGGCTGAAATTTGGGACACAGATACTTTGTAGCTTGGAGCGGAACATACTTTTGTTCCCGCGGAATAAAAGTATTGTATTCCAGGCGGGCGAAGCCGCGGGCGGAAAGCTAATAGTACCTAATAAATAAATAAATATTGGACACCATCACATACATTGTTCCAATATCAAAGTATTGTAGCTTATGCACTTATTATGGAAATTGAAAACAACGACGGGTATTACCACATAGTACACCCAGATCCGAGGAAATATTGAAAAGTTCGTGTCCAATATTTGGAATAGAGATAGCGGCATCTTGGAAACCGGTGCGTACACCACTCGGCCACGGAGGTCGTCTATACGAGAATACGAATGGGCATTATCTTGGTAAGCATTTAACTTTCATCCGCTGCTGTCATCTAAACGGGCAGGTGGTTAATGCTTGATGATGATGACTTGCCAGGCAGGTGACATCAGCAAGTTAACTGCAGGCAGACTCTGTGCAAAAATGTCGTTGTCAAAACTGCTTCGAGTCATGTGCGTTGTGCGTCCTTGATCGAAGCTTCGTGGAATCATTTGCTGTATCGAACGTGTTTGCTCAGGTGTACGGCAAGCTAGTCACACACACACGGCGCATTTTAAATGCTGTTGAGATATTTGAATTGTAACATAAATAAGGAATACTTGATGTTGATTATATCGGTAAAAGATACCATTAATATTCTTTATTATTATTTGCAATAGATAGGTACTACGCTAAAATGCAGTTTTCATTTACCTTTTTGAATAATACACTATTGTCATAAAGTATTCAGGTGTGTGTATGGTTTACACAAGTGTGACACATCCTATTGGTTTCTTTTACAGTGTAAATACTTAATAGGTATGATCCTTCATATTATGCACCTTTTCGTGTTTGGTTCAGTGATTCAGTGTGAATTTTCATTGAAAACTGATATCCAGTTATTATTACCTATGTTCAGAATCAGAAACTCATGTTCTAAATTAGAAGCTGAACTTTGTTAAAGCATGAATGCAACTTGAATCTCATTTAAAACTGATTTGAGTCGACCCATTGACGTTAGTCTCTCGTTACGTTCGCCGTAATCACAGGACTGCAATTACGGGATGCTATGTCGTAATACTGTATGGGCCAGATTTCATATTCCTTGTAACATGAATATCTACCGTTAGATAGCTTAGCTACCTAGCTTTCTAAACTTTAGTCCGATGTGGTACCTACTTGTGAGATTGTGAACTCGAACAAGCTCGTCAGCCCTATTACCACTTGTGAATTGCATTTTGCACCGTCAATTGGCAATTGCAGAGTGAATGGGCTCCCTGCGCTCACGCAGCGCAACATGGCGGACAGCAAAAAACACTGCTGTGACGCCAGAGCGAGAGCGCGATATCTGGCCGCATGATGCCTGAACGAGAGGTGACGAGAGCTCCATAGCTTGCCCTGTCGTGTAGCATTCACGCACGGCTCTCGCTCGTTTACTTCCCAGAATCGTTTTTCTGGTCGTGTCTACTCATACTTAATATCCTTTTCTGTAAACTTGTCGTGCCGTGATCAAGCAGGGATGCTACGCCAAGAACAGGAGAAACGTATATCTGGATTTTTCTTGGATTCTCTTTAACTTCGAAGGAATTGAAAATCTGTTCTTATCGTGATTAGCCCATGTTCCTAGTTATGTAGAGAGTAGGTCATACAACTGTTGTAGATCTAGGAGAAAATTGGCTTGTCGATGTTGCACCTATTCACAAAACTCACTGCACTACCACAGGCGATACGCCTGCGACATGTGGTGTTTAGTATAAAATTGGATACACATTCCGTAAGATTACCAGTTTTATGACCAAACCGGACTCGTATCGGTTTTGCAACGAGCGGAATGTAAATTTTTGCACTGAATTTAGAATATCATTAGATTCGTCCAGTTTTCGACTCGTTGAATAGGTAATTATTCCGAGTGGATTATTTGAAAGTCAGAGATCGAGACAATAGAGCGTCAACAACGAATTCTTCCAAACAATGCAATGAATGACCCAATGCGTACGGGTTGATGCTCCATCTCGCACCACTGTCACTAGTGGTCATGTTACAAAATATTTATGGACCTTGTTCTATTACTTATTTACATGTGTAGTTTCCATACGGGCGGCGTTTAACGCTTTGACTCTTAGGTTGCTCTTATGTTTAACCTTTCAAGGAATTATTATAAGACCCTTTAGTTCTTTTAACCGATTTCTTGCGATTTCTCATCATCGGCTGGAGTTGAGAAGCGATATGTTCATGCGAGGAGCCCGTGGCGCAGTGGATAGCGCGCTCGGCCTGCGATCGTTGAGGTTAAGCAACGTTCGCAATGGTCGGTCACGGGATGGGTGACCAAAAACTTTTCATCTCGAGCTCCTCCGTGCTTCGGAAGGCACGTTAAGCCGTTGGTCCCGGCTGCACTTGCAGTCGTTAATACCCACCAATCCGCACTGAGCCCGCGTGGTGGGTCATGGCTCATTCTCCTTATTCATCCATAAGGAAGGCCAGTGCCCCAGCAGTGGGGACATTAAATGGCTGATGATGATGATGTTCATGCGATCATGCGTAGACAAATTTTCCAAATGTGTAAGCAAACGTTAAAAGGAATAAGTGAGTTATAGAGTTGTCGCCGCGTGCGCAATGGCAGCTCGGTCGCGCCAGATTACGAGTTGGGCAGCCAATGGCGCGCGTTGCCCCGCGGCCCGCCCCCCGCGATCAGCTGGCCGGTAATCGACGCATAATCAAAAACCGAAGCTGATAAAGACCACCACACGTGTAGATCAGCTCGACCGCGCCAGCCGAGGACAGGTTTTATCACTTCGCCGTTTACTTCTGCGCACTCCACACTCGGAATCGGTAATTGTAGCCTTCATTGTCGATACCAAATGCTTTTATTCTTATTCTTTATTCTTATTGTCTTTTCCCAACTTTATTGTACCTACCTACCGTTTGTTAGTAGCGCAGTTCTGATGAGTTGTTAGGTAATAAAGAAAAGAAACACTAGTTTTTCTAAACTGTTATATCATATCGCCCGATACCTGACACTCCTTCCGACGTCGGATTTTATTGCGACTGATTCGACGAAAGCGTCGGTCGGCGACGCTCATTGTAATAGGGTAAAGATAATGAGTGTAGCGTAGTTAGATAAGTGTTATAAATTGTTGAATATTAGCGATATAACGCGCGGCTGGCGGTGGCACCAGGTTGAGGTAGGCTCGTCGCCTTGACCTCCGCCGAGTCCGTGTGCAAACGACATAATTGTTCGCCAACAATGCTTACATGTGTACCGGTTATTATTGTTAGCTCCCCCAACTCATCTTAGTTTTTTGTTATTTAATCTCAGATATACTGCTCTGGTGGTAATTGTTCAATTGCTTTGTAAACAAGCGTATAATGTGAATGGGATAATTTTGTATGATGTATTCAGAGTTTTTCCATTTGCACCTTGTGATGATGATGATGTTCTAGAACGTCTGCAGATATTAATTGCAGTTAGACTGTAGAGCATATGCTCATTTATTATGTGGGTATTATAGTATCTTATCTTCGTACATTGTATTGTAAGGGCCTGCATTTCTGTCAATACGTTAATTTTAGTAGTGTAGCCAATAGTAAGTTATGTTATGTCACGTCACCGGGCGCGGACCGGTCGGGCCAGTCGTGGTTTTTACGGCGCGCTGCGGTCTCCACCGCGCAATAAGAAATGACCCGCGGCGACCATTCCAAATTTGTTATGTCTAAATCTTTGCAGTATATTTCTCCTACTCTAATATTTAGTTGGAACGAAGAAATGAAATCTGAACATTTGTCAAAAATCAGGCTTCTAAATTCTTTATTCCTATCAAAACACATGATTAAAACCAAAATTAATTAAGTATGTTGAATCATAATTCTAATTACTGTCATGTCAATACATCTCTATTTTTTTTTTCTTGTAAGTTTGTAATGTGGTAATAACAAAGAGTAGTATGGGTCAAAAACATGAATATTCTTCATTTTCATTCACTAATCCAACATCCTATTTGAATGGTTAGAGTCGTCTCCAAAATCAACTAATTCAAACCTTGATCTACCTGGCCTATGACGGCATGCGCCATCCGATTGTCGAGGGCTTGTCGTATTGTACCCGTCAGCTGTTGTTAGTTACACAACACTATTGTATTTTTGGGAACTTCGTTAGTACTGAGGTACCTACTGCCGTTGGGTTCCCAAAGTTATCTCCAACAACCGTGTTTTATTTGTACTATGTACCTATTAATCGATTAATTTATCAGTATTAATTCGTTATCCTACATTCGGTCTTTTTCACCAGTTTTATCAGCGTTTTATATCTCTTTGTTGTTTTTGTCTGAAGTTTTTTGGTTCATTAATTTATCTGTTTCTTGTTAGTCGTTATTGTAGTTATTCCTTTCGTCACACTTTCCCAGTTTTAACTCTTAGGTATTTATCACCTTAATGTTTTATAATATTTCATTGTGAACACATTATTGTTCCTAGCCTCAGTCGTATTGATTTTTTATCGTTATTGGGATACTGTAACACCGCTGTAATTCTATAAATATGTTGTATATCGTCATAATCTTCACTTCATCATAATTTGGAGTTAGTGTTCTTATTATTATAAATCATAGGTATCTTTTTCTTAGTTGTCATATTTACTTTCAACTATGGAATCTTATTTCAAGCCAATGGTCATTCATCACAAACGTTTAATGTAGTGCTATATCTTGTGGTGAGTGGTCAGGTCGCATCGACTAGCCCGCCCTATGGACCGGGTCAGCTGTGGCCCGATACGGCCCGGGGTCGGCAACCTGCACGGCCCTTATCGCCGCGATAACCAACCTCGAACACTATCTACTAAAAAATACTCACAGATTACTAGCCTCATTTAAAAATATACACACGATACCGCATAATCAGTGATGGGTGTGATAAACATTTATCGGCGATATTGAATTGTGCTCACCCATATTTTTCCAATTTACGGTAATACGATAAAAGAAGATCTGATTAACTTAACTTCGCGATTCGGGCAGATCAAGCGTCATATCTCCGTTATTTATGACAGCTGTTTCTGCGGAATTCTATTAATTAATGGCTATCGGAGTTGATGTCGACTTTAAATTGTAGAAACCTGCTTATGTTTTCAAAACACAACTAGTTGTTGTTAACGTTACTTGAGAAACTGCAAAGATTTCTCGCATATAGGTAGTTAGGCAGATGATAATTTTCGCTAGAATCATCGGCATCGCTAGAACGTTCGGAGCGACTGAGAAGATGCGGCGAGTGCAGGCAGGCGGGCGGCGGCGGTGCGTGCGGCGTCGGCCGTTCACCTCTGAACCGAAACCAGGTCGAGAGAGGCAGCCGTCGCCTCCACCGCTGTCACACTGCTGTATTACTAGGCCCTACTAATTTTTACCCTTTTGCCAGGCTATAATACTCACTTACCCAACTAACTGAACTTTATGACGGAAGACAGGGAATCAATTCTCTAATAAATCTGTAGATTTAATTGGACTTTTTTTGTTGCATGTTGTTCCCATAAATTAGGTATTTTTCTTCTTTGACAAAGATCCCTAATTTGTGTCATATTGTTCTCTCTAAAATGGCACCTACAGAGCCACAAGCTTTTCTGTTCCGGTGACAGCCGTGACAGAGGAGCCACTTGCAATACGAAATTAGCTGTCAAAATGGACTGTCAAATGAAAACTGTTTTAGTTCCAAAGATAAGCACCGGAACAGAAAAGCTTGTCGCACTATAATAGGTTTCTTCAGCCGTTTCGTTACCAATTCATTAAATTAGTCATTTTCTCAGAATTTTAAAATCCAAAGGTATTTGTTCTGTAAGTTCTTCTGGGGTCATTTGCTTATCTGACTGAACAGAACATCTTGTTGAACTCGAGTCATATAGGTAATGTAATCGTAATGATCATTACCTATTCAAAGTAATTCTTGTGTTAATCATCCCTTTCCACATTTTCTAGGTGGAATAATGATGAGATTTGCGCAGCGCGCGCTCGGTTTTCAAATCCATAGAAATTGTAGCGAATAATTAGAAGCAATTACATTGCTTTCCTATTTGGTTAGTAGGTGATTAACCAACCAGCAAATTAAGTAATTGGTGCGCTGGAGGCGGCAAGCGGCCGCTCACGCGTGCGCGCGTTATGGCTCGGCAAATTGAATCTCAGGAGGGGCGGGGAGGGGGTACATTCGCAAAATATACAAATTAAACGTTGCCGCGTTCATTTGAGCCGAATTAGCGAACTGAATCCTCATCCGAAAGGTCGTCGGCCGAACTATTAGAATAATTCGTTCAGCTGAATCTAGGCCGCTCGCGACGCCTGCCCGACCAAATACGACCTTCTTAACCGGGTTGTAAGGTTCAAAATAATGGTCGAATTGTCGCGAATAGATTTTCTAGTCTCTCACATTGAGGTTTAAGCGTTTCCGACGCCGCGTTTGTATTGAAATTCCTCCCAGAGTCGGGTAAACCAATTAGTGTAATGCACTTATATGCAGGTGGGATTCGAGCACGGACCTACGGACGCGAGGATGACGTGGCCGTGGCCGGTCGCCGCCACTGTCGCGTCACGCATAAAACATTCATATTTATCAGAATCTGGAATTATACATCGTGAAATTTTACTTGTTGACTTCCCGAAAATTACTTGAAGTACCTACTCATCAATACAAACAACTTTTACTATGGGAACAACTCTGAAATCGTGCAAAAAAAAAAACAGCTGTTCCATACATTTCTTTCGCGATTCATAATTTTCGGGAAGTCAACAAGTAAAATTTGACGGTGTATAGGTACCTAAAAATGGAGTGCACTTGTGCAATGGGGATCTGTAACGACGCTAACTACACGCATAGCTATTCAGGATACCTAGGTACTTGATGCAGTACCTATAACGAAAAGTTTTTCTTCAACTGCTACATTAGTCGTGTCGTGTCGGTAATTCGTTGTCCAGTTAGGTAATTATAATTTGCGAAGTCTCACTTTCTGACGTAATTTAACTCGAACTCTTAATAGTTAAAGCGACAAATTATCGTCAGTCTATTGCTCGACGACCGACGGCCCATCCCTCTTACATCCGAACCAGTGTTCCTGTCAATTTACATTCACCACTCTGTTCTGTGTCACAAAACAACAATGGTTGCGTGCCGCTGCGCTGCTGATCTGACATGCGCGCACAGCTAGCGGTGACCTGCGCCTGCGCTCATTGTATGCACTATAACGCTTTTTTCAGACAATCTTCACTATTATCTTCTATTTTAATTAAAGAAACCACTACCAGTTCCCACTCTCACAGCCGTAAAAATACATTATGTGCTAATTTTTGTAATGCTATATTCAATAACGAAGCAACACGTTGTAAATTAACCAACTAGGTATTTTATCAAACTCTTAGATGTTTTTAAGACATTATTTTCATTTTTATACTCGATCTTTATTATTGTTATCGAGAAGTTTAAAAAAAAAGCGATTAAAATGAGTTTCAGTATAAAGTTTATTTTAATACTAGCTTTCTGCCCGCGGCTACGCCCGCGTAGACTACACGACACGACACGACGTATTCCGCGGAAATAAGATATATTTCCGAGATAAAAAGTAGCCTATGTTCCTCTCCATGCTACAAAGTATCTGTGTCCTGAATTTCAGCCAAATCCGTTCAGCCGTTTTGGCGTGATTGAGTAACAAACATTCAAACATCTAAACTTTCACATTAATATTAAGTAGGACTAGGAATGTGAAAAAAAGTTTATACAAATTAAAAATAATATTTTAGTCAAGTTAAATGCAGTCTTATATCTCTTTTTAAAAGGTTACCTACTTATCTTATCACACACGCGATGGAGCGTACTGACAGTACTGACACACATCTTATCTTATTATTAGGTAGTTATTTCATTTTAGTAGAAGTTACCAAATTACAGAAAAAATATCATGCAATACACAAGTTTAAACTTTCATGTTCCTCTTCTATAAAAAGCACTGTAGGTATAGGTACTAAGAAGTCCTACACTGGGATTCTATTAAATAATAAATGTAATATCGATATAAATCTTTACTGCGGCACCATGGCCGATATATTCTATATCTACTACAACACGCGCCCGCGGAATCGTCTAGACTCCAAAACAAACTACTCGCGTTATGACAACGCATTCTATATTTTTGAATACTGATTTAAACATAAATCAATCATAGACAATGCAAGGAGGTATCATATCCTAACAATATGATACCACATGCCGCCGCCGCAACAAAAAAACCTTTCTTACTAAAGAAATGTTTTTTCCTACATGGATTACCCTAAAGCGAAGGCCCTGCCTACCTTGGAACGATATCACATCAATAAGACTGGTCCTCACTAACGGACAGCCAGGACAATGGTTGATATAATTATTAATTTCCTGTAATCAACACAAACCAACCATTGCATTGGCTTGACATACCAAAACCAAGGGAAAAGGTCTGCCCAGCCTTAAACCTAACCTTAATACATCATATGTAGTTACAATCAAAGCTAACCCTAGCTTATTTAAGCATTAACTAAGTCGAAATTCCAAGATCAAACATGTCAGACAAGCACCAAATATATATATACTACGAAATTACCCAAAAATAACCCCTCATCTCAAAAGGTGCCCGACAACAAGCTTGGAACTTCATAAACCTGTGGTAACCTCAAGCAGACTGTCTACTAGGGGCTACCACAGTTTATGTAGCGTGGTGTCGACAACATTGCCAGTCAGGGTTAGAGGGATCCTGCAACAAACAGGATATGACCCTGGTCCTTATTGGACCATCAGGGTTTCCTCCCCCCCTCACCAACAAATGTTGACGTCACCTCGTTCCTTAAGTGACATCGAAAAAACTTACAAACTAACTAAAACGGAAATAAAATGAAACACAGAAGTGTTACTTTTGTGGTCCAGATCATTAACGAAACGTGATGTCAATATCAACATAAGTTAAGGTTAGAGGATTCTCACACCTAATTAGATAATAGGTCATCCTCCTGCCCTATCCCATGAAGGTAAAGAGACACGACACGATGTCTACTAATTAGTAAAAATGCAAAAAAATAATTGTTTTATTAAATTAAACATTAAAAAAAAAAATTAAATAAGTACATCATAAATGGACCACAGGACACTTCGTGGGCTTCAGGTGCAGTATTTCCGTACATGAAAAAGAAACACATATTAATACAAATCACACAATTATACATTTCAATTATCTAACAATCACTATTATAAAACATCCTAAAATCCTATCCTATTTCTATCCCTATTATAAAATGAATCTATAAAAGAAAATTTGTTTTTACATTTAATTTTATATGTAACAAATTTAATTCGTTTCTTATTTCGTAAAGAACTAATATTACATAACGAACTTATATTGGATTTCGAAATCCTATTCATATTCGACTTTTCAAACTTTTTCGCGCCTTTCTTCATTTTACTGTCATTCCTATTTTTATTCATAAAAAAACTTTTTAATCTAGGAATGACATGCGAACTTTTTTCTGACATATAACTTTTTCGAAAATTACTTTGACATCCGTCATTCGAGACATCTATCACTTGTGACTGTTGTGACTCATTGTCATTAATGTCAATCGATGTCAACATAAAATTCATGTCAACATTAAATTCAAAATTAAATTTTTTGTAAATTATACGAAATTTTTCAAAATTCAAAATTATGCTATTCCTGCTAATAAAATCACAACCCAACACTATGTTTGGTACAATGTCCCTTACAACAACGAATCGCTGTGTAAACAACACGTTATCTATCAAGAAACATACATGGGTCAGGCCGTAGATTTTGCCACATTCGAGGGTACAAAAGTCTCCGCCTCATATAATTTTAAATATAGTACTCTTAGAAATGTCTCAATCTTATCATCGTGTTTCCTAAGAAATAGCAAACCAAGGCAGATATAGATATTTGGATAAGTTTATATATTTGGAAAACTATTTGACATTTCCCTCCCAAAAGTGACGGATTTTTTATAAAAACCGCGAATCCGCATTGGTAGGTGTACAGCTTAAACATCGATAAAATTATCATTTTTTAACTTATTGATGAGCTGTTTGATTTGACGTTATAAAATAATAATAAGGTTGCCATTCCTTTAATATCTTTGCGTCTTTCCTAAGAAAAAAGATAAATTTTCGGCAATAAGTTTTTTTTTTGAAAAACCATTTCTTTGCGCTACTTATATTGCGCAACCATTTTCACCCATTTTATGGTTTAAAAACATTTATTAAGATTTTGTTTGAGTGCTGGCATAACCAAAGTATCGTATTCTATGGTCAATGCAGCGTTGACGACCATATTTTTTGACATTTCGGTGTCAACTCCGATCAAAGTGAAAAGTGTCGCCTACTTTGCAGAGTGAATTTTTTGAGATTTCAAGGTAAGTTTTTGATTGAAACTTATAATTGTTGTTGCGCATGGTTTAATTAGATGTGTGTGATCTGTATATGTTAAACTAGCCTTGTAAAATAGTATATTTTAAGAGTTATAATCGATTTCATTTGCGCCTCGGTTCCGCAAAACTGTCTTTATGTCACTTTGCGATACCGGTTGCGTAGAAATTGCGCCACTTATTTTACGCTATTGAATAATAGTGCATGCACACAAGGTTTTCAAGTTTTTTATTACTTTGAAATTACTTTTAGCTGTAATTCCGGTAAAAAACATGACTAGCATTACTAATAATTGATTTGTTGGCTTTTATTAATATTCTATAAGTACAGGGTGTTCGGCAGAACGTTAAACATACAAAAATAGGGGTAGGTGCGGTGGTCTGCTACCTAACCAGCCTCAAAGATTTTACCCCGGTCCAAAGTTTTTTTTATTTTGTATTTTATAAGTTTTGGAATTTCGTCACTTTCATACTAACTTTTAAACCCATGTCACTTTTTTTTATTGACAGATCTATTTTTTTTATTATTTTTGGCATCCTAATGGTTGGCAGGTCCCTTTAGTAGGTTGTTGCTAGAGTCAAAGTAATGGACTCTCAAACATTGAAAAGAGTTGAAATAAATTTTAAAGTTGTATTATATTTATATAATTAACAATGAATAATACCAAATACCTCCATCTAACAAATTAAATGTATTTTTTTTGTAAATTGAACAAATCATACATAGGTACTTACTAGTTTTTGTCATCCTGTTTAACTTTTCATCGTGCGCAATATATAAAAAAGAATTACTCATAGGTACATTATTGTTAATTATTAATTAAACATACTTACATACCAATATCGTGTTTCTTTTTCTAGTTTGATGCAATACCTCTTGTTAGTACATGTTTGTTAAATAAAATCACATTAATGTACGTGCTCCTTAATAATTTTGCGCTACCATTTTGCACCACTTTGTGCGACCGACTCGTAGAAAATTTTGCGTCACCATTGCGCTATTTGTGGCAAAATCTACGGCCTGACCCACATTAGTTTTCCCTACTATTGAAAGTTTTCCACCACTCACATTTCGTAGTTCAGCGTTCGCCATGTCCACACTGAGACCTAGACTGTCTACTACCGTCTGTGATATTACCGACACACTCGCACCGGTGTCCACCAAGGCGTCTATTTTCTGACCACGACACTCAATAGATAAAAACGGCGTACGCTTACTTGTGTTGTGATTGTCCTGCACCAACGTCAGCTGCATACAATCCTCTTCTCTACTTACAACAATATTATTATTAGATTGTGGGGACGTCTCAGTCGTCCTCCAAGATGATGTCGTGATGGGCATCATCGGGGCTTGAGCTTTAAAATAATTTAATTCATTTTTATCATAAAAATCATGGGGTTTTTCGTTTGGCGTGCGAGAGGCACATTGATTGGGAGTTGGCACATTCTCTAACTCCGGCACAAAATAAACACATTGATTAGATTCATCACCACTGCTAGAATCACACATATTAGGGGCACATTCCTCGAAGCACTCAAGTGGGTCCGATACAAAACCAAACTCCCTGATAAACTCCTTCTTCATTTCGTCGTAGTCTTTCACCATATCGACGATCTTATCGTAGAAATATCGGGCTGCGCCCGTGCAGAAAGCTCCGACGACGATTTTCTTGGCCTCGCCTTCGTAGCCTTGCAGAGCCGTCATTATTTCGTAGCTCCGAAAAAAAACTTCGACATCTCCGTGGATGCCGTCGAACAATAAGACCTCCATGGTCTTCCTAGTTTATCTTGGGAATCTGCAACACATAAACACCGTATAATTGCGTTCTACGTAATTCGTTCGCGCCTAACACCATAAGAAGTCCTACACTGGGATTCTATTAAATAATAAATGTAATATCGATATAAATCTTTACTGCGGCACCATGGCCGATATATTCTATATCTACTACAACACGCGCCCGCGGAATCGTCTAGACTCCAAAACAAACTACTCGCGTTATGACAACGCATTCTATATTTTTGAATACTGATTTAAACATAAATCAATCATAGACAATGCAAGGAGGTATCATATCCTAACAATATGATACCACAGTACCTACCTACATGAATTATGGTCTCTGCACTTGTTACAACCAAATATTATATCTATAGGTACGCGCGCTTCCTAAAAAACACCTTCGAAAATGCGGCAACTCATTAGGACCTGGCATATACTTGATATACTTGACACATGGCTCCGAGTCTCGCTTCTCGCCTCGGCACTCGGGTTAGCTTTCCGGGATAAAAAGTAGCCTATGTTCCTCTCCAGGCTACAAAGTAGGTATCTGTGTTCTAAATTTCAGCCAAATCCGTTCAGCCGTTTTGGCGTGATTGAGTAACGAACATTCAAACATCTAAACTTTCACATTTAAAATATTAGTAGGATTGTGAAAAAAAAAGCTCGAGTAAGCCGAATTCTGCATTCGCGTATATGGCCGTATTTTACATGTATGCCGGAAGAGTCTAGTGGGTAGTATCGACGACCCATTGACGCCGGACCGGCCGAATAGGGCCGGAGATCAATTGAAATTCTATTGTGTCTCATTTCTGGGGCGTTGGCGGATTAAGGAGACCAATCATTTTAATCTGCTCTCTAGTAAATCATCATATGTTGCCAGTTTTAAACTTAATGTACTTACCAGTATTTTTTCTCATTTGCAGGTGATTTTTGTACGGACGTCGTCATGAAGTGGAACGACGTCACTGATATTAGTAAGTGTCTAGACATAACCTTTAAACTTAACTCGGAAAATGTGCTAATAAGGACCTTGGGTTTTATTTCCTAAAGTTACGTTGAATTTCTGTTATTTTATTTTAATTTTTGCATTCACAATGCAATTTTTATTATAGAAAAATGGAAAATGAAGTATTTAGAAAAAAACCTTTCGCTAAAGGTCGTGGGTTCGAGTCCCATCGGAGCTGGTTGTGAGACGGGTCGATTTTTTCTAAGTACTTCATTTTCCATTTTTCTGTTACTTTTTTAATCCACATTGGGGTAGACTTAGCCTTCATCCCACCAGATGTTAAGTGCTTGTCTAGAAAGGGCGAATTCGCCGCGATTTCAACGGCGTTTTGTATCACTGTCAGTGTGGCAGATAAGAGGCAGACCGCCAATACAAAGCCGACGATGTAGGTACGTTAAAATGCGTGTAACTCGCGCGTAGTTCTGGACAGGGTCTTAGTAAAGATAAGGATGAAGGTGGAAGCGCACTACTCCCGGAATCCTTAACCACTGAGGAACTTGCCATCTTATCTCTAACTGCCGGAACACCATCAATGCTAAAACATCGTTGTTATGGCGACAGACGTAAGCGGCTATTACACTACACGGTATTCAGGGCTAGTGCCCTAATTCAGAATACATTGCTTGTTTTGATTGCTTCACTTGCTAAAAAGGAGCTCAAAGAAAGCAATGTATTCTGAATTAGGGTCCTAACTAACCCTGAATACCGTGTAGTGTAATAGCCGCTTTAGATAAGATCGTGGTAGCTAGAGCTAGCTAGGCGAACGTAGAACAAACCCTTCCACCAATCAAACCTATTGTCATATGTAGTACCCTCACTGGGAATCCCTCTGAGTTTAATACCTATGGTGTGTGTCACTACAGAGGCGGATGTATTCTATTATTTAGTATAAGTTTTCCGCGTAACCCAGTAGACATCAGATAAAACAGTTTTGGAGGAAATACTAGATACGGCACAACCATATGGGGCAGTCAAAGACGTAAGTATATCACTGCAATATTTATATCAGTAGATAAATAACTTGGGAAAAACTTCACGACCACTTACGCCTACTACCAGTGTCACTCACCACTGCTCTATTATTTAGTATAAGTTTTCCGCGTTACCCAGTAGACATCTGATAAAACAGTTTTGGAGGAAATACTACATACGGCACAGCCACACGAGGCAGTCAAAGACGTAGGTATATCACAGCAAGATTTATATCAGTAGATAACTTGGGAAAACTTGACGACCACTTACGCCTACTACTTACCAGTGTCACTGCTGGCTGAGCCTGCCACGCTGCTCGGAATGCGTTCTAGTATGTGTGAGTAAACAATGCCAAACCAGTTACGAGATCACGAAAAAATGCGAAGGTGTTTTCCGTGTTTGTAAATAAGGGACATAGTTATCAATTCTAGTCTTGAATGGAGCCGCGGCCAAATTTGTAAACAGCTGTTGTTCATTTATACCTGTACAAATGTGTAATGTTTGTAATGGCGGGTGTTGGCACGGCGCGATAGTACGGCGCGCGCGCAGGCCGGACCGCGCCCGTGGGCGGGGCCAACACTAGATGTGTACTATGTTCATTATGATACAAATGCAAAATATCCGCCATTTAGGCTTCTGAACTGTACTGTGTATTTTACTTAAATTTCATTTCAATTTCATTTCCATTTTCATTATTGTGTTCCGGCAGTAAAGCGATAGGATAGCCAGTTCCTCCGTGATTGAGGATTCCGGGAGTAGTGCGCTTCCACCTTCAGCTTTATCACCACTTAACATTCAATTGTGATGAAGGATAAGTGCTATCCCATTGTGGATAAAAAAAATACCCATGTTCATTCATTCTTTCTATTTTCCACAATACGATAATGTTTAAAGGATTTTACATTCGTTTTAACCATAAATGGAGAAATAACACCAACATTCCAAATGTACTAGTCAATCACCAGCTCTTTGTCAAACAAGTTGAGTTGAGGAATTACATCTGTTAGCTAGAGCCATAAAAATGCGTTTGAACTTTACACGGTATAGACAAACCGCATCGTCCTGCACTCTGCTGTTATTTGATTTGTTGTCAGAGCGATGGCAAACATTTGACTTTGTTCGAAGCAGGAAATGAAATATCTTCCAAACGACTTTGTTTCCTACTAGTCAAGACTAAGCTTATTGTGTTGGCACAATTCGTTCACACACATCGGGAGAAAGGGAATGATGCAGGCAGACACTTTATATCAAGGTTCGAGAATCATTTTGGCCGTCGCGCGATGATTTGGCACTTGGCAGTGGTAGCAGGAAGATGCGTGCCGTGCCGGTGTATAGTGGCACGTTGTGCGCACGGTTGTAGCGTGGTGGTCATTCATACAGAAATAGTGCGGAGATTGCAACCGGCCGGCCGGCGGCGGCCGGGCGACTCGCTGACGGATTGCAGCGCGATGCATGCTGACAGCTGACACCCTCCACTCCACCCCATGCCTATTCGATTACGTCGAACAGGTTGATCTGTCTTCGGAATGTAGATTTTCTTTTTATCCACAACGGGGTAGCACTTAGCCTTCATCACACCTGATGTTAAGTGGTGATAATGCTGAAGGTGGAAGCGCACTACTCCCGAAATCCTCAATCACTGAGGAACTGGCTATCTTATCTCTTAACTGCTGGAACACAATAATGTTGAAAACAACATTGTTATGGCGTCTGACTTATATAAGATGGTGGTAGCTAGCCAGGCGGACTAAAGAGCAAGTCCAACCATCAACCATACCAAATACAATATGTACCCCCACTGGGAATCGAAACCGGGACCTCTTGATCTGAAATCGGTGGTGTGATCCACTAGAACACAGAGGCGGTTATATTGCGATTTGATTTGGTATAGTCTTGCTGAGCTTTTATGAATCGAAAAACCGTTGCCGGAGAAAAGATATTCCGGGGTTTTTTAGCCGGTAGTAGCTCTTACTCAATCCGCTGTGAGGAGTTCTTCCAAATTCCCAGAAGTCGTTAAAATCTAACTTACTCCGGAAAACAAAAAGGTGTTGTTGAATAATCGACTTTATGTAACATCAAATGCAAGGTGTCGGTCTGACATTAGCCAGCGTAGGTATGCAATCGATCCGCTCTCCGAGACGGCCGCAATGCATTCGGAACGTAATTTGATTTGGTATAGTCTTGCTGCGCTTTTGTGAATCGAAAACCCGCTGCCGGAGAAAAGATACTTCGTGGTTTTTAGCCGGTAGTAGCTCTTGCTCAATCCGCTGTGAGGAGTTCTTCCGAATTCCCAGAAGCCGGAAAAAGGTTGGTTTTGATTAAGTAATTGACTTTATGTAACATCAAATGCAAGGTGTCGGTCTGACATTAGCCAGCGTAGGTATTTGCAATCGATCCGCTCTCCGAGACGGCCGCAATGCATTCGGAACGTAATTTGATTTGGTATAGTCTAGCTGCGCTTTTATGAATCGAAAAACCGTTGCCGGAGAAAAGATACTCCGGGGGTTTTTAGCCGGTAGTAGCTCTTACTCAATCCGCTGTGAGGAGTTCTTCCAAATTCCCAGAAGTCGTTAAAATCTAACTTACTCCGGAAAACAAAAAGGTGGTGTTGAATAATCGACTTTATGTAACATCAAATGCAAGGTGTCGGTCTGACATTAGCCAGCGTAGGTATATGCAATCGATCCGCTCTCCGAGACGGCCGCAATGCATTCGGAACGTAATTTGATTTGGTATAGTCTAGCTGCGCTTTTGTGAATCGAAAAACCGCTGCCGGAGAAAAGATACTTCGTGGTTTTAGCCGGTAGTAGCTCTTGCTCAATCCGCTGTGAGGAGTTCTTCCGAATTCCCAGAAGTCGGAAAAAGGTGGTTTTGATTAAGTAATTGACTTTATGTAACATGAAATGCAAGGTGTCGGTCTGACATTAGCCAGCGTAGGTATGCAATCGATCCGCTCTCCGAGACGGCCGCAATCGATTCGATTGTCGTGCGCGCAAGCACTGCTCCAGATGTTGAGGCGTTCGGGCTTAATTGTTTATGTAATGAGTGTTTACTTAGGAGCTCGCCTCTTGTGGTTTCCCCGCGTGCGGTCGCCTCGCCCCTCGCCTGGACCCTAGCACCAGATGCGGAGTCTGGGATATGTTTATTAGATGCTATGCCATTTACGTTTCCGACGTTTATGGGTTAGTCTAATGGAGATCGTCGCTTTGATTTGAGCATTACCGTGGAATAGCGATTATTTACTAAGTAGATGTCTTCTATTTATATATATATATTTATTATTTATTTATTGCCCGTATTCTAGAACGACAGATCTCTTTTCAAGTATAGTTAGAAAGGGATGAATGTATTCGTTGCATGTATTTGCATCCCTTTCTAACTGTACTTAAGAAGAGATCTCCACATAAGTGTCGTTCTAGAATATGGATGGGCCTTAGTATTCAAAAGTAAGAGCGTTAATACGTAACTGGAATGATAAGGTTGAGTGTGTTTAAACCAAAATTTAACTATCAGCACATTCTTATCTTCGTACCTATAATATAAACATAGCTTTAAAGACGGATCACGTAGTCAGCCGCAGGCACAACGGTGTGGCGCGGCGTGGGGACGTGGAGCACGACTGTGGTACAACGAACTTATATTTCGTAGGTTGAGCAATGAGGAATTACATACCACAGTATACTAAGAGTGGCGATCACTTTGAAATATCTAACAATCCTCTCGAACAAAATATCAATATAAAATGTTGTTTTTCATAACGCAACCTGAGTAAAATGGTGTTTAATCGACACACAAGATCAACCGTAGCATAAATGTATGATGGAACCACGAATGTGGCCCTTGGATAGATGGCGCGCTACCGGCACTGGCAGCTCTACAAATATGTGACGGAACCATTGAAAGTTGCTGTAATGTTACAACATTTACAAATAGGCATTCGAACATACATCATGTTCCGTTCCGTTTCCTGATTTTGGTTAGCTGTCAGATTTAGAAAGACGTTCGTTGTGATCACCGGAGTGTGACGGGCGGCCATGTTGCGCGCGCGCCGAATTGCAGATTACATCACTGCAAAAAACGTGCGCGTGCAGTACGGGCGGGGCGGGGCGGCGGGAGGGGCGAGGGGGGGACCGCTTTGGCGGCCTTGGCCTTGCTCGAGCCGCGGCCAAGGTGAGCGTTCAGCGATACACCGCAATTATACATGCGCCCACTAGTCTACCGTACCGGCACACATTATGTAGCTTCGTAGGTACGAGAATAATCACGAACATGGCGATCGATCGAGCGCCCCAGCCCGCCCCGGACCTGGCCACTAAAGGAAACGTTGTAATTGTAAAGCACCGTGACCGCTCCGAGTGGAAGAGCCAACAACATCACAGATTTAACACCTTTCAAACACCCACTGCGTGCTAACGAAAACTGGAAACAACATTTGAATAACAAAGTGCTCTGTGGCTCTACGACGAGTCGATAGTAAACATTTTTTTTTACAAAATAATTATGCAGTAGGAGTTTTACTTCAGGTTCCATTCCATACGAAGGAATGTTAAGGTTTTTAAGACTACCGATAAGTGTAGCTGCAAATACGAGGGCTAAGTTAATCTGAAGATTGTAATTATCAGTTAGAGCTGAATTTGTTATTCGGTGATGAGTTACTTAAGTACTTCATTTATTGTACACCAAATACAGACATAAGAAATCATATTGTACAATAATCTTAAATACGCTTAATTAAAATTTTAACCATAATAATCTCAAAATAAAACAAAAACGTGTCTGTCTTTAGTAGTGCCTTGCCTACCAAACTAGTATAGTGGTTTTTCTGGTACTGTGAGATTGCTTACTCCTAGTCAACGAGAAGAGTCACTCAAATAACCGTGACCTTTAATTGAATCGACTTAAGAGTTTAACATATAAATAAATAAATAATAAATAAATAACTTCTTACATTTACACCAATTATCTAAGACCATTTTAATTTCATTAAGAAACTGTATCATGGAAAACTTGATAACGGATAAATATATACTTAAATACTTTTTGTTTGTAAATACATACTTAATATACATAGAAAACGCCTAGACCAAGACAAATAGACATGTTCATGCACACAAATATTTGTCTTGTTCGGGAATCGAACCCGAGACCACTGGCGCAGAAGGTGGGTAGCCTACCCCTGCGCCAAATCGGTCGTCAAAAAAAACAATACTATACAATATATATATTACAAATATAAAATACTTACTCTAAGCCTAAACGTTTGATGTTAATTTCAACTAGAGCCCTCAGCGCGTTACTGCAAATGGAATGACAGACGGAATGACGGACAGTCTGATAATATGTGCTTCAAAAATGTCATTTTATTAAGGAATTAGGTTAGGTACACTCTACAAAAAAAAACATTCCGTTCACGTTGCGTGAATTACTTTGTAAGAAGTTCTTAGTGATGGATGATTAGATGATGCTAGTATTGTGATAGCTTTATTAAACGTAATGAAGTACAAGTGATAGCACCGTGTCATGCCTACAATCGTGGCGCACGTTTTGCAGCGACTGCATTGCAGAACAATTGGTTGGTGCACAACTAAATCGGCCGCGTCCGCCCGCCCGTGTCAATCTAAATCGGGCCCGCTGGCACCCCAGCCGAGTCCTTAGTGAGAACGATACGCGAACCGAGCCTCATTTACCACTGCCACCACTCAACTCACTGGATCCTTTCTTTATTTGCGACTAGCGGCCGCCCGCGGTTTCACCCGCGTGTTACCCGTTCGCGTGGTACCCGTTCCCGTGGGAATATCGGGATAAAATATAGCCTATGTCACTCGGGAAGACTAGCTTTCTAACGGTGAAAGAATTTTCTAAATCGATCCAGTAAGTACTTTTTGAGTATAGGAAAAATGTGTGATAGTAAATAGCCTATGTTCCTATCCAGACAACAAAGTATCTGTGTCCTAAGTTTCAGCCAAATCCGTTCAGCCGTTTTGGCGTGATTGAGTAACAAACATCCAGACATCTAAACATCCAAACATTTCTTTCACTTCTATACTTCTAATACTAAGTAATATTATAAAGAGGAAAGATTTGGTTGTTTGTTTGTTTGCATCGAACAGGCTCCGAAACTACTGGACCGATTTAGAAAATTCTTTGACCATTAGAAACCTACATTCTTCCCGAGTGACATAGGCTATATTATCCCGATATTCCCCACGGGAACGTGTACCACGTGGGTAAAACCGCGAGGATCCGCTAGTTTATAATATTAGTAGGAAGTAGGATTGCGCACTCTTTCTCAAAGAAATCATTGAAGTATGAATGCGCTAATATACCTATAACTGTCAGTTCGTTGACTGTTTAGTCCTACTTCCTACTATCCTACTAATATTATAAATGTGAAAGTTTAGATGTTTGGATGTTTGTATGTTTGTTACTCAATCACGCCAAAACGGCTGAACAGATTTGGCTGAAATTTGGGACATAGATACTTTGTAGCCTGGAGAGGAACATAGGGAACACACCTACTTTTTATCCCGGAAAAATATCACATTCCCGCGGGATAACGTCGTGTAGTCCTCGCGGGCAAAGCACGGGCGGAAAGCTAGTAGGTACTAAATCACAGTGGCAGAACTGATTTTAAAATATCTATCTTCAAATAATACAAATCAACTTTGTTAGAAACAACAAAGTCGCCCACCCGTAGAAGCAACTGCCGCAGTCATTTCATGCATAGCCAGCTGATACATACATAGTCATACATTTCCTCAGGCAGTTGACACACCTACACGCCCGCGCGGCGGCCCTAACGATGTCTATTATTATAATCCGGTTATTTTAATAGAGTCTTACGCAACATACTACAAAATAATGGCCTGCTGATGAACCGAATACTGAAGCCGACCGACGTGATGTTTACACGCACTAATTGGAGCGTTTGTCTTTTGATCGACGCTTAAATAACAATGTGTTTTGTTTAGTTTTTTTTGTAAAAGCTTCTTTTTATGACAAGCTTTTTTGATGACTGTACTTAAATATTGTATTGTCATCCAAACCAAACCTGTATGCAAAGTTTCAGCTCAATCAGACACTAGGAAGTGGGTCAAATTTAGCTTGCTAGATTTGACCCGAACGGTCATGCACACATACATACTCTGCAACTTAAATATAAGCTTTTAATAAAACACAAACTAACATCCAAAGACTCATAAAAAAATACAAAAGAAGCGTCTGACAAATTCAAGTTCCGTTCTTGAGAAGTTGGTTCAAACCCGTTTTGACATCGGCTTAATAGACAATGAAGTGATATTGTCAGGGGGAAAGAGAATAATACATTGTATGTCGGTGTTCAAGTTTACAGTTCGTGCATATAGCTTAACGTATGGATAGATTGCGGCGGGCGCGGGCATATGCACGCCGGTCACGCGTGCGGTTGTGCGCGGGCGCAGCTCGCAGTCCTGTCGGATTCGCCGCCCCGGTACTAACCGCAGGTTGCCATTTGAGGCATAAGAATCATGGCACTCAAGACTTAAAATACACAATAGAGATAACAAAACTTTTGGAATGGAAATGTAGGCACGGTGCCGTGCCGACATTTCGTCTAATGCTGCGTTGCGTACACACCGGACCAACGAAGGCCAACGAACGCCAGCCAAGGGGTTCTGTTTTCCCCTCTGTCTCAATCAGATGATCTGAAAATCCGAATGTGAACTGGAATCACTCCCAGTGATCCTTTACCTAGCTTTAGATTGATCTTCGAAGGCCAGAAACGTGCAGCGGGCAACTCCTGATGTCGTTCGTTGGCGTTCGTTGGGCCGGTCTGTACGCAACATTCCAAGAAGTTTTATTCAGTTGTCAACTTGTCACCGACCACTGACTGTCAGTCAACCAAAAATTAAGTAGGTACAACAGATTTAGATTTGGAGAGTCGAAACGATTTCTCCACTTCATTCTAGATTCTGTAGATATAAGGTCGTATGACGAGTTAAAGAAAAGATGGAAACTTGGATGAAACTTGGATGGATTACGGCGCCGCGTCACGCACGCCGTCCAACCGCCGCATTTGCAAGACGACTGCTTTCACGGCAAGGCAACACTGACGGGATATTTCGTGCCTTAATTTTCTGCACTCTCCCTAATGGATTTTCGTATTCTTCCCAACATATTGGTGATTATTATCCAAATGTATACTATCGTAGTAGGTAGGTAATAGGTATAATCTCCCGCTCCCCAATAATGCTGTTTCTTTTCTGTTGTTAAAGAACCGGCATGCAGAGGCATTAAATTGTAGACACCTACAATACAACACTTGCTCCGTAATTGCTCCCTTTATAATCCTCCATTATCCAACCGCATGCACAGCAAATCTCGGCTTGACGTATCGTGACGACCGCGTCAACGGCACATTGAATCCTGATGCACCTCCAACACGATAGTGAGTCGTGTTAACATATTGCCGCGCGAATCCCAGCCCTCACGCGGGTACTGCGCACGGAGGATGGATGAAGCCGATAAGATAGCATCGCGGCACGCGGGCCTTTCAATTATTTACCAGCGACAGCGGAACGTTGTATCTGGTGCGTCGCGTCGGCACTTTAAGTTTAAAAGTCCTACCGCGAGACGAGCCCTGCTCGATGCACCAGTCCAATTAAACCCCATCTATTACCGAGTGGTTTGTGACCCTCATTGCGCTAACAGTACCACTCGCGCCGAAACCGGCCTGATACAGTCGCGCCGAACACA
Organism: Crambus lathoniellus; assembly: GCA_949710035.1. Taxonomy (NCBI): domain Eukaryota; kingdom Metazoa; phylum Arthropoda; class Insecta; order Lepidoptera; family Crambidae; genus Crambus; species Crambus lathoniellus. The sequence goes on along the minus strand of OX453306.1, from coordinate 31,266,615 downwards.
CGACGGGAAAGTTAACAAAGTGAGGAGATCGGTCGGCCAAGAATAACAATACAATGACCAAACGTGAGTGAAATAACGACGGGGACTCGGAACCCGTTTGGGATAATTACAAGAGTACTTGTACTTGTGAAGTGAACACGGTTACCGATGGAGTTCAGTTTACTGTTTAGCGTATTAACATCGACTACACTACATACAACACACATCTAACTTTATTCAACACTGGCTGACCTGACAGACGTCCTGTCTTAACCATGAAATTTTAATTGTTATAATCGATGTAGATAGGTAAGTATATATATTTTTCATTGAATTTCCAACGCATTCTATAAATCGCGCCATAAGGGTAGGTGTATTGTGCTAAGGAGGTTACATTAGAAAAGATAATATGGTCGTCCAGTTTTCTTAAGTCCGCGCCTTATTTTTACCACACTTTTATTAGCTTCACTTGTAACTAAGTCACAATGTAAGAAAATCTTGGAAATCAATTTTAACCTACTTCTAATTGTCGTATTGATTTGAAACTTTGCAAGTCTATATGAATCCGATGACAATACAATAATTTGCTACCATCGAGCTGATCTGATGATGGAGTCAAGAGGTGGGCAATAGAACTCTTCAATGGCTGCTAGGAAACCCCTCGAGTTTAGGCTCATTTCTTTTGTTCTGATAAGACCTGTTCGTTACACTTGATGGTGAGGATCTGATGATGGAGCAGGGAGGAAGCCAGTGGCACTTCTTAATGACCAATAGGAAACCCCTCGAGTTTGGCCTCCGCTGTTTCGTTCTGATAAGACTTTTTAGTCGCACTTGGTGGTTAGGGTCTGATGATGGAGCAAGGAGGAAGTCAGTGGTACTTCTTAATTACCAATAGGAAACACCTCGAGTTCTGGCTCAGTTGTTTCGTTCTGATGATACCTATTCGCTACACTTGGTGGTAAGGGTCTGATGATGGAGCAGGAAGGAAGCCAGTGACACTCCTTAATGACCAATAGGAAACCACTCGAGTTTGGGCTCATTTGTTTTGTGTAGATAAGACCTATTCGTTACACTTGGTGGTGAGGGTCTGATGATGGAGCTGGGAGAAAGCCAGTGAAACTCCTTAATGGCCTCAAGAAAACCCCTCGAGTTTGGGCTCATTTGTTTCGTTCTGATGAGACCTATTCGCTTCACTTGGCGGTGAGAGTCTGATGATGGAGCAGGGAGGAAGCCAGTGGCACTTCTTAATGACCACTAGGAAACCTCTCGAATTTGGGCTCATTTGTTTCGTTCAGACGAGACCTATTCGCTACACTTGGTGGCGAGGGTCTGATGATGTGAAGATAGAGCTGGGAGGAAGCCAGTGGCACCCTTAATGACCTCTACGAAACCTTTTGAGTTTGGGCTCATTTGTTTCGTTCTGATGAGACCTATTTGCTACACTTGGTGGCAAGGGACTGATTATGGAACAGGGAGAAAGCCAGTGGCACTCCTTAATGGCAAATAGGAAACCCTTTGAGTTCTGCCTCATTTGTTTCGTTCTGATGTGACCTATCCGCTACACTTGGTGGTAAGGGTCTGATGATGGAGCAGGGAGGAAGTCAGTGGCACTCCTTAGTGACCACTAAGAAACCCCTCGAGGTAGGCTCATTTGTTTCATTTTGATGAGACCTACTCGCTACACTTGGTGGTGAGAGTCTGATGATGGAGCAGGGAGGAAGTCAGTGGCACTCCTTAATGACCACTAGGAAATCCCTTGAGTTTGGGCTCATTTGTTTCGTTCTGATGAGACCTATTTGCTACACTTGGTGGTAAGGGCCTGATGATGGAGCAGGGAGGAAGTCAGTGGCACTCTTTAATGACCACTACGAAACCCCTCGAGTTTGGGCTCATTTGTTTCGTTCTGATGAGACCTATTCGCTACACTTGGTGGTGAGGGTCTGATGATGGAGTAAGGAGAAAGTAAGGGTTCTGCTCGCGCATCTGGTAACTAATAGACTCCACTTAAATTTGTAAAACTAAATACATACAATCACGCCTTTGAGTTATTATGTTTACGGGGTGAGCAGACACATGAATGGACTGTGAAATCGATTATCAACCACCCATAGCTTGCCATTTATTAAATTAAAAAGTAAAAAATAAATATGTAGTTTAAAAAACTAAAAAAACACACTTTTATAGGAACAGACCAAAAGGTTCAAAATAACCGTCTATTCAGTTACTGAAATTTAAAAGCGTGGTGCGCCCTTTGCAAAGCATACATTCAAGTAGGTACTTAATATTGACAACGCGCACCACGCTTTTAAATTTCAGTTACTGAATAGACGGTTATTTTGAACCTTTTGGTCTGTTCCTATAAAAGTGTGTTTTTTTAGTTTTTTAAACTACATATTTATTTTCTTTCATAAAATCAAACTCAAACTCAAAAACTCTTTATTCAAATAGGTAGATTTACAAATTGAAATACTTACTTTTGATCTTTCTCCGGACAATAACAAACACAACAAAAAATAATTAACTATACTTTTAGATTATAACGCCATAAAGTCCCTATAAAGACTAATGCTTTTAATGGTTTTCGTTCTTTAGATATTTTATTAAACTTTATTATATTTCTGAAACATTTCTAGTTATTATTTTTAGATAAAGATAGCGGAACTTTACCAACTGGACATTATGCATTCAAAATAAACGATTGGGGTCATTTATATAGTACATTTGCATATGAAACGGGCCACGCGGTGGCTGTGCGCTTAAACTAGTGGAAAATAAAGAAGTTGCCGGTTTACGTCTATTTTAATTTGAAAGCGGTGGAAATACTCTGGTTTTAACGATTTTTATCGTTATTTTTAAACTCTCGCCCGCTGCTGTGCACTCGACCACCCGAAGCGGGTGAATTCTATTACCTACTTACTTTTTAGGGTATTTAATTTTAAATGTATTTCTTTTTTTCTGCGTTGTGGGTAATTTCTTTGTATTACACTTAAGTGACCATTGTTCTAATGCGCGGACATCCATTATCTTGAGATTTATGAGTGTAATTGAATCCTCTGAAGCTTCTTGTAAAACTCCAAGCTTTACGATTCCGCAATAGAGGTATTAAGGCGCTACTCGAAAAAAGTATGGACTTTTTGATTTAAAACTAAAGGACGGTTACAGTTGTTACAAATCTGGTAATAAGATGTATATTTCTTCTTACCTTTATCTAGATTCGTATAGTTTCAAAAACACGAATTTATGATTTTGCCTCGACATTTATTCTTTTTGAAAAGACCTCTAAAAATACAAAAATTCAACATTATTCTTAAATGGGGTTACTTACACTATTGGAAATTGGTTTAATTAGTGGACACCAATAATATTTAGGATCGTATAGAAGCATTTTTTTTAAATCGCTGTAGTTTTTTAATACAAAGTGATTTTGTGTTTTTTTGCCTAATCTGCAAAATCGGTCTCGCTCCCGCGCGCGTCGTTTTCTCATTGCTATCTCGGTTCAGGATAATTTTTCGAGTATCGCCTTAATTTATGGATAGATTATATTTCCGAGAAGGCGGGCGTTGGCGTCGGTGCAGCAAGATCAAGAGCACCCCCTCCCGTCGTGCCACCCCCGCGGTCGCCTCCTTCCGATATGCAGTTCTCGAACCAAAACATTCTAGCTTTGGATTTGACGGAGCCTTGTGTTTACGTTTTACATATTTGCAGTCACCACTTCGCTTTTACTGATTTATCTGAAAGGTGAAGTTCATTTAAGAGAAAATATGAATGTAGAAACTACTTAGGTATCTACCATTAAATTTTGTTTTAATAAAAACAAACTGTTTTCTCACAACAAAAAACATAAATTGTTTTTGAGCTATTATTACCTATGAACATTATCAACAAAAAAACGAAAATTAATTGAAAATTCTTTTAACTACAGTCTACTATACTTAGTAGGTACAACCTACTGGCCCTACAGCAAAACAAAAATTGTTAGTTTCCTAGCAAATCAAATATCAACGATGTAATGTCTGGTATTGGTACATTTTTATCAATAACTAGTGATCCGCTCGGTTTCGCACGGGTGCAATGATGACGGGAAGTGAAGTGATTTTTTTATATATAAATACTGGTGAATTATTTGACCGCCATCTTGCTCGACAGACAAGATGCAGTCTAGGGTGTAGGTAGCATGCTTACCCAGTAGGTGCCCATCTCTCTTGCCTTGAAGAGGCCAAGGTTGCAATGACCGGTTGTTTTAACGAACCCTTTTATGTCCCGTAGGTATGGGTGGCGAGGCGTGCGCGTGCGCGCCGGCGCCGGCGCCGCCGCGCCTACTGCCCGAGCCCGAGCCCGACCACCTCTACGACCACCACTCGTCCGAGGAGGAGCTCGAGGTAACACATACTACTGTCAGGCGTCAGTCAGGCGATGTACTTGCGCTGCGCGGTACTCTCGCCCGCACCGCCGGCGGTGCAAATCTTACATCAATTAACCTAATCATAGGCGTACATTAGACGGTTTTGCAACCATCAGTCAATTCCATCACTCATGACTAGCTAACCAATCGATATAGAGGAACTTCGGGCAGCGTTATGAGTGGTTCGTTTTGATTGGCTAAAAGAATCGTTACTGATAGCAAACTGACAGCAAAACCTATCGTCGAAAGGGCGCCATAGAAATTAGATCCGCAAAAGAGCTAGAATATATGCGATAGAAAGAGATGCAACGTCTGACCGTCGTAATTAGCTCCGTAAAAGCTGAATTCAGCTTTATTGCGTTGCAGTTAGAGTTGCTATTTATTTAAATGGTATAGCGGAGTGCAGCTTCTGTACCTGTGTACTATTATTTATTCTGTACTACTGTACACTTCGGCTGATGTCACAGGTGTCCAGGAGACCCGTTATGTCCGCTCGAGGAATGGAGGCACACGCGAGACGCTTGAATTAAGGGCATGATTTTCGAAATTATCGAAATCAACCTATTTTTGATTCAAAAGTAAACAATAAATATTCTTTATTTTGAGCAGATAAAAGTATATGTTGAAGTTTGATAAACGTTCTTGATTATTTTGTGGCTAGAGACACTAATATTCGTATCTTCACTCGACTATAAAAATTGCTATAGAAAAATTTCATTATTTTTATATTTTTTTTTTGTTTTATACTTAGATTATTAATCTCTAATTCACGAATAGGTATATTACCTATAGAAAAATAAGAAATGACATATAGTAGATTATTCTCAGGCTACTTTTTCAAAAAGTGAATTTATGCTCAAAATAACAACAAAAAAAACACTGAAAATTTTTAAAAAGTGAGGTTATTTGCATTACTCTTCACACATAAGAAAAAGACAAAGACAGAGTTTTTGGAAGATCCTGCCCTTAACTTAACTTAGTCGCTAGGTTAACAGCGACGCCAATATTGATATCTCCCACGTGCGGGCGGCTCGTACGGGTCTCGCGGACGCTGTGGAACCAGACCAGCCGTAGCATGAGTCCCCACTAAAATAATTATTGTAGGAGGTTTAGCTTTAAAAATTGTTCCAAAATTTTTTAGGCATAGTTAGGTATGCTTAGTATAATTTAGTAGACCGACATTAAATATTATTTCGCTCGTCCTATTATTATTCTGCTTTCAAAATGAATTATCTTCTAGTACCAACACCTATTTAAAGGGCTTATTACATTTGGCTAAATTCAGTATCTAATTAAGCATACATTGCTGTTTTGATAGCATCACTTGCTACAAATGAGCTCAAAGAATTAATTAGATGCTGAATTTAGCCAAGTGTAATATGCCCTTAACTTATTATGCAGTTGGATTAAGCAATATGATGATGGTGTATCATTAGTGCCACATTAGGCACTAGTGTAAAGAAATTATTAAAACGTCGAGATAAGAGCCACGGGCCACAACCAACAATATTCTAGAATGATAGGTATCCCTTAATATGCATTTTTCATTTTTCAAATTTGACGACTCTGTATAAGTTAAAACAGGGAGAAAAAAATAGCCCTTGGCGAGTTTCTTGCCGGTTCTTCTCGCTACAAGGTCTCCTGCCGTAGGATTTGCGAAACGATGGCGTAGCTTCATTGACGTTCATAAGTGTTGTTAAACAAACCTAAATTGAATAAACGATTTTGAATTTTGATTTTTTTTTATTTATTATGCCGATGTAGTGAGATTGCCAAGTATTCAATTAATGTAAAACTATCAAATAGCGATTACGTTTAATCTCGAGTTTACGAATGGAAAGCATGTGAGTCGTGTGCGCGCGCGTGTTGTTGACTAATATCGGCATTTATGGTGGCGTTGCATCGTGGGTTTGTTTTGGGACTTAGGATTCTGGCTCTGCCCTCAGCGTGAATATGTGTTGAAGTCATATCTTTCTCTTGTCTAGTATAAGTGACTTTCTCTCTACTTGTCATGTGATCGTCTTCAACGTTTGTCTAGTCTTAAGTGGCGTTTTTCTCTCTAGTTACTTTTTTCATGTCATCGTTTTCATGTTTGTCTAGTCTAAGTGACGACCTTTTCTACTCTTTTTGTTGTATCTTTTATGTTCAATCATATTATTTTTCATTCGTCCCTGTTAGAAGACTATTTAGCTTCGACTTAAGTCAGAGTCTGCATTAATTTTGTTACTTGTCGATACCTGTCTGTATTGACCTCGATTGATGCTTGATCAAGTTATCTAAGCATCTATTCTGTTAACTGCCCTCTCAGCCAAGCGAAGGCATCGAAACGGCATGTGAATCCAAGGACCCACCCCGCGTTTGGTTTGGTCACGTCAGTACAGTTAGTAAATCTGAGTGGTAAAGAACCGGTTAGAACACTAAATTACAGTGGTTTTGTTCGTGATGCACGTTACTTGTGATTCGTGACAGGGACTACCTACTTCGAAACCTTAATGCTGCCATATTAAACAGTATTTTAGAACTCTCCTACAAGTAAATTATCGTAGTTACAAGCTTTCGAGCCTAAAGTATATTTCGCAACGTTTGATAGTAAAGGCTAAAACATAAACTTTCAAAAGAAGGTCAGCGCGTGCCTCCGAAAGTTCACTGTGCGCGGTCGGCGCGTCGCCGCCGTCCCGGCCCGCCCCGGCCCCGCCACGGCCCGGCCCCGCCACGGCCCGGCCCCGCCACGGCCCGGCCCCGCCGCACGCGCGTCGGACCGGTTCCGTAGCCCGTGTGTTGTTTTGTTTAACTGCGTGTCCTTGAGTAAAAGACCCGTGTTTTGTTGCCTTTTTATGGGAAACATTCACTAGCTCCAAATTAAGTAGTGCGATTGAATCGAAACCTGCCATATAAAAACTAATCAACTATTTTACGTCGGGGGAGGGTCCGGGAGAACAATAAGCGAGCGAGCGGTATAATTTCGTTACTTAATAGCATGTAAGTCGGCAGCTACGCACGAAAACAACCATATTTTTTCCATTAACTGCCGGCGCAGAGTTAGTCGTTTGTCTTGATTTAAAGTTAATCTCGTGTGTAGCGAGCTATTACGTCATGTTGTTATTGGTCGGTTATGTATGCCTTCCTCGCCGATCTACGACGCCCTCTTGGAAATGTATAGACGCTTTGAGGATTTTCCAAATTAAATTATGCCTAAAACATCTGTATTAGTGTCTAAAAAATCTAAAGAATAATTGACTTCATTAAACCTAACAGCGAGCACAAATTATGTAATTTGATTGAGTTAGGTCGGACGGAACCATTTGCGCGACTGTGAATATTGTGTATGTTTAGTTTAATCAGTTTCTGTAGGTACCTAGGTCCCTAAAACTGAAATTTCGCGAAATTCAATCTGCTACAGAAGCTAGAATTCAATTTAGTTTTGTATCTATTTGTTCACGTTTACGCCTAGATTGCTTTTTATTTTGTTATCATGTTACATTCGATAGGCTCGATAGCAAGTTTGTTGAATTATTCCATAATATGTCAGTTGTGAGACGATGCGACGGTCTGTCATTAGAGGTAGCCGGCAAGTTGCCGCACGCGAGCCGTCTCGCAGGGCTGCGGCTCAAGGGCCCCATCGATACGATTGATCTGTACGATCCGTCGCTTCAGACCAATCGAAACGACGAATCGACAGTGTATGTCATGATCGTCAACGATTTACTTAATCGAAGACTATATCGATCGATCGTAACGACCATCGTAAACGATATCGTTAACGATGCATCGTACCGTATATGGGGGCCTTCTTAATCGAAGACGATATCGATCGATCGTGACGACCATCGTAAGCGATATCGTTAAGGCGATGAATCCCGATCGAAATAGGCACGCTAACGCTTGCTCGGCCGCGCGCGATACAATTCAGGCGGACGCAGCGGCAGCCGGCAGTGAACTGTGAACTCGCGACGCCCCGCGAATCGTAAATCACTTAAAATTCAATTAAAAATTAAATAATAAAAATTTTACACTTATGACGGCCGGAATCCCTCGGCTAATCAAAGACAATTATTTTCGTATATTTTATTTCATTAACTGAAACCAAGTATACTGCAAGTAATACGATATTTGGATTACGATTAGACGGATGTTTGGGATTTTATTTGACACAGTAAAATATCACCAATCGAAAAAAAACGGCCGGAAGCACTAGATAAATATCTGTAAAATAACATATATTTTTTCCAAGTTTTAAGTACTTGTGATTTGCGAGTAATCCATAATTTAAAATACCCTATTTTGGGGAATGCCTGCCTTAACGATGCATCGTACCGTATATGGGAGCCTTCACAGACGCAAACAGCTTGTTAGTCGGGATCATGAACGCCCGAAATCTGTGTCATAATAAGCCTCGTTATGGCCGAATCACGGTAAGAAGTGATAGCAAAACCTACGGAATTCTTTTCTTCGACTACAGTCGCCCCTCCGAATGAATCCATTTAATTAGACTCTCGTAAACTTAATAAATGACTCGACTAAGGAAAGCCTGAATTGCTGCAGAAGATGCAAACATAAATATTGACAATGTTCTTTCGAAGTTTGCATTTTCAAATATTTACTGTTAGAATAATATAAGTTTACGACCGCATTAAGTCGTATTCCTGGGTTAATGTACCTATTTCGTAACTTGGTCCAGAACTACCCATTCATAAGCCCCTACCTTTTTTACATGCACGAAAAATTTACGTTGCAATCTATAGCAACTTCAAACAGAGAATCCCAAATAAATTTTTGCAAGTCTAATTTTTCCTACAAGGGCAACCCTGTGCTGGGGTGTTTAAGTTAAGAGTTGGGGCCATCGAGAATGTCTGATGTCGTAATTGGCCTGGACTGCCGATCCTGAAACATGCCCGCCCGATTAATTATTCAGGCCGAAGCGAACGGAACGGAATCAAATAGAGCCTCCGCGGCACATGCCTAGGCCAGCCCGGGTGGGCTGCTGATGCGACTATTTAATTTGATTCCATATTATGGGCATTATTACCTCAGTAGGTGTGAGGTAAACCGCATCATTCTCTATGAATTTGTGCGTGACTGATATGCGATTGTGCATATTGGAAATCGGAAAGGTATCGCCTCCAGATATCGATATTTGGTTAAAAATAAACTTGTAGACTTTTATTAGCATGTTGAGTTTCTGTATCTATGGACAGTTTTACCAAAACTATCGAATTTAGCAATTTTACGAATCTCGTAAGCCTTTCGTAGGCTTAGTTGGTTACATACTATCGGGCCGGACTTCCGGGGCGCGGATTCGAGTCCCGCCTGAAAGTCACTTGCGGGGCTGGTGGTATCCTTTTTTTGCTGGATTAGTCGACAAATGTCAGATTCTGGAAATGTCAGACGAGTTTAGAACGCCAGATTATATGAATGCCATATTCGATTAACGGCAGATTCTAGAAACGCCAGATTCTGATAATGCCAAATTCTATAAATGCCAGATTCTATTAATGTCAGATTTTATAGAGAGCTAGTTTGCCTCGGAAGTCCTGTAAATTGCCTTTAAGTCCTGTAGAACACGTGATAATATATGTTAGAAATAATAAAGTGCGAAGCGCAGTGAAGCAATCGTCTTAAATTTCGTGTTATTTTTGTGAAACAAAATTGATGGAATTTCTCACAATAAAAAAAATAACCACGAAATTTAAGCCGATCGCTTCGCTCGCTGCGCTTCGCGATTGCCTTAAATTTCTAACCTATCACGTGTTCTACAGGATTAAAGGCAAACTACATGAATACTACTAACTATAGGTACATAATACCTAATATCGTTCTAACGATAACCAAACTTGAAATGCCAGCGCAGTTATAGCATCCGACACCAAACGGGTGCACGCTCATGTCACGTAAAGAGATTAAAAAGTTACGAGAACAGGTGAACGGCCGCGGCTCCATCGACGTAGACCCCAGCACCCTGTCTGTGAAGCCGGGCTAGTCTACCGGACGATTGCCAGCTCCTTGAAGAACTCCATTTCAGTCGGTCTTCGATATGGCACCGATTCTGTATCGATTGGTTTTTTAAGTCTGACAGAATTTTGCATTTCGATCAGTTGAAAAATTTAAAGTGGTAGTAAGTATCAGAAAAGTCGACCCGTCTCACAACTAGCTCCGATGGGACTCGACCCCACGACCTTTCACTGTCCGGGCGAATGCTCGAATTCAATGCTGAATTTTTCAATAATAAAAATTGCATGGTGAATGCAATAAAATTTATTGATCAGTTGTCAAAAACATCCTTAATGTTTCTTACGGTTGGCGCATCGTATCGATGTATGTATGTACTTAAAAAGTCAATGCCACCTAAAGGGATCCAGTGGCTATAATAAGAACCTTCTACGCGTATATTCGCGGTGTCAGATAACTATGTTAGGCTGGCTTCATCCTCCCTTTAAATACTCTGACGACCGATTTGGCCCAGGGGTAGGCTACCCACCTTCTGCGCCAGTGGTCTCGAGTTCGATTCCCGAACAAGACAAATATTTGTGTGCATGAACATGTCTATTTGTCTTGGTCTGGGTGTTTTCTATGTATATTAAGTAAGTATGTATTTACAAACAAAAAGTATTTAAGTATATAATTATCCGTTATCAAGTTTTCCATGATATAGTTTCATAATGAATTAATTTCATTAAGAAACTGTATCATGGAAAACTGAATGGGCTTAGATAATTGGTGTGAATGTAAGAAGATATTTATTATTATTATTTATTACTCTGCTAAATTAAAATAGGCAGCTCATAAATAAAGCGGTGCGATCGTCATCTCGTGGGGAATCGTTAGATTAAAACCTATCAACGTTATTAATGCGAAGCGCGGGGTTCCCCTCGCTCCTCCGGGAGTCCTCGCATTTAGCCTGCTCGAAGGACCAACTTAATGACATTTTGCTCAAAATGTCTTTGGGTCATGTGATGAAATGCTACTAATGTTTCTATATGTAAATAAATACATAGAATAGTATTATTCCGACGCTTTGATTTTAATTGATGTAAGTACTTTACGTAGGTAATTATAACTTTTTGGATCATTTGCATGTATAAATGCTTGCGCAGAGTAGGGACTTTTGACTTTTGGCCGGCGACCTAAGCTAAAAGTCGCTGCGAATTCAAAGAAAACTAAGGTTATTCTGCCCATGAAGTTATCAAGCGACTCCCAGGTTTCTCCCCAGACCTTCACGAATGGAATAACCGCCGATACATAAATGTTGAATTCGCGGCGAAAGTTACCACATTTAGGTTATATCAGCGGACAAAAGTCCCTCGTCTGCGCAAGGCTTTATACATGCAAATGATCCAAAAAGGCATAAGTAATTCCATTTTATCAATTAAAATCTAAGTGTCGGAATAATACTATACTATCCCTCGTCTGGGCCACCCCTAAAATAAAATGTTGACTAAGTACCTAAAGCATGATTGCGAATAAAGAAAGACCATAGCTAAAGAGCCGGCTGGCTGGAGAGCGGGCGTCGAGTGACAAGCTCCTTGCCGCTCCGAGTCTCCGACGTCTTTCAATTGACGCCATTTCAGTTTTTGAGGGCAAGACAAAACAATTCGCGTTTTATTCCTTTTTTCCGTCTGCCGCCTGCATAACATTTGTTTATCTTGCGCTTGAAATTAGAAATTCTTTTGTCTCAGCACTCTTTTAATTGCGAAAAGGAAACGAGTAATAGCACTCCGCCTAGAAAAACAAGTGTGACGGTTGCGAGCTCCTGTTATTGATATTATATACTTTTCCTTTTTCGCTTTGATTGTGTTCCTCGTCTGGCTTTCAATTACGACGGCGGCGGTTAGATACTCACTTCAATCGAATAAAGGAACGCTTCCTAAATAAAAATGGTGAACTGCTTTTCAATCAAAACGGCTAGGTATACTAGCTGAGACTTCTATAGCCACTAAACGATGTCTTTCTTCTTGTGAAAAATATGATTCTAGGCTCGTTTCTCCTGCTAGCTTCCAATTTAATAGAAATGTCAATGACTCTTATGAATGACCAAGAGCTATCCGGTAAATATTGACTTAAAAATGCGACAGACGTTATAAGATTCACTTTAATTATCACGACGGCAATCAAATTGCCGTATCATCTGTGTGATCTCTTTTCGGTTCGGCGAGGCGTAAAAACGAACGGCGACGACAGCCGGCTGCCTATAGCTTGCATAGCCATTTATTTTATTTTATTTTTATTTTATTTATTTAGGTACCAAAGAGTCTAACAATATAAGTAACAAATTAACGATATACACAAACAGACCTACAGTAGGTACCATTAATATTTATTCTGTCACATTTTGAAGATCAATTTAACTTTATATTCTTATTCTGTTTCGTCCCTTGTATACCTACTTAAACAAATTCTGTTTCGTTACAAACTTCCTTAATAGATATAAAACTTGTTGGTGATTTTTTTATGTTGATTGTTACGAAGTTATGTTTCTTACTACAATTAAATACTGTTTTAGTCGTGAATAAGTTAACATATATTGGTGGTACTAGAAGACAATACCTTATCTTATCGATTAAGGTACTCGGTAAGATAACAGCTTCAGCAAATGTCCTTTAGATAAAGGAAGCTCAATTTTTGTTTTTTATTGCAACTTAGTAATAAAAATGGTTTTACATAATATGTAGGTATTTCAATCTCATGAAGATTACTTAATTAAGTAACTATATAAGTAGATCCGATTAGTCATCGTGTTAACAAACTGATTTCGGTGAAATTTCGAACTCATATTAGCGTTTCTCATATTACATCCCCACTAGCAAATAATCGTAGATAGCGTGATAACCCGCACGCCCATTTCACGGAGTAGTTCCATAACCGCGCCACGTTGCGACAGGTGATCAACGGCACGCCGAGCGGCGCGGGCGCGGCGGCGGCGGCGGGCGCGGGGGGGCGCGGCGCGGGCGCGCCGGCGGCGGGCGCGCCCGAGTCCCGGCGGCGCGGCGCGTCGTCGCCGCCGCCCGCCGCGCCCGAGAAGCGCAAGTGGCCCGCGCAGCCCTACGACCGCGACCACGACGCGCCGCGCCCGCCCTCAGACGACGACGACGACACCAAGGTATGCCATACCGCATCCACATTTCGTTTCCACCTTTCTGAATTTCAAGAGGTATATGTGTAAAATTCCAGTGTTATCAGGATCTCCATAAGCAGCGAGTTCTTGAAAACTGGGAACTTTATATATCCAATGAGAATAAGAGTTATGTAAAATGTTCAATACCCTCGCAGTGCTGGGCTGAAAAGATTAGAAGCCAAATTGATCGACACGCTCGGAAGAAGAATACCCTCGGATGGTTCATCGCAACGATCCGGTTTAATTCAGGTCGTTTTGATACACAAGAAGCCTCACTTCTTCTAGTATTCTCCCACGACTTCCTTCTTTTTTATATATAAAACCGGGCAGGCATTAGACCACCATCTTGTTTACCCACTCGTTCCTACTGCGTCTTTAACGACCCATCAATGACAGTCGAAAGTGAACCTTATTACAAGTCGACTAATGTTTAGATAACAAGCAGAGGCCAAAGAGTTTTAGTAATATCTGGGTTAACAGGATGTGATCTTAGATGTTGCATGCTTGCCCAGGAGATGCTTGTTCACTCTGGCCTTGAAGATACCAAGGTTGCAGTTATCGGGGAACACATAGGAAACCTTCTTCTCTATCAGGCAATAGGCTAGGCACATTCTAACACATAGGAAACCTCCTTCTCTATCAGGCAATAGGCTAGGCACATCCTAATACATAGGAAACCTTCTTCTCTATCAAGCAATAGGCTAGGCACATCCTAACACATAGGAAACCTTCTTCTATATCAGGCAATAGGCTAGGCACATCCTAACACATAGGAAACCTTCCTCTCTATCGAAGGGCACGGCATCCCCTTAGTGAGAAGCCACACGGTGTGGTGCGGCGACATCTCGCCGCGTTAATTGGTGACTTCGGTGACGCGACAGCATGTCCACCAATGAACGCGGCGACATCTCGCCGCACCGCCGCCGCACCGCAGCGTGTGGCTTCAGAGTTAACCCCCCGGAACCGTGTTCCAGGTGGAGACGCCGGTGCGGTTCCGCACGTCGCCGCCGCTGGAGGCGCTGAAGCCGCGGCGCGCGGGCTGCGGCTGCGAGCGCGCGCCGCCCTCGCCGCGCCGCCGCCGCCTGCCGCTGCCGCCGCCGCGCAGGCACCGCCCCGCGCTGGACTTCGACAAGATGCAGCAGGTGAATATTGCGAGCGTTCCTTTAGTGGCGATGGTAGATACTGCGCTGAAGCCGCGCTGGACTTCGACAAGATGCAGCAGGTGAATATTGCGAGCGTTCCTTTAGTGGCGATGGTAGATACTGCGCTGAAGCCGCGCTGGACTTCGACAAGATGCAGCAGGTGAATATTGCGAGCGTTCCTTTAGTGGCGATGGTAGATACTGCGCTGAAGCCGCGCTGGACTTCGACAAGATGCAGCAGGTGAATATTGCGAGCGTTCCTTTAGTGGCGATGGTAGATACTGCGCTGAAGCCGCGCTGGACTTCGACAAGATGCAGCAGGTGAATATTGCGAGCGTTCCTTTAGTGGCGATGGTAGATACTGCGCTGAAGCCGCGCTGGACTTCGACAAGATGCAGCAGGTGAATATTGCGAGCGTTCCTTTAGTGGCGATGGTAGATACTGCGCTGAAGCCGCGCTGGACTTCGACAAGATGCAGCAGGTGAATATTGCGAGCGTTCTTCTTCTTTTCGTCTCGTCGGTAGATACTGCGCTGAAGCCGCGCTAGACTTCGACAAGATGCAGCAGGTGAATATTGCGAGCGTTCGGGGCCGATTCTCAGGCAATCGAGAAAAGTTCACATTTATAGCTCGAAATTCAAATACTTATTTTACGAAGATAAACACATTTTGTGTATTGTCAGAATTTCACAATCGAAAAAGTTCGATCGAAAAGCAGTCGAACGCTACGAGTGGTACAGACCAATCGATGTTCGTATACGAACTTAGCTGTCAAAATGAATTTGTTGACATGATGGACAGTTTAGTTTGTTTGAAATGTTCTAACTTTTCAATAGAAACCACAAACAAAATGTTCGACACACGAATTACCACACTGAAAAAGTTCGAATGCCTGAGAATCGGGCCCCTGCTCGTGTCGACGGTAGATACTGCGCTGGAGCCGCGGCGCGCAGGCTCGTTGGACTTCGACAAGATGCAGCAGGTGAATATGGCATCATTGGCCACGACATCTAGACAGATGATTGTTGCAGTGTCATCGACTCTGTGTGGCGATGGTGACTGTGGTGCGACACTTTCTTTGGTGGCTCAGTAGTCCAATGGCAGCTCGACATCTTTTTCCGCATCTGCCACAAGTAAAACGTGAGCCTGGAGGCGCAGTGGCAGCACGTCTCAGCCTTTTCTGCTTTAAGTTATCGAGCCAGGCTGTGTTATGTTCCACCATTCCCTTGGATATATCACGTCGCCATTCCGGTCTCGTTTCTGCGCGTTCTTCCCAGCAATTCGCGTCTATGCAAAAAGCTTCCATGTCTCGTTTACAAGAGTCCTTGAACCTCAGCATACTGCGGCTGGACTTCGACAAGATGCAGCAGGTGAATATTCCGAGCGTTCTTCCTCTTTTCGTGTCAACGGTAGATATTTCAAACTTTTAAATGATATTTTGCCAGTAGTGCGTGACGTCAACCCCTCTCTGATTGGCTTCATCAAGGTCTTGTTGAGTGCAGGATGCACTCATTAACTCTCTCCATTCTAGCAATAGTCTATATCTATAATATTCTAGCAATAGTCTCTCACCCATAGGAAGAAAATTGGAAATTATGGGTATAAGAAGGCTTACATTGGAATGGCTAAAATCATATATTACTAACAGAAAACAAAGTGTAGTTACAGACGAACTAAACAATTCGAATGAAATTGTAGCGTGTTCATCACAATACAAACAAACTAAATGTGGAGTATCACAAGGAAGCGTACTGGGTCCAATTTTATTTAAATCGAAATCCTCCAGTCAATATTTACCAATTGAACCATGTAATTCTGTCAAGTCTATCTGTTTACTTTTCAATCAAATGCCAAAACGTTATCGAGATGGTGTGTTAGCTCAACTCCCGCCCACATGCGATAGTATCGCGGCGGCATTTTGGAAGTGGCTGGAATGTAGCGCAACATTCGCCATTGTGTGGCTGCACCGCGAGCCAACAATCGGAGTCTACGACCCCTGACACGCGTACCCGACCGCGCTGTCTAATCCAACTCGCTGATAATAACCGTTACAATTTTAAATTTTAAATTGGTTCGTTGAGCTCAGTAGCGCCACCAATGGAAATAAATCAATTACACTTTATTAAAGGCTTAGATTAAAAGTTTCGGTTATTTTGCGCAAATAAAAGAGTAAAATGCATTTTATAAATATACTTTTAAGAACTCAAACTTACGCAATAAGTCGTGAATGTGATGTGCCAAAAGTGGCCACCTTTCGCAATATCGACATCCATAACTTAATGCTCACATTTGAGGCTCTGAAAAGACAATAAAAAATTGCATTTTACTTTTTTATTTGCGCGAAATAACCGAAAGTTTTATTCTAAGCCCTTGATAATTGATAAATGATTTATTTCCATTGGTGGCGCTACTGAGCTCAACGAACCACCTTAAGGGCCTGTTTCACAATGTCTAAGTCAGTTCTGATTACAGTGCCACAATCGTGTCTGTTGACAGCGGCACTACGGACGTTTTTCTTTTTCTTTGAAGCAATTTAACCGGCTCTGACTTCTAAGAACTTCAGCCGCCAGCAGCGCAAGGGTTGGACATCAACTTGTCAGCAAAATGACATTTAAAAAACACGTTAGTTTCACATTTTGGCCACCGGAACAGAAAAGATTGTGGCACTGTAGCTGTTACTTGACAGATAGGCCATCAAAACTGGAAAGTATCTCCTAATCGGACATTGTGATTGTGAAACAGGCACTAATAATTGTTTTGATGCAAGCCGACGTTCAAGCTTAGTTTGAATCCATAACCTTGCCTGCCCTTATCGCCCGTGTGAATGATGTGTTTCAATTTCAATACAGTGTGTAATGCAACACTGGAATCGTGTATCCATTAGCAAACAAGGCTTTAAATTTTTACTTATTTTGCATTCACAATGCAATTTGTATTATTGAAAAATGGAAAAAGAAGTATTTTAGAACAAATCGACGTCTGTCGTATGTCCCATCGGAGCTAGTTGTGAGACGGGTCGATTTTAGAAACAAGTGCGAGTTGGACTCGCCCATGAAGGGTTCCGTACCCACTTACGGTACCATTGCCTATACCTAGCCAAAATACCACTATCATTTTTCGTCAGCAAAAATTAGCTGTGTTTTCCATAGTGTTTGTATGAACGACAAACTTACATTTGCGGTTTTTGAAAATGTGTTATATCTCAAAAACTGCTTTTTATATATTGTTTAAACCAATTTTCGTTGAAAGTTTTTATTTAGATCTACAACATCACATCTTTTAAAATATTGACTTTGATAAAAAATGATAATAGAAAAATGGAAAAATGAAGTATTTTAGAAAAAATCGACCCGTCTCACAACTAGCTCCGATGGGACAGACGACAGACGTCGATTTGTTGACAGTCGTCGAGTTGTGAGACGGGTCGATTTTTTCTAAAATACTTCATTTTCCATTTTTCTATTATACAAATTGCATTGTGAATGCAAAAAACTAAAAATTTAAATAAAAAATGATAAAATAAAGGAACCTAAATATCATTTTTAAATACCTATCTAAAGACACCTCACACTAATATGTTTATTTAAATTTTTTTTTCAGTTTTAGTTCCATGTATAGGGAGCCCCCCTTAATTTTTTTTTATTTTTCTATAAAAATCCTAAAGCGGTTCACGGAATATATCTACCTACCAAGTTTCAAGTCTGTAGTCGTAATTATTTTTGGAAGAAAGTGGCTGTGACATACGGACGGACAGACGGACGGACAGACAGACATAACGAAACTATAAGGGTTCCGTTTTTTGCCATTTGGCTACGGAACCCTAAAAATCGACCCGTGTCACAACGTTTTCCATTTTTTCCGTTTTTCCATTTTTCTAATAAGGCTGTATTGAGGTTTTCTAAGGTGGAACTCAACAGTAATGTCAGTTCTAGATTCGGTTTCTTATGTTTAATTCCCAAAAATTTGTCGTGAAAATATGTCACTTTCGAATCGAAACGGGCTATTTAAATATGTACAAAATTATATAGGTACACTAGCCATTTTACGGAAAGAATTTTTGTAAATAAACAGTCCATTCCATAGGTACTTGAACCTCAAAAGTACTTTTTCATTACAAGTTTTATAAATAAGCACTTTATTAATATCTTACTTATATTCTTTTGCCGGTTCTTCTCGTTACAAGGCCTCCCGCCGTAGGATTTGCGAACCGATAGCGTAGCTTCATTGACGTTCACAAGTGCTGTATCAGCCTAAAATGAATAAATGATTTTTTATTTTGATTTTGATTTTGATTGTTTGATATAAGGCATTAGTTAACTGATATATTTATTACGTATTTGTGGAATAATTACAATAAGTGTTCAAACGTTTGTTTACAAACATTCTTTCCGTAATATGGCTGGAGTACCTATAGCAGACGTAGCATTTATGCACTGCTAACAAGAGTTAACGGCCTGTAAATAGGCATAGTAAAATTGAAAAGTATGGTGGTCGTCGACGCTCAGGGGTGGGGGAGGGAGAGGGGGTAATTAGCGCACATGTCGCGCGTTCCCACGCCGCGCACAATCAGCCGCCGCCGCTTTTTGTGCAACCTTGCAATTGCAACCCCTGGCCCTTTCAAAGCCCTGCATGCATACTAATAAGTCACTTTGAATACATATTTCACATATACATATTTTTACATGACATCTGTATGTACCTATGTTTCACAATAAATGATTATGATTATTATGATTACGGGATGACGATCATTTACCTTAAATTCGGGCTAATTGGGTATTTGACTGTTGTGGAAATGTAGATACTTGGGTTTGAGTTTAAAGACATTTATTCTCATAAAAACATAAAATGTTCACTTAAAATGAGAATACAAAACAAAACTTAACATTAATTAAAATTAAGCGCAGCGCAACTGCATTAAATTATAAATAAACAAAACAAACTAAGTACTAATGGCTGAATGGTTATCAGATTAGCTTCGTACGCACACAGGCGCACACACACAGCGCATCTTTTTTTGCAACATATTCACCAGCCTGCCTACAACCGGTCTTGGGTCCGGCAAGGCCGGCGCATGCACAACACAAATAAGATTAAGGAATACATTGAGTCGACATGAAAAAAAAATATATTTTTATATTTATGCTTATGGAGTTTTTTTTTTATTTTATTACAGTAGGTAGCTTGCTTTATAAAAGTAAATATAAGTAGTAGATGATAATGATATGTACTATTATTATATATTTATTATATACTTATTCTATCACACTAATTATTATACACGCGAAAGTTTGTGAGTTGAGTGAGTGAGTTACTTTTTCACGCAAAAATTACTGAGCGGATTTAGATGTAAGTTTACATTATTACAATTTATATTTATATAAGTATAAAAATATAGGAAATATTTTGTTTTTTTAAATTATTTTTTATTTATATATATACATGTATTATTAATTATTCATATACCTATATATATTTATACATAAGTAATTATACTTTTTTTGTTAGTTTTTTTTTTATTATTATTATTATTCTGTTTGCAAATAACTAGCCAGATGTGCTTTAAGTTTTTTTTTTAAATGTATATATACTTACTAATTTTTATTCTTAAAAATTAAATATTAGAAAAAAATTTAGCCTTCTCATAACCTTTTTTTTTGTTAAGTTTCTTTGGAGAAATATGTTCGGAGTTGTTTTTTAAATTTGAACAGACTTTTACATTCTTTAATTGAGTCGGGTAGATTATTATACATTTGTGCTCCCTCATAACTTAAATTCTTTTTACCATAGTTTAGTGTTCTAGGTACAGGAAGGTGAAGTTTATTTTTCTTTCTAAGATTATATTTGTATTTTCTTTGGCTAAATATTAAATCAGATTGTATTGTGCCCGAAATAATTTTTTTTATCAATATACATGAATTATATCTGTATAATGTATTTATATCGAAAATGTTTGTAATTTTATAGACATCCTTGGTCGGGGTAAATTTATTAAGGTGAAATAGTACTTTTATTAATTTATTTTGTGTTATTTGTAGATTTTTTAAGACAGTTTTAGGGGCGGTTCCCCAAATTTCTATTAAATACTGGAGGTGTGATTTTATTAATGCATTGTATATATTTTTTTTTAGTTTGTAAGGTATGAAGTTTGAAGCCCTCCACAATGAGCGCAAAAGGGCTCGAAGTTTATTATTTATTTGCTCGACATGTCTCCCCCATGTCAACCTTTCATCTAACCACAAGCCCAAGTATTTTTCATGAGTGGATCGCTGCAATATTTGATTATTGATTCTAAGCGGAGTGTTGTCTACAATTTTTTTATTTTTTGCGGAAAATATCATGTACGATGTTTTTGCAACATTAATTGTCAATAAATTATGCAAGAACCATATATTTAATATGTCAAGATCACTTTGTGCTTCGTCGATGATAGTTTTTAGATTATGACCATAGTAAAATAGACATGTATCATCAGCATACATAGTCAAATGACCTTTCAAGCCTATATTGGTAATATCATTGACGTAAATCAGGAATAATAGCGGCCCGATTATTGAACCTTGAGGAATACCATAGCTTAATTTTTGGGGACTGCTTTTAATTTCACCAATTTTAACAATTTGCTGTCTGTTACAAAGATATGATTCGAGTACTTTAAGGGCTGGTCCTGCTATTCCTATGTTTTGTAATTTGAGAATTATTTTTGAGTGGCTAATAGTGTCGAATGCTTTTTTAAATCTATGAATATACCTAATGCTATGTGTTTCTTGTCTATATTTGATTTTATTTTGGTTACTAAATCTACTGTGGCTGATAAGGTGTTAGACTTAGGTCGAAAGCCATATTGTTGTTTAATGAGAAAGCCTTTTTCTTTTAGATAAGCATACAGTCTGTTATAGAGTATCCGTTCAAACACTTTAGATAAAACAGGTAGTACCGAAATGGGTCTGTAATTATTGGGGTCAGTTTTAACTCCAGATTTATGGATGGGACTAACTTTAGCAATCTTCAGCGAGTCGGGAAAAATACCTTCCGTAAAGCACCTGTTAATGCAATTTGCTAGACTCTCAGCTATACTTTCATTTAAGCATTTTATTGCCTTCGTAGTGATACCGTCAATGCCAGAACTTGCGTTATTATCTAGACTTCTAATTATTTTTGTAACTTCATCGCGAGTACATGGTTCAAATTTAGAAAATAAGATGGTATGCGCATAGTCATTTTTATACATCAGTGAGTGTGTAGTGCTTACATGATATTTTTGATCAATGTCATTAGCCAAATTACTGCCAACAGTAGAAAAAAAATTATTAAATATTTCACACACTTTGTTGCCATCAGTAAAAGGAATCGAGTTTATTATTAATTTGGGGACTGTATGTATATCTTGCGTTTTGTTTCTTGCCAGAGTATCAATAATTTCCCAGGTCTTTTTTGGATTGCCGAGACATTTTTCGAATGAATTGTAGTAATGTGCTTTCTTAGCTTGTTTGATCAATGCATGAACGCTCTTCTGTACCTTAGTATATTTTTCTTTAAGCTCTTTATTTTCTGGGTTAGATAGTAGATCTTGAGACAGAAGATTTCTTTCGTTAATAGCATTAAGGATGTCTTTATTAATCCAATCCTCACGTGGAGCATTTAAGATTTTTGTTTTGCAGACTTTGTTTTTCTTTATGCAATCCGTGATATCTTTTTCCAAGATAGTGATATCGTTGTCTTTGTTCATGAAATTTTTAACCGAAGCATCGTTGCGAAGACCTTCATAGTTTGGTGCTTCATATGTGATAGATTTCTTCAGCTGTGGGTCAATTTTTGAAATCTCCAAGAAAATTTGCCTGTGGTCTGATAACGAGGACTTTATGATAGAAAAATTAAATTCGTGATTTGATAAGTTTGTCCACACATGATCCAAGATAGTGCTAGAAGTGCTAGTCACTCGTGTACTGTATTTCTTTGTATTTTTGTTCAAAAATGTGTAGCCTGAATCTTCGACGGTTTTCAAGTATTCTTGGGAATTGCTAGTCTTCTTCAACGTATCTATATTAAAATCGCCAAACACTATGCACCTCTTACTTTTTTCCATTTGTGGGCAAAATAAGTCTAAAAATTTTTTTACATTCGTGTCTGGTGGTTTATAAACTACTCCTATATTTAACGAAAGCTTGTTAATTTTTATCCATAAGTAATGATTTCTATCATGAATTAAGTCTTCGGTTATCTCGTACTTGATTGTGTTGCGTAAATAAATGGAGACTCCACCCCCTCTGCTGTTAGGCCTATAGTTGAAGATGTGTTGATAGCCCGGTAAGTTGTAAGATTTGGCGTCCTCTTCTGATGTAATCCAGTTTTCGGTTAGTATCACAATATGAGTAGCAGAGGGTATTGTTTTTAAGATACATTTTAACTCATCAAATTTTCCTTGCGGGTGTATGCTTTGGATGTTTACATAAAAAAATCTTAATGATTGAGGGTTTGTAGTGATATCTTGGTATTTATTTATTAAAAAATAGTTCGCATTTTTCTGCTTATCACAATCATCGATGTGTTTTTGCTGCGTATTTAGTTTTTTTTGTTCGATTTATATTGTATGACGGTAGGTTTATTTTTTATGTATTTGATTATGAGGTCATTTTCACCACTGTCCTGTCGTTTTTTCAGCTCGTTTTTAATGCTCTGTAAATAGGTTTTTTGAGCTGGAGTTTGATCAGAGTATATCATTACATTCTCCGGTAGTTTTGATTTGTGGCGCAATAAAACTTTTGGTATGTGTGTGTTGTCATAGCATACCTTCACGGGACGATCTTTGCCGGGATTGTATTTTCCCAATCTGATGCAATTTATTGGTTTAGGGCAATTTTCGTGCAATGTGGTGGCAATTTTTGTAATCATTTCTTCGTCATACTTACGCCTGGCTGAGGCATTTTTATCATTAGATTCTTTAATTCCCACAAAAATGATATTTTTCTCACGACCGTTTCGGTCTTTCATTTCAGAGATGAGTTCTTCGTGGTTAGCGAGTAGCGTATTCGAGGATTGTGAATCAATGCCCTGGGTTTTTTTTATTTGCACAATATCGCCTTCAATTATTGAAATTCGATCCTGAGTTGTTGCATTTTCGGCTTTAATAGATTGTACTTCAAAACTTATCTTATTCAAATTTTCTGCTAGGTTTTCAGTTGTAGCTTTTATTGTTTTGATTTCTTGTTTAACTTCAGAGATCTCTTGGCGTATTTGGCTGAAACTTTGTGATTGAGTATTTCTGAATTCCTTCAAGAAATTCATGATTTCAGAGCGAAAGTCCAACATGTCTTGTTTATAGTCGTACTCGTGAGTGCGTTCTTTTCGCTTTCTATAAAGTGTGTTAATATTCATCTCTTCATCATCATATCCAATCGTTAAGTTGGGAGCCGAACCGCTTGTATTTCCGCTTCCGCTTGCTGATGGAGTATCAGGTGGGGTCCTCGGTGTGGTCATCGTGTTGCCGATCAGAACAATGTAGGCTGCCTCACTCTAAACACGTTACACGTTAAGTAAGTACTTATCACTTTAGTATAATGAAATAATTTCGTATTTAATTAAACGTCACACAATTCTGAGACACGTCCGTCCGCTGCGATGCGCGCGCATGAATATATAGATACTTAATTATGACATTCAGAAATATAACTTTATTGAATAACAAATGTGAAAAAAGAAATTCAATCTGTATAATAACAAGCGAATTATGAGCTTACTACTTAATTGTGACTCTAGCTATCTCTTTCTAAAACGAAATTTTCTATGGCGAGAGTATGGCGCTATAGAAATGTGACGTCACATTTCTATAGCGCTCTCCTAGTCTAATTAGAAAGTTTGATGCTCTATATCGCTGAAAATATGTTTATATATATTTGAAAATAAATACCTATGTTGTGTTGCTACTAGGTCAATAAACATTTTAAGTCAATAAAAAAAATTCAGTCAATCCCCAATTTTGAATAAACGATGCCAAGCAAGATAAATATGTCATAAATAGGGTAGAGACACCAAGGAGTACGCGCTACCAAAGAGTACGCAGTGCGTTTAGTCATATGCGACAAGGATCATATTTTGGCACTTGGATAACATTGACAAGAGCGCTAGTTGACTGATTGAAAAGCTAGAGAAGAGTTAGTTCCCATTTCGACCGCGTGTCAAAAGATCCTTGTCGCACAGTAAAACTACTAAACACACTGCGTACTCTTTGGTGTTCTACTATACTTATCTAATCTATACTAATATTATAATTCTGCGGCTACATTAGCGGGCTACGGCGAAGTATCGTGTGATCGCGCTAATGTAGCCGGGTACATCGCGACAACGCGTAGTACATAACGACAAGACGATGTTGATATCTTTCTCTTTCTAACTAACCAGTAGTGGCGTATGGAAGGAGATAGTCCCGCCTAGTGTAGACAAGAACATCGCGTATGCCCGACAACGATTATTTTAGCAATCCAACGCGACACGAATTATCGTTCGCTAATGTAGCCGCAGCTTATAGAGGAAAGATTTGATTGTTTGAATTGAATAGGCTCCGAAACTACTGGACCAATTTAGAAAATTCTTTGACCATTAGAAAGCTAATTCTTCCCGAGTGACATAGGCTATATTCTATCCCGATATTCCAACGGGAACGGGTACCACGCGGGTAAAGCCGCAAGGATCCACGTTTGTGTATCTCACACATAGTAGTGTTTCCATCCAATTGTCGATACAATGTTGTGTCTGTTATTGGATGTTTACATTGTAGTCTATTTACTTGCGGTAATTAATTAACTCGTCATAATTTGTGCTCGCACTTGCGCGGCCGTCTGCAATAACAACACACCAGCCAGCCTGCCCTGTTCGCACACTCGGTACTCGGCACAATTAAATAATAACCCCACAAATGTCTTGAACACTTGCAAATTGTTCTAAGAAACACGTGTTAAGTAGGTACTTCTTACATCTTGCGGCCGGTCAATTTAGACTAGTCTCTTGACGTTCAATTTATCAGTTTACATAATGAACTCTTGTATTGTTCTTTTTTAACTTTGTTGTATTGATCAAATCTTTCAGAAGAGATCTTCACTTAAGTGTCGTTCTAGAATACGGGCCTAAGAGTCCCATTACTTGGAGCCACAGCCAGACAAAATCCTTTAAAATATGATATCCAACGCTTTTCTGCGGATTTCTGATGTAAGCATGTTAAATTGATTTTCCTTTAACATATGAGATCCATCGCTTTTCTGCAGGTTTCTAATGTAAACACGTTAAAATTATTTAACCTATCCTCATAGGATTTAAGTTTTTTGCCTAAGTTACGAGAGTACGAGAGTACCACAATCATCTCTTTTGCAGCTTTTCAATTCGCTGAACATGTAGGTACTTTGTAGGTATGTGGGTGACCAAACAACGCTGCAATATTCAAGATTATTCACAGTAATTTTAGAGTTCCAGAGAAGTGCATTTTACAGCTTTAGATTTCGAGGTTGTTTCACCTTCCTACTGATAAAACCGTTATCAAATGCAGGCCACGACTCTGTTATCGGGTACGGCGGTCGTCGCCCGCGCGGCACAAGGCAAGATGTCTAAGGTTTTTCCTCGTCCGCCATATCGGCGGGGCAGGCATTTGTTATGAAGAAAGTAATTAATAAAGTCGGTGTGCGAGCTGAATGGACGCGCTGCTGAATGGCGGCATTCCGCGCGCGCGCAGACCGGCGGCGGCGTATGGGCAGGAATGGAAACTCGATACACGGCCAGTTTTTGCGCCGCGTCCGGCCACTAATGCGGACGTTCGCCGTAAGGCAGCCGATGCCGTATCTCGGTACTCATAGTGGGTACAAATTAGGTCTTCAATGACTAAGTAAAAATTAAATAGTTTTTGGACTGTAGTGCTGTTT
The DNA here is from genome assembly GCA_949710035.1 of Crambus lathoniellus. Classification (NCBI taxonomy): domain Eukaryota; kingdom Metazoa; phylum Arthropoda; class Insecta; order Lepidoptera; family Crambidae; genus Crambus; species Crambus lathoniellus. Next base: position 31,240,079 of record OX453306.1, on the reverse strand, counting down.
GGACTGGACTCTATGATCTAATCGATACGGTCTAAAATTTCAATGCAAGTGGAATGAAGTTTCTTCTTACAAGATGATATTACACGATAAATTTCGGTTTGTTAAGGTTTTCACGATACCTACAACGTTTCAAAACTAAACCTAAAGTTTGCTTTTGCTACAGAAGTGTACAACGGTCTATCACTCCAGACGAAAACACACTTGACTTGCTCCATCTGTCATCGCTTCAGTGACACATGTGTCCGGCCTAAGCCCATTTCAACTTTGCGACGCGATATTCAATGTCTACTTTCCGTATCCGAATCACTTCACTACTTTCGGAATATGTCTCGAAGCGATTTTCCGAGCATATCGCACTCCATTAGCCGTTAGACAACTTTGAGCTTATTCACCTTTGCAATGAAGGACCAGGTTTTGCAAGAATAACACATTGGTTGTATACTTTTTAGTCTGAAAGACTGGTAAATCCATAAATTGGAATGGAATCCTTTCTTCAGTTTTCGAAAGAAGTTTAGATAGATCATCAAGTTAAAAATATCATGTTTTGCCATTGCGTATGGCAGCCGCGTAGCTCTGCACCATCCTCCTTGTGTCGTATTCTTCAATGCTGAGGGTTGCGACCTCCTGGACATATCTTGTCCCTCACGATGTTCCGCCATTTGTTTCTGTTGGAGGCTGCTGAGGGTGTCGTCAAAATTGATGTCGATAGGCAGCGGTGCGAATCTGACGCCTGATTCACGAACCGTCGGAAACGGAATCGGATTCGAATTCTGTGCTTTGTCTTTGTCTATTATATAGTGAGTGACAGAGACAGGGCATACATTCCGCTGTCGGGAGCGTTTCCGACGGTTTGTGAATCAGGGGGCTGATCTGACCATCGCATCGGGCTTGGCTCTCTTGGTCTTTTGCCGTTTAGTTTGCCTGTGATCATGTCTCTTGAGATTATCTCCATTCTTCCTAGCTATATGGCCAAAAAAGTAAACAATCCTTCGAAGGCAGATAGTAGCCTTATTGATATCTTCTCTTTGAGTATCGATGCGTTGGTCAGATGTGCTGTCCAGGGGATCCGCAGTATTTTCCTCCATCACCAAATCTCGAAGGCGTCAATGCGTGATGGGCTTTCTTCAAAGTCCATGTCTCGTCGCTGTACAGAAATATGGAGAAAACTAGAGTGAACACAAGTTTGGACTTCGTTTTTATTTATGTTCCTGTCACCCATATCCTGTGCAATTGCGACATAGTCTCACCAGAGCTTTTAGGATTTCTGATGTGAAGTGATCCAGGCCAAGCCCTTTTTGTTATTCAGTTTATTTATCGCCTTGATGATCCCAGATCGTAGTATTCATGGTTCTCGGTCCTGCTCCTTCCAATTAGGATGTAGGTACGTAAGTTACAGTTGGATGTACAGTCAGCGTCAAATTGATATAAACGTCTAGAGTAGTCAAAAAGATCTGAAAAACATGAAACCAATTTGATCTAGGCAGTTCGAATCATTATATTTTTGTAAGCGCGCAAGGTGTTCAAAATATCTAAGAATGTACCTACTTGAATCATCATAAAGTTTTTTACAATAATTGCGCCATCTGCCTGCGATTGCTTCAAGCACCTGAATGGGATTACCGTCTGCATCTTCAATGATCCATGGGTTCCATTCATCCATTTGGGTTTGAACTGCTTTGAAAGGGTTGTGTTTGAAGGGGAAGCCTATAAATTACCAATTCTTGAAATGTACAATTATTATTATAAAAGAACTATTCTACAATTGACAGATTTTTGTTGTAATTGAATGAAAATAATACTTTTATTTGGAAATATGAAAATGGGAGCTATTTGCACCCGTTTCTGACATCGCGAACCCGCAGTCCAACAGTTGAATAAATAAAACGTGTATATTCGCAACAGCTACATATGTTTTTGATTCTTGTTTAATTTCTACCGAAGCAGCGACAGTAACAGTCATTCTTTCGTTTTACCCTGCATTTCTTTTTTACTATCTGTTTGAGCCGTATTTCATTAGGATGCCATGGCAGCAGCAACGCCAGTAGAGCTCTGGTAGCTCTTCTTCGTGTCCGTGAGACGCCAAGCGGCCGTTACGTGAGCGCTCGGGCGTAGATCTCTAGGAATGTTCTAATACCTACAACTCGTTTTGATTGGCGACGGCTGCTGGCGCCCCGCTGGCATGGCATCCTAATGAGATATAGCCCTCTACACCTCAAAATTTGAATTAGTACAACGATTTTAGAGGATGATAGTGTCCATCAATACGATAATGATTTACTATGGAGCCAACCACGGAATCGTGAAAAAAATCAGCTGTTCCATACATTTTAGTTAAGTCGATGTTGTACTTTTGTGTATCCCCTAAAATTTCTGTATTTATTTAATTTTAGAGGTGTATAGAGATCCACATATACAGGGTGGAATCGAAGTCGTTAGCATCCTTTTAAAATAAGAACATACTCGTGATATAGAGTCTTTTCCCCAAATATGATGCAAATGCAAGACGTAAAATAATTATTTTTAAACCCCTGAAAAATCGCGTAAAATACTCAGTACCTAATTGATCACTATGGCAAACAAAAATTAAAATAACTAAAAATAACACTTTGATAAAAAAAAACATTGATTAATTAACATTCAAATAACATACAAGCCTTTAACTACTTTGATTGGCCTCTCGACAAAACGCGAGCTCTACTTTAACGTGAATTTATTCAAGTTTGCGCACGGAATTCACTGAAACAAACAATGTCGCCCATGCTTCATGCCCGCTTTGCCCGCGTCCTTACGCCCGCGCTGACGCCGGGCACCACCCCTTTTCACGTAAAAACATAGCTTCATATGAGTACATTAATGGGCCGAATGGATGCCAATGACTTCAAAAACACCTTGTAGATGTGGAAGTGTCTCCGAATGCGCATAACGTGGTGCTCGTGGTGTATGTAATGTACCACTGTTATTACAAATAAATAATGATCTTATCTTATGTCTGTTCCAGCTGAAGGTGGTGGGCGGCGGCGTGCGGTCGTGGCGCGGCGTGGGCGGCGCGGGCGGCGAGCTGTCCGTGTTCTGCTGGTGATGCCGCCCTGACCCGCCCACGGTCAGTACACTACATGTGGCGGGCTGTCCGTGTTCTGCTGGTGATGCCGCCCTGACCCGCCCACGGTCAGTACACTACATGTGGCGGGCTGTCCGTGTTCTGCTGGTGATGCCGCCCTGACCCGCCCACGGTCAGTACACTACATGTGGCGGGCTGTCCGTGTTCTGCTGGTGATGCCGCCCTGACCCGCCCACGGTCAGTACACTACATGTGGCGGGCTGTCCGTGTTCTGCTGGTGATGCCGCCCTGACCCGCCCACGGTCAGTACACTACATGTGGCGGGCTGTCCGTGTTCTGCTGGTGATGCCGCCCTGACCCGCCCACGGTCAGTACACTACATGTGGCGGGATTGAATTCATCCTTTGTTCATAGCTCAAACATATGTTTTAGTAATAAGTGGAAAATTTGCTGATTAATAGAATAGTACCTAAACCTAGTTAATATTTTATTTATGAGACATATTATTACAAGCTTTTTATTAACTTGCCATGTTAGTTAGTTTGTTAGTTAGTTAGTGGGAGACAAATCTTGCAAGCTAAATTGGACCCACTTCCTAGTGCCCGATTGAGCTTAAAATTTTGCATACAGGTTTGGTTTCGATGACAATACAATATTAAAGTACAGTCTACAAAAAAAGCTTGTCATAAAAACGAAGTTTTTACAGAAAACTTATTGTAAGATCTGGTTAACCTTTGTTCATTTTGCTCAACATATTTTAGTAAAAGTGAAAACTTTGCTGACTAATGGTATACCTAGTTGATATTTTATTTATGAGACACAGGTGTTAATTTCCCAAATTTATATTTTATTTATTAGACATATTGAATTGAGATTTTAAATTTGAATTTAGATTTTAAACGCTGGCCTACAGCGTAACAAGTGATAGCAAAATTCGACGAGTCGTGTAAGCCTTTCGGTAGCTTAGTTGGTCAGAGCATCGGGCCGGATTCCCGGAGGCGCGGGTTCGAATCCCGCCTAAGAGCTACTTTTTTTTTTTTTTTTATCACCACGGGGTAGCACTTAGCCTTCATCACACCTGATGATAAGTGGTGATAAGGCTGAAGGTGGAAGCGCACTACTCCCGGAATCCTCAATAACTGAGGAACTGGCTATCTTATCTCTAACTGCCGGAACACAATAATGCTGAAAACATCATTGTTATGGCGTCAGACTTAGATAAGATGGTGGTAGCTAGCCAGGCGGACTAAGAACAAGTCCTACCACCAACCAAACCGAATACAATATGTACCCCCACTGGGAATCGAACCCGGGACCTCTGGGTTTGAAATCGGTGGTATGAACCACTAGACCACAGAGGCGGCTCGGAGGGCTCGTGGTTTTTTACTATCACATTTTTCCTATACATATTGAATTGTTTGTTCCCAAATAAATAAAGATAAATTTCGTTCGCAGCTGCAGGTAGCGGGGCGCGCCTGGTGGGCGGCGGGCCCCGCGTTGATCTCGAATTGCGACTGACGGCCCCGCGCCCCGCGCCCGCGCCCCGCGCCCCGCGCCCCGCGCCCCGTGCCCCCACCATACCTTTACCTTGTTTACCATTTCGACACGTCAATTGTATGAACGCGGCCCGGCGCCCGGCCGGCAGGCTTATTACCGATCTTAAAGTGACAGTTGCAATCGCGACAATTGGTTATTTGACTATTTTTTTTTTATCGACTTAAAATATTCATTTAATTAGTAGTAACACAACATAGGTATTTATTTTCAAATATCTTGCATATTTTCAGCGATATAGAGCATCAAACTTACTAATTAGACAAGGAGAGCGCTATAGACACGTGACGTCACATTTCTATAGCGCCATACTCTCGCCATAGAATATTTCGTTTTAGAAAAAGATAGCTAGAGTCACAATTAAGTAGCTTATAATTCGCTTGTTATAATGCATATTGAATTTCTTTTTTCATATTTGTTATTCATTAATGTTATATTTCCGCATGTCATAATTAAATATCTACATTTCAACAACAGTCAAACACCCAATTAACAATTAATCGCTCCCAAAACACATATTCGTATTACGGAACGAAAATCGCTACGATAGCGCCACAAGCGAGCGATTAGTGAACTAAAATTGCATGAAAGGTACAGTACCGACCTGTACCGATTGCAAACCAACCGCAACTAGCAGCAGTCGCGTTGCAATTGTACAATACGGTATTTTACTGATTTTTTTATTTCTTTAAATTGTTTTTCGAAATATTAGCTACACAAAACAAGTTTTCATTTTGAATTATCTTGAATATTTTCAAAGATATAGGACTTCAAACTTTATAATTAGACAAGGACAGGACGCTATCTTAGTGACGTCAGTGGGTTAGTAGCGTCATAGTCACGCCATAGAAGATTTCGTTTTAGAAAGAGACAGCTATAGTCAAAATCAAACAGACTATAATTCTTTTATTATAAAACAGATTCAAATTATTTTTTCACATTTGGTATTCTTAATTCCAATATTTTTTAACGTCATCCCCTATTAGCAACTGGTTGCTTGTTTTGGTAATAAGCCTGCGGGATGTCTCTCGACTACTCTGAACTTCTGCACGGGTAGCATGACGAACTCGAGAAAGGGTTTGTCTATACAAAAACAAAGTTTGTGTTTGACGATCGATTTGGCGCAGGGGTAGGCTACCCACCTTCTGCGCCAGTGGTCTCGAGTACGATTCCCGAACAAGACAAATATTTGTGTGCATGAACATGTCTATTTGTCTTGGTCTGGGTGTTTACTAGGTATATTAAGTATGTATTTACAAACAAAAAGTATTTAAGTACTTATATATTTATCCGTTATCAAGATTTCCATGATACAGTTTCTTAATGAAATTAAAATGGGCTTAGATAATTGGTGTGAATTTAAAAAGTTATTTATTTATTTATTTATATCGAAACTTCAAAAACTACATTTTATCGTAGACAAACCTATTGTTCGGCTGTCAATTATAGACTTTCGAGGTAGACAAAAACTCTTCTCGGGTTTGTCATGCTACATGTGCTGGTTTAGCTCGAAGAAAGGGCGCATCGATCTCGATGGCATTGTGACCACATTTATTTTAGTAAAACAGTAAAACTACTTTTAAGTAGGTTTAGTCAAAATATACAAAATCGACCGAAAACGTGTAAAATTTAGAAAAAAACTGCGTGTTTTAAGCATAAAAGTCATAGTCTACTTATACCGCATCGCTTCCACCCAACCAGAGTATGAGCAGCCTAATATCAGGGGGGTGTCACTCCGCAGTTTAGGTACGTTCGGCCGGCGTATGGCAGAAGGGTGCCGCTCGGCTCGTACGCTCCACGTTCGCGCGTAGAACGATCGATCATTTCTGTGATTTTTGTGCACCGAACAATGACTACTAAACGTTGTTATAATCCGTATATAAGATACTGTTGTGTTTACGGGTGTATAAATAAAAGAAAGAACAAAATAAACAGCAAAACCGAACTCGCAAGTCGCTCGCAACCCTAACCAGCGAGCGAGCTGTTTGATACATTCATAGAAATAGAAACGCTCGCGCGTATCTATAGGGCACAGTTTTGCTTGCATGCGCGAACTCTAGGTTATTATAACAGTAGGCAAGCGATGACAAAGCAACCGGAATTGGACTTAATTTCCACGCAGAAAGATTTATTTTTACTTGCATGAGCTTGCAGAGTGAGTCTTCTGTGCCTTAGCACTATTATTTATTCTGTGCTAATATGAACTTAATATCGTTCACGGTAAGATGCACTTTACAGTAACAATATACAATAGCAGACAGCGCGCAGTAAGCGAGCTTGCCGCAAGCTAAAGTGCATCTACAGAGCACGACATTAAGTCCATATTTGACTGCTCATACATAACCAATGTATGCTTAAGGGCACGTACTTCCAAATTATCGAAATCAACCTATTTTTGATTCAAAAGTAAATAATCAAATATTCTTTACTAGCGGCCGCCCGCGGTTTCACCCGCGTGGTTCCCGTTCCCGTGGGAATATCGGGATAAAAAGTACATATAAACCTTCCTCTTGAATCACTCTATCTATTAAAAAAAAACGCATCAAAATCCGTTGCGTACTTTCAAAGATTTAAGCATACAAAGGGACATAGGGACAGCGAAAGCGACTTTGTTTTATACTTTGTAGTGAATATGAGCAGATAAAAATATAATGTTGAAGTTTCATAAACGATCTTCATTATTTTGTGACTAGAAACACGATATTCGTATCGTAACTTGACAATAAAAAAATTAAAAACAGAAAATTTTCATATTTTTTATATTTTTTTGGTTTTATACTTAGATTATTAATCTCTAATTCACGAATTAGAAAAATAGGTAATGACATATTGTAGACTATTCTCAGGCTACTTTTTCAAAAAGTGAATTTATGCTCAAAATAACAACAAAAACATTGAAAAAATGAAAAAATGAGGTTATTTTCATTATTCTTCACACGTAAGGAAAAAGACAAAGACAGAGTTTTTGGAAGATCCTGCCCTTAATGTGGGTGGGAGCGGTGCGGTATATGTGGGCTAAGTCCTATAAGAACCTCGTTTTTTAAGTAAATTACCCAACCTGAAAAGCTACTTTATAGTTTTTTTTTTCAAAAAATGACCACTTAAATCTACTAAAAAAGTAGAAAACTACCGCATGTGGTCACGCTGCCAATCGGCTGCGCTCGCGGGCGCCCTCTGTTCGTCGATATCGGTTGTACCCTAGTTGTATACTTTATTAGTAGTTGTTTTAGCTGGGCTAAATGTTTTATTATCGTATCGTGTTGCGACTGCGAGGCGAGAACCGACATAATAAAATGGTGGTGCGAGTGGATTCCGTGAATTTAACCGTGAAGACGTTTAACAAATTTTCAAATTAATATAATTATGATAAAAGTACTAAGACTTTTTTAAAAATCGCTTGGATAAAAATCGTATGTACATAGTGTTAAGTTACGAGTAGAGTTAAGAGCAGACTTAGATGTAGTAGGTATATGTAACGAATTGTAAGGCGAGACCGGATCTATTGTTAACATTTTTCTCATTTTTTAATTGTGTTATTTTCATATTATTTCTGATATAGTTTCGTTACTGACGTCTTTTTGTTACGAGTCGCGAGCCGAGCGTCGGCCGTGAACCGATCAACGCCATTGCGAATAATTCTTTATCAGTTATTTTATATACGATGAAATGTTTCGTTTTACTTCGATTCGATGCGTTCTGTTGTAATCATTGCTTAAATCAAGATATTTGTGGTAAAACGTAGCATTAAGGCTAAATTCTGAAGATCTTTTAGTGTTAAGGCGCTACTCGGAAAAAGTATGGACTTTTTGATATAAAACTATAGCACAGTTAGAGTTGTTACAAATCTGGTAATAATATATTATATTTCTTCATACCTTTATCTAGATTTGTATAGTTTCAGAAACACGATTTTATGATTTTGCCACGACACTTTTTCTTTTCGAAAAGACCTCTAAAAAATACGAAAATTCAAGATTATTCTTAAACGGGGTTACATATGCTATTGGAAATTGGTTTAATTAGTGGACACCAATAATATTTAGGATCGCGTAGAACCATTTTTAAAAAATCGCTATAGTTTTTTAATACCATGTGATTTTGTTTTTTCATCTATCGATCGGTCGCACTCTCGCGCGCGTCGTTTTCTCATTGCTATCTCACTTCAGCAAAATTTTTTCGAGTATCGCCTTAATGGAGATTCTTCTAGTAAGTCTTCATAGTGGTGTGATCGGCCGCGTCGTGCTTTAACGCACCTTCTACAGGCAAAGTGGTCTCGTATAAAAGAATTGGTATCGCTATTCTATGGAATGGCTGTTAGGATATTGTTACTAATATATATTTTTAATTGACAAAATTCCGATTTGCGAGTCTCACGTCTGAATATAAATCGGAAGCGAAACCAATTCTTCGATCGAGAAATTTATTTTATTGGGAATGTATGCAATCATATTTTATATAACCGGGGCTCGCGGCGACGCCTAGTTTCAACAATCAGTGGTGATATTATAAAAAAAAAGTAATTTATATTATGTTTTTATATATTGAATTAACAATCGTAATAAAGAGTGAGCAATGGCACATCTGAATAAGTGTTTTATTCTCCCTTTTGTTACTCGAAAAACTATTAAAATAAAATCACTCGTTTTCTGTGTATTGTTCTTTTACACAAGTTTAAATGCGAGAGATTTTTGACGAAATAAAATAAAACAGCAGCATTATAAGCTAAACGTAATATATTTAATTATCATTACTTATCACATTCCACAGTTTAGCATACAACAGGCGTATCACAAGTTAAATCGCTCAATCTTAAATTAATGAGGAAACACAAATAAAATGAGACACTTACAGACTAGGCGGTTAGAACTACTTTCAGGTCAAGTATTGTATTGATGATTATTAAAAACAGTTTCTTAGTCCTGCTTTATAGGATACGAACTGCAGTCGCTGACAACATGCCGCTCGTATATACTTAAAGAACCTAAGATTCAAAGAAGTCGACCTCCACCCATAATCATTATATATAGCACATTTGACTATTATTATGTAAACAAATATAACATCGCGATGTGTAAAATATTTTCATGTCTATCACTAAAAAACTAAAGTAAAGCCAGCCATACACGCTCAGATACCTAACAATTTAGATTTAGAAACAGTGTGCTGTGCACCCTAGCTAGTGTGTACGACGCCAGGTGAAGCTGTGCGACCGACCCTTATTTCCACTTGAGCCCCCCATTTGAAGGGTGTCCAAAGACATTCACTATTCGTGAACGTCAGAACCGCCGGTCAACAGTCGTATTTAACTTTGAAATTGCGTTTAAAAATTACTTATGAATTTTAACACCTTGCATTAAACCTTTTCATTTGATAATAAGAAAATTTTATCGATTGAAGGAAGGAAGGTTTCCACGGAAATGTGTTGATGAGCATGCTATTTGTTTACGTAATAATTTCTGTTAAGATGTGAAATAATCATAACACAATAAAATAAAATCACTGTCATCATTAGTAGTTTTTAGCAAAGAGATAGGTAAAGGTCGACTTTATGCAAACGGAGCTGATTTATGATTTTATATTATTTTTATGCATTCACATTGCAATTTTGTAAGTATAGGAAAAATGTGATAGTAAAAAATAAAACCGCCTTCTAAAAAACCACATCAAAAAAGTAAGAAATAATTCCTCACCAAATAAATAACGTAAGTACTTTGAAGTCGGGCGGGTTTTAGCAAAAACAACAAAAAATTGTACATGTTTCACGCCCGACTTCAAAGTACTTACGTTATTTATTTGGTGAGGAATTATTTCTTACTTTTTTGATGTGGTTTTTTAGAAGGCGGTTTTATTTTTTTATAAAAATAATTTTTATTTCACTCTTTTTAGTGCATCGTGTAGGCAATTTGCGTGTTTTCTGGTAAATAGGTATGTGATCAAACTCAAAACCTCCTTTTTCATAGTCGGTTAAAATACCTTGAGGTATCCCCTTTTTAACAAAACAAGAATCATCTTAATCGGTTTATAAACAAAGGAGTTATGCCTAAAGATACGTATTAAATTCACATAAAGTGGTAACGAAAACGACAGTATTTTCAAGATTTCCTGAAAACTACTGAACCGATTTCAAAATTTCAAAAAATGGGACCAACTTGGAAACCAACCTGATGTAATAACGTTTGAACCATTTCAATCGGTTCAGCCGTCTTCGAGTAATCGGTGGACATACATAAAAAAAAAAAAAAAAAAAAAAAACATACAGACGAATAGAGAACCTCCTCCTTTTTGATTTAGAAGTCGGTTAAAAACCACAAGCCCTATAAGTAACTTTTTCCTATACTTACTTACAAAATTGCATTGTAAATGCATAAAAATAATATAAAATCTCAATATGGCTGTTTCATCTTAATCGATTGTTAAACATTTGTAAAAATGTTTCTTTCGGATGCGAGGGTTTCCTCACATTGATGAAGCAACGCTGGCCTATACAGCGTAACAAGTGATAGCAAAATTCGACGAGTCGTGTAAGCCTTTCGGTAGCTTAGTTGGTCAAAGCATCGGGCCGGATTCCCGGAGGCGCGGGTTCGAATCCCGTCTGAAAGCTACTTATAGGGCTCGTGGTTTTTTACTATCACATTTTTCCTATACTGGAGCTGATTTATTCTAAACTAGCGGCCGCCCGCGGTTTCACCCGCGTGGTTCCCGTTCCCGTGGGAATATCGGGATAAAAAGTACATATAAACCTTCCTCTTGAATCACTCTATCTATTAAAAAAAACGCATCAAAATCCGTTGCGTAGTTTCAAAGATTTAAGCATACAAAGGGACATAGGGACAGAGAAAGCGACTTTGTTTTATACTATGTAGTGATAAATGCTAGTAAAATGTCTAAAGGAGCCCACAGATGATCAGTCGGCCTGTCGGCAACCGCCTATCGGTACCCTAAGTCGTGGGCGATACTGGAGCGACCGCGGGGCGCGGAGGCGACCTGCGGATCCGCAGGACGCGCGCACACGTACCATTCCCTCGGCCGGTCGCGGCGACCGCCGGACGCGCCAGTGTGGCCCCTCCCGTCCGTCTCAATATATTTGTTTTTCCCGTTCAACGCGGACGCAAGACGCGCCGCTCCAGTGTGGCCCACGACTTAGTATGAGTTTGACAAACTGCATTCGTAATAGAAAACTATCGCGACATATCTCTTCCGCACCTTCGCACCCATTCCGGCGAGCTGGTTTGCTGGTAAGATCCGTGAACACACTGCCCTTACGCACCATCATGAATGGAGCTCACTGGAAACATGCAGACAGGCGAAAATGGTACTACCGCGCCTGGATACGCGTCTGTCCAGAGCTCTCATTAAGCTAAGTAGATTACAGTTACGCCTGGTGACGGGACATGGAAATTTCAACAGACACCTTTTCAACTTAGGTATCACCGACAGCCCCCTATGTTGGGGTTGCATGAGGGCCGAAGAAACAGCTGCTCACGTCCTGGTTGAATGTGACGGAGTGGCCCCCTACCGGGCGAGGTACCTCGGCTCGCCGGGAAGCGTCCACTTGTCGGTCTCCGACGTGAGGGCGCTGGGTGCTTTCCTGACAGAGATGGGCTGGCTGGAGTAATCCGGCAGCACACCCTCCACACTCAAAATAGGCGCAATAAGACGTCGAGTTGCGGAAAACGCCCGTATCGATTGAAGAAGAAGAAGAAGACATATCTCTTTCATGTCCTTTGACTGCTTTACCGACATGAGCAGTTCATCCGAGTTTTCGTAAACGTTGACAGTTAAAATCAACTCGTATTAGGGGTACTGACAGGCCGTTGCCGAACTGATGAACTGAACTGACTGAGGCGAACTGATTCATCTATGGGGCGCTTAATATAACTACTTAAACATTTTTTGCTAAAATAAAGACAAAAATGTTCGTAACAATAAAAATGCTTTTAGTATCAGTTGGATTTGATCTTGAATCATTCATTATACCTAGTCAGATACTAATAGTATATTATGATACAAATGAGCTTAGGTTGCTCATTATACACGAGGCGAGGGCGTAAATCAGCCGAGTGTCTAGTGAGTAAGTTGCTCACGAGTTTCATACGCACTTTTTCAACACACTTGCGAGGAAAAACAAACATTTATTGCATACATATTGTATTAACCTAATATTAACTAAGGGAAAAAGCGCGCAAGTTCTTTTTTTTGCATGCGCCAAATGTGAGGTGATTGATTACATACAGCCATACAGCCTACGTCAAAATAATTAAGTATAATAATAGTGATAAAATGCAAATGTTTTATAACAAATTATTGTGAATTATAAATAATTTGATAATAATATACTCAATTATGTTTTTTGTCTTAATTAGGGACACATTTATTTATTCTAAAAACGTAAATGGATTTTCAGCCGTATAAAACCTCTTTGTTGTTACAAAAAAAGAACTGTATCTATTACCCGCTGAAATTGAAAATGCTCTGTTGACTCGCATATAACTTGCAGTTAGGTACTAACTTAACTTTGTAGGGATACTGTATTACCCGGTTAAATTGAAAAGTCTCTGTTTACTCGCATATAATTTGCAGTTAGGTACTTACTTAACTTTGTAGGGATAATTCTATTACGCAACTAGTACTGTAATATTATTATGCACGCGTGGGTTATAGTTCGGTTTATGGCCCTAAGATCGATGTAATAAGGCTCACTTTATGAGCAAGTGTGTTGAAAAAATAATAATGTTGCAATTGCAAATATTATTCAACAGATATAATTTCAGGTCGGGTTAGCTTTTGCGTGTCATAGACATTAGAACAACATCGATTTGGTTTTATCAACTCAATGAAACTTATATTGTGATATGAGTTTAGTGAATTAAGCATTTTCTTGTACAACCATCTTATTGTACGAACATTACATTACAAAAAAATGCTTTAGTAAATTTTCTAGTATCACCAGCATTTAGTTACCTACAGATTCAAAATATGATATAGATTTAATTGATGGTGTTAGAGCAATGTCACTAAGTAGTTCATTCATACTATAGTCTGCTTTTTTAACAAACGAGTACGGAGTATATGTCTCTCGCTCATTTCCCATATTGATATGGAGACAGCCTCCTACATATAGAGAAGGCTGTGATATGGGTCATAAATAACCCATCTCACTCTGTCAATATGGTAAATGAGCGAGAGATATATAAGGTCCTTTTTAAATAGTGCACATAATTTTAAGGGGTCAATGTACTCATGCATACAAACAACTTTCACTATGGTACCAACATTGAAATCGCGAAAAAAATCAGCTGTTCCATTGAAAATTTTAAATCGAATAGATTAAAATGTATGGAACAGCAGATTGACCCCTTAAAATTATGTGCACAATTTAAGAAGGACCTTATATACTCAGTACTTGGACTATAGTCACGCACGCTGTCTGTGGCATTGCGAATAGTATCTTTCTTATATTCCTACATCAATACTTCAAGAACCAACAGTATGCAACGCGAGAAGACAAAGGCCTTGTCGCAATACAAATTACGACCTTACATCGAATTCGCATTTGGTCCGATAGTCGAATAACGTTCCACTTCGTGGTTAGTCCAATTCGCGGTTTGTTCAAATCGCGTTTTGTCCACATCATGGTTGGTACAATTAAGTAAGTAAGTATTCTCAAAGTGAGCAAACCGCGAATTGGACGAATCGGAAATTGGACTAAGGTAACATTAGGTGGGTTGGACCAAATGCGCCTAGTCTGAATGGAAATAAGAAATCTTTAAGAAGAACACCGTACTTAATTATTTAAAGTTGAACAAATTGTTAAATGCAGAACAAAATATCACGACAACCAGAAGAATTATTTGCAATGCCACATAGTGCTTAGATAAATGCACATCAGTTAAATGCAAAATACTTAATGCGTATTTTAGATGTGCAACTCAGTAAGTTTTGTGGTGCAATTTATTATTTCCTATAATACAATTTTCAGACAATCTCAAAATGTCAAAGATATGTAAAACAATGCTACAGATAGTAGAAGACCCGTAAAGCGACTACAACTGTAAGATTGTTATATAAAATGTTGTCTATCCTTAAATTTAGATTGATGATGAATTAATAAATAAATTTGTATACCAATCAACCGCTCACCAGATACAGTTGTAGTTACTTCGATTGTACTTCAGGTTCTTAAATTAAAAACTTAACTAATAAATACAGACCTATAATAATTAACTAAGTGCCTGTTTCACAATGTCCGATTAGGAGGTACTTTCCAGTCTCATTGACAGTTTTATAGGGACTATCTTTCAAGTAACAGTTACTGAGAACTTACTTACTTAAACATTGTGAAACAGGTCCAGTCTTTCAGTTTATTAATAAGATTCTTACCAGCTTTTGACAGCCTGCAATCATTTGTTGGTGACGTTGAAATATTTCAATAAGGTTCTACATTTTCTGCTATTGGATTTTGGTGTTTTCTCGGTGACCGAATTCCTTCGGGCCGGCGTCGATTCCTTCGGACTGAGCGGGGCGACGCACGGAGTCTTCTCCACGGCTTCGGTGACCTTGGCCCTCTTTTCGCGGACGATGAGCGTCAGCCAATCGGTGGTGTCCTGCTTCTTCTTGACGGGCGACATGAGTCGCAAGTGCGGCGCTTCGCCGTCCAGCACGAAGTTAGGCAGATTTTTAGTCGGAGTATTGAAGCCGATCACTCGGACTTTCGCGGGGGACACCTTAACCGGCGAGATCGGTTTCGGGCTCTTCGGAGACAGCTTCTTGCAAGTCTTCCTCTCGTAATTCTTCGTCGGCGTCATAAAGGAAGCGCCCGCCTTCGGGATGTAGCCCCACTCGGGCGACACCGGCGTCGTCGGTACGAACATGCATCTTTTAAGCGGGCTGGCGTCGGCGTCTGGAGTGTGGGGCCGCTTCGTGCCGGTAGGGAGCGGCTCTTCAGGTTCCTGTTTCAGCCTCTTCGCTAATACTTCAGGCTCGTCACGTTCCCGCGAAGCGTTCAACAGGTCGGTTAAACAGCGCTTGGTCTTGCAAGCGGGCCGCGGCCGTTTGTTGGAGCCCGGACAGGGCGGGGCGATCGCCTTTCGCTTAAGGGAATTGGGTGTTTGGTCGCCGGCGCCCCAATGCGGCGGCGCCGCCAAGTCAGACCGCGGGACGATTTCAGCGCGCCCGCTAAGCTCACAAACGTCACTATCCGGTATAACCTCGCGGCCGATACGCCATATTTTGTGTCGCGCGTCATCGCTACAAGTCACCAGTCTGACGTCAGCGGCGCGGGCCCACGCGGCGCATGTAACTTCAGCGCGATGCCCGCTCAACCTAACAACGGGTTCAGATCGCTTCACGTTCCAAATGTACGCGTGCTTATCGCTACTCCCACTAACGAGATACGCGCCGTCGGGGCTCAGCCCGCTTTTGATATAGAAGCTGCCGCTCTCATGGCCGACGTAGCGGCGATCCGGGAGCGTTCCGTACGTCGATATGTTGAAGCAGTAGATGACGCTGTCCATACAACTCGCGTACAGACGGACTCTTGCATCATCCACAATCAAATTCGTGTACCCATTCCGGGTTGAGCTTCCGCAGTAAGGGATGGAGCGTTTGGGGAGAGGCTCCCTCTTGTAGATCGAGTAGTTCTTTCTCAAATCCCACACTTTAATGTTTCCATCGCATTCACCGCTTGAGATGAGAGTGGCATCGTCTTGGAACACTAAACCCGTGATGCTGATGGCTCGGTTCGTGTCGAGACGCGCCCGCTTGGAATGCGAACCGGGAGTCTTCGGTGTGAAACCGGAGTGGCAATTCCAGAGACAATTGTCCGGCTTTAAAATGACCGAAGGTTGACTGTTGGCCCGGATGTCCCAGATGAGGATGTGGCCATCCCGGGCGCCGGTAGCGAACACGGTCGGCTCGTTGGGGCGGAACACTGCTGTTTTTACTGATCTAGTGTGGTTGGAGAATACCTGAATCCGCTTCGGAGCGCCTTCGGAGACGTCCCACAGGCAAGCTGTGTGATCCCCTAGACAGAGAATTTCATATTGGAGGAAGCTTACCACAAATTCTGTCACAAGTTGCTGGGAGATTTTAAAATGCTAAGTCTCTTGTTCTGCCCCCTGATTGAGAAATCGTCGGAAACGGATCAGATTCGAATTCTGCACTTTATCTTCTTTCTTTATCTTTGTCTATTCTATAGTGAGTGAGAGACAATGCATACATTCCGCTGTCGGGAGCATTTCCGATGTTTCGTGAATCAGGGGGCTGGAAGAATCTGACTTTGAATATTTATGCTTGATGAAAATGTTTATTATTTCTACTTGGAAAAAATATTTTTTTCTATTCTTCTAAATTTTATAATTTATCATCATCATCATCAGCCATTACAAGTCTTTACTGTTGGGACATAGGCTTTCCTTATGAATGGATAAGGAGAAAGAACCACGACCCACCATACGGGTCCAATGCGGATTATTGGGTATTACTTGCAAACGAAGCCGGGACCGACGGCTAAACGTGCCTTCTGAAATGTGGAGCAGCTTGAAATAATAAATTTTGGTGACCCATCCTGCGTCAGACCATTGCGGAAGTTGCTTAACTTCATCGATCGCAGGCTGAACGCGCTAACCACTGCACCACGGCCTACTCTTTAAATTTATTGTTTTAACTAATGTATGTCAAAACTGTAGAAAGGAATTTATGTTCCTTACCTGATACAGTCACAAAGCTCATGTAGCCGGGCATCCACGCGAGGTCAAACACAGCGTTGTTGTGGCACTGGAATCCCTCCAGCTTGCGCGCTGACGCTATCGTGGATGTGTCCTGTTAACAAATTATACTCGGCATTAATTTACACAAGAATTGCACATTCTAACCAAAATATGATTCAAAGTAATTTCAAAATGTAGATGATCAAAACATTAAAGTTAGTTTTAGTTTAAAAACGTTTTTTTTTCTTATTAAGGAATAAGAAACAACCTACTTAAACTTCTTAAACACTAGTATTCCGCCGTAGGATTGCGAACCGATGGCGTAGCTTCTTTGACATTCATAAGTGTTTATAAATAAAACACTTTCACGGATTTTTTCACGCAATTTATTTAACAACTTGGTTAAATTTTAGTTGTTTTTAGACATATTTTGGTTTACGAATATAGACCATGACTTATTTGATTTATAAGAACACTACTAGAGCTACGCTTGTGACTTCGTCTGCCTGGACCCCCTTTTTTACTCCTTAGAGGGAAATTTCCAAAAATCCTTTCTTAGTGCTTCCCTACACACCTCAAGGAACTTACATGCCAAATTTCAGCTTTTTGCGTCTAGAAGTTTCGGCTGTGCATTGTCTGTCTGTCAATCGGTAACGCAAGAGATTTGATTTTATTTTATGTTTGTTTTTAAATAAAAAGCTTATTTAAGCAATGAGAATAAGTTCGTATTTTTTAAATAATTTAGTATGTTTATATACCATTCATACAAACAGTCTGTCATACAAAATGGATATAAATATCACATTTTTTATATATATCGGATATATATCCAAAATATCCAATATTTTGATATTTACTATAAATATCCGATATTTTCGAACCCTGCATTGTATAGATCAGATTATTTCTTGCTTATTGAAATGAAACATTACTTGGTGAAAAAATTACTTTACTTCATTATTCTCTACATTATCTTGGTAATCTTACTGTATGTATATATAGAAGATACTACATCAGCATAAAAACAAAAAAAAATACTTTGCTATAGTTGTATCTATATGAATTTATTGAACTACACACTGAAAATGTATTAAAAATTTTAACTATTGGGCTTAGTAAAAAGATATTAATATATTTATAGCTACATCTTACTCAGCCATTAATAAACTATCTATTTTATTGCATTATTGATATATACTGTTTGTATGAATGGTATATAAACAATAAATTATTTAAAAAAGAGAAACTTATTCTCATTGTTTAAATAAGCTTTTAAGGCCCTGACAGATTAACAGCGCTTCTGGGTCATTCTAACCAGCTACGGATGGCCCAGCACGAGTAGCATGATGAACTCGAGAAAGGTTTTGTCTATATCCATACATCAAAAATGACATTTCATCGTAGACAAGGCTATTGTTCGTCTGTCAATTATAGACTTTTGAGGTAGACAAAACTCTTCTCAGGTTTGTCATGCTACGCATGCTTGAGTTTTGTGCTGAGTCAGGGCCTTTTAGCGTCACACCATGTGCTTGTCTATTTGTTTTTATCTTTCTTTATTTGTCTGTTGTTATTCTCTGTATTTTGTCTGTACTTATGTGTTATGTGGTGTGTTCGTTAATAAATGTTTTTTCTTTCTTTCTAATAATAAGTTACATACAAAATTCAGAGATCACAAAGATTGTCATTTACTTAAGTATATTTTTCTACCATTTCGAACTTTCTGTTAGTGTTATAAACAATATTTACCTGAATAGCGACCCTGCCATCTTCATTGGCAAGGGCGAGTATATGCTCATAGCCGGGAGCCTCCGAGAAGCGGCATGCGAATATCGGCGGGTCTTGGTCGAAGGCGGGCGGCGCCTCCGTCTGCAGCCCGTAGAACGACTCATCCCCGTGGACCACTAGACGCTTTAGCACGTTGTCGTAGTTCAGCCGGCAATCTGAGAAGAGAACGCGAGAACTTCCAGTCAGCCAGACCGATTTATTACAAAGTTTAACAGATACTTGCGAACCAAGATAAAACTAGGTAATATATATAACTAGAGTTTCTAAAAAATCACCTACGCATTAGATGCAGAGTTAATTAAAGACATAAAATTAAGTCGTAAAATAACACGATCACGATATCGCCGCGACGACATGTCATATTATCAAGTATAAAGTATGATCAATTATAAAATACTTACAAATACCAAGCTGACGATCGATAAGACACTGGATATAATTCATGTTTCAAAATAAGTCATTTCATACAAGAAATCGCAAAATAACACCATAACACTGCAATTCACTAGGGCCGTGTTCCGTTTTGAGTCAATAGTACTGTTGGCGCTGTGAGCGCTAAAAGCTGTTCCGATTTGATTATCGCGCTGACAGCACTGTTGACGCGATTTCAATTCGGAACGGCTATTTGCACGCATCGCGAGCGAGCGTTGTTTTGATTTGAATTTGTAAGTAAATAATCACCGGTTTAGTATGGATATTCGTCAATTAGTAAACGTTTTATTGGACAGCGATGATGATAGCGATCCGTGCTTAAATTTAGAGTAATGTCTCTACCCGTCGTCTCATCTTTAATAAGCACTATCATTTTTCTGGCTTTCTGCTTCGGGATAAACAAATAAAATACCTAAATAAAACCTAAAACGCAGAGATTACTCAAACAAAACCACAACAAACAATGACGTTTGACAACAAAACGTCAAATATGACAGCCCGCTCACAGTGCTAACGCTTGAGAACGATATCACCGTGATCGTAAAATGGCGGCGGTAGTGACGTCATCCGTGACGTAATTACTGCTTTCGTTGTCGCGCTCACAACAAATCGGAACGATGTGTGAGCGCGATATCAGTGATATTATCGCTGTTGGCGCAAAACGGAACGTAGCCTAGATTTTTTTCTCAAACCAACACTATTTATGACAGAAGAGACAAGACAACACGTCAAAATGACATTGACATCGTCTTCAAAAATAGCGCGAAAGGATTTTTTTATTAACCATTTTACCGGCCGTGGCTACTAGGGCCTTCAGCCGAGTCATTGAAATAATGGGGAGGGGAGTAAAACTAACTTTTATCTCGACAGAGGGCGTTTGTGTTAAATGCAAAGATATTATCCACTCAATGGTTACGTTACGTTACGCACGCTTAAATATGCTTACGGGGCAATGGTTCCTCAGCACAGCTCCGCTTCGCTCCGCTTCGCTCGCTCGGCTTTAAATTAAGTTTTACTCAAAAATTAGAAGGATTTAATAAAAACTAATTATTGATTTATAATGCTAGTTAAATTTGCAATTAGATTGTATAATTGTATGATATTCTTTGATTTCGTGATTGAGGCCTCGGGTTCTTAAACACAGATTAAAAAAATAGACCAGTGACCACAAATTATATAGACTAGTGACAGACAAGCCAGACAAGACAAGACAAAAAAAAATAAGTTTGTTTGTGGTCTGAGGCTGGAAGAAAATGAGTGCAATAATTTCTTTCTCAGTTTTTCGTTAAAATTTAACAAATAAATGAGCGAGCTCACTGGTGTTTTACAGCACTGTTGCCTCTTGTTTGAAACCTTTTGAAGATTTTATTGTTATGTGTTTTTATCGTCTACAGAAGAGTGGAATATTGGCGCTCTTGTGCTGTCTAGATTTTTTTTCTGACTGATGCTGAAGCTCATAGCTCGGGTGTCCTAGCCTGTTTTGAGAAAATTATTGTTGTACGTATCTTGGTAAACATTAATTGACTGATATTTTACACATTGTTATGACAGTATTTCTTTGCGATGTTTCGAAGTAAGGAAACCTTTTACTTTTCTAGGTCTACGCCATGCGAGATAGTGAAAAATGGATAGGACTGCGTTGATTAACCGCCGGTTGCGTGCGAATTGCCTCCTATCAGATGATAATTCGGATCTGACCGTGCAGGCGCTCTGTGGATGGGCGACACCGTTCCAGTGCCTTACGTGCCTGTTCCAGCCGTCCCAGGCGCCCGCGCGCCCTCCGACCTCGCCCGCCATGCACCCAGCGATCCTCCCTTTATGAGCAACATGGAACAAATAGCTTTTTGGGTCACCACCAAACAAGCGCCGTGCCTGTACAACTATGATAATGTGATAAAGAAGCAACGCGAAGAAGCGCATTGCTCGAACATTTCAAAACCAAAAAGTGTTCAAAGTATGATATTAGAGACTTCACCTAAAAAGAAAAAGAAAAGAAAATTGTCCTTGTTGGATGATGAATCGGTTTCTTCGGGAAAACATCAAAATGTTTACTTTGAAACTTCCCAGAACAAAAACCAACGATTGTTGATAGACAGCTGTAAGTCTGACACGCTAGGTTCGGACCTAGATTTTAACATTAAGAGTCCATCTATGAGAAATAAACCGAAGAAAGTGAAATTAAACAAATCTAATAGAACAACATTGCATAAAAAGAACAAGATTGTGACCTCCACCCCAAAAGGTGGAAACTTGAGGAGAAGCTTACGGAGGGCACAGAGATGCAGTAATATAAATAACCACCTCAATGATTCCTTTGAAGTGTTCAATTGTGAAATAATTAATAGCAATAATACTAAATACAGCAATATTGTTTCTGGAAATGAAAGAACACCTAAGTGCAAAAAGGCACCTGAGCTTGCCGGTGGTGATCAAGTCACTCACAGGCGTAAACAGAACTGTAATGAAACACCTCTGAAACAGCCTGTTAAGATAAATAATGGTGAATTTGATGATATGAGTGATGTATCTGGGTTTACTGCAAACTACATTCGTTCCACTAAACTACATTCTTCCAAAAAGATAAGTAGTAATCTTAGGCGAAAAGGAAGCAGGAATTTTATGAAGGAATCTCAACAATTTTCCAAAAAAGATGACAGTGAAATGATAATGTGCTTGAATAAATCTGTGAACACCGGCTTGCCCAAGACACCTCTGATGAATTGCAGCACTGATTCTTCTCAAAATGTTATAAATTTGGTAACATTGAAAAACAATGACAAATCTACAAGAATAAGCAGAAGTACATCATTATTAAAGTTTATAGATTCTAGAAACGGAAAGAAAATCGCTTGCAGTGGCATAGAGCAACCGGGCCAACCGTCTAATGTCATGAATGTTTCTTTCCTCTCTAAGAACAGCATTACATCTCGGTATCCCATAAGGCATAAAACCAATTCAATGGAAGATATATCACAACTGAAATTGGAGAAAAATTGCCAACAAGTTACTGAAAAAAGGCACAAAAACCTCAACGAGTTATTATACAATTCAGACAGAAAAGAGAATTCAGCAGATAAATTGATTTCAAGGACAAGGAGTGGCAAGTGCATCGGTTTGACAGTTAGACAGCCAGAGAACTCTGTGTTGGTTCTCAGCAACTCGGTGGAGCCAGTGAGCTCCGTGGCGAGTATGAATGTGGCCACTCCGCACACTCGGGGTAGATCTAGAAGAAGAAACTGTACATCAACCAAACCAGTGGATAGTGTAAAGAAGCAGGATCAAAGTGAACAAAGAGAATCTTTGAGAGATAAGAGTGGTTTTGCGGCATGCTTCTCCGACACTGATGAGGACAATGGACCGGTTCAGCAAAAAAAGTTTTTTTGTTAGTAGATCACAAATGTGTTTATAAAGACAGTACTTAGATAGTTTGGCGTATGTGGATTGACTGTGACTATGAACAGGGGCCGAACCTGCTAACGCTCTGAACTTCGGAAAGTCTGCCGGGCTTCAAATGAATACAGATAAAATCGAGCGCTCTTCCGTACATCGATTTATTGTTTTAAGTTGAAGCCCAGCAGATTTGCCGTAGTTTGGAAAGTTAGCTGGCAAGGCCCCTGGTTTTAAATGATAATAATGTCTACTTCCTTGTAGTATGTCCAATCTGTTAGGTGTGAGAGAGTACCTGCCGCGGCGGGTAGCTGGCGGTTAGCGACCCTTGCCTGCCTCTTCAGTGCCTCTATCCAGTTACTATATCATATAATAATTATATACTCAATTATACATTGTAATTTATATTTTAGTCATGCTCACATTATTATGCCGAATATGATGAATATTAAGCTGTATGATGTATTATAATCAGTTGTGTGCATGACACAAATGAAATTTGTGTTAAAAATTGTTGTTTTAAGAAGTGCCATTTTATAATAAAATATTAAGTATGTAGATATCTAATTCCCCATGACTGTAATATTACTTAAGTTACTATTTTAAAACTACCCTAGATATTTAAATATTTTTGTTTGATACAAACATAAAATTTTTGTGTAATATAATAAAATTGCTTTTATGTATTTAAAATTGCATATTAAACTTAATATTATGCATAAATTGTTTTTGCACTCACAAAAATTTACACAAGTGTTTTTTACACAATTCACATACTTATCTAACAAGTGTATTGTAAAAAGAAAAAATTAAACAAGTGTTTAAACTTAATTTTTACAATAAATTTTGTTAGTTAAGGAACTGGAAATAATGCTGATGTTTAGGAAAATTCAATTTAGAAACAATAACAAACAAATTTTATAATTACCAGTGAATTATATTTACATTCCACTTCAATAGTATGTACACTCGACAGCACATCAAGTTAAACAGTTGAACTGCGATAATAGCTTTTATTACGTAGGGCATAAAGGCGGTCTCAAGGTCAACATGTATAGTCTGATGTGCTGCCGTGTGTACGTATCGGGTGCAGTAAAGGAACATTGTAACTTGGAAAAACCATTTTAAAGAGGAAAAATGCCCACCAGCCCTGTAAGTACCTTTCAGGCGGGATTCGAACCCGCGCCTCCGGGGATCCGGCCCGATGCTCTGACCAACTACATTAAGTTACCTACCGAAAGGTTTCCATTACAAGACTCGTCGAATCTTTCTATCACTATGACGCTGTAGGCCTGCGTTGCTTCATCAATGCAAGGAAACCCTCGCATTCGAAAAAATCATTTTTATAAATGTTTAACAATCGATTAAGATGAAACCATTGAGTTATAATGTACTATGGATGAAACAGACATTTTGTTTCCGTTAATAGCATTGTGAATGCATAAAAAAATTAATTTTTGAGAGGTCTAAGATTTTCTTATAACATAACGATTGCACTTCATTGTGTAATAACTAAATATTGTTTAGTTATTATCTAATCTAAGATAACTATTAGAAGATATGTAACACTGCTAGTCTGATAGATAAGAAGTCAAGAGTTAGATAAATTAATATACTCTTGACATTGAAGCATAATATATAAAGCAATTGGAGTAACACTGTCGTACAAGTATTTGTCAGGAATAGTCTGAAAATGAATCCAGATTTCTCAAATAAAGTGGTTTTGGTGACCGGGGCGAGTGCGGGCATCGGGGAGGCGACGGCCCTGCTGTTCGCACAGCTAGGGGCGCAACTTGCACTGGTGGGGCGCAACGCTGACAACCTGCGCGCTGTTGCCGAGCGCTGCCAACGCGAGAAGGGGCAGAAGCCGCTGGAAATAGTTGCCGACCTCTCCACTGACGAAGGGGCGGAAAAGACTGCGAAGGACACCATCGAACACTTTGGAAGGTCAAGATTTATAGATATGTAAAATATGATATTCCGAGATAGTAAAGCACTTGTGTTGGGTATGAATATAATAATAATAATAATATAATATATAGGTATATTTTGTATGAATTGAAATAATATCCTACTAATATTATAAGGTTGTGGAAATCCTTGGGGGAGGCCTATGCCCTGCCGTGGACGTCGTCGTTCAGCTGGTGTCCATCGTTCCAGCAGCGCCACGGTCTCCGATTTGCTTGAAAAAAATACACCATGCAGGCCAATTTTTTACCAGTCGGGAAAAAATACGATTGATTTTTTCCCCCCACTGGATCCGAGGATATACGGGGATTTCTGTGGCGCTGCTGGAACGACGTCGTCCTGGCAGCGCCCCGCTATTTCTCATTAATTACAAAAGCTATAATAAATCTAATAAGACACATATTTTTTCCTTTTTTTTCCATTTCACATAAGCTAATGTCCACCTGTAAATGTCGACAGATTCAGGAGTAATCGTAGGTCACTTGGGGCGCTGCTGGGACGACGTCGTCCCAGCAGCGCCACGGCCGAATCTCAGCAATTCGATTTTTTTACTGAAAACAGTGTGCCTGTATATTTAGTTCCTTCATCATAGGGTACGGAAAAAATTGAATTTCTACATTTCATCATGGAATAATGATTTTATAGGCATCGAAAAATTATAACCTCAAAAAAAATTTTTTTTGCTCTAACGCCTTTAATTGATGTATTAAATAGCATTTGCGCATTCTTTTATCTTCCTATAAAGGGAAAAAAATAAACCACTCTCGCAGCATTAACTATTCCAGAGAAATCCTAGGTTTAGATTGTGTTCATACATTTAGGCATCGTTCCAGCAGCGCCACACCCAGTACAGCATGATCCAGGGCACCTGTCACCAAACTGAGCATGCCAATATTTACTACTACCATAGCGAACACGGGAAAAAATCTGATAACGAGTATAACACAGCGAATTTCCGAGAAATAAGCCTTTGATTCAATATGCCATACAATTGGTACATTCGAGTAGAAAAGTTTTATTTAAATTCTTTTTAGTGCCACAAACTTGGGGGCTTTAAGCTCCCAGTACAGGCTGTCCGATCATGTTGGCCGACCATGATGGGCCATCGTGTACAGGGGCGGTTTGCGTGTGATTGCCGTCTGCGAGCAACGCAAACCGCCCCTGTACACGATGGCCCATCATGGTCGGCCAACATGATCGGCCATCCTGTACTGGGGGCTTCATACTTCATGTTTACCGGGCTTGTCAAGCATTGCATTGCATCATTGGGGCACAATATCGGTATCGCTATGCGGATCGCAGCTCAGCATTATTATGGTGCAAATAATGCAATGCAAGCAAAGTAATATTAACGTAATATAGAACGTACGAGCCAAAAAAAACGTTGGCCATTTGTTTCCACATGCCATAGAGAAAGGTTAACCTATGGAGTGTAGGATAGAAGCATGATAGAAGTGGGTAAACCACATCATCCATCATAGCCTGACAAGGAATAGAGTCTAATTTTCTAGCGTAAGCTACATTGTCATAAAAAATATCTGATGCGGTTTTTCTTGAGCTTTATTCCAATAGCATAAACATCTTTTTGCTTTGCACAAATGAGCTGCTATTCCAACCATGCCAAATTTTACAGACTGTAGTGTCATATAGTGACATGACAATGACAGTACAGTTACCTTTGAATTGTAGAGTTATTTGGGCGGTAATTTAGGGCCGTTTATTTATTTATCTGTCGTTGTTAAAAAGTAAATTTCGTATTTGGACGCATTTTGAGAAGAGAGGGGGAACTGGGGGCCACGTGCAAAACTTGTAAAAGAAAAATAAAACTTGTAAAAAGAAAATAAAGCTTTGTGGAAACATAGGTACCTAACAAATCTTCGAGATCATTTAAAGAGACTACACTGCATATCAGATAACTCTGAGGAGCCTAGTATAAGTTTAGGATTCTGTGTTCTCATAAAATTAAGACAATTTCATTTTCAAATAAATCCGTTAATTAAATTTTTATCGCTCTTATTATTCGACGTAGGTATATAGTGATTGTTGCCGGATAATCGATTCCGAATCGATTAATGAGCAATTTTCTGAGGCTATTTAAAAAAAAAGCTTCCAAATGCTTCACTAGATGGCGTTGAACGAAGTATGTACATGGTATACTTTGGTATGAATCATATTTAATTTATTTACTTTAAAAAACCCAAAGGAAACTTAAAATAAATTAAATAAGTACTGATAGGTACTACTGTGAGGAACAGAAACGAAATAGGTAAATTTAAAGATTAAGGTAAATAAATAACATCTGTCTGACGTTCCGTTTTACGTAACAAAAGTCGCGTCAAAGTAAAATTTATAACGTTCCGTTCCTTCTAACTGCATAGGTGGGACAGCGCCATCTAGTAAGCGAGCTTTCAGAAAATCACCTATTGTATTGTAGATTATTTTTGGGGCTCAAATAATCTAAGTATCGATTACCCAATCAAAAGTATCTGACGGGACCGAGTTAATGTTGTACCGAGCTCGGCCGAGTACTGTGTTTACATGTACCTAGTATTCGGCCGAGCCGAGAGTACTTGTCTCCCCACTCTACTCGGTAGGTGTAATCAGGCTATGATGGATGATGTGGTTTATCCACTTCTTTCATGCTTCTATCCTACACTCCATAGGTTAACCTTTCTCTATGGCATGTGGAAACAAATGGCCAACGTTTTTTTTGGCTCGTACGGTCTTTATTACGTTAATATTACCACAGTTAACTTTTCATACAGTAGGCCGACGGAGACGTCTAGACAGGTCAATCGTGCGGGGCTTGCGGGGTGAGACGGGGGAGTGGTTGTCTCGAGTTACATACAACGCCGTTCATAGTAACTCGGGACAAGTCTTCCAGGGCTATCACGTCTTTATCGTTATAATTTTTTTAAAATTATTATTATGGTGCATACGACATGTAGTGTGAGTGCGTGCAAATCTTCATCTCGCTTATTAAAAAAAGGCAATTTCCAAAATCCAAGATGGCGGCCAACATTTTTGTTTGCGGACTTTGATAAAACTTGGTTTTTAGTACAATTTTGACAAGAAAACAACAACACAATGTCAAAAATAAAAAAAAAAAACAAGATGGCGGCAAACTTTTTTATGGTAGGCCGATTTTGATGAAATTTAGTTTCTAGTACTATTTTGAAACGAAAACAACAACGCAATGTTAAAAATATTAAAAATCCAAAATGGCGGCCAACTTTTTTGTTAGCAGGCCGATTTCGATGAAACTCAGTTTCTAATACTATTTTGACAAGAAAACAGCAACGCAATGTTAAAAATATTAAAAATCCAAGATGGCGGCCAACTTTTTTGTTTGTGAGCCGATTTTGATGAAACTTGGTTTTTAGTACAATTTTGACAAGAAAATAACAAAGCAATGTCAAAAATAAAAATAAACCAAGATGGCGGCCTACTTTTTTTTTGTTAGCCGATTTTGATGAAACTTAGTTTCTGGTACTATTTTGACAAGAAAACAACAACGCAATGTTAAAAGTATAAAAAATCCAAGATGGCGGCCAACTTTTTTGTTTGCAGGCTGATTTCGATGAAACTCAGTTTCTGGTACTATTTTGACAAGAAAACAGCAACGCAATGTTAAAAATATTAAAAATCCAAGATGGCGGCCAACTTTTTTGTTTGTGAGCCGATTTTGATGAAACTTGGTTTTTAGTACAATTTTGACAAGAAAATAACAAATCAATGTCAAAAATAAAAATAAACCAAGATGGCGGCCAACTTTTTTTTTGTAAGCCTATTTTGATGAAACTTAGTTTCTGGTACTATTTTGACAAGAAAACAACTACGCAATGTTAAAAATATAAAAAATCCAAGATGGCGGCCAACTTTTTTGTTTGTAAGCCGATTTTGATCAAACTTAGTTTCTGGTTCTATTTTGACAAGAAAACAGCAACGCAATGTCAAAAAAATAAAAAAAATCAAAGTGGCAGCCAACTTTTTAATTTGTAAGTCGATTTAGAACAAACTCGATTTTTGGTACTATTTTGACAAGGCAACAGCAACGCTAAATTATATATACATAAATGTTACAATTACCACAGTATAACCAATGTTTTGTTTAGGCCAACGCCCTTGAAGTTAGGCGATACCGACGTCTGTATAGGTATTTCCGTAACTACGGAAGGGTTGTAACAAAATTAAAATGCGGCAGGTACATTTTGGTGTATTGCGAAATAAAATAAAATAAATAATTATGGTAAGCATTTTAGAAGTATCAAAATAAAATATATTATATGTTTTATTTAGTTTCACCTATAATTGTATCTGTCTGTCTGTCTGCCATGAAATTTTGCAAGGTAAATTTGATCTACTCCTGACGTTTGAATGGGTTGAAGTTTTGTTAAAAAAAATATTCAGATTGGAAATAAGCCGATTCATATTTCTTAACCTTTAAAGCGCCTTCGTCTATATATCAAAATCATCCCATGTCACAATCATTATTTTCAAACTCTGTAACTTAATATAAATTATTATTTTATTTAAGTACTTATTTTTTATTTTTTTTAATAGGGTTTACAGCTGTCAAAAACACAGTAAATTACGAAGGATGTTACGTCGTAATTTACTGTGCTTGTGTTAAAGCAAATTAATAATTAGTTAAATCTTTTATTTGACATGATGATGATGATACTTGACTCTGTCTCAAGCTTTCAAATAAAAACCTGTTACATTTTAATAAGCGAAAAGAGAGAAACAAAAACAAAAAACGGCCACCATCTTGACCATTTGTATTTTTTTACATTGTGTTAGAACGGTTTTCTTGTCAAAATAGTATAAATAACCGAGTTTTATCAAAAACGGCCCACAAACAAAAAAGTTGGCCGCCATCTTGGATTTTTTAATACTTTTAACATTGCGTTGCTGTTTTCTTGTCAAAATAGAACCAGAAACTGAGTTTTATCAAAATCGGCCCACAAACAAAAAAGTCGGACGCCATCTTGGATTTTTAATATGTTTAACATTTCGTTGCTGTTTTCTTGTCAAAATAGTACCAGAAACTGAATTTCATCGAAATCGGCCAGCAAATAAAAAAATTTGGCCGCCATCTTGAATTTTTATATTTTTAACATTGCGTTGCTGTTTTCTTGTCAAAATAGGTACCAGAAACTAAGTTTCATCAAAATCGGCTTACAAACAAAAAAGTTGGCCACCATCTTGGATTTCTTTCTATTTTTAACATTGCGTGTCTGTTTTCTTGTCAAAATAGAAACAGAAACTGAGTTTCATCGAAATCGGCCTGCAAACAAAAAAGTCGGACGCCATCTTGGATTTTTAATATGTTTAACATTTCGTTGCTGTTTTCTTGTCAAAATAGTACCAGAAACTGAATTTCATCGAAATCGGCCAGCAAATAAAAAATTTGGCCGCCATCTTGAATTTTTATATTTTTAACATTGCGTTGCTGTTTTCTTGTCAAAATAGGTACCAGAAACTAAGTTTCATCAAAATCGGCTTACAAACAAAAAAGTTGGCCACCATCTTGGATTTCTTTCTATTTTTAACATTGCGTGTCTGTTTTCTTGTCAAAATAGAAACAGAAACTGAGTTTCATCGAAATCGGCCTGCAAACAAAAAAGTTGGCCGCCATCTTCGATTTTTTAATATTTTTAACACTGCGTTGCTGTTTTCTTGTCAAAATAGTACCAGAAACAAATCGGCTTACAAACAAAAAAGTTGGCCGCCATCTTGGATTTCTTTATATTTTTAACATTGCGTTGCTGTTTTCTTGTCAAAATAGTACCATTAAGCCTAGCATGACCACCCAAAACGCGATATGTATCGAATGATAAAGCGACTTATCGACATTCAAACGTCAAAACCCATAGTCTTTTGACAGTTAAACCGGATAACTTATCATATCATATCCCATTTTGTTGGTCATGCTAGGGGGGCAGAAATCGAGTTTTATCGAAATCGGCCCACAAACTAAAAAGTTGACCGCCATCTTGGATTTTAATTTTTTTGACATTGCGTTGCTGTTTTCTTGTCAGAATAGTACCAAAAACCGAGTTTCATCGAAATCAGCCTACAAACAAAAAAGTCGGCCGCCATCTTGAATTTTTTAATATTTTTGACATTGCATTTGCATTATTAAATTATTTTATTAATTTAATATCGCAATACCAATGTACCTACCCGGGGTCGTTAAAGGTCCACCGTCACATTTTAAAGTGACAACCCTTACGTACTTACGTAAATACCTATACAGGCGTCGGCATCGCCCAACTTCAAGGGCGTCGTCCAACTGTATAGAAAGATTGCTTAAACTGTGATATTACTTTGCTTGCATTGCATTATTTGCACCATAATAATGCTGAGCTGCGATCCGCATAGCGATACCGATATTGTGCCCCAATGATGCAATGCAATGCTTGACAAGCCCGGTAAACATGAAGTATGAAGCCCCCAGTACAGGATGGCCGATCATGTTGGCCGACCATGATGGGCCATCGTGTACAGGGGCGGTTTGCGTGTGATTGCCGTCTGCGAGCAACGCAAACCGCCCCTGTACACGATGGCCCATCATGGTCGGCCAACATGATCGGACAGCCTGTACTGGGGGCTTAAAGCCCCCAAGTTTGTGGCACTAAAAAGAATTTAAATAAAACTTTTCTACTCGAATGTACCAATTGTATAGCATATTGAATCAAAGGCTTATTTCTCGGAAATTCGCTGTGTTATACTCGTTATCAGATTTTTTCCCGTGTTCGCTATGGTAGTAGTAAATATTGGCATGCTCAGTTTGGTGACAGGTGCCCTGGATCATGCTGTACTGGGTGTGGCGCTGCTGGAACGATGCCTAAATGTATGAACACAATCTAAACCTAGGATTTCTCTGGAATAGTTAATGCTGCGAGAGTGGTTTATTTTTTTCCCTTTATAGGAAGATAAAAGAATGCGCAAATGCTATTTAATACATCAATTAAAGGCGTTAGAGCAAAAAAAATTTTTTTTGAGGTTATAATTTTTCGATGCCTATAAAATCATTATTCCATGATGAAATGTAGAAATTCAATTTTTTCCGTACCCTATGATGAAGGAACTAAATATACAGGCACACTGTTTTCAGTAAAAAAATCGAATTGCTGAGATTCGGCCGTGGCGCTGCTGGGACGACGTCGTCCCAGCAGCGCCCCAAGTGACCTACGATTACTCCTGAATCTGTCGACATTTACAGGTGGACATTAGCTTATGTGAAATGGAAAAAAAAGGAAAAAATATGTGTCTTATTAGATTTATTATAGCTTTTGTAATTAATGAGAAATAGCGGGGCGCTGCCAGGACGACGTCGTTCCAGCAGCGCCACAGAAATCCCCGTATATCCTCGGATCCAGTGGGGGGAAAAAATCAATCGTATTTTTTCCCGACTGGTAAAAAATTGGCCTGCATGGTGTATTTTTTTCAAGCAAATCGGAGACCGTGGCGCTGCTGGAACGATGGACACGTTCAGCTGACATGAGATGATGAATATTACTTATGTGAAAGTTTAGATGTTTGGATCTTTTGTTACTCAATCACGCCAAAATGGCTGAACGGATTTGGCTGAAATTTGGGACAGAGATACTTTTTAGCCTGGAGAGGAACATGGGCTACCTACCTACTTTTTATCCCGGAAAAAATCACATGCTCGTGGGATAGCGTCGTGTAGTCCACGCGAGCGAAGCCGCGGGCGGAAAGCCAGTACCTATTCTACCTATATGTAAGTACTTAAACTACGGTAGAAAACCAGAAGAGTGCTCTTTACTCTCCAACTTCGATGTCTGTTCCGGTCGAGGGAGGATCGAACCCGCGATCAATAGGTCCAATCCAACCAAGTACTGCGCCTTCCTGGCCTGAGCGAACAAAAGTCCATCTTCGTAGGTTTTCAAACGCAAATAGTTGGTGTCCCGCCACCGTAGATTTCTCTACAAAATCAACGAAAAAATTTCCATCTATCCACTTACCTAAGGTAAATTAGCAACTTCTTTCCTAAAAATTTTTATCCTACATATATGAAGAAGCTATACAGAAAAAATGCTTGTATTAGTTCATAGATAACTATTTTGTTTGCTACTTACTATGAGATATTTTTTTCGATTGTACCTTGTAATTATATCTGTGTGAAGAAATAAAGAATTTTATTGAATCAGGCGTCACTTGGCGGAAGTTCCTAACCATTGTAAAAAATAAATAAGTAAATAGGTATACCTAAGTAGCTTTCTTCCACAAAAACTCACAAAACTTGCACCTTCACCGATTACCTACACTTACCTACTCTACACGTGTTTCGCCCCAACTCGGGAAATCTTCAGTTCAGTATTAGACTGTGTGAAATCTAGCTCCGATTTATTCGGTTGTTTTGTGATATTTTGCGGAAGAAAGCTAAATATATTTATTTATCTATATATATAAAAATGAATCCCTATTTCCCTTGGTCACGCACGACATCACGCGTGAACGGCTGGACCGATTTGGCTAATTTTGGTCTTGAAATGTTCGTGGAAGTCCAAGGAAGGATATAGGGGTAGGGTAGGGTAGGGGTAGGGGTAGGGTTGGGTAGGGGTAGGGGTAGGGTAGGGTAGGGGTAGAGTACGGGTAGGGTAGGGTGGAGTAGGGAGTAGGGCCACGGGAACGAAGTCGCGCTGGGTCAGCTAGTCTGATATAAAACTCTTGCGTTACTGACAGACAACGCACAGCCGAAACTACCTACTGGGCGCAAGAAGCTGAAATTTGGCATGTAGGTAAGTGTAGGGGAAGAGAGGACACGCAGACGAAGTCGCGTGGGGAGCGCTAGTTTTTCACAGAGAAATAAAGATTGATACTTATATTTTGTATTTGCAGGCTGGACGTGCTGGTGAACAACGCGGCGGAGGGCGCGCGCGGGCTGATCCGGGAGGCGGACATGGCCACGTTCGACCGCGCGTTCCGCACAAACGTGCGCGCCGTTTACCAGCTGACGGCGCTGCTGGTGCCCGAGCTGATCAAGACGAAGGGCAACATCGTGAACATCTCCAGCATTGCGGGGACCGCCGTCCATACCGGCAGCTTGCCTTACAGCATGACTAAGGTATTTGCAGGTCATCGCCGGCCGTTGAGTTGCTGGTCTGTCGGTGTTTTACCGGATACACTTTGGAGAGTGCGCACAGGAACTGCACGATCTTGTTCCTCCAGCCCCTTTCCACCATCGGAGTACTTACCAGTCGCAGGTTAGCTTACCATCCATACATCGTAGACATACCACCTGTCCGTACCTACCTAGCGCTTTGCCAGTTCATTTTTAATGTGAGCTGCTAAAGATTGGAATGCGCTTACCAGCGAATGTGTTCCCCGATCATTATAACCTTGGCCTTTTCAAGGCAAGCGTGAATGGGCACCTCCTGGGTAAGCATGCAACACCCTAGACTGCATCCTGTCTGCTATGCAGGATGGTGGTCAAATGCATATCCAGTACGAACATTAAAAAAAGGCTAGACGTGGCGGACATGGCCACGTTCGACCGCGCGTTCCGCACCAAACTGATCAAGACGAAGGGCAACATCGTGAACATCTCCAGCATTGCGGGGACCGCCGTCCATACCGGCAGCTTGCCTTACAGCATGACTAAGGTATTTGCAGGCTAGACGTGCTGGCACAGATTACTAAATAGTTACTAAGTACGTAACAGATACTGCACTCCGCTAAGCAATTCAAATAAATAGCAACTCTAACTATAACGCAATAGAGTGGAATTTAGCTTGTACGGCGCAAATTACGAACGGCCACTCGTTGCATCTCTTTCTAACGCATATATTCTATCGCGCTCGGGCGGGCGGCCCGCTGTAAATTGTATTGAATTGGTATCCCGAGTTATACCCAAAGCGGTAGGCACTTATCTCGGGTTCTTGACCACATTCTTGAGCGAGTGACGGACGCCTTGTGCTGGTGAACAACGCGGCGGAGGCTGATCCGGGAGACGGACATGGCCACGTTCGACCGCGCGTTTCGCACCAACGTGCGCGCCGTCTACCAGCTGACGGCGCTGCTGGTGCCCGAGCTGATCAAGACGAAGGGCAACATCGTGAACATCTCCAGCATTGCGGGGACCACCGTCCATGCCGGCAGCTTGCCTTACAGCATGACTAAGGTACTTACAGGCTAGACGTGCTGGCACAGATTACTAAATAGTCGCTAAGTACGTAACAGATACTGCACTCCGCTAAGCAATTCAAATAAGTAGCAACTCTAACTGTAACGCAATAAAGTGGAATTTAGCTTGTACGGCGCAAATTACGAACGGCCACTCGTTGCATCTCTTTCTAACGCATATATTCTAAGGCGCTCGGGCGGGCGGCCCGCTGTAAATTGTATTGAATTGGTATCCCGAGATATACCCGAAGCGGTAGGCACTTTACCTCGGGTTCTTGACCACATTCTTGAGCGAGTGACGGACGCCTTGTGCTGGTGAACAACGCGGCGGATGCTGACCCGGGAGGCGGACATGGCCACGTTCGACCGCGCGTTCCGCACCAACGTGCGCGCCGTCTACCAGCTGACGGCGCTGCTGGTGCCCGAGCTGATCAAGACAAAGGGCAACATCGTGAACATCTCCAGCATTGCGGGGACCGCCGTCCATACCGGCAGCTTGCCTTACAGCATGACTAAGGTATTTGCAGGTCATCGCCGGCCGTAGAGTTGCTGGTCTGTCGGTGTTTTACCGGATACACTTTGGAGAGTGCGCACAGGAACTGCACGATCTTGTTCCTCCAGCCCCTTTCCACCATCGGAGTACTTACCAGTCGCAGGTTAGCTTACCATCCATACATCGTAGACATACCACCTGTCCGTACCTACCTAGCGCTTTGCCAGTTCATTTTTAATGTGAGCTGCTAAAGATTGGAATGCGCTTACCAGCGAATGTGTTCCCCGATCATTATAACCTTGGCCTTTTCAAGGCAAGAGTGAATGGGCACCTCCTGGGTAAGCATGCAACACCCTAGACTGCATCCTGTCTGCTATGCAGGATGGTGGTCAAATGCATATCCAGTACGAACATTAAAAAAAGGCTAGACGTGGCGGACATGGCCACGTTCGACCGCGCGTTCCGCACCAAACTGATCAAGACGAAGGGCAACATCGTGAACATCTCCAGCATTGCGGGGACCGCCGTCCATACCGGCAGCTTGCCTTACAGCATGACTAAGGTATTTGCAGGCTAGACGTGCTGGCACAGATTACTAAATGGGTCAGGCCGTAGATTTTGCCACATTCGAGGGTACAAAAGTCTCCGCCTCATATAATTTTAAATATAGTACTCTTAGAAATGTCTCAATCTTATCATCGTGTTTCCTAAGAAATAGCAAACCAAGGCAGATATAGATATTTGGATAAGTTTATATATTTGGAAAACTATTTGACATTTCCTTCCCAAAAGTGACGGATTTTTTATAAAAACCGATAATCCGCAGTGGTAGGTGTACAGCTTAAACATCGATAAAATTATCATTTTTTAACTTATTGATGAGCTGTTTGATTTGACGTTATAAAATAATAATAAGGTTGCCATTCCTTTAATATCTTTGCGTCTTTCCTAAGAAAAAAGATAAATTTTCGGCAATAAGATTTTTTTTTTGAAAAACCATTTCTTGTCGCTACTTATATTGCGCAACCATTTTCACCCATTTTATGGTTTTAAAACATTTATTAAGATTTTGTTTGAGTGCTGGCATCACCAAAGTATCGTATTCTATGGTCAATGCAGCGTTGACGACCATATTTTTTGACATTTCGGTGTCAACTCCGATCAAAGTGAAAAGTGTCGCCTACTTTGCAGAGTGCATTTTTTGAGATTTCAAGGTAAGTTTTTGATTAAAACTTATAATTGTTGTTGCGCATGGTTTAATTAGATGTGTGTGATCTGTATATGTTAAACTAGCCTTGTTAAATAGTATATTTTAAGAGTTATAATCGATTTCATTTGCGCCTCGGTTCCGCAAAACTGTCTTTATGTCACTTTGCGATACCGGTTGCGTAGAAATTGCGCCACTTATTTTACGCTATTGAATAATAGTGCATGCACACAAGGTTTTCAAGTTTTTTATTATTTTGAAATTACTTTTAGCTGTAATTCCGCTAAAAAACATGACTAGCATTACTATTAATTGATTTGTTAGATTTTATTAATATTCTTTAAGTACAGGGTGTTCGGCAGAACGTTAAACATACGAAAATAGGGGTAGGTGCGGTGGTCTGGTACCTAACCAGCCTCAAAGATTTTACCTAGGTCCAAAGTTTTTTTATTTTGTATTTTATAAGTTTTGGAATTTCGGCACTTTCATACTAACTTTTAAACCCATGTAACTTTTTTTTATTGACAGATTTATTTTTTTATTATTTTTGGCATCCTAATGGTTGGCAGGTCCTTTTAAAAGTGAAACTTCAAGCAGGTTGTTGCTAGAGTCAAAGTAATGGACTCTCAAACATTGAAAAGAGTTGAAATAAATTTTAAAGTTGTATTATATTTATATAATTAATAATGAATAATACCAAATACCTCCATCTAACAAATTAAATGTATTTTTTTTGTAAATTGAACAAATCATACATAAGTACTTACTACTTTTGTCATCCTGTTTAACTTTTCATTGTGCGCAATATATAAAAAAGAATTACTCATAGGTACATTATTGTTAACTAGCTTTCCGCCCGCGGCTTCGCCCGCGTGGACTACACGACGTTATCCCGCGGGAATGTGACGTTTTTTCGGGATAAAAAGTAGCCTATGTTCCTCTCCAGGCTACAAAGTATCTGTGTCCTAAATTTCAGCCAAATCCGTTCAGCCGTTTTGGCGTGATTGAGTAACAAACATCCAAACATCTAAACATCCAAACATCCAAACATCCAAACTTTCACATTTATAATATTAGTAGGATTATTAATTAAACATACTTACATACCAACATCGTGTTTCTTTTTCTAGTTTGATGCAATACCTCTTGTTAGTACATGTTTGTTAAATAAAATCACATTAATGTACGTGCTCCTTAATAATTTTGCGCTACCAATTTGCACCACTTTGTGCGACCGACTCGTAGAAAATTTTGCGTCACCATTGCGCTATTTGTGGCAAAATCTACGGCCTGACCCAAATAGTTACTAAGTACGTAACAGATACTGCACTCTGCTAAGCAATTTAAATAAATAGCAACTCTAACTATAACGCAATAAAGTGGAATTTAGCTTGTACGGCGCAAATTACGAACGGCCACTCGTTGCATCTCTTTCTAACGCATATATTCTATCGCGCTCGGGCGGGCGGCCCGCTGTAAATTGTATTGAATTGGTATCCCGAGATATACCCGAAGCGGTAGGCACTTATCTCGGGTTCTTGAGCACATTCTTGAGCGAGTGACGGACGCCTGGTGCTGGTGCTGGTGAACAACGCGGCGGAGGCTGACCCGGGAGGCGGACATGGCCACGTTCGACCGCGCGTTCCGCACCAACGTGCGCGCCGTCTACCAGCTGACGGCGCTGCTGGTGCCCGAGCTGATCAAGACGAAGGGCAACATCGTGAACATCTCCAGCATTGCGGGCACCGCCGTCCATGCCGGCAGCTTGCCTTACAGCATGACTAAGGTATTTGCAGGCTAGACGTGCTGGCACAGATTACTAAATAGTTACTAAGTACGTAACAGATACTGCACTCCGCTAAGCAATTCAAATAAATAGCAACTCTAACTATAACGCAATAGAGTGGAATTTAGCTTGTACGCCATGCTTCATGCTTAGCGTGATATAATAACTTACTGTGTTTATTTACTTACATTTTACTATTCTCCTGTCTGTATTTTGTATGTTGCATTACATTGGTTGTTTTGTTTGCGATGCAAATTAACTCTTTATCTAGGTACATACGTCGCTACATACTTATGACCGTTTCCGATGAATGAATTGTTGAACTGTTATTTTTTATTTTTTCGTAAGGACGAAACAAGGTTAAGCCCCCTGATTCACAAACCGTCGGATACCTACGGATACGGATTCGAATTCTGTGCTTTGTCTTTGTCTATTCTATAGTGAGTGACAGAGACAAAGACAAGAGCATACATTCTGCTGTCGGGAGCGTTTCCGACGGTTCGTGAATCAGGGGGAAGATCTGTCTACAGAATGCATTTAACTAAGATTTAAACTCTTTATAAATAAAACACTTTCACGGATTTTTTCACGCAATTTATTCAACAACTTAGTTAAATTTTAGTTGTTTTTTGAGATTTTTTTGGTTTATCCGACGTTTCGGCAACTTTTCAGGGGCCGTGGTCACGGTCACGGAAAACTAGGTACCTACCGACTATTTTTTGATTTTAATAAAAGAATATACCCACTCTAATTGTCTTTGTTTTTCGTTCGGAAACAGGATACGGTTAGGTATTGATTATTTTAACTTTATATTTAATTATAACAAAATGATTTATTAATTTAATATTTTGATTTGTTTAAGTAACGTAAAAGTAATCCGTGAAAGTGTTTTATTTATATGGACAGTTCGCGCAGAAATCTAATAGTGTCTATACACGTTCCGATCCGACAGCCGATTTGATCTGCTCCCAGACCAAATATGCGCTACACACGTTCCGATTTGGTCTGGGAGCAGACCAAACCGGCGGTCGGATAGGAACGTGTGTAGATGCTATAATAGCCGCTACACACGCTCCTATCCGACCGCCGATTTGGTCTGCTCCAGACCAAATCTGGACGTGTGTAGCGTAGTCGTCCGACCATAATTATTATTATTCGTGTTTGACGCGGTCGGCCGAATTTGGTTCGCACGAAC
This sequence comes from Crambus lathoniellus, assembly GCA_949710035.1. Classification (NCBI taxonomy): domain Eukaryota; kingdom Metazoa; phylum Arthropoda; class Insecta; order Lepidoptera; family Crambidae; genus Crambus; species Crambus lathoniellus. The sequence goes on along the minus strand of OX453306.1, from coordinate 31,200,349 downwards.
TTCACTTCCTACCAAATCGGAACGTGTGTAGGCTTCCGACCGGACCAACTTGGCAGTGTTGACAATTTTGGAGGTTTTCCCCTAGATTTAGGGAGAAAATATGTAAAAGCGGAAATATTTAAAGCAGGTAAATTACGTTTAAGGGATTTTCAGAGGATTCAATTTAATGCTCGTTCATGAGTTTTACGTAGGACTGAACGAACGAAAGGTTTAAATATGGCCATTTATGAAAAGATTCTATTTACTTATCTATTTGTTTTTTTTAGAATATTTTGTTTAAAAACTAGCAATTTGTCGTAAAACTAAATATATATAAAAAGGGCATAACATCTCATCAATAAGTGCTGCTTTTAGTAAATATTTAGCATGTTTTAGTATTTTAATGAAAATAATAGAAAATTAAAAAATTATGAAATTGTTTTTTTATAGTAATAAAACATTAAAAACCGATAATATTTTTCTTTTAAATTTATTTATTGCAAGCAAATTGATGTTTTCAGTATTTATAAATAATAATAATATTGGGAGATTAGCAGTGGCTGGCAACACTGCAACAACGGCTAGAGGTCGGCCAGACCAAATCGGAACGTGTGTAGCGCCGACCGATTTGGTCTGGCAGATTTGGTTTGAACGTGTGTAGGCGCGGATCAGATCTGCAGTGAAGTTCGCCCGCACCAAATCGGCGGTCGGATAGGAGCGTGTGTAGCGGCTATACGATGTGTTTATTTAACTCTTTGTTAACGCCATCTATCTGACACCCAAGGCAACAGTATCTCTCTTTGCCTTTTCTGTCAAACCAATAGTACCTTGGGTTCCGGATAGATGGCGCTAGCTCCTTGTCGATAAAGCAGTAGGTACCACTTTACCGATCTCTCTCGACTCTCGGCCATTTTTGCATTATATTCTCAACAAGCGCAACGCACAACTATTGTACCTAATATTGTACTAGAGACAATTTAAAACCTTTTTGGGGCGTTCACCTTTTCCTAAACACTCTTTTAAACCTGAAAATAATATTTGGATACATTTATGATTTTATTAGTTTTAGGCAGGTAGCTACCTACCTACATAAAAAAACAAGCAATACATTCCATCTAATTTGCTATTGTTGGCAGGCCGCGCTGGACCACTTCTCGCGGCTGATCGCCCTCGAGCTGGCGCCACAGGGCGTGCGGGTCAACACCGTCAGCCCCGGCATCACTGTACGTACTTACATTTAAGGCGCTACTCGGAAAAAGTATGGACTCTTTGATATAAAACTATAGGACGGTTAGAGTTGTTATAAATCTGGTAATAAGATATATATTTCTTCATACCTTTATCTAGAATCGTATAGTTTCAGAAACACGATTTTATGATTTTGGCTCGACACTTTTTATTTTCGAAAATACCTCTGTTCGCGCCGCGCTGCGAGCGGCCCCGTTGTCATTGTCAAGGTCACGAGACAATGCGCTCGGCCGGCCGGTGTAGGATCGCGAGTTGGCCGTAAGCAGCCGTGAGACAAGTTCGTGTGTTTCTGTAGCGACGTGCCGCGCAAGTTACCTACCCATATTGGGACCGAGATTTCGTTTTGCACCTACTAGGGCTCCGGTCGGGTTACGGACTTGTAACCCGTGTGTGTTCGCTTTGAAAAGCGCCGGGAAAGTTTTAGCTGCCTATTAGGGAATTGTGTAGTATAAGAGTGTTAGCTGTAAGAGTATCCCATCGGGGGTTGTGTGGAGATCGTTTTGCCAGGGCGCGCGCCGGCGAGACAACGTTCAGCCCCCCTGGATTACGGACACTATTTTCTAGTAAGGTAGGATTAGCTTAATTTACTTAATTTTGCATGAGAAACCTTCGTTTCAATAAACTGTGGAACACAGTAGATGTGGTCATCACAATTGTGCGTGATCATATTTTTGGTAGCAGAGCTTAGTTGATATAATTAATTTTCATATTAAAATTAACTACATAAAATTTCATAGTAAAAATAAAAAGCGTACCTAAAAAGAGTACCTAAAAATTATTTTTTTTTGTTGAAATCTCGAGGGTATTTGAAGATCCCGAGACGATTTGAAGTACTAAGAAATTGTTCTAGTAAATTCTCGAAGCGAATGTTTCTCACTTGGTGGATCCGATAATAGATAGACACTTATATAATTGTTGTCACATACTAGTGTTTTGATACGAGTTTACTCGCCTAGATGTGTATATTTTTTTTTTGTGTGTCCGGATTTATTTGACGAATAGTTTCGTTCGAAAGTGTTGTTTATTAGTACCACATACTAGTGTTTGTTCCGAGTCCGCTTGCCTAGTTAAAAAAGTGGAACTAGTTTTAATTATTAGTAGTATTAAATTACGAGTATTATTATTAAAAATAGTTTTGTTTTTGTTTGTTGATAACGGTTTAGTAGTTGATTTGCGAGGTATGCCATACCGTTAATCCGATACGTTTTGTTTATACCGTTATATTGTTAGCCCTTGAAATTGGTAAGTTGCTAATAATTTATGAAAATAGTAGGGTCCGTGTATGTCGTCCGAATTTTAATTGTGTTTTATATTATCGTGACGCGACCTATTTCTATTGTTTTTTTTGTTGATGTTTACCACTTTTATATTTCTTTGTTTGCCTTGTTTATTAAACGGATTATAAATGGCTCCTACGAATCCGACCGCCGTATCCAGGGCTGGCATCCAAGGAGTTTTGCGTTGGCTTGCTTGTGCGGTCACATTAATAGACCGAGCCGACCGGGTAGGCGCGTTGCTAGCTCGGTATGGCGGGCTGGCAGCTCGGCTGCAAGACCTGGAGCGCCACGCCATGGAGTGTCGCGCGCATTATTTGGAAAACCCCCCAGCTGATGATGCCGTGTCGGAACAGCTGGAGCAGGATGTAGCCCAGGCCTATGAGCTGGCTGACCAGCTCACGGAGGCGGCTGAGAGGGCCCTGGCGGTTCGGAAGGGGGAGCCGGTTTTGAGCGGGGAGGTCAAACCTACCCCGACGGCGTTGCTAGGCCGATTGCCTACGTTGGAGATTCCCACTTTTAATGGGGATCTGTCAGCCTGGATGGGCTTCATTAATTTGTTTGACAGTTTGGTGGATTCACGACGGGACTTATCCCCTAGTGAGAAGTTGGCCTATTTGCGCTCCTCCCTGCGAGGAGAGGCCAGCGCGGTGATCCAGCACCTGCTCATCAGCGACGACAACTACCAGGTGGCTCGCCAGCTTCTGGTTAGCAGGTACCAGAATGTCCGGTTACTGGCGGACACCCACGTGGCCACGATTTTGGCCCTCCCGCGAATCACGCGGGTACACCTGTTACGGAGGGAGTTGCTGAACCCGCTACTGTCAGCGGTCAACTCCCTAAGGCGATTGGACCTGCCGGTGGATCAGTGGTCCTTTGTACTGCTGCACATAGTCCTCGCCAAATTGCCCGCTGAAATGAAGGGGCGTTTCGAGCAGAGGTACGGAGGCGACAGCGCCTCGTATCTCCCGCCCTTCGCGGACCTCCTTCGTTTTTTGGAGGACGAATGTAGGGTGACGGACCACCTGGAGCCCGCCCCGGTTCCAGGTGTTGGTCGTAGGGTGGCGGCGAGGGAACAGCCCCGTCGCCCGACCAATCGATATGCTGCCTTCCAGCAGTCCCCTCCCCCCGCACCGAGTGAGCGGTGCAGGTATTGCAGGGGAGATAGGCACGTGGTGCACGAATGTGCCAAATTTAGAGGCCTCCGCCCAGAGGGACGGAGGGCCGTTGCTAGACAGCGCCAATGGTGCTATAGGTGTTTGGGGGGACACATGCAGTCGGCGTGTCCCCAGACCGAGGATTGTCGTCTTTGCGGAGGGAGGCATCACCCCCTCCTTTGTTTGGACCGCAAGGACGCCGGGAGCGACCGGGGTTCGAATTCCTCGCGCACGGGCGGGGGCCCGGCAGCCCGGAACCGGTCCCCTAGAGATTCGGCGGGGCTTAGCCCCCCCGTTCAGTCCCCCCCGGAGAGGGGGAACTATAGGAGAGACGCCCCCGCCACGGGCGGGGGTAGGGGGGTACCACAAGAGTACGCCACGGTGGCGATGGGCACGGGCCCTATTTGCTACTCCCCCCCCCTAATGGAGAGGCCTCGATTGGGGTACTATGTACCGAGGCACGCCCCACACGGGTATTACCCTGCACCTAGGAGTGCTGTTGGTCGGGGCCAGTATGTACCCGATTGGGACCCGCTCGCCCGGTACGAGCGTCCCACATTTGGCGCGCCGACTCAGGCGCGAGGGGGACAAGTACCCCCCCAAAATTTTTAATGGCGCCCCTGTCGGACCCAACCACCCCTCCGGAGCTTGTGCTGTTGCCAACAGCCTCCGTGAATGTTTGGGGACCTAAGGGCAATGTTGTCACGGTGCGTGCCCTTTTGGACTCAGGTGCCCAGGGGTGCATAATGTCCAGGTGGCTTGTCCGACAGCTGGGTCTTTTGCTTGTGCCGCATCACGAAGCGGTACGGGGGGTGGGAGACTCGCGGATCCCTGATCCGATTGGTCGAGTTGAGTTCTCCTTCTCCCCACACTTCGCGCCAAGGCCGAAGATCGGTGCTTCGGCGATAGTCTTTGATAAGGTGGTTGGACCACTCCCGCAAGTGCGAGTGCCGCCATCCACGATTGAGCTGACGTCTGGACTGGCTTTGGCTGATCCTTCCTTCCACCGACCGGGCCCAATACACTTGTTGATTGGTGCGGATGTCCTCGGTCGTGTACTGTGTGGAAGCAAGCGAGTTTTGCAGACAGCCGATCTTGTCGCCTTGTCCTCGTCGCTGGGTCATGTGGTGATGGGAAAGGTACCACAGACACCAGAGACCCCGTCGGTAGACCGCCAGACCATTGTCGGTTCTACTTTGTCCGACGTTCTCCAAAAGTTTTGGGAGGTGGAGGAACCTCCCACTGCCAAGCGGTTGGATCCGTTAGCGGAGGAGTGCGAATTGTTCTACCAGAACAACACTGGGCGCCTCCTCTCGGGTCGCTTGATTACCCGCTTGCCCTTCTTGGCGGTTCGCCCTCCTTTAGGGAGCTCCCGACCGATGGCCGAGAAGAGATTGTTGTCCATGGAGCGTAGGATGGCCAGGGATCCCGCATTCAAGGAGAAGTATATAGACTTCATGCGGGAGTATTTGGACCTTGGGCACATGTCCATCTCGCAGTTGGACTGGCGTAATGTGGAACATTACTTCCTGCCACACCACGCTGTTTTGAAGACTTCCAATGGGAAGATCCGCGTGGTCTTTGATGGTTCAGCGCCCACGTCAACCGGAGTGTCGTTGAATCAGTGTCTGCATGCGGGGCCGAAGTTGCATCACGATGTCTGTGATGTTTTGACCAACTTCCGCCGGCACGCTGTCGTCTTTGTGGCCGATATCCGCATGATGTTCAGACAGACCGTGATTCACCCGGAGGATAGACGATACCAGCTCATCCTTTGGCGTGATGATCCCCAGGATCCGATGTTGGCTTACGAGCTGAACACCAACACTTATGGTTTGCGGTCGAGCCCCTTTGTGGCGATCCGTTCGCTTTTGGAGCTCGCAGAGCGCGAACGGCTACGCTATCCCCGGGCATCTGCTCTTATTGAGGGGGGGGCCTTATTTGTCGACGATATCTGCACGGGGGCCTCGAGCTTAGATGAGGCTCTCGTCTTACGTGATGAGCTGATTGCGCTCTTGAGGGCTGGTGGCTATGAGTTGCGGAAGTGGCTGTCTAACTCACCGGACCTATTGGCAGATTTGCCTAAGGACCACCAGCAAGAGCCGCTCCTCTTTGAAAATCCGGAGACTCCAGACATGCTGTCTGTTTTGGGAGTCCAGTATCGACCAGTCCCGGATTTGTTCACATATAGATTGGAACTGCCAGACCCAAAGGTCTGGACTAAACGCACGGTGCTGTCTACTGTAGCCCGTACCTTTGATCCGAACGGTTGGCTCAGCCCTGTAGTGTTTTCGATGAAGTGCTTCCTACAGGAGCTCTGGGCTGCGGAATTGTCATGGGATGAGCCCCTCTCTGGTAGCCTCCTACGAGAGTGGGTGAGGTTCGTGTCATCCCTACCCGACGTCAATCGGGTTTGTATACCGAGGCAAATGCTGCCTTCGGGAAAGTTTAAAGCCTCCCTGCACGGCTTTTGTGACGCGTCCGAAAGCGGATACGCGGCAGCCGTTTACATCCGAACGGTGGATGCAGCAGGCGTTGTCGCCGTACACTTAGTTACGGCCAAGAGTAAGGTCGCCCCCCTTCGGACTAGGCTAACCATTCCGAAGTTGGAGTTGTCCGGCGCCACTCTCTTAGTACGGCTACTCAATCATGTTGCCGACACCTTGGGAAACGGTGTCGACTTGGGGTCGATATTTGCGTGGTCTGACAGCCAGGTCGTCCTTTGTTGGCTGAAGAGTTCAGTCCACACCCTTGAGGTTTTTGTGGCCAACCGGGTCTCACAAATTCAGGCTTCAAAGGCCCCGTTGATTTGGCGCCACGTACCGGGCGAACTGAACCCCGCAGATTGTGCCTCCCGCGGCTGCGAGGCGCCTGAGTTAGTGGACCACCACCTATGGTGGAGTCCATCATGGTTGTTACGGCCTGAGCGCTCATGGCCTGCCACCCCGGCTGTGGCCAGAGTCCCAGACCTAGGCATGCGTGTTCACGCCGTGCAGACGGTGGCGGCTCCGCAGATGGAGTTTTTGTTAGACCGCTACAGTTCTCTTGATAAGTTGCTCGGCGTGACTGCTTGGATGAGGCGCTTTGTGCGAAATTGTCGCCAGCCTCAGGAGAAATCGTTGTCTCCGGTCCTCGCCCCACAAGAGCGGCAAGACGCCCTGTTGCATTGGTTGCGAGTGACGCAACAGCGAGAGTTTGAACCGGAGCTGAAAGCCCTGCGCTCAAGTAAGCCCAAGTTGAAGGGACCCTTGGTGCGGTTGAATCCCTTCTTGGACAGTACCGGATTGCTGCGTGTCGGAGGTAGGCTCAGACATGCCAACCTGCCGTACGGATCACGCCACCCTTTGTTGCTCCCCAAGGATGGACCGTTAGTTAGACTGTTGATTACAGACCGACATGTAAAGAATGCTCATGCCGGTTGTAATGCTTTGACCGCGCTCCTCCAACGAGAGTTCTGGATTTTGTCAGCGCGGAGAATAATCCGATCCGTTATTTTTCGTTGTCTCCCGTGTTATCGTTTGCGCGCCGATACGATGCAGCCCCAGATGGGTGATTTGCCTGCCGATCGAGTGAACGAATCGATGCCCTTCTCAGGAGTTGGAACGGATTTTGCGGGGCCATTTACCGTTAAGACATCGCGGCTTCGTAATGCTAGAACGGAAAAGGCTTACTTGTGTGTATTTGTTTGTTTGGCCACTAAAGCGGTCCACCTGGAGGTGGTTAGTGCCCTCACCACAGAAGCCTTTGTAGCCACGTTGAATCGTTTTGTGTCTCGCCGCGGAATGCCGTCGTTAATCAGGTCCGATTGTGGAACCAATTTCAAGGGCACCGATAGGTATTTAAAGGAAGTTTGTGAATTTTTGGATAGGAATAATTTTGAGATCGGATCCACACTCTCTCGCAGAGGGGTACGATGGCAGTACTCCCCGCCATCCTGCCCCCACTGGGGAGGGATTTTTGAAGCAACTGTAAAGGCCGCTAAAACTCACCTTCGTCGCGTTATTGGGGAGACGGTCCTCACGTTTGAGGAACTCGCGACCGTATTTTGTAAGGTTGAGGCGGTCCTCAACTCGCGTCCGTTGTGTCCGTTGTCTTCGGACGCGAATGATTTAGAGGCCCTTACGCCGGGCCATTTTTTGATTGGCAGACCGCTTAACGCCTTGCCGGAATATCCTTATTCCGAAGTGGCCTCCGGACGGCTCTCGCGATTTGAATTGCTCCAGCAGCTTACGCAGAGTTTTTGGCGCCGTTGGCATCTGGAGTATTTGCACATTTTGCAGCAACGCGTTAAGTGGTCGGATAGGACGACCCCACCCAAGACTGGAGACCTCGTGTTGGTAAAGGATCCAAACCTGCCGCCCCTCCGCTGGCGTTTAGGACGCATTGTTCAGCTTCATCCGGGGTCGGATGGTGTGCCCAGGTTTGCCGAGGTCCTGGTGGGGGACTCTGTTTTGAAGCGAGCGATCGCTACCCTCTCTCGCCTGCCCTTAGATTGAGTTGGCGGACAGTTTGCTACTGTCCGGGACGGGGGGATTTTCGCGCCGCGCTGCGAGCGGCCCCGTTGTCATTGTCAAGGTCACGAGACAATGCGCTCGGCCGGCCGGTGTAGGATCGCGAGTTGGCCGTAAGCAGCCGTGAGACAAGTTCGTGTGTTTCTGTAGCGACGTGCCGCGCAAGTTACCTACCCATATTGGGACCGAGATTTCGTTTTGCACCTACTAGGGCTCCGGTCGGGGTACGGACTTGTAACCCGTGTGTGTTCGCTTTGAAAAGCGCCGGGAAAGTTTTAGCTGCCTATTAGGGAATTGTGTAGTATAAGAGTGTTAGCTGTAAGAGTATCCCATCGGGGGTTGTGTGGAGATCGTTTTGCCAGGGCGCGCGCCGGCGAGACAACGTTCAGCCCCCCTGGATTACGGACACTATTTTCTAGTAAGGTAGGATTAGCTTAATTTACTTAATTTTGCATGAGAAACCTTCGTTTCAATAAACTGTGGAACACAGTAGATGTGGTCATCACAATTGTGCGTGATCAACCTCTAAAAATAAGAAATATCAAGATTATTCTTAAATGGTGATACATATACTATTGAAAATGTGTTTAATTAGTGGACACCATTAATATTTAGGATCGTATAGAAGCATTTTTTAAAAATCGCTATAGTTTTTGAATACGAAGTGATTTTGTGTTTTTTTTCGTAATCGTCTCGCTCCCGCGCTCGTCGTTTTCTCATTGCTATTTAGCTTTAGCATAATTTTTCCGAGTATCGCCTTAATTCTTTCCTTGCTCATATTAATTGCGTATCTGAAAACTGAGTTGATAGACGCGACTGTCGTCGGTTAGCAAAGCTATACTGTCTTATAAGGTGGTTCGATGAGCTCAGTAGCGCCACCAATGGAAATAAATCATTTACGATTTATCAAGGGCTTAGAATAAAAGTTTTGGTTATTTTGCTCAAATAGAAGAGTACAATGCAATTTTTTTTTATGGCCTCAAATATGAGCATTAAGTTATGAATCTCGATATTCAAGATTCAAGATTCAAGATTCAAATTTGTTTATTCAATTTAGATTGTTATTTACAATACTTGTGAACGTCATAGAAGCTACGCCATCGGTTCGCAAACCCTACAGCGGGAGGCCTTGGAGAAGAACCGGCAAGAAACTACAAGGGTTGTTTTTTTCTCCCTGTTTTATTTCATACAGAGTCGTCAAATTGAAAAATGACCTTAACATAGTATGACTAAGGTCAGTTTCCATCACAATTACACAATGGGTTATGATAAATACAGTTAAGTATAGGCGAACTAATGATCATATCGGTGAACAATTTTCAATTACTTAGGAATTCTACTTAAAGCTTTAATATTAGTTAAAAACAAAAGACAATTCTACTATATACTGCAAGCTGCGCCATACAGGTTTCAAATGTAATTCTTAATAAAATGAATAAAAACAAAAGAAAACACATTTTAAGGCAAGCAGATAAGAGCAGACCCATTCCCACTGGCAGCACCGGCTAAATGTGGCCACTTTTGGCACTAGTGAGATTCACGACTTATTGCGTAAAGTTTGAGTTCTTAAAAGTATAAATATAAAATGCATTTTACTCTTTTATTTGCGCAAAATAACCGAAACTGTTAATCTAAGCCTTTAATAAAATGCAATGCAGGTGTATCGATGAGCTCAGTGGCGCCGCCAATGGAAATAAATCAATTGCATTTTATTAAAGGCTTGGATTAAAAGTTTCGGTTATTTCGCGCTGGTGAAAGAGTGGAATGCATTTTATAAATATACTTTTGAGAACTCAAACTTACGCAATAAGTCGTGAATCTCAATAATGCCAAAAGTGGCCACATTTGGCAATATCAAGATCCGTAACTTGGTGCTCATATTTGAGACCATGAAAAAATAATTAAAAATTGCATTTTGCTCTTCTATTTGCGCGAAATAACCGAAACTTTTAATCCTAGCCTTTAATAAAATGCAATTGATTTATTTCCATTGGCGGCGCCACTGAGCTCATCGATACACCTTAAGCACTAGTATTATGGAAATTGGAAACAACGACGGGTATTACTACATACACCCAGACTTGAGGAAATATTGAAAAGTTCGGTTCCAATATTTAGCCGACCGAGAATCGAACCCGGGACCTTTAGCGATAAGGCACCTTGAAAACCGGTGCGTACACCACTTAGCCACGGAGCTCGTCATTGATATAGTAACGTAACTGGCGCCAATTTTAGTACCTACGCTTAAGCTTAAGCTTTTATTCAACTTGCCATGTTAGTAGTTAATCTTGCAAGCTTAATTTGACCCACTTCCCAGAGTCCGATGGAGCTGAAATTTTGTATATATGTTTGGTTTAGATGACAATACAATATTTAAGTACAGTAAGCAATAAAGCTTGTCATAAAAACGAAATTTTAACTAAAAACTTATTTATGAAAATAGCTGTTATATATATCGCCTCTTACCAAATTACCTCGCGTCTTCCTCAGGAGAGCAAATTCGTCCAGCGCTTAACGGGCATCTCCGACGAGAGCTACCAGCAATGGCTCCAAGACGTGAGCTCGGCAATCCCGCTCGGGCGAGCGTGCTCGGCGCTCGACATCGCGCGCGCCATAGTGCACCTGGCCAGCGAGCACAGCGCGCTCGTCACCGGCGCCCTGCTCGTCATCGATGGCGCCTTCCAGTTCGCCGGGCCCGACGCCCTGGCAAACAGTCGGAAACATTTTGAGAAAAAGGAATGAAAGAAAAATATTTTTATTTTTTATATAAATCACAACAAAATTGAACGTACCACAGACTGGAGAATAAAAACAGCATTTTATGTGCAAGCAAATAAATACATCTGATGCAAATTTCAATAGTTTTTTTTTCTAATTATTTTTACTTTTTCTTTAGGTAGGTACTTACACCCATGGTTGAAGAGTATTGGAACTCAAACCCACGACCTTTCACTGTCCGGGCGAATGCTCTAAAAGAAAAAAAAATAAATAAAAAAATAAAAGCCACAGAGAAAGTAATCACTCACCCGGGTTACACAAGGAATTTATAAGTAAAGTGCTCGTCAAATAAGTCTGCGCGCGGTAAAAATCGAATACTAATCTTTTCTATAACATTAGAACAAAAAAATGCACTGTAACTAGCGCCAAAAACGCGCCAGGCACGTGCAGAGTTATCTGACACACACTCTACTATTAGTAATATTATAGTATTCTTTGCCCGGGTCAAAGAATATATACACTTACGCCGGGTAGTGAAAGGTCGTGTGTTCGAGTTCGAGTCCCATCGGAGCTAGTTGTGACTCGCAACTTGTGAGACGGGACGGGTAGATTTTTCTTATAAGTACTTCATCCTACTAATATTATAAATGTGAAAGTTTAAATGTTTGGATGTTTGTTACTCAATCACGCACGCCAAAACCGCTGAACGGATTTGGCTGAAATTTGGGACACCAGCCGGCCTAGCATGACCGGCTTATAACGCGCGATATAATATGGTACGGCAAGTTGTCTTGCTTACCCCACTAAGGTGTAAGCAAGACGGCATGCCGTACCATATCATATCGCGCGTTATAAGCCGCTCATGCTAGGCCGGCAGATACTTTGGAGCCTGGCGAGGAACATAGGCTACTTTTTACCTCGAAAAAATGTCACATTCCCGCGGGATAACGTCGTGTAGACCACGCGGGCGAAGCCGCAGGCGGAAACCAGTTTTCTATCAAATTGGATCCATTGTAGTTTTTTAATGAAACTACGACTTCAATTTTATGCAGAATAGCGTCATCTAACTACCGATACAAAAACCAACGCTACACACGTCCAGATTTGGTCTGGAGCAGACCAAATCGGCGGTCGGATCGGAACGTGTGTAGATGCTATATGCGATGGGCTTATAGTTCTACTATTGTCCACTAGATGTCAGTCGCTGCATTCGCTACTTTGGTTTGCTACTTGACGATAGATGGTGCTAAATACTTGAATACTACGTATGCAGAAATACGTAATTTTTCTGAATAAAAAGTATTTTTTTTGTTATCTTTTTTAAGCATGATAGAGATGAAATCGAGACTGTTTATAGTGATATTCGTGATTGATAAACATTAAAATTAATAAACATTAACATTCTCCTTATTCATCCATAAGGAAGGCCAGTGCCCCAGCAGTGGGGACATTAAATGGCTGATGATGATGATGATGATGAAACATTAAAAAGTTCTTTTGCATTCACAATGCTATTTTTATATTTGAAAATAAAATATTAGAAAAAAACACCCCAAACTAGCTCCGCTAGGAATCGAACCCGATACCTTTCACTGTCGTCGGACCGGAAATCGGCCGATATTTTTTCTAATACTTATTTCATTTTCAAGGATATTAATTTGATATTTACATTTTAATCGAAATTTATTTTGTTTGGGGATTCAATGTATTTTTGTTCAATTTAGTTTAAAAGAGAAATGGCTTATATTCGATGTCTGTAACTGTAACTGTAGGTGGATATTGGTAATCACTTTGAATTGCAGTAGCAGCGGTTAGTACCTAACAAGGAACACCAACAAAACTAATTTATTACGGAAAATAACTCTCTGCTTTAGGTATTGTCCGACAAATGTATGTTTAAGGAAGTATCAGTCGCAGTTAATTTTAACAAAGAAAATGTGACTTTATTAACTTAAAACTTTCATGCCCAATTTCACCGATTCTTGAGCAAGAGGTTTCACTATGAGAACCCAGTTAATTTTTCGGGTATGAGTTGGTAATCCTTCTTTCATAGCATATTTACACATTGCCATAGTGAAATTGACGTTGGGACACAATGGGCATTCCGTGTCAAGAATCGATCAGATTATTCCGCGCGACTGCGCCCGAGTCGGTCGTGGGAGCCACCGGCAAGTGTCGCCGTCTGCAACTGCACGGTGTACGGTCCACTACCTCCCAAATGGACCGGCGAGGAATCAAAGGTGCTGCGGAAACGTTTTCTTTGTCCACATGTCAGGATACTCATGTTGACTGGAAGCCGCTTAGCTCTTGACAATGCACTCGAACTCAAGTAACAAGTGAGTTTAGAAAGAATTACGAACTCATAATGGCATGATGGCTGACGTTTCTTTCCACTCAACAGCTTTACACAATTATTGGAATACCTATTAGGACCTGTAATGTTATGTTGAATACCAATTTAAGATTAGAATTAAAAGTATTTAGGTGTATTATTTTACTTAGGTAGGCAATCTATCTATGTAGGTAGGTAGCTAGCTTGGCTAATTAATTTCATTTTCATCAAAAATGTATATGGCAGAAGCTCCGTTTTTGGCTACTTTTTGCTTATCTAAATAGGTACCTAAGTTTTATTTTTATTTTGTCCAAAATAAGGAATTTTAAGGTTATTAGGTAGGTAATAACAATCGTTAGAATTCCTTAAGTAATAGCAGATACGATTTTTTTCAATAAACGCGCCATTTGCTGATAATTTGATTGCGAAAATTTTAAGAAATTTGTTATGATGAAAATTATTATTAATCTTTGTTTTTTTTAATTAAATTATTGTATTTACAATTGTTCTATCTAGTATATTATAATATTGATTTAAACCTGGACTTGTTTTTGGTTTTTCGCTATAGGTAGGTTCTTACAATAGTTTAGCTGTCAATAAACTCTGTCTGTACTTTTCGTAAAACAAAATCCAAATTATTTTGTTCGTAAACGTACCTAGGTAGGTAGCTATGTATAAGTACCAAGAATAATTAACCATTTTCAAAATTCAAAACCTCAACCTATGGTAGGTATAAATTTTAAGAACACAGCTTGAATAAGTACCTACGTAATTAGGTATTAAGGATATTGATGAGGAAAATTTCGCAAAATCGCTCGCAAATAGGTACCTATAACGCAGCTAGAACCGGAGAAAGAGGTAAAACTCTTATCAAGCATTGTTGCTTAGGAAAACTAAAGCATTTTAAGCCGAAAAGTAATGAAGGTAGATGCCATGATACAAAATGCAAAAGCTCATCATTTTATTTTTACCCTGTTGCTTTCACAATAACTTTTGACTTCCCCCAACTCCGAACTCCGATCCGAACATGTGAAAAGCGTTATTTTTTAAGTGTCAGCCAAATGTTACCAATCGGGCTCGTCAGGCGTAACCGGAGCCCTGTTTGTGCAGCGCCTTGTTTCTCTTTGATTCGGCAGATCAGTTACAGTAACAGAAGTCCTCGCTCGCAAGCCGCACGTTGCCGCATCTTCAGACGGATTCCGGGCGCTTGTCGCTCAACAAAAGCTCACAATGTTAATGATGGATTACAGAAGCTCTTCGCTTCTGTTTTGATACAAATATAAAGTTTGGAAATTAAATAAAAAAGAAACTTGCTTGCTTTATCAAGATGTAAGTAAGTCTAAGATCAACATTACCGCTAGATGGCGCCACACGAATTAAAACAACGCCAATAAGGCAACGAATGACTTTTTTAAACGGAGAAAAAGGTCATGAATGATTATCATACGTCAAAAATGTCAGGAATCGATAGGTATGAAATAAGATCGCAACTTTGACGTGCGCTATTATTCGCTCGGCCGTTTTTATAACAAACCGTTTAAGTATTATACTTAAGTACTTATTGGTGGTATGTTGATCGAAAATGTAAGTTGGTAAGTAGGTAGGGCAGAGGTACCCTTTGTGGCCACTTTAAGGATTTTTTAACTTTTAAGCACTAAGTACTAAATGGTCTTAGGTTATAAATTATATCAAATTATATATACATAAACAAATTATATCTTAAATTATAGATAATTTTTCTACCTTTAAAGATACATTATTCAAATTTATAAAAGTAAAATAGTTTATTTAATATTACACACAATGTGTGAGAGGTGCCAAATGTACCGGTTTTGGCCACTTACTGATAGTTAAACTTTTGTAAGTATTGCGGAAAATCAAAACCAAACCTAGGTAAAATCAATATATTCTAATGCGCTAGAAACCAGTCAATTGCAAAACAACAATTTAATTGTAAAAAACAAAGGTTTTATAAAGTATTTCATCAAAAACAAATTTCTTATATTTATTGAAAAAAAACTTATGACATAAGGAATTCTAACGGTTGTAATTATTACCTTATTTTAATTGCCTTTATCAAAAATGGCTAAAAGTTGTTTAGAAAACTTTTAGAGCAAAAGTCAAAGGCCACTTTTTGCTCTACTGTACCCAGTGGCCAAAACCGGTACGCCTGCCCTACATAAATAAAATTGTTATAAAGGTGACAAGCATAGCATTCACTGTCCTAACTAGGTATAGCTAGCTGTACTTATTACAAAATATTAGTATGTGAAAAAGCAATATATTTATAAACCGGCCATTCCGTAGGTTCCGTAGGTACCTACTTAAAAGCCACTGTTAATATAGGATATAGGTACGCAATGCTCAACATAATTTTCATATAACATAATCTAATTATAACTTGGTACCTATGCCAATTACCTACATTCAGAATTCAGACCTAATATTCAATTTAGGACTTACCCATGCAATGTGGTTAATTAAACAAATTAGAACGTGATATACGAAACAATGTACTTACGAGTAGGTATCTAACCGCAATTTGTTAATTTAATAATCAGTTTTAACGTTGTTTGGTGTCAATAAATAACAAATAAATTATAAAAATGTATTTATTTTAATAAACAAAGTTAAAAATATTTGTTTTCAAATATTTTTCCGTGATATCAGCGACAGTGAAACACGATACCAATGGTTATTTACACAACTGTTCCCGGCGACTCGGTGTTGGATGCAGCGTGTTTTATTCCAACTTTTTTGGTTGTTTTCATAATATTTGTTCACTTTTTACCATCAATACCAAACTATACATTTGGTGACTTTTTCGTAGTGCCAACTTAGCCTAATCAAATTGTAGTAATGTAGAAAACCTACAAACTTAACGTACACATAAACCAAGACAATAATTATTAAAACACAAGATAATAACCTTCTTCTTTTCGATTTTCAAAACTATTATTTCAGTTTGACGACCTCTGTGGCTGAGTGGTGTACGCACCGGTTTTCAAGGTGCCTCTATCTCTGAGTCTCTGATGCCTTAGCACTCTAATTTATTCTGTGCCTCTGAGGTAGGTACCGGACGGGTAAATGTTGAAAATGAACTTTTCAATATATTTTTGTGTCTAGGTGTATGTAGGTATGTGGTATGTGGTAATTAATACCTTCGTGTCGTTTTTAGGGTTCCGTACCTAAATGGTAAAAAGGAACCTTTATGGTGCGACTCAGTCTGTCTGTCCGTCTGTCTGTCACAACTGGATATCTCGAGAACTAATAATGCTATTAACTTGAAATTTGGAATAGTTTTAGATGACGTTAGTCCAACTATTTTGCAAATAAGAGAGAAATAAATGTAAGTATAAATATTTTGCTTGCAACAGGTAAGTACTGAAAGGGGATCTTAAAAATTCGAAGTAGCGCTACTAGGGCATATGGGGTATCATATGAAAGAGCGCTACTTGTTTTTGACTTTTGATGGAAAATGTAAAAAAAATACCGTTCTCCCCCCATTATCTCCGAAGTTTGTATAAAGAAAAATCTGAAATTATTTTATGAGATAGAAGTTTATGTAAGAAAAATGCATTAGTTCCGCTATCGGTCAAGAGATGGCGCTGGCCTACAACTGCAATATTCTACATCGCAAATTCTCTGACGAATATAGCCTCGCCGATGAAAACATTTTAACGTTTTATATAAATAGCTATAAGTACTAATATTAAAAAGAGCAAGGATTTGATTGTTTGTTTGTTTGCATGGAATAGGCTCCGGAACTACTGAACCGATTTAAAAAATTCTTTGACCATTACAAAGCTACATTCTTCCCGAGTGACATAGGCTATATTTTATCCCGATATTCCCACGGGAACGGGTACAGTCGAATAATTTTAATAAATGTGTTCCGGATTTTGCACGCATTTATTGTACAACTTGGTTACATTTTTTGTTGTTTTTAAGGATTTTTTGTTTTGCAGAAATCTAAGATGTGTTTATGGGTATGTACCACGCATGTGAAACTGCGAGGATCCGCTAGTTTATTTATATTAATGATGGTACGGACGGACGACGACGCGACGGTGCGCGAGTCCGACTTGCTGTTGACCGGTTTTATTTAGTTAGTTTATTAGTTGGTTAAGGCGCCGATTCCCGAAAATAGGGCAAGTAGGTATTTTAAATTAAGGATTGCTCGCAAACCACAAGTACCTACCTACTCAAAAATTGAAAAAAATATATGTTATTTTACAGTTATTTATCCTAGTGCTTTCGGCCGTTTTTTTCGATTGGTGATATTTATTTATTTATCTTATTTATTTAGCTTATTTATCTATCTCTTACTCGTTCTGGGTTGACTGGAAGAGATCTCTTTTAGAGATAAGTCCACCTTTGCTCACATGTTACAATTATATTTGTGTTCAATGTATTTTTAATGTGCAATAAAGAGTATAATAATTTAACTGTGTCAAATAAAATCCCAAACATCCGTCTAATCTTTATCCAAATATCCTATTACTTGCAGTAAGTATACTTACTTGGTTTAAGTTAATGAAAAATATACGAAAATAATTGTCTTTGAATAGCCTAGGGATTCCGGCCGTCAAAAGTTTAAATTTATTTTTATTCGATATTTAAGTGATTTTCGATTTGCTGGGCGCTCGCGAGTTCACAGTTCACTGCCGGCTGCCGCTGCGTCCGCGTGAAGTGTATCGCGCGCGGCCGAGCAAGCGTTAGCGTGCCTATTTAAATCGGGAATCATCGCCTAAGGGCGTTTGTGCACTACACTGAATTTTACCGATCCGGAAAAAAACGGATGCTTGTATTTTAATAATTAATTATTATAAACTAGCCTTCCGCCCGCGGCTGCGCCCGCGTGTACTACACGACGTTATCCCGCGGGAAGGTGATATAATAAAAAGTAGCCTATGTCCTTTCTCAGGCTCTAGACTATCTCTGTACCAAAATTCATTCAAATCGGTTCAGTAGTTTAGGTTTGATTGTGTAACACACAGACAGACAGAGACGCATTTATAATATAAGTAAGGATGATAGAATTTATTTATTTCGTGTAATTTAGGGTTCGAAACGTTGAAACTACACGAAATAAATAAATTTTTACTATTATAAATGTTTAAATTATTAAAATACAAGCATCCGTTTTTTCCGGATCGGTAAAATTCAGTGTAGTGCACAAACGCCCTTAACCCATACGAGCACCAATTACGTGCGTTAACCAACCTAATAGTCTTAAGAATAGGATTGGAACAATTATTATTTATGTGATAGTGTCCAATATTTATTTATTAGTCTATTAATTCTCCAGTGATTCAACTATTGACATACCTACCTAGAGCAGCGATCTAGAAGAGATCAAAATAGGCACCGCCTTGAATAGTCAAGAAACGAAGGCAGCGAAATTGGTGTAACAATGAACATGGAAAGGGCAACGCAAACATTAATTAAGCGATTGGATCCACACACGCGGGCCCAGGCAAGCAGGAATAAAGCCCACAATAGGCTGGTTTCAGGTAACCCTTTGATCGCTGAGGGCAGGTAACCCAACACGGGGACGTCTTGTCCCTCAAAGAGGCCGCGAGCAAAGCCGGGCCCGACGGGTTGTGAGGAAACATTTTGACTGGCAAGGTGTTCTACGATGATTAATTGTTCTCCGTCGATGTAATGTAATTAGGACGGTTCTTATTGTTCGCTACATCTTCATTGTGGGTGTGACTCCCTTAGTTAATAAATATGCGTTATTAATAAAATAATTTAAGTAGGTAGCTAGTACCTACTTAAAGCCTTTAATTGGGCTTCTTAAATCGTTACTTGTACAAACAAGTGTTTGGAATTGCAGTTCAAAGAGAGATCTTTGAACTAAAATGCCATTTCTCTTTGTAAGAGAAAATGTACCTACCTAGGTATATAGGTAGGTAGTTGTTGTAGTTCAAAGATATCTCCCTCTAGAATTGTATTATTTTAACATGTTTCAGTCCGCTTCGCTCGTTTGGTCGTTTGTAAAAAGGCTAGGCTTTGTCGATTGAAACTATTGAGTTAAATAGTTGTATGCACCAATAAATATTTAAAAATTATAAAACTACCTGATGTGATATACCAAACCCAAGCATCCCTGTTGCTGCATTCAAAACGCTTATCAAAACAAAAGAGTATTTGAAGATTAAATGTTTCCTGGCACATTCGGCATGGAGTGGCATCAAAGCATTATCTCGTTTGGCGGTAAATAAAGGCGCGATGAAACCGCACACCGGTTGTTCAGGCGGAGGCCGCGGCTCGACCGACCATTTTGTACAAGAAGGGTTGGTGTTACTTACCCGTCACACTTACCTCTCAAAACCTGCGTCCTTAAGGCGAGGCTCATAAGGTGCTGTTTCCGTCTGAAGGTGGAGGGGGCGTGGCAGCGGCACGTTTGATCGTTCAACCCTTGCTCCGCCGGAGGAAGACGGGATCGTGTGTCCGCTTCCGCTTCGAAACACATTGGTCAGGACTCTTGACAGCAATTTGTGTTTAAACGGATATTCAGGATACGGCTTGCGTATACAAACACTTCGGATAAAGCACTGATGATTCAATAGAGCAGCGCAGGGTATTGTAAGTATTTATAATTTAAAACAATTAGACAATATAGTTCTATTTCTTTCATTACTCAGGGGCACTATACCTATATAAGTAAGTATTACATATTTATTTGGTAGTAATACGATGTTTTAATAATTTAATAATAGGTAACTACTGGACTCATTGACGTAAATTACTTTACCACAGAAACAAATATTTTTGTCTACCTTACATTAATGAAGTTAAATTTGCGTCATAATATAATGTACTAAATTGATAAAGCTTATTAAATAAATGGAGTGAACATGAATGGCGAACTTATTTAATTAGGCTCAAAATTAATTATACCTAGGTATGTAGGTACTTTAATTTGCAGTAAGATTCGGATCTTCCTGTTACTAAAATTGAGGCTAATAATATAAGGCATAATAATCAGTAAGTACGTAGGTTATTTAGATATCTACTTACCAACATTATGTGCAGTACAAGGAACAGACATATTTAATACTTGCGGCCGCCCGCGGCTTCTCCCGCGTAGACTACACGACGTCATCCCGGGGAATTAAATAAATTTATAAGATAAAAACAGATATTTCGATCTTTAATAAAAATTACAGCCTATAATGTTGCCGAGGACCAATAGCCATAGGTATAAAAAAAAGTTTCAGCAAAATCCGTTCAGTAGTTTTTGCGTGAAACGCGGACAAGTGACAGACGGACAAAAACTTGAACATAAGCCCGAAGGCAGTATTAAAATTGGAGTTTTAGCAAGTAGGTACTTATACTGTTTCCACCTTCACCACTTGGAGGCAAGTACTCCCCTTATGTTATTTACGAATTTTTATTTTTCAATGCATTCAATCAATTCTTAAAAAGAAAATCTTTTATTTCATTTGAATGCTCAAGATATTAAAGAAGTTTGAAGAAATATCACGCTGTGTCGTGTGGTTATCATGGTTCTAAAAATCTTTTCCAATATCTGGAATTCGTAAACAGATAGGGCGTTTGTGCACTACACTGAATTTTACCGATCCGGAAAAAACGGATGCTTGTATTTTAATAATTAATCATTTATAATAGAAATTAATTAAATACAAGCATCCGTTTTTTTCCGGATCGGTAAAATTCAGTGGTAGTGCACAAACGCCCATAGTGCTCATTCGCTGAACAACCTTCCTTAAAGGCGCTATATTCTATTCGTATATCTTACGCTTTATCCCAGACAACTAATCTGATGTCTCTTGGGAGACATCAGATGTACCTACCAGACATTAGATTATTTGTATGTCAATAAAAAAATCAAGGTGAAAAACTTCTCTTAGTAGCATCTACACAGGTTCCAATCCAACCGCCCGATTTGGTCTGCTCCCAGACCATATCGGAACGTGTGTAGTGTAGCGCAGATTTGGTCTGGAGAGTCTGGAGCACACCAAATCTGAACGTGTGTAGCGCAGATTTGGTCTGGAGAGTCTGGAGAGTCTGGAGCAGACCAAATCGGAACGTGTGTAGCGCAGATTTGGTCTGGGAGCAGACCAAATCGGCTGTCGGATTGGAACTTCTGTAGACACTATAAGACGCTATATTTGTATCTCATATAGTTAAGCTGCTCTGCTAGGGTTCCACATCAGTTGTACCAGACTTTGTACGTCAATAGAAAATGCTCATCACTTTTAAGAATTTTCCTTAAGACGGTAAGTAAGTATTTTCATATCTCTCATAGGCTGGGCTGTTATGGTTCCACATCAGGTGTTTAGGTCTTTATAGCCTATATGTTGGCAAGGACCAATAGCTATATAAAAAAAAAGTTTCATCAAAATCCGCTCAGTAGTTTTTGCGTGAAACGCGGACAAGAGACAGACAGATAGACAAAAAATTCATAAACCATATTTTTGGAATATCTGTTCGTTTTAGATTCCTGGAGGTATTTTTTCTATTTATTTTCAACTAGCGGCCGCCCGCGGTTTCACCCGCGTGGTCTCGTTCCCGTGGGAATATCGGGATAAAAAAAGCCTAAGTTACTCCTTATTACATCAGCTATCTGCCAGTGAAAGTCCCGTCAAAATCGGTCCAGCCGTTTCAGAGATTAGCTGGAACAAACAGACAGACAGACATAAAATTGTAAAAAATGTTATTTTGGCATATGTACCATATATATAATCATATGCATGTAGTAAAAAGCGGTTATTTTAATATTACAAACATACACTCCAATTTTATTTATTTGTATAGATGTACAGAATTGGCTCGTTAACAGTTTTATTAAATTATACTAGCGGCCGCCCGCGGTTTCACTCGCGTGGTTCCCGTTCCCGTGGGAATATCGGGATAAAAAGTATACTAAGTTATTCCTTATTACATCAGCTACATGCCAGTGAAAGTCCCGTCAAAATCGGTCCAGAACGACTTTTTACGGCGACGGGTAAATTGATCGAACACAGGTTGTTTCTTTTTCGCGACATGCAATCAACTCCCTCAGCACGATCTTGCAAGGCTTACAATCAGCCTTAGTTCATATGCCGTTCAAAAATATGCTGTAAACTATACACAAATAAAGTTTATACTTCAATGGGAAATTGGAAATTGCAAACTTACATTCTGTAACAACTAATTAGAACTTTAACAATGTTGTAACAAGGTTTTTATTTGGCTGGCCGGTGGCTGGGCTGGGTGGAGCGGGCGAAGTCAGCTCGCCTTAAATAAATTGTCCCCGATATATCCCCGCGTATTTTACAACGCATTTACACCTCGATGGGCGCGGCGCACACTTGGATCAAGAAACGTCGCTTGTATATGTCACGAAGAATAAGCATCGCCGCACATGGGCCACTGAAAAACGCTGCCACCGACCCTTTCCTGTAGATTTCATACATTATATTATGTCGCCGATGCCGGTTAGTCGACACTTGTTCCTTCTTCTAGCTTCAAGTGGCGGCGTTTGTGGCTCATGTGCGGGGACCTGTAAAGCAGTCTTTCCCAAAGTGGGCGATAACGCCTCCTTGTGGGCGCTGCATACCTAAAGGGGGAGGGTTAGAGACACAGATTTTTTTTTCTGTAGCCTCTAGGCTACGCGGTGCTGAGCACTTTTATGTACTTACTACCTAACTGCGCTCAGGTCACAAACTCAAGTGAACTCCCCTCTTGGGGTTATTCCACTTATCCCCATCGACTTGCCCCATCAATGGGGGATTGTGAACTTTTCTTCCACAAATCCCCATTCAGTACTAAACAAATTGAGAATGGGGATTTGTGGACAAAAACAGTTCACACAACCCCATCAGTTGAAAATAAAAAAATATTTATTATAATAATCAGATAAAAAATAATGTTAATTACTGAAATTGATGTTTGCTGCTGTGTATGCATTTAAACATTTTAAATAATAAAATGAATAAATATATTTTGACACTTACATCAATTATATCCAAATTTATTTCATGTGTAATTTACACGTTGTCTGGAAATTGTGCTTTAAATAAAAAAATAAAATAAAATAAAATCATGGATACTAAACAACGGACGTTTTTAATTATAATAGAAGTATAAATATTTGAAAATATACTTAACCCGGCGTCTTGGGGGAGGAAAATTGTAACATGGACGTGGGGGTTGGGTCATTATTACCCATGTAGATACTGTTATAATGACTTCTTTAATACTGACGTATTTATTTAAGAATATAGTGAATATTTGTTTTGGACCCCATTTTAATTTTATTAAGGCAATAAAACACAGAAAAAATAAAATGAAGACACTTTATACTATAGGAAACAAGGCTATGAAACAAGTACTCTAAAAATCAATAAAGTTTGCTTCATCTAGCTAAATCCAAGTTATTTCTATAATAACCAGTCATTGAATTTTTTAAGTGTTACTTTTATACTTATTATATTCTTATAATATAAGAATATAATAAGTATAAAAGTAACACATTATGAAATACATTAAATAATGTTATGTAAATAGTAATAAAGGTATAGGAAAAATGTGATAGTAAAAAACCTATACTTAGGTAGCTTTCAGGCGGGAAGCTACTTATAGGGCTCGTGGTTTTTTACTATCACATTTTTCCTATACTTACAAAATTGCATTGTGAATGCATAAAAATAATATAAAATCTCAATAAAGGTATTCTTTTATTTTATCATACAATGCATACATACATATCAGTATACTTACATAAAATTATTTTGATTTTTAATTTTTTGCATTCACAATGCAATTTTTATTATTGAAAAATGGAAAATGAAGTATTTAGAAAAAATCGACCCGTCTCACAACCAGCTCTGATGGGACTCGAACCCACGACCTTTCGCTTTCCGGGCGACTGCTCTAACCACTGAGCTACGGAGTCGTTACGGGAAGCGTCAAATTTATCCAATACTTCTTACGCGCTGTATAGTCAGCGTTATTTTCATCAATGTGGAGATATTACTACCCTCACACGCGAAAGAAATACCTTTCCAGGTATTTGGCAATCGCTAAAGATGAAATTACTATTGCAACTTATTTTAATTTATAGTTTTTTGCATTCACAATGCAATTTTTACTGTTGAAAAATGGAAAATGAAGTATTTAGAAAAATCGACCCGTCTCACAACCAGCTCCGATGGGACTCGAACCCACGACCTTTCGCTTTTCGGGCGACAGCTCAGTGGTTAGAGCAGTCGCCCGGAAAGCGAAAGGTTGTGGGTTCGAGTCCCATCGGAGCTGGTTGTGAGACGGGTCGATTTTTTCTAAAAACTTCATTTTTCATTAAATTAGTTACATGGAGTAACTGTTTCGTACAGAAATTGTGGTACTTATTGTCATTACCTTAAGATCAGTATTTCAAAGTATCGCTACTTTATTTATGACATATTGTTACGGGTGGGCCGGTATTTTGACCTGTTATTATTACAGATTATTATTTTGTGTGAACGAGTCATGGAAGTTTATACAAAGAAATAACTTGGAGTTAGCTAGATGAAGCAAACTTTATTGATTTTTAGAGTATTTTTTTCAAAGCCTTGTTTTCTATAGTATAAAGTGTCTTCATTTTATTTTTTCTGTGTTTTATTGCCTTAATAAAATTAAAATGGGGCCCAAAACAAATATTCACTATATTCTTAAATAAATACTGACTTATAACAGTATCTACATGGGTAATAATGACCCAACCCCCACGTCCATGGTACAATTTTCCTCCCCCATGACGCCGGTTTAAGTATATTTTCAAATATTTATACTTCTACTATAATTAAAAACGTCCGTTGTCTAGTATCCATGGTTTTGTTTTATTTTTTTATTTAAAGCACAACTTCCAGACAACGTGTCAATTACACATGAAATAAATTTGGATTCCTAATTGATGTAAGTGTCAAAATATATTTATTCATTCTATTATTTAAAATGTTTTTTAAATGCATACACAGCAGCAAACATCAATATAAGTAATTAACATTATTGTTTATCTGATTATTATAATAAATAGTTTTTTATTTTCAACTGATGGGGTTGTGTGAACTGTTTTTGTCCACAAATCCCCATTGTCAATTTGTTTAGTACTGAATGGGGATTTGTGGAAGAAAAGTTCACAATCCCCCAATGGGCGTTTTCACATTGGACGATAACGGTAACGACACGATATCGGCACGATATCGTCGGACTGGCAGTTTCATACAATCACTACTAAATGCTTTCACACTGTGTCGTTACCGTCAACGATATCGTCTGTCGTGCCGATATCGGTGACGACACAAGTGCGGAAGATGCGAAGCCGGTTATTAACGAAAGTAACCAAGGGTAATTAACAGTTTATCTGTTATTTACTGCATTTTTGGGTTTTTACGCTAAAAGCCACCGCTAGGTAGCGCTTGTTTCTTGATTTGCTAGGTGTGAGTTCCGCGACGATTATGCCTGCTTGTTGATTGGTGGAGAGGAGAGAGGAGGTGGATCTCCTCCCGCCTCACCTCTCCCTTCTATTTCGAGTATGTAATATCGACAATGACCGAACGATAGTAATAATTTTTAAGTGACTTCAAAACTGAACTGATTTAAATGCGGTTTTCAGGAAAGTATTTGTTACATTTAGGATAAAGTTTTAGTATTTTAACCGACTTCAAAAAAGGAGGTTCTCAGTTTGACCCGTATTTATGTATGAAGGTTTGTCCGCGAGATGCGGTTTTCAGAAAAGTATTTGTAACATTTAGGAGAAGGTTTTGGTATTACAACCGACTTTGAAAAAGGAGGTTCTCAGTTTGACCCTTTATGTACATTATGTATGTTTGTCCGTGAATATCTCGCGTTTGGCTGAATCGATTTTGATACGTTTTACATCAGATGAGTATTTGTGATTGATGCGGTTTATGTGTACATTCCTAACATACTATAGGCACAGTTTAAGCAATCTTTCTATACAGTTGGACGACGCCCTTGAAGTTGGGCGATGCCGACGCCTGTATAGGTATTTACGAAGGTACGTAAGGGTTGTCACTTTAAAATGTGACCGTGGACCTTTTATGACCCCGGGTGGATACATTGGTATTGCGATATTAAATTAATAATATAATTTAATAATGCAAATGCAATGTCAAAATTATTAAAAAATTCAAGACGGCGGCCGACTTTTTTGTTTGTAGGCTGATTTCGATGAAACTCGATTTATGGTACTATTTTGACAAGAAAACAGCAACGCAATGTTAAAAGTATTAAAAAATCCAAGATGGCGGCCAACTTTTTGTTAGCACGCCGATTTTAATGAAACGCAGTTTCTGGTACTATTTTGACAAGAAAACAGCAACGCAATGTTAAAAATATAAAAATTCAAGATGGCGGCCAACTTTTTTGTTTGCTGGCTGATTTCGGTGAAATTCAGTTTCTGGTACTATTTTGACAAGAAAACAGCAACGAAATGTTAAACATGATAAAAATCCAAGATGGCAACCGACCTTTTTGTTTGTGCGCCGATTTTGATAAAACTCAGTTTCTGGTTCTATTTTGACAAGAAAACAGCAACGCAATGTTAAAAATATAAAAATCAAGATGGCGGCCAACTTTTTTTTTTGCAGGCCGATTTCAATAAAACTCAGTTTGTGGTTCTATTTTGACAAGAAAACAGCAATGCAATGTTAAAAATATTAAAAATCCAAGATGGCGGCCACCTTTTTTGTTTGTGAGCCGATTTTGATGAAACTTGGTTTTTAGTACAATTTTGACAAGAAAACAACAACACAATGTTAAAAATATAAAAATTCAAGATGGCGGCCAAATTTTTTGTTTAAAATAGTACCAGAAACTGAGTTTCATCGAAATCGGCCTGCTAACAAAAAAGTTGGCCGCCATCTTGGATTTTTTAATACTTTTAACATTGTGCTGTTGTTTTCTTGTCAAAATTGTACTAAAAACCAAGTTTCATCAAAATCGGCTCACAAACAAAAAAGTTGGCCGCCATCTTGGATTTTTAATATTTTTAGCATTGAGTTGCTGTTTTCTTGTCAAAATAGTACCAGAAACTGAGTTTCATCGAAATCGACCTGCTAAAAAAAAATTTGTCTGCCATCTTGAATTTTTTTATACTTTTAATATTGCGTTACTGTTTTCTGGTCAAAATAGAACCACAAACTGAGTTTCATTGAAATCGGCCTGCAAACAAAAAAGTCGACCGCCATCTTGTATTTTTTTATACTTTTAACATTGTGTTGTTGTTTTCTTGTCAAAATTGTACTAAAAACCAAGTTTCATCAAAATCCGCTCTCAAACAAAATAGTTGGCCGCCATCTTGGATTTTGGAAATTTGCCTTTTTTTTAATAAGCGAGATGAAGATTTGCACTCACTCACACTACATGTCGTATGCAACATAATATTAATTTAAAAATAAATTATAACGATAAAGTCGTGATAGCCCTGGAAGACTTGTCCCGAGTTACTATGAACGGCGTTGTATGTAACTCGGGACAACCACTCCCCCGTCTCACCCCGCAAGCCCCGCACGATTGACCTGTCTAGACGTCTCCGTCGGCCTACTGTATGAAAAGTTGCTTATTCTGTGCTATAGGTATAAATAAAACACTATCACGGATTTTTTCACGCAATTTATTTAATAACTTGGTTGTTGTTAAATAAATTGCATGAAAAAATCCGTGAAAGTGTTTTATTTATATGGACAGTTCGCGCAGAAATCTAAGATGTGTTTATACTATAGGTACTATTTACCAAGATAATAGGTAGGTACACGAAAATTGCCTGCATGATGCACTAAAAAAAAATGACAAAAATTATTTTTATAAAAAATAAAAGTGCCTTCAAAAAAATGCCGCCAAAAAGTCAGAAATAATACCTCTAACTCTAATACTGTATTCACAACAAATAACTTAAGTAGGTAAGTATTTTGAAGTGCCCAACGTCTTGAAAGTACTTACTTACGTTATTTGGTGTTAATTCAGTATAGAGGTATTATTTATTTTTTACTTTTTGGTGGCATTTTTTTAAAGGAACTTTTTTTATATAGGTAAGTAATATGTGCATGTAAAAATAATGTGCCTTATTGGTGTGGATTTACTGTAGCTAATAATAGTTTCATAATTGGTATTTTAACTGTTGATCCACCAAATAAATAAAATGTCCTCGAAAGTGTCCTGGCTCATTCGAAAAAAAATATAAAACATTTTACTTCGCGCACACAGTTTATCGAAGAGAAGGTAATATGTTCCCTCTAAATATCGCACTTGAAGAATAGGATCAACCCAAAATGTTCTTTGACGATATCGTTTTTTTCGCCGTAAATATAAAAGATAAAGCAAACGTAATTTATTTACTGCTGCCATTATTACCTCGAATACCTATACTAGTATAATAACTAATATAAAACTTGGAGCCGCGCGGTTACTTTAGCTGGCGTAATGCGACTAACCGCATAGCAAGCTGCTGGTTATCGTTTTACACACCGATATCGTTCCGATATCGTGACGATATCGTGACGATATCGTGCCGATATCGTGACGATATCGTGCCGATATCGTGCCGATATCGGCGGACGATATCGGGACGATATCGGTGTAATATCGTGTCGTTACCGTTATCGTCCAATGTGAAAACGCCCATTGATGGGGGAAGTCGATGGGGATAAGTGGAATAACCCAACTCTTGCGGGTTATAATAAAAGTCTCGTTTAGAATGAACGTTTAATATCCGCTGATATAGCTCACAATAATTATTTCATTTGAAGTTATTGTAGTTTTTAAGTAGAAAAATGGAAAATAAAGTATTTAGAAAAAATCGACCCGTCTCACAACCATCGGAGCTGGTTTTTCTATGATAAAAATTGCATTGTGAATGCAAAAAAGTAAAAATTTAAATAACTAGTTTTTAAGTAGGTAAAAAAATGGGGGCAACTAAAAATAATTTCTTTTCAAACTGGGCAGTAGACAAAATAAGTTTGGGAACCTCTGCTGTAAAGGATAATACTTATTGAATAAATAATACTCAATTTACCTTTTTTGGACTAATATTAGTGTGATAGATCACATTTGTCATGCATATTATATTACTTACATTATTATCTCAGTGCTCATTTAACGTTTTCCTCAAAACAGCAGTTCATCGTCCCGGTGTGCGTCGCGGGTCGCACCTTAAGCGGCGTATCAAAAAGGATTATTCGAGCGCTATAAATATGGCCGCGAGATTATAATAATTTGAATAATAACATTAAAATAATAATAATGCGCCGATGGAGACGTCACCCGCTAATAGATTTATCTCCGCCATGCATCAACATTATTGTGTGTGGATGTGGCGGCTGCGCCCGCGCAGTCCTCGGCCGGTCGCCGGTCGCCGGTCGCCGGTCGCCGGTCGCCGGCCGGTTCATTACGGCGAGATCTGTGTGATTAACGACGCGATCGATACGCATTCGATACAGTTATCAATATCGAGAATCGGATCATTAGTGGTTTTATGTTTGTAATTGGTGGATTAACCGATAGATCATTTCAATGAATTTATTATCTGTAAGCGCGGACAATGGCGGGCCGATCGTTACCGCTATAACGACTCACTTAGGTGGAGGCTGCTGTAATCGAATATAAATTATTTCGTCAATTATCTTACATAATGTTAATAACTTTGTTAGATTTCACTTTGTGAAGTACTTAGCTGTGTTCTGTGTTAGATTGTAAATCTACGAAATTAATTCGTAGCTGTCCCTGCGATCAATCATGTGATACGACATTTTAATTTGGTAAATATTTTGTATTCAGTCCTTTAATGAACACAAATCTAATACCAAAATAAATTTTATGTGTATTTTATTTAATAGTTATGTTATTAAAAATTGTTTTTATGTTAGAGTTTAGATTTTCAAATAAAAACTACTTAAATTCGATTTTGTTGCGTAGCATACCACCTGCAAGGTTTTTCGAGAGTTTTATAATATTTAGGTACCTACCTTGTTCTTTTTAATTTAGAGCTAGACAGATTAAATTAAGGAGAGAATATTGTCCATTACATAGAGTGGCGCTAATAATTAATTAAACATGTTAGGTACACGTATAATAACGTCCATTGTTTGATAGGATATAACTAATATTTGGTGCATTGGTTGGGTGGGTTATATTGTTTATTTTGATTGAACCTAACTTTACGTCATACCTAGTACAGTTGTTGTTACTGAACTTTATGCTGTATTTAAATAATTACTAAATTGATTAAGTTCAAGGTGCGGTATTATTATTTTCAAATATTTTCATATAAGTACAGTTTTGTTGTAGCAAAATTGTAAATACGTTTTACTTAAAACCTCTTTGGTGCCGCTGCCTTAGAGGAAACTACCTGTCCGGCTGTCAATACCTACATTGCAAAAAACCTACGTAGTAAATAATCCACATCTCATTTTCTCTACTTCGTAATAAGACTTTTCAACACACTTGCTCATAAAGTGAGCCTTATTACATCGATCTTAGGGCCATATACCGAACTATACCCACGCGTGCATAATAGTATTACAGTACTAGTTGCGTAATAGAATTATCCCTACAAAGTTAAGTAAGTTACCTAAATGCAAATTATATGCGAGTAAACAGAGACTTCAATTTAACCGGGTAATACGGTATCCCTACAAAGTTAAGTTAGTACCTAACTGAAAGTTATATGCGTGTCAACAGAGCATTCTCGGGTAATAGATACAGTCAGAGATGGGCAAATGCCCGGTTAAAACCCGGCATTTTGAAAATGCCCAGGTTAAAACCCATTTATGCCCATTTCTGCCCGAAAAGTTGGGCGGAAACTGTATAATAAATCAGTAATAAAAGTTAACCAATATTATGAAATTTTACATGATTTACAAACTCATTACTTAAATAATGCTAAGTAATATTAGAGTACGTACATATTTGTTAATGTTTAACCCCCGAGACGCAGCGCAAAGAGGGGTGTTATAAGTTTGAGGCCTATGTCTGTCTCTCTGTACTGTACGTACATTCGTAGTGCCTAAACGGATCAGGCGATTTTATTGCGGTTTTTTTAATTGAAAGTTATATTAATCGAGATGGTTATTAGCCACGTTTGAAGAAAATCCATATGGTCATTTATGGAGATGGTCAACTGCCTGCCGAAACGGAAAAAGATACAGACATGGTGCTTTGACTTAAATAATTTACACCCTGGGCAAATTTTGGTGCAATAAAAAAAAACAAAATGGCGGCCAAAAAAAATGGCCGCCAGAAATTAAGTTGCTCGATTTGGCTGAAATTACCGATTTCAATGTGGTTTTATTTTTATTTTATGTGTAATTTAAAAAGGATGATATATAAATAAAATTAAATAAATTAAACCCCCCGACACAAAAAAACCTCAAAGAAAGTCAGAAAATAAATTTTCTCTCGGTCTCGCTTCACCTGCGTGGTCAAAGAGAATTAATAATATCAATGCCTTAAAAAATACATGGCACATGTCTGGTGCAAGGATATAAAAGTAACAATTCAAGAATTAAAAAAAAATACCAAGTGGAACCCTCGCTAACGCTTGCCGTATACAAAGTGTACGTAGATATACTGACATTATGTTTGGATTTTATATTTAGGTAAGTACAATAATTATTGAGTTCAAATCATGTTCAAACCACTGTGGGGAATTGCGCATCGGTTAAAGGAAGACTGATGTTGTCTTCCGGGATAGGTGTTGTTAGCCCGGGGACAACAGAACTGTCCGCTGGTTTTTATGTCGGAGTTCGAATATAAGCGAACTTGGTGAATGAACTTCGTAAGCGCGATGTAGGTTCTTCACTTTGAAGCTCCGTGCCATGTTGATTATGTGCGCGTCGTCTAGATGTCGCCACAACACATAATTATGTATGAATTGATGCAAATCCGCATTTAAGTAAGTATTGTATCATAGTGGAAGGGGGTCTTTCCGAGGTAAAAAGAAACCTGGATCATTCTCCACCTTTCTAACACCTCAAAAAGTAGCGCAAAAATCCGAGGCACCGTTTCCATAGTAAAAGACCAGTCATTACTGGCAAGACACACTGGTCAAAGACTTTCGTCTTGAGACATTGAGGTATTTCGGACGCAACTATATGCCGGAGCTTCCCAAACGCTGCCCATCCAAGCTGGATTTGACGAGAGATCTCTTTCTCAAAGTTGGACTTACCTTACTGGACCGTCTGTCCCAGGTAAACATAGTGGTCAAAAACTTCGAGTGTAATGTTCCCAACATTAACTGGAGCAGGTGCAGGATAAGCCGGTATTAACCAATCCAAATGTAACCAGAACCATCGGCTTGATTTCCAAAGTACAATATATTTTTCAACAGCCATCCTGTGATAGAATAGACCATTGCGAAAGTTACATAACCTTAGCGATCGTACACCAAGCACGCTACCCTATTGCTTTACCAAATTTCGTGAAAGTCAGATCAGTGGTTTACGCATGAGAAGGTAACAATACCTAGACAAAAAGACACATTCTCCTAACTCTTGAACTTTCACTAGGTACGTTTGTGTGTGTGTTTTAATGTAGAATAGATCCTATGCCAGCTCAATCGTGCAAAGAAAAAGTTCTTAATAATAATACCCATGCTACATTGAACAAAGTAAACTGAAAAAAAATATATCCTACGGGAACCGTACTGCAGACCAGTATCCTACATATCAATTTCCATACTTCTTAGCCCAGAAATGAGGAAGTTTCCATATAAATTTTAACCTTCTTATCAGTAGGCGGCCTTATTGCTATATAGCAATCTCTTCCAGGCGACCTTGGGTGAAAGAAAAAATAAATCAAAAGGACAGAAGGGGAAAGGGTGCATAAAAAGAATAGAATAAGTATACACTAACAAATATTGAAAGAGAGAAAGAAGATAATATTATAGAAGTTAAGGAGTAAGAGAGAGAAAATGACTTCTAACTTGATCTCTAAAGGATTTAAGAGTCTGAGCCCTTCTGATACCTACTGGAAGCGCGTTCCACAAACGCACAGCATGGACAGAGAAAGAGTAGGAAAAAAAGTCGGAAGAATGACGTGGAATTTTAAGGGTGAGGTTAGAGGAAGAACGCAAAGTACATGACGTAGATGAAGAGTGAAAGGAGAAGCAGTCTTTAAGATAAGGAGGGGAAGTAGGCATGAAAAGGATAGAATAGAGAAGTTTAAGTGAGTGTGAGTCCCTGCGCCGGCGAATTGGGAGCCATTGGAGTTTGTTACGGAAGTGAGACACATGGTCGTATTTGCGAAGGTTAAATATAAATCTAATGGCAACGTTCTGCAGACGCTCTAACTTATCAAGTAACTCTTCCGACAGGTCAGTAAAACAGACATCAGCGTAGTCAAGGATAGACAGCAGAAGCGATTGTGACAGAGTGATTTTGGTACTGGTCGGCAAAAAGTTACGAAGCCGGTTAAGTGAGCCATATGCTGCAAATATCTTTTTCCTGGTTACCTCAACATGAGGACTTCTTAGACCAGAAGTGAGGAAGTTTCCATATAAAGGGTGTCTCAAAAGTACGTATAGGATTTGAATTTCGTGCTATTTCCGAAATATTCAAGATGGCAGGTTGAAATTTGACATACGTCATCTTGACACATGTAAAATTAATCGTGAAGCGTTTCACAATAAAACAGCGCATAGAAGTTATAGAAATATTTCACGAAAATTCACGATCAATTACAAACACTCGTCGAAAGGTCGAAAAATATCGTAATTTCAAGAAGAGGTGATGTCAAATGGCCACCGAGATCTTGCCATCTGATGCCACTGGATTTCTTTTTTAGGGCTACCTACGTCAAAGTAAAAGTCTACACCAACGATCCCCAAAACATAGACAATAAAGACAAAATATTCGCTGAGTTATTGGTGAAATAAGTAGCGAAATGTGTGAAATTAGCAGCGAAATGTGTGAAAGTGTCATGAAAAACTTGCACACAGCAAAAATGCCCGTGGCGGCCATTTAGCAGATATTCTTTTCATATAAAATTGTACAAGTCTCTTCAAAATAAAATAAAACTACGAAGAAATTCCAATCCATTCGCGTTTTATTGAGACAAATCATCCTATACCTACTTTTGGGACACCCGTTAAATTTTAACACCCTTTCTACCCCATTAGGGGGAAGTATTTTAACTTTGCCTACGCAGATCATCTTTAATCCTGACCAGTATCCTACATACCAATATTTATATTTCTAATTCTAAAAATGAGAACTTGAAACCCTCCCTTTGTACCCCATTATGGGGTAGTTTTTTAACTTCGCCTACGTAGATTATTAATTTTAATTCGGTGATGTGTGTCACCTTTCGATTATATATAGGTAGATTATGTTAATCATAAATAAAATAAAATATTATACTTATAAGTGCATACTCCATTTTATTATTAAAACATTTTAATACTACCCTGTTAAAATAACAAAAATGTACAATTTTCTGGTATTTTAACAGACTAATATTATTTGTCTTTTGGTAATATTCATGTGCATTATAACCAAAATAATTAAAATACTTACACAGGTAAAAATACTTTAAAACATTGTTTACGCCCACAAAATGGGCAGTAATGGGCATTAACCCGGCGTTTTGGGTTTTAACCGAGTTAAAACCCGGGCGGGCTGAATGGGTTAAAACACAGTGCCCATCTCTAGATACAGTTCTTTTTATGTACTTAACAACAAAGAGGTATTTTACCGCTGAAAATCCGTTTAAGCTGGCCATTGACGATCAGTTTTGTCCTAAAACTGTGGCGTCACTCCAAATGGTTTTAAGCCAACTAGATTTCCCCACTGACTGGCGTGACGCCGGCTCTTCAGTTTTCGATGGTTTTCGACCGGCCGGGCTGTGTGACAGACGTGTACTCATCGTGTAGGTACTACTTATTTTTGTCAAGAAAAAAAAGGATTCTGATTCCGAATAAGTAATAGAACTAAATATTTTAAGCATCTACATGTTGCCGTTTTTAATATCGAGCAAAAAACGGCACAAATCACGTTTGTTGTATGGGAGCCCTCCTTAAATACTTATGAATTTTATTTTAATATAAAGCTGTAGCCGTAAAGCTGGACATTGCCAGCTTTACGTTTTTAGAATAAATAAATGTGTCCCTAATTAAGACAAAAGACATAATTAAGTAAGTATATTATTATCAAACTATTTATAATTCACAACAATTTGTTTATCACTATTAGGGCGTTTGTGCACTACCACTGAATTTTACCGATCCGGCGGTCCGTGTTTTTACGGACCGGCGTGGCATGAAAAACACGGATGGTTAGCTTGTGCACTTGTCCGGTTTTTTACTGGCCGGGGCAGCGCAGTGATCTCTTTGAAACTACACTCTACGGACGCGTTTTAAACGAGAGGAATAATGAGTTCCTTGGAACGTCTCGGCAATTACTTGCTTTATTGCTTTATGTACGAAGACGTAGAAGACAGAAAGAATTTTGGGTTCATCCTCTTATCAGTGAAAGGTACCTGCGGGGTCATTTTACCGAAATCACAATAAATTGAGGCAGGATGAAAAATTATTTTTTTACTACTATCGAATGTCTACGGCTAGCTATATAACAAAAAAAGTGTCATCAGAATCCGCTTAGTAGTTTTTGCGTGAAACACGGACAACAGACAGACAGACAGACAAACAAAAATTTCAAAAACCATATTTTTGGTGCTAGATATATTACGTGTTATTGGTGAGAAAGGCGATTAAATTCATTTTGGTGTGCGTTAATTTATTTGCGATAACTCCTAAGATATTCATTTAAATTATATGGTGTAAAAGAGTAAAATAATGTGCATAAAATGCTTAAAGCAACTAACGTATTTAGATTGATAAGGGTTAATACTGTATCCGTTTAAATAGCTTTCCAAATTACCGCATTGTTCGTAACCATTTTTTGAGAGATAATATGGCTATAATATGATATCCTTAAAAGATAGACATATGCTATCGCGGACTTTTTTGTAGATCTATAGAAGAGAAATATCCCAATATGCATTATTTTTTTAAACCTCGAAAGGATTAGGCAGCGTTTTTGCTGAAAGCTCCCGGGCGGCTTGCCGTTTGCCGGCACTTTCGACAATTATCGTTATATTTCTACCAATTTACACAAAACTTTCATAAATAATATATTAAAACCTTCCTGAAGAACCACGCTACCTATTAGTGAAAACCGCATGAAAATCTGTTTCGTAGTTTTAAAGATTTAAGCATATATAGGGACAGACAGACGGGAAGCGACTTTGTTTTATACTATGTAGTGATTTATGATTAAAATACAACCATCCGTTTTTTTCCGGACGGTAAAATTCAGTGTAGTGCACAAGCGTACATATGTTTTTCATTGCCGTCATCTCGGAACGGAAAAAAACGGTCCGGAATGGGGAAAAGTAAAATGACGGACGGTAAAATTCAGTGTGGTGCACAAGCGCCCATATGTTTTTCATTGCTGCCATATCGGTCCGGAAAAAACCGGATCGCCGGATCGGTAAAATTCAGTGTAGTGCACAAACGCCCTAATTATAATTATTTTGAAGTATGCTGTATGGTTGTATATGTAATCAATCACCTTACATTTGGCGCGTGCAAAAAAAAACTTGCGCGCTTTTTTCCTTATCTAATATTAGGTTATTGTATGCAATAAATGTTTGTCTTTCCTCGCAAGTGTGTTGAAAAAGTGCGTATGAAACTCGTGAGCAACTTACTCACTAGACACTCGGCTGATTTACGCCCTCGCCTGCGGCTCGGGCTCCAACCCACAGCCTCGTGTATAATGAGCAACCTAGCTCACTTGTATCATAATATACTATAATCGCACAATGACATTACAAAAGTAAAAGGTACAGACAGATTATGTTTTGCGACAGGAAATGGCGGAAATGTGTTGAATATTGTAAATAATTATTATTGAAATATTTAACTGGTGTTTGAAAGGCCTAAGCCTAAAAACAGAAGCTGCACCTCGCTATTATTAAAATCTGAAAAATGCAATTTTTCAATATGGTGGCGGGGGCGGAGGGCGAGGAATTGGGTATTAGACTGAATTTTTCTTATTTACTTAAATGTTCATTTAATTAGTAGAAACCAACATAGGTATTTATTTTCAAATATCTTGCATATTTCCAGCGATATAAAGCATCAAACTTTCTAATTAAACAAGAAGAGCGCTATAGAAACGTGACGTCACATTTCTATACCGCCATACTCTCGCCGTAGAAAATTTCGTTTTAGAAAGAGATAGCTAGACTCACAATTAAGTTGTTCATAATTCGCTTGTTATAATACATATTGAATTTCTTTTTTCACATTTGTTATTAATAATGTAATATTTCTGAATGTCATAATTAAATATTTACATTTCAACAACAGTCAAACACCCAATTGTGCATTTTTCATTTTAAATACTCAATAACAATCCTAGACAACATATCAAAAATTCAGAACTACCGGACCACTTGTAAGCTAACCCCCCTTACCTAATTAGTCTCTATTTCACAGCTCTATTTACTGGACTATTATAGCCGCGTCACCGCCTGTTTCGCGTTCCCTTGGTAGGTAGGTAGGTACTTAATTTTATTTAGAGTCAAAAAGTAGCCTGAGTATTTGCGATTCCAGACTATACTCTACCACTGTGCCAAATTTCATTCAGATTGGTGTGATTGAGTAACAGACATTCATCCAACTTTCGCATTTACTTATACTTAATTAAGTTCAATAGTAAGATTACTAGTCTGAATTGTGATTTGTGAACGGACACATTGTGCACTCATAATGGGATTCAGACTAGTTTAATATAGTTATAAATAATTGCATTCCGTTATTGTATCAATAAACTAAACTGGTTTTTGCAAGGATAAATATTTGGCGCAGCTATAGTTCGCGCGCTTGTCAATACGTCAGATTGGTTACACAGATAATAGTCGCAATTTGATGAAAATTATTAGTAAACTTAACTGGCTGAATAATGCATGATGCAGTTCTTTTGTGACATTTCCCTCAATGTTTTGGTGCGTTCCAAACTTGAAATACACAATGGTCGCGTTTCGTTCGTGCTGAGCCTTGAGAAAGCACATCCTATGGGTGGTTTATTGTTTTATTGGGGGCATTACACGCTTCTCGGGTCCGTGTATTCAGTTTTACGACACAATGACGGACAAATCGTAGGAATTCGTCCTACGTCAGATCTGTTGATGTAGTGATGTAATCTGTCTTCCTGTCACATGCTCCTTTGTATCGGGCATGTTGCCTTTTCAACACATGTTTTCATTTAATATATGACTCGACTAAATATTTTTAACATCGTTTAAAGCTGTCTTTTTAATTTTTCTTAAGAATCACGTCGTGAACTAACTCATTAGTATCTAAACGATATCTGGTGGTTTGGTAAGACTAATATCAATTAAATTTTACGAATTATGACATTTTAACTTTTTCAAATTAAGTTGTCAATTCCATTTCTATTTGGATTCAAGAATTATGTTTCCGTTCCGTAAAGTTTCAATATTCAATCTCCGCATTCACCCATCCACTTTCGTAATTAAAACCTTAATATTTCCAATACGGGCCGATTATGCAAATTAATAGCTCTAATAATCCCAATAACACATAAATCACAGTGTTTATACTTCGAGTTTTTCATTAAATAACATTTTATTCATCCGTTTATTATCGAAACGAATTCGATTGAGACATTTTAAGGTACCTAACCAATATTACCAAAAGGGGATTCGGTGTTGAAATCTCAAGATTTTATTCCAGATTTTATTATGGCTTTAAAAGTCGACTTGGACATAGTACTGGTAACTTTCCTTTTGAATCTTTGTCCAAACGAAAAATACGTTGATCACACCGTTTTTGTACTATAAAACCTATATATGTATTGTATTTTGTATATACCTAACGCCCGTCATATCACCGTCACCGTTTCCGCTATACCTACTTTTAATTAAGGCATTCGTATTTAAAACTAATCTAGGATGACATGATTTGCATGTGTGTATACCAAATCAATATATGAAATAACGAATAATGTTGTAAAATTAAACCCAAAAATTAAACAATCACTAAAAGTCATGTCATGTGACGTTGTTTGTTGCCCTCAACTTTAGATTTACAATTTTTGTTGTGAAATGTGTTTCATTTGTGATCTAATTTGACTACTTTCCGGACAACAGCCTAAACGCTTGTTATTGAGTAGCTTTCTTTGTTTACACCTCGCGAGCGTGAGACAATGCGCCATCCCCGTTGCGCTCGGGCATCGGGTGCGGGGCGCGGACAATGGATGGCCATCGATGGGCGACTGTCCGGGAAGCGCCCCGCGGGCCATTCAGCGGACAACTCGTTGTTCTGGGCATTGTCTTAGCCGCCCGCTGGCTCTGGTGGAGTGAGGCTACTGCGCGGTTACACCTTGGGATCCGTTAGGTTTTCATAGGGTGTTCCATTTGCTGTTCAAGAATTCTATTTTATTTATTTATTTTTATTTTTATTTCTTAGGATAGCTAACAGCTTTCACATAAAATTAACAATTAAACATATTGACAAAAAGCTATTGACAAGCTACCACATTTAGTAACTAATATTGACTCATAAAAGATCACAATATTGAGGTGTTAGGTGCCGAGTAAATAAAAAATATAACAACCTATAGTAAGGTTAGTAATCAATCAGTGCTTTGAAACAATTTGTTGATAGTATTGATGCTAC
Source organism: Crambus lathoniellus (assembly GCA_949710035.1). Taxonomy (NCBI): domain Eukaryota; kingdom Metazoa; phylum Arthropoda; class Insecta; order Lepidoptera; family Crambidae; genus Crambus; species Crambus lathoniellus. Next base: position 31,160,414 of record OX453306.1, on the reverse strand, counting down.
TGAAAAATATGTCTAAACTGGCGTCAGCTTTATTAATGACCGCACAAGTTCTAATGAGAAAACTATTCATTCTAAAGTTGGTGTGAACAGGAGGAATGTTGAATGGCTTATATGTGTTATTCCGAGCTGCTCTTGAAGGCACTTTAAAAGTAATTTTCCTTAACAGGAACCTTCCTTCTACTACCATTGTTGAATCGAGATGTTTAGTCGGCTCCAAATTATTTTATTCTATATTCTTTGTTAATTGAATAGGTTATTTAGTAATTTTAGCTCAGTGTCCAGATACTTTTCAACTTCCATTGTTTTGTCGGTAATTTAAATGTAAGTACCTACAGTCAGCGCATTATATACGGTGCCATCCAAAGTGGTCAAATAGTTCGTCACACCATACCAATTTGTATGGTGTAAATTAGTATAAGTACCTAAGTGTATAAGTATTAATTTGTTTTTGGCAGTAAATATTAATCTAGTTTAGAGGAGCCCGTGGCGCAGTGGATAGCGCGCTCGGCCTGCGATCGTTGAGGTTGAGCAACGTTCGCAATGGTCGGTCACGGGATGGGTGACCAAACACTTTTCATCTCGAGCTCCTCCGTGCTTCGGAAGGCACGTTAAGCCGTTGGTCCCGGCTGCACTTGCAGTCGTTAATACCCACCAATCCGCACTGAGCCCGCGTGGTGGGTCATGGCTCATTCTCCCTATTCATCCATAAGGAAGGCCAGTGCCCCAGCAGTGGGGACATTAAATGGCTGATGATGATGATGATGATGATTAATCTAGTTCAATTTTTTCCCAGATTAAATCGTGTTTGTCTATTTATTAAAGCACCCGCACCATCACCCTGTACCGCGCACCGTCAGCGGCGCATTGTCCGGTGCAGCGCAGTGCAGTAACAAAACGCAACGCGCGCCATGCCGCCTTCCCGGAATTAGAAACTCTGTTTATTTGATTGATTATTTCTGTTACAATGACGGTTTTTGTAACAACTTTAATCATGCACATGATCGAGCGGAGTACCTAATCAATGTTTTTAAACAAATTTTGGCTGAAACGTTCACTTATTTATTTAGAAGTATTTTGTAAGTAGGTATTTACAATCGGTTATGTTGGTTAGTATGTTACACCTTTTTATTTTTAGTGACAGTGTGATGATGATGATGATGATGGGTAAAACATTACAGCATTTCAAACGCGTTAGCAAAAAAAGTTTAAGCAGGTTAAATGTTTTATGTATAAAATTAAAAAAAAACTCACGACTTTCCTCTCAATAATAATTACGGTAATTAATTAATCTACAGGGATGTTAATAACAATAAAATAATAAAGTGAAAGTAATTTTTTCACAGGAAACAGTTACACTAATGCGAATTTTTATTGTCAATTATAGACTTGAAAAAACAACGCGGCAATAAGATAAAATCAATTCGGTGGATTTAATTAGTGAAATGAATGATGAAGAATGGCACTATCGGGCCCAGCCGAGGGACTGCTACTCTGACTGAGCATTAAAATAAAACTGAGTGACATTTACAGCTAATTATACGAACAAATAAATAAGAGAGGCGCAGTTACCTCCCATTTACGAGCATTTTACAATTAAAACTACGAGTTGATTGATCAAAATCAACATTTTGTCGCGCCTAATATATTGCTCGTTAAAGTCGAGGCCAAATTTTTACGATTTCATTCAAATTTTTTACGATTTTAGACAAAAGTGACCCAACGGGATGTTAGCGCTTCGTTTACAGAAACGCTCCAACGTAAAATCATAAATGTTTTTTTGTAAACAAGTTTTGAAAAAGTTGTTAAAGATTTGATCATTTTTAGTCGGGATCAGGCTAAATAAAAACTGAGGTTTTAACTGCTTGTAAATCATTAACAAGAATTAATATTTGGAGCCGTAGCCAGGCATAACTTATACGTTGACACCTTATTATGAGGAGAATGGACGCCAATAAGTAAAGTTCTCCGGAATATACGGGATATTTTAAATATCTCTAACTTAATAAGTATAAATATTATTAATGTGTATGATGAACACATTTTGAAATTCTAATTAAGATATCCTTTAAAATGACTCATGCTTTTGTATAATTCTATACTCGTTAGATTCAATCTTTTAAATCTTACAAATTAGTAGATAGGTAGTCGAATCGAAACAGATTGCGAACGATTGTGTCAATTGGGTCAGAAATATGTTGTAAAGTATATACAACATATATGGAATATGGAAATTAATATAGAAATGTGCAAGGACCTAAACCAACCAACGATAACAAAACAATTTTGACATTGTCCGCATTCACAAGAAAGATGCTCTAATTTTCGTGAAATTCTTTCCTTCATATAAAAGACGTGTGTCAGACTCAGAATGCAAATATTTGAAAGACTCGCCTCCCGGCGCGCGCGCACAACGCCACATCAGCACAATAAATGGCTGAGACAATGAACCTGTTGATCATAACCAAAACAAATTAGGCTGCCTTTGTACGACATTCCTTTTGTAAAATGGTGACCATTCAGGGGCACCATAAAACTTTAGGAACTGTGAAAAAATAGTAATATATGACCGCTGTAAACTTTGCCAGAGTCATTTGAGAAGGGCCGAAACAATTTCAACTTTAAACGAGTCAAGTTAGAGTTGAGGTTATTAATTTTTGTTTAAAATTGTAAGTAGCAGCGAGTGGTCTAGTTGGTTGAACCAAAACAAAAATTTATTAGCGCTAAAGCAACAAACTGGAAGAAAGGGCTCGTGTTGTGGCACTTTACAATTGTAAAACACGGCATTGTTCGCCCAGACGCGAACGTAAACAATTATAAAACGTCATAATTTACTGCCGTTCACGGAGTGCTTAAACCGTGGAATGCTGGAAGAGTTGTGGCCCAGTGCGACCAGCACAATATTTGTAAATATTTAGCAGAACAGTTGGTGCTTTATCACCATTTCTGTTGGCTGATACATCCACCAAGTATAAAATGGTGTGACAGCTTAACAAAGTAGGAAGGTAAGTAAGTACTTGAAATGAAAAAAAGAATAATTTAAATTTTTTAACTACGGCTTTTTCGTATAGGTACTTAGTTAGTTAAATATTTGATAAGTTTAATTTTCACAGTGCACTTGCAAGTAGCAGGGCAAATCTCTTAAAAAAATTAACTTTTACACTTAAAAAAAGGAGTGACAAAGCTATGTATAAGTACCTATGTATTTCGGTAATTTCTTTAAACAAAATGCCACTATTATCTCTTGTAAACCTCACTTGAAACGAGTTTTCTTAAAAATTATTCAAAATAAGGCAGCCAAAAAAGTAAAAAAAAATGGCAAATACCTTAAAACGCTAATTAGTGTTAAGATTATGGGTCAGGTATTACAATAAATAACTCAATAATTAATATTCATTTTCATTTATTCAAGTTATTATTAAGCCTTTGTGATTGTCAAGGATGCTACGCTATTGGTTCAGAAAACCCTACGGCGGGAGACCTTGTAACGAGAAGAGCCAGCAAGAAACTCGCCAAGGGGTGCAATTCTCCCTTCATCAAACACTTTTATTTTCATAAAACACGTCAGACAAATTACATTTTTAAGTGTGAAATGCACAATGTGTATTCGAATTATAACCATACTGATAATAGTTTTAATACATTTACAACAATAGAATATTGTGACAAAGAATAACAAATTCCAACAGAAACTATTTGATGCTAGTTCAAGTTTGTTTCGTATTAGATATCTAACAATTTACAACACCAATAATCTCACATCGATGTAGGTAATAGAATACTTAGCTTTGCTTTGAATTCCCGATGCAGAATGAGAGCCGCTCAGGGACCGTACTACCGTATTTATACCTCACTTAAACCAAAATGGCGCGGTAACACAACCGCTTTCTGCCTATGTGTTTCCGCCCAGTTAGTAATAATTCTTATTTACCTAAACTAATTTAAATTATGAATACAAATGTTTAAATATGACTATAACTTTATAAAGAATGCATTTTAATTTTAATAACGACATTTGTTTAATTTTCAATAAAAAGTACGACTACAGATTGTGGACTTTGACTAACATAGACAATACACTGTTCTATTAAATTTAGATTCCTTTTATTGCCTATTAGATAACTTTAATTCTCAATAATTATAACATTCGTCCATCCTGACAAATTTGCTATAAGGTAATGAAAATATGTTTGATTACTTACTTTTAATCAACTAACCAACTTATTATAACTTATCGTAACTAATATGATTGCAATTGCTTAAGAGTCAACAGCGACATTTCGACACAATCCCATGGTAACATCAAGTAATTTATACAAAACTATTATTATTGTATTAGCTCCATGGCCTACTGATACCAATTCTCGACTCCATCCCATGGTAACTGTAATAAAATGAATAATTAGCCATTGGTAGTAAGTTCATCAAATATATACAGAAGCCTTGTTATTTGCATGAAAAATTACATTATAATCGTCATCACCATCATCATCATCATCGTCATCACCACCAACATCATCATCATCATCATCATAACCAACATCATTAACATCATCATAACCTTTATATTCATCATTACCATTATTATGTACAAATTGAAGTTTATGAAAAGTTTTTTTTTATTACCTTTATCATTACCTTCATCATCATCTACCCGTATATTGGTCCATTACTCGAAGACATGACTTAATAATAAGTTGTATTTGATAATTATTTGCGTTAAACATGGTACGATCACATTCCGATAGCCCTCCTCAGTTGACAAGCTCATTCCTTCATTAAGTTTATTTATTTATTTTATTTTTCCTTATTAGCACAATAACAAAATTCAGACCAAAACAATTTTCACATAGTTTACTACGGCTAAACATTATTAATAGTAGTAAAATTATGTTCTCTTAGTACTTTTCGAAGCCTAACCACCTTTACTTCATCGTTAAAATTGTACACACTTGACCCCCGTCCAATTTGATATCAACATCGAAAATCTCTAATAGCTTACATTCATTACAAAGTTTGAACCAGTTATGTCCTATTTATTTGACTGTATTGCATTTAGCATATTCGTCAGCCACATAAATGCTGTTTCAAATCAGCCTTAGCATTTAGGGTCATTTTGTATTATCCCAAATGCATCATTCTCAAGCTATGAACACCTTGTTTTTGTATATCCATCTACCTTAATTGTAACACTTTACCCTAAAAGTGACACCATGTATGCAAAGTACACTGTGATTGCCTTATTCCAAATGCGATGGTTCTTAAATTCATCGTCTAAGTGACGGCCATTGTTTCATCGTCTGAGTGACGGCCATTGTTTCATCGTCTAAGTGACGGCCATTGTTTCATCGTCTAAGTGACGGCCCTTATTTCATCGTCTAAGGGCCAGTTTTTTGATCCGTAGTTAACTCAACCATTGGTTAAATATCGTAACTATTAGTTAAAAATCATCGAAATGCATTTTTTGACCCCTGGTTAGCCTAACTAATGGTCAAATATCTAACCATTAGTCAAAAAATTTAACTACCCGGTATGGGAGGGTTAACAATATGGCCGCTGGTTATCCTGTGCAATAACAGCTGTTTGGCTCCTAAAAGTGCTTTAAGTTTGGTTCTAAAACTAAAAATATACGATTATCATATAAATTAAGTCTATAATAGTGATGAATTTGAACGTAGTTAGATACTTTGATGTAGAAAGTTCGTCAGAGGAAGATGATAATATTTTAATGGAATATGTGTTGTTGAGAAGGCCAAAAACCTTTAGACCTCGTCATCCGCCCTTAGAAACCTGGGATGATGTAGATTTTTGTCACCGGTATCGTTTAACAAAGGAAACAGTAATCTGGATTGTTACTGAAATTGAGAATGATCTTAAAACGTCCACACTCAGGTATGGATATAGTTACCTAACCTAAAATATTTTAATATCTACACTTAATTCTTTACCTACTAACTTTAGGTAGGTACCTACATAATACCTATTCAAATAGTCTAAAATATGACCGTGTTTCTAGGAACTATGCCATCACGCCTCTTGAGCAACTACTTCTCACATTGCGGTTCTACGCTACAGGAACTATGCAACAATGCTCCGGAGATCTCTTTGGAATGTCCAAGTCGGCTGCCTGTAAAATCATCCACTGTGTCTCCAGAACAATATGCATTAGGTTTAGACATTTTATTGCAATGCCACATACAGCAGAGGAGGTTAAAGATGTAGTGGCAAAGTTTTATTCGTTGGCAAAGTTCCCAAGTGTATGTGGTGCGATCGACTGCAGTCATATTCGCATATTAAGTCCTGGTACGTATGTGAAACTTTTCATGTATAAGTTTATGTATTACTCAACCTAATAATTATTGATTAAGCTAGGTGTTTTATTTTATTTCAGGGGGGGATAATGCTGAGCTCTATAGAAATAGGAAGGATACCTTCTCCATTAATGCCCAGGCGGTTGTTGATGCTGAACTCCGAATCAGAGATTTAGTTGCAAGGTGGCCGGGCTCAGTACATGACAGTACTATATTTAACAACAGCAATGTGAAAGATGTTATGCAGTCTGAGCAGCTAGGAAAGTGCTGTCTTGTGGGAGACCGGGGATATGCTTTAAAAAAATATTTATTAACACCGTTAGCCGATCCTCAAACTGCAGCTGAGAAACTATACAATGAGAGCCAAATAAGAACAAGAAATGTTGTGGAAAGAGCATTTGGAGTGTGGAAACGAAGGTTTCCCTGCATAGGCTCACAATTAAGAGTGGCTTTAAAAAATGTACAGCCTATTATTGTCAGCACAGCAATATTGCATAATATATGTATAGAAAAGAAAGAATATTTGCCTACTGACAATAGCGATTTCATAATTCCTCAAGAAATAGAAGATAATCTAATTTTCCCAGAGGCTTTTAATGAACAAGAATATAGGCGGCAACTCATACAAACATATTTTACTTCATTACTAGATGCAGGACCTCAACAGTGAATAATATACTTAGATTAAATTTAAATAAATAAAATATCATGAAACCTAATTCATTATGCAGTTTTTATTGGTTATATTATATCTAATATCAAAGATAGGTAGGTAGGTAGGTTAGGTAAGATAGGTTCAATCTTGAAATAATGTAATAGGTATTTATGTAGGACTATGAGACTATGGCTACTTTTTTAAGCAAATCAAAATATGGCATCTATTTACATATAGAATTTTTAAATAAAACAAGGTGACTTGTACATTTATAATAAACCATTTAATTTCACAAAAAAGACATAAAAAATACTGTAAAATGTTAAATCTAAAGGGTAAGTAGTAACTTATTAAGTAGTTATTAAGTAGTACTAGAGTAGGTAATCGAAGCAAAAATTAAAATTATAATTATTCTATATTTTATTCTTTAGATTTAATATTTTCCAGCATTTTTTTCTTAATTTCCACCTCAATTTGATGCAGCTCTTCTTGCTGCTGGATAAATCGCCTATGCTTCTCTTCCATCTGCTGCATGGCCTTTTGGTGGGCCTCCTCTTTATGCAGCATATTTTTTTCATGCTCTTCTTTAGCATAATTAAGTAGTTCTACTTCTCTACTTTGTTTTTGTTTTAAAAACTCAATTTTTTTATCAGTATGCATGATAATACGCTTTCTTGTCTCCAAAGGATTAAAAGAAGTTTTCCTTTTATTGTGGGACACAGCTGTAAACAAGAAAACATTAGAAAGAGAGAAGGAAAGAAAAAGCTTTTTTTTAGAATCATTAGGTAGGTCATCTTTACTTAACCTGAACCCACTGACTGACCCCGAAGACCCTGATTATTTAATCACAAATTTAAATACTTACACAACTCTTTGGAGACAGGTTTTCTCAGCATAGCCTTTGGCGTAGAGGAATCAAATACATTTGAGGCTTCTGGAATATATATAACAATTTTATTGTTAAATTCTTAATTTGCAACCAAATTTATGTATCAGAGAAACATTATTTTACCAACCTTTAATGTTGGGAGTGTTCTCGTCACAGACTTCCTCCCAATCCTTATCTTTAATCAACGGTATTGATATTTGAGAAGTGGCTGAAATAATGAATAATTTAGTTACAATTTTTTATTTCAAATAATTAAGCAGAGACAGACCTTACTTAAGTAGATACTTACATGGATCTAAAATCTCATCATCAATGAAATGTATATTTACACTGGCACAGTCTCTAGTTGTAGTTTCTGTTCCTACGTTGCTAATGTCTGAAAAATAAGGACAATGATAAGATACATATTTAAGTAGTATATATTTTCCTTAATGTTACAAATATCCCAGATAACATAATAAATAAATAAATAACTTTTTTACAATCACACCAATTTATCTAAGCCCATGTAAATTTCATTGAGAAACTGTGTCATGGAAAACTTGTTAACGGAAATATATACTTAAATACTTTTTATTTGTAAGTACATAGTTAATATTCATAGAAAAACACCCAGACCTAGACAAATAGAAATGTTCATGCACACAAATATTTGTCTTGTTCGGGTATCGAACCCGAGACCTCTGGCGCAGAAGGCAGGTATCCTACCCCTGCAACAAATCGGTTGTCAAAAATAAGTACCATTAACATAAATAAGTACCATTTGCATCGCTGTCATACACAGCAGGAAGTCCAGATATTGACTCTCCCATAATACTATTCAACCACTCTGTGGCCTCAGATGGCTTAGGAGGAGCTGGTCCACCTCCAGTTTGCCGCCTGCCATATTTCTCTGCTGCCATTTCCTAAAACATTACACAATTAAGTAGGTATTCTAACATCAAAACCTATAAAGAAACTGTAAAAACAGGAACAGGAGAAGTAAAAGTAACAAACTTTTCTAGCAGTTTTCTTCATGTTGTTATATTTCTGCTGCAATTGCTTTATAGTACGGTGTCTAGACCCATCTGAATTATATATATCGCAGAGAGATTTCCATGCTGCATCCTTTTGCTGATTGCTGGAGTGATCCGTTTTTTTACAAGTTATGATTGGGTAATCATCCAGAAGTTTAATTAATTTCGTAGTTTCTTCTTTGGCGAAGTTAGTAGTACGGTCCCTTATACAGAAACATTAATTTTATATTATTTTTATGCATTTACAATGCAATTTTTGTAAGTATAGGAAAAATGTGATAGTAAAAAACCACGAGCCCTATAAGTGGCTTTCAGGCGGGATGCCTGAAAGCCGCCTGAAAGCCTCTTATAGGGCTCGTGGTTTTTTACTATAACATTTATAGGGCTCGTGGTTTTTTACTTTATCATTTTTCCTATAGAAACATTAATTATATGTAATAACTATCATTACAAAACAATTAGGTAGGTATTACAATTAAGTAATAAAACATGTATGGTTTTACTTACTTGTTAGAGAGTTGTCTGTTTGTAGACATCGTTAAAAACGTAATTAAACTTGAAACACAAGAAAACAAAACAACAAACTTATAAAGCGTGTTACGTGTTATTTATAGAATTGATAGAAATCTCAAGTAATCTGACATTTGCAAGCGCAAAAGAGTGAATGTAGCTGTCAAAAATGCATTTCGTACACTCAGAATGTCAAGTGTTGTCACACAAAATTAATGTTTCCCAAAACAAATTCTATTATTCTTAGGTTGTCATTGTTCATTGCACTGGCAACAAATTAACCAATTGTAAAGTTTGACTATAGTTAAAATGGACATCAAAAAACGCAATATTGATTTAACTATTGGTTGGTGATTTAACTATAGTTAATGTAACCAATGGTTGAAGGATGTTTAACTACGGATCAAAAAACTGGCCCTAAGTGACGGCCGTTATTTCATCGTCTAAGTGACGGCCCTTATTTCGTCGTCTAGTCGACGGCTCTTGTAGCATAGATGCTATAGAGATAAGTAGACTTATTGCCTACCAGAAAGTCATTAATTTCGTTAATTTCTCCGTAATTTTTCACCTATTTATTGCCTTCCAGCAAGTCATTAATATCTCCGTGCTCTCTAATGGTATAAGAATTCTCGAAATTTGTTCAGCAGTTCTTAAGATTACTTCCTACAATGATACCTTACTTCTTTATGATATGATAATGACAAGTACCTATTGATATTATTATGATCTCCGTTAGATTTTGTCATCTATAAAATATCCTTATCTTTGTAAATTAATATAAAAGATTCAAAAACCTTTGGTGATCGAGTCAAAAGTAATCTCGTAGCTCTTACTCCTAATTTATGATTTTATCTACTTTCTTCCTCCATAATTATTTAGTTGTAATTATATTCTTTTTCTAACTCTGTTTATAATGTACCCATTTATTACCCTATTTATTTGTTTTCTCTGGCCCAAGGTTACTTGAAAGAAACTGTTGTCTAGCATAAAGCTACCTAGACTAGTGTGTGTTATTTTTGTTGTATTTCCCTGTATTTGTTGTTTAATTACCATGCGCAATCAAATTGATTTAATTTCAATTTCTAATTCCGTTTATAATGCACCCATTCCCTACTACCCTAGTTGTTTTCTCCAGCCCAAAGTTGCCTGGAAGAAACTGCTATCTTGCATAAGGCTGCATATATTGGGTGTTATTCTTTGTTGTATTTATTGTTATATTACCCTGTGCAATAAAATTTAACTTATTTTAATTATAAAATAACCCAGGGTAGACATTATAAACACTTCAATAAAAATGTATCAAAATATTCATAAAAATAATGAAGCCATTATTCTGCACTAAAATTCTCAACCTTATAGAACAAAACTAAGTCTATTTTAATTAAAAATAACCCAGGACTTCAATAAAAATGTATCAAAATATTCATAAAAATAATGAACCCATTATTCATTCTGCCACTAAAATTCTCAACCTTTTAGTTCAAAACTAAGCCAATTAGAAGTTATTTCAATTACCAGTAATATGTCAATTGATGATCAAAACTTACCGAAATAAAAGTTGTTTTAAGTACCAGCGATATGGTCAGTTATTGTTTAATAGAAACTTTCCTCAAAATACAATGTTAATATTTCACAGATATCAGGTTATTCCTTAGCCTCACATCCCAATCACGGGTCAAGTCAAAGGGTGGAATATGTATGTAATTAGTAAAAACAATAACTTACAAAAAAAAACTCGATTGTCGTAATTCCATGCCATAAATAATAGTTAAGACTTTATCATAAGTTCGGTCCAACAAATTATTCTATTGTGTTTTAAGTTTTTTTTTAATAGGTCGTACTGAACTTTAGCGTTGTAGCTACAAGCTGCAACACGAGCTGAGCATGTTAATATCCATGATAGCATCCCTTCTAATTGCAAAACTTGACAACTAACCTCTTCAGAAAGGCTATTGAAGCTTCTACTGATAAAGCTATTACACAATTACTGTAGACTTCCTCACTGACTCTTCCTTAAATGAAATGGATATTTAAATAAACTCATTCATTGACATATTAGGGCACAACTTAATTTAAGTTTTTATTGACATAATATTATGATGGCACAGTTTAATTTTATCTTTTGTTTGACATATTTATGACACAATTTAATTTTAGGTACCTATTCTTAATTTAGTTCCTGACATCGCTCTAAAATGATAATTGTATTTTTATAATTATGTTGAATTGAATTTTTCATTATTGTATACCTTGTAAAAGGTGGAAGTGTAGTGAGACTTAAGACCTATTTAACAATCTTTGTACACTAACAATGTAACTAGCTACATTTCACAATAAAGACAATTCGTAATTGTATTTGTATGCAGGGTCAGCCCCTTTCAGTTGTTTCTCATCACCTCGGTTGAGGAAACCTATTGTAATTTTCCATTGTTAATGCATAGAACATAATTAATGATACTTTTACTTTGCTTTACTATACTTTATTATTATTATACTGTGTTATACCTTGTTATAAATAAATAATAAATAAATAAATAACTTCTTACATTCACACCAATTATCTAAGCCCATGTTAATTTCATTAAGAAACTGTATCATGCGAAACTTGATAACGGATAAATATATACTTAAATACTTTTTGTTTGTAATTACATACTTAATATACATAGTTAACACCCAGACCAAGACAAATAGACATGTTCATGCACACAAATATTTGTCTTGTTCGGGAATCGAACCCGAGACCACTGGCGCAGAAGGTGGGTAGCCTACCCCTGCGCCAAATCGGTTGTTATACTTTGTTATACTTTGTTATACTTTGTTATACTTTGTTATACTTTGTTATACTTTGATATACTTTGCTAAACTTTGATATACTTTGATATACTTTGCTACAATTTGCTATACTTTGCTATAATTTGCTATACTTTGCTATACAATACTATACTTTACTATACTTTACTATACTTTACTATACTTTACTATACTTTACTATACGTAGGTACTACTTCTGTGAAAGACTTATAATGAACCATCAACAATATTTTTGTTAATGACACCGTAACTGATAACGCAAAAGCCACAACCAAACCATTTAACTAAGATTATGGAATAATAATGATATAACTCATCAACCAATTCCTTTTTAGATGGATAAGTTATGCCTCGAGTTTGTTTGTGTTCAATACTTTGTCTTGAGTTGTATGAAACAATGTTATTTTCTTTTGTTTAATATTTCTAGTGTATGTATTGTTTCTCGTTTCTATGTGTGTAAATCTGTGATTGGCTTTCATGTTTCCATATTGTTACTTATTTTAGGATTAATAAGCTGTTGATTCACCGAAATGTTAAAATAAAGACACAAATAATGCCAATAAAGAAACTATAAGGCAAGATGTCGTAAATTTTATTTCTGTCTTAATAACTTTATTTTATATGTTATCAAATTTTATTCAATATGTCCATATCCATCATTATTTTACTTCTGCTAAAATGTAGCAAAACTATCTGAAATTCTTATCATTACACTTTTTCTTGTTTTATTGGTTTTGAAAACTTTTATAAGAAAATCTAACTAATGATCTATCTGACAAAATATTTAATGGGCCCCCAGTAAATATCCCGATGATAACGTGTTACATATAAGTAGTTGAAAGTATTTCTAGAACTTGTAAAATAAAAATAGAACAATAAACCTCAGAACTGTCTTAAACTGTAGAAAATAGTATTTATTAAAAGCCCGCAGCTACAGACCAGTTGATAAAAAACTTGCAAAGTTAAAACCGAATAATAGCGGTGACTATGGTATGGAGATATCCCTAGCTGATCATTAAGCAATCCCTCAATTCAATATGTAAAATGTTGTAAGAATATCTCATAATCAGGAAATAAACATAGTTATTAGTTATAAAAATGATACGGACGGATCCAACTATAAACAGTAAATATTACGAAAAAACGGGATTTTTACAATGTTTTGATTGGTTGTCGAGTCCCCAATATTTTAGCGCAGTTGCACACGCCATGATCACGGAGTAACTGAAGAAAGTTAATGCGGGTTGGATGTTAGGAGCGGACAAATCTGTCTACCCTCTTTCTTGTTCGTTTTCTATGCTCAATCGGGTAACATAAACACCGGAACAGTGGTTTGATAAAATGGTATTAAAGTGTAATATTATTTGCCCACTACTATCAAGCTTGATCAGTCAGTTGGTCAGTTATTTAGACTAACTATAAACGTTAAATAAATTGTTGATACTAAATTTGTTCTGGATATGTGTAGCTCTAAACTTTTAAGTCGTAAATATGTAACCTTCATATTTCCACCTTTAGTCTGAATTGTAATTGAAATGGAATTGCCTCCTGGCGCTGATATTTTTATATCAAGAAGGGGCTCACAAAAATATAAAACCATTATTGAAAACGGGGTTTTTACTACGTTGAAATTACAATAAAAGTTAGTGACGTTAAATTAGAAGTATTTAAATACATAATAGTTTTACTCATTATGACCATGTAAGCTTAAAATGTTATTAATGTTCTTTCTTTCCAACTTGCTTAACAGTTGTAAATGATACTGATTCTGTTCTGTCTGATGATCTGTCTTACATTTAAAACTGAGAGTTCGTCTTCTCAACTAGCCATTTACAGAACCCAACAGCTCCATTTTGTTGAGCAAAATGCAACAAAGGTGCAAGGGATTTTAAAGGTCAAAAATTAACTAAACACTTCATCAGGCGAAATAGTCACGTTTTAACATAATAAGGAACATTCCTACCTTGCAAGCCCTTACTCTCAAGGCTTTCATCTTCACTATCCATTGTAGAGTGACCAAAAGCAGAAACCTGGCATTTCCAAGGTCGCCCTCTTCTTTGATAGTTGTTCAGCTCTCCAACCAACTGGAACATTGTAGCTGTCGATCCCACTTCTGAAATTGTTAAGATTATGGGTCAGGTATTACAATAAATAACTCAATAATTAATATTCATTTTCATTTATTCAAGTTATTATTAAGCCTTTGTGATTGTCAAGGATGCTACGCTATTGGTTCAGAAAACCCTACGGCGGGAGACCTTGTAACGAGAAGAGCCAGCAAGAAACTCGCCAAGGGGTGCAATTCTCCCTTCATCAAACACTTTTATTTTCATAAAACACGTCAGACAAATTACATTTTTAAGTGTGAAATGCACAATGTGTATTCGAATTATAACCATACTGATAATAGTTTTAATACATTTACAACAATAGAATATTGTGACAAAGAATAACAAATTCCAACAGAAACTATTTGATGCTAGTTCAAGTTTGTTTCGTATTAGATATCTAACAATTTACAACACCAATAATCTCACATCGATGTAGGTAATAGAATACTTAGCTTTGCTTTGAATTCCCGATGCAGAATGAGAGCCGCTCAGGGACCGTACTACCGTATTTATACCTCACTTAAACCAAAATGGCGCGGTAACACAACCGCTTTCTGCCTATGTGTTTCCGCCCAGTTAGTAATAATTCTTATTTACCTAAACTAATTTAAATTATGAATACAAATGTTTAAATATGACTATAACTTTATAAAGAATGCATTTTAATTTTAATAACGACATTTGTTTAATTTTCAATAAAAAGTACGACTACAGATTGTGGACTTTGACTAACATAGACAATACACTGTTCTATTAAATTTAGATTCCTTTTATTACCTATTAGATAACTTTAATTCTCAATAATTATAACATTAGCGCGCTCTTAAAATAAGTTTCCATAAAAATTTCCGCGTGTCAGTTTTTAGAGCCTGGAAACCTAATCGAAGCTGAAGATAAAATAATTAATGTAGGTAAACATCTTAGGTTGACCATCTGTTATCTAACGAGTCTGCATCTAGTTTTAGTCGGCTCAAACTTGATTAGGGCTCAAAATTATGCGTATTCGCATCGCATCGCAAAAATCTGCGACACGTGCTGACGCGTGTCAAGTAATATATTTGACAGGCAATAGTTAGGTTTCTATTACTTAGGCATATCGCATATTTTTGCGATGCCATTCATCGCAGTTTCGGGAGGTTCACTCACTCTTTGGTTAACAAGTGGATGGATAGGGCAGGAAAATGTGCAAAACTTACCTACTCCATAAGTAATCCTTAACACGACCTTAAGGCGAGGAATCCCGACCGAAATAGGCACGCTAACGCTTGCTCGGCCGCGCTCTATACACTTCGCGCGGACCCAGCGGCAGCCGGCAGTGAACTGTGAACTCGCGAGCGCCCCGCGAATCGAAAATCACTTAAAATTAAATTAAAAATTAAATATTTAAAAAATTAAATTTATGACGGCCGGAATCCCTCGGCTATTCAAAGACAATTATTTTTATATGTTTTTCATTAACTAAAACCAAGTATACTGCAAGTAATATGATATTTGAATTAATATGAGACGGATGTTTGGGATTTTATTTGTCACAGTAAAATATCACCAATCGAAAAAAACCGGCCGGAAGCACTAGATAAATAACTGTAAAATAACATATAATTTTTCCAAGTTTTAAGTACTTGTGATTTGCGCGTAATCCATAATCTAAAATACCCTATTTTGGGGAATCGGCGCCTTAATTAAATTAAATTGCTGTTAGTAACTAATATTACCTATATTCTAGATATTCTGTAAATTTCTTATCTCACCACACACGCAAACCCCAAGTCCTGACGTAGATACTTCTCTCAGAACTTACTGTGTGTTATTATATTAATTAGGTATTATGAAATTAATTGATAACGGTATTGAACATATTAACACATGATTTCCCTAATTCAGAAATTAGTAATCGACTTCGCGGCGCGTCTTTATAAGTGGCCAGTTAATACATAATCGGTTAACCCTGTTACGGCGGCGGGGTCAATGAGGCCGATATCTCAATTTGTTTCTCGGAATGCGCTCACGCTGAGTCTCTGAGGTCTTCACGACCCGTGTCCGCTAGCTTCACTACATAGTATAAAACAAAGTCGCTTTCTCTGTCCCTATGTCCCTTTGTATGCTTAAATCTTTGAAACTACGCAACGGATTTTGATGCGTTTTTTTTAATAGATAGAGTGATTCAAGAGGAAGGTTTATATGTACTTTTTATCCCGATATTGCCACGGGAACGGGAACCACGCGGGTGAAACCGCGGGCGGCCGCTAGTATAATATAAATCATTATCAAATGGCAATGAATCGGTTAACATGAGTCTTTGGAACAATTAATGTCAAATGTGCAGTTTCAAACAGTTTAATGGATGTTAGAAAAGCAAAGGTTTCCAGATCAATAAACCTTTCTACAAAGACAATAAAACGTTGATATTTCTATAAACACAACAGTTTTCGTACAAGTGTAATTTAAGAACAGCTAAAAATTCATTAGAATCGTCACGGCGCGGCGTGCCTCCAGCAAGACAGTTAAGAGTTAAATTAATTTTGAAGATAAGCATCTCCACCGAGCAATGGGCGTGACCTCAACATCTACAGCACAAACATCTTTATTAGTAAAGTAATTATGCGGGCTGATTCAAAACGATAATGATAATTTAAATTATGAAATATTTTATATTTTGTCATTTGTTGCCTCGAGTTCGACGGGAGGGACAGCAGGGAAGGGCAGTTGTCCTCGTCTTTATATTCATTTTTGTTTTGTTATTTGCAATTAAAATACTAATATCTGAATTAGATTAGAATGAGCGGAATTTAAATTAATGTTATTATTAGTTATGTGATTAGCTAGTTATAAAACTCATCATTTTTCACTATCCATGGTCGTGATCGTGGTTTAAATTATTGCCAACAAAGCAAACCTCGAATGTTTATTTGAGATCGGGTTCCATTTATCTGGCTGAACCTCGATGCTCTGAAACTTATTTGGCATAACACACTTGGCATAATCTTCTGGTTTTGCCATTTAATTATAACAGATACGAAAGACGATTATGTATAGAAACTTTCTGCGTTTTAAATATATGCCAAACGATTTTCTACGAAATGAAGTTTCTGTATTCCGTTGTTATGGATAACAATATTAAGTGTTCACGCCGCGCGTGATTCATTCATTCACGTTCATTCGTGGGTTCGCCGCCAAGCGCCGTCCGCGCAACACGGCACTCAGTTGGCCGTAAGCAGCCGTGAGGAGCGCCCGGTCCGGGTACGGACTTGTGACCCGTGTGTGTTCGCTTTGAAAAGCGCCGGGAAAGTTTTAGCTGCCTATTAGGGCATTGTGTAGTTATAAGGGTGTTAGCTGTAAGAGTTTCCCATCGGGGGTTGTGTGGAGATCGTTTTGCCAGGCGCGCCGGCGAGACAACGTTCAGCCCCCCTGGATTACGGACACTATTTTCTAGTAAGGTACGACTAGCTTAATTTACTTAATTTTGCATGAGAAACCTTCGTTTCAATAAACTGTGGAACACAGTAGATGTGGTCATCACAATTGTGCGTGATCATATTTTTGGTAGCAGAGCTTAGTTGATATAATTAATTTTCATATTAAAATTAACTACATAAAATTTCATAGTAAAAATAAAAAGCGTACCTAAAAAGCGTACCTAAAAATTATTTTTTTTTTGTTGAAATCTCGAGGGTATTTGAAGATCCCGAGACGATTTGAAGTACTAAGAAATTGTTCTAGTAAATTCTCGAAGCGAATGTTTCTCACTTGGTGGATCCGATAATAGATAGACACTTATATAATTGTTGTCACATACTAGTGATTTGATACGAGTTTACTCGCCTAGATGTGTATATTTTTTTTTGTGTGTCCGGATTTATTTGACGAATAGTTTCGTTCGAAAGTGTTGTTTATTAGTACCACATACTAGTGTTTGTTCCGAGTCCGCTTGCCTAGTTAAAAAAGTGGAACTAGTTTTAATTATTAGTAGTATTAAATTACGAGTATTATTATTAAAAATAGTTTTGTTTTCGTTTGTTGATAACGGTTTAGTAGTTGATTTGCGAGGTTGACTTGGCCGTGCCGTTATGCCATACCGTTAATCCTATACGTTTTGTTTATACCGTTATATTGTTAGCCCTTGAAATTGGTAAGTTGCTAATAATTTATGAAAATAGTAGGGTCCGTGTATGTCGTCCGAATTTTAATTGTGTTTTATATTATCGTGACGCGACCTATTTCTATTGTTTTTTTTTTTTTTTTTGTTGATGTTTGCCACTTTTATATTTCTTTGTTTGCTTTGTTTATTAAACGGATTATAAATGGCTCCTACGAATCCGACCGCCGTATCCAGGGCTGGCATCCAAGGAGCTTTGCGTTGGCTTGCTTGTGCGGTCACATTAATAGACCGAGCCGACCGGGTAGGCGCGTTGCTAGCTCGGTATGGCGGGCTGGCAGCTCGGCTGCAAGACCTGGAGCGCCACGCCATGGAGTGTCGCGCGTATTATTTGGAGAACCCCCCAGCTGATGATGCCGTGTCGGAACAGCTGGAGCAGGATGTAGCCCAGGCCTATGAGCTGGCTGACCAGTTCACGGAGGCGGCTGAGAGGGCCCTGGCTGTCCGGAAGGGGGAGCCGGTTTTGAGCGGGGAGGTCAAACCTACCCCGACGGCGTTGCTAGGCCGATTGCCTACCTTGGAGATTCCCACTTTTAATGGGGATCTGTCAGCCTGGATGGGCTTCATTAATTTGTTTGACAGTTTGGTGGATTCACGACGGGACTTATCCCCTAGTGAGAAGTTGGCCTATTTGCGCTCCTCCCTGCGAGGAGAGGCCAGCGCGGTAATCCAGCACCTGCTCATCAGCGACGACAACTACCAGGTGGCTCGCCAGCTTCTGGTTAGCAGGTACCAGAATGTCCGGTTACTGGCGGACACCCACGTGGCCACGATTTTGGCCCTCCCGCGAATCACGCGGGTACACCTGTTACGGAGGGAGTTGCTGAACCCGCTACTGTCAGCGGTCAACTCCCTAAGGCGATTGGACCTGCCGGTGGATCAGTGGTCCTTTGTACTGCTGCACATAGTCCTCGCCAAATTGCCCGCTGAAATGAAGGGGCGTTTCGAGCAGAGGTACGGAGGCGACAGCGCCTCGTATCTCCCGCCCTTCGCGGACCTCCTTCGTTTTTTGGAGGACGAATGTAGGGTGACGGACCACCTGGAGCCCGCCCCGGTTCCAGGTGTTGGTCGTATGGTGGCGGCGAGGGAACAGCCCCGTCGCCCGACCAATCGCTATGCTGCCTTCCAGCAGTCCCCTCCCCCCGCACCGAGTGAGCGGTGCAGGTATTGCAGGGGAGATAGGCACGTGGTGCACGAATGTGCCAAATTTAGAGGCCTCCGCCCAGAGGGACGGAGGGCCGTAGCAAGACAGCGCCAATGGTGCTATAGGTGTTTGGGGGGACACATGCAGTCGGCGTGTCCCCAGACCGAGGATTGTCGTCTTTGCGGAGGGAGGCATCACCCCCTCCTTTGTTTGGACCGCAAGGACGCCGGGAGCGACCGGGGTTCGAATTCCTCGCGCACGGGCGGGGGCCCGGCAGCCCGGAACCGGTCCCCTAGAGATTCGGCGGGGCTTAGCCCCCCCGTTCAGTCCCCCCCGGAGAGGGGGAACTATAGGAGAGACGCCCCCGCCACGGGCGGGGGTAGGGGGGTACCACAAGAGTACGCCACGGTGGCGATGGGCACGGGCCCTATTTGCTACTCCCCCCCCCTAATGGAGAGGCCTCGATTGGGGTACTATGTACCGAGGCACGCCCCACACGGGTATTACCCTGCACCTAGGAGTGCTGTTGGTCGGGGCCAGTATGTACCCGATTGGGACCCGCTCGCCCGGTACGAGCGTCCCACATTTGGCGCGCCGACTCAGGCGCGAGGGGGACAAGTACCCCCCCAAAATTTTTAATGGCGCCCCTGTCGGACCCAACCACCCCTCCGGAGCTTGTGCTGTTGCCAACAGCCTCCGTGAATGTTTGGGGACCTAAGGGCAATGTTGTCACGGTGCGTGCCCTTTTGGACTCAGGTGCCCAGGGGTGCATAATGTCCAGGTGGCTTGTCCGACAGCTGGGTCTTTTGCTTGTGCCGCATCACGAAGCGGTACGGGGGGTGGGAGACTCGCGGATCCCTGATCCGATTGGTCGAGTTGAGTTCTCCTTCTCCCCCCACTTCACGCCAAGGCCGAAGATCGGTGCTTCGGCGATAGTATTTGATAAGGTGGTTGGACCACTCCCGCAAGTGCGAGTGCCGCCATCCACGATTGAGCTGACGTCTGGACTGGCTTTGGCTGATCCTTCCTTCCACCGACCGGGCCCAATACACTTGTTGATTGGTGCGGATGTCCTCGGTCGTGTATTGTATGGAAGCAAGCGAGTTTTGCAGACAGCCGATCTTGTCGCCTTGTCCTCGTCGCTGGGTCATGTGGTGATGGGAAAGGTACCACAGACACCAGAGACCCCGTCGGTAGACCGCCAGACCATTGTCGGTTCTACTTTGTCCGACGTTCTCCAAAAGTTTTGGGAGGTGGAGGAACCTCCCACTGCCAAGCGGTTGGATCCGTTAGCCGAGGAGTGCGAATTGTTCTACCAGAACAACACTGGGCGCCTCCTCTCGGGTCGCTTGATTGCCCGCTTGCCCTTCTTGGCGGCTCGCCCTCCTTTAGGGAGCTCCCGACCGATGGCCGAGAAGAGATTGTTGTCCATGGAGCGTAGGATGGCCAGGGATCCCGCATTCAAGGAGAAGTATATAGACTTCATGCGGGAGTATTTGGACCTTGGGCACATGTCCATCTCGCAGTTGGACTGGCGTAATGTGGAACATTACTTCCTGCCACACCACGCTGTTTTGAAGACTTCCAATGGGAAGATCCGCGTGGTCTTTGATGGTTCAGCGCCCACGTCAACCGGAGTGTCGTTGAATCAGTGTCTGCATGCGGGGCCGAAGTTGCATCACGATGTCTGTGATGTTTTGACCAACTTCCGCCGGCACGCTGTCGTCTTTGTGGCCGATATCCGCATGATGTTCAGACAGACCGTGATTCACCCGGAGGATAGACGATACCAGCTCATCCTTTGGCGTGAGGATCCCCACGATCCGATGTTGGCTTACGAGCTGAACACCAACACTTATGGTTTGCGGTCGAGCCCCTTTGTGGCGATCCGTTCGCTTTTGGAGCTCGCAGAGCGCGAACGGCTACGCTATCCCCGGGCATCTGCTCTTATTGAGGGGGGGGCTTTATTTGTCGACGATATCTGCACGGGGGCCTCGAGCTTAGATGAGGCTCTCGTCTTACGTGATGAGCTGATTGCGCTCTTGAGGGCTGGTGGCTATGAGTTGCGGAAGTGGCTGTCTAACTCACCGGACCTATTGGCAGATTTGCCTAAGGACCACCAGCAAGAGCCGCTCCTCTTTGAAAATCCGGAGACTCCAGACATGCTGTCTGTTTTGGGAGTCCAGTATCGACCAGTCTCGGATTTGTTCACATATAGATTGGAACTGCCAGACCCAAAGGTCTGGACTAAACGCACGGTGCTGTCTACTGTAGCCCGTACCTTTGATCCGAACGGTTGGCTCAGCCCTGTAGTGTTTTCGATGAAGTGCTTCCTACAGGAGCTCTGGGCTGCGGAATTGTCATGGGATGAGCCCCTCTCTGGTAGCCTCCTACGAGAGTGGGTGAGGTTCGTGTCATCCCTACCCGACGTCAATCGGGTTTGTATACCGAGGCAAATGCTGCCTTCGGGAAAGTTTAAAGCCTCCCTGCACGGCTTTTGTGACGCGTCCGAAAGCGGATACGCGGCAGCCGTTTACATCCGAACGGTGGATGCAGCAGGCGTTGTCGCCGTACACTTAGTTACGGCCAAGAGTAAGGTCGCCCCCCTTCGGACTAGGCTAACCATTCCGAAGTTGGAGTTGTCCGGCGCCACTCTCTTAGTACGGCTACTCAATCATGTTGCCGACACCTTGGGAAACGGTGTCGACTTGGAGTCGATATTTGCGTGGTCTGACAGCCAGGTCGTCCTTTGTTGGCTGAAGAGTTCAGTCCACACCCTTGAGGTTTTTGTGGCCAACCGGGTCTCACAAATTCAGACTTCAAAGGCCCCGTTGATTTGGCGCCACGTACCGGGCGAATTGAACCCCGCAGATTGTGCCTCCCGCGGCTGCGAGGCGCCTGAGTTAGTGGACCACCACCTATGGTGGAGTCCATCATGGTTGTTACGGCCTGAGCGCTCATGGCCTGCCACCCCGGCTGTGGCCAGAGTCCCAGACCTAGGCATGCGTGTTCACACCGTGGAGACGGTGGCGGCTCCGCAGATGGAGTTTTTGTTAGACCGCTACAGTTCTCTTGATAAGTTGCTCGGCGTGACTGCTTGGATGAGGCGCTTTGTGCGAAATTGTCGCCAGCCTCAGGAGAAATCGTTGTCTCCGGTCCTCGCCCCACAAGAGCGGCAAGACGCTCTGTTGCATTGGTTGCGAGTGACGCAACAGCGAGAGTTTGAACCGGAGCTGAAAGCCCTGCGCTCAAGTAAGCCCAAGTTGAAGGGACCCTTGGTGCGGTTGAATCCCTTCTTGGACAGTACCGGATTGCTGCGTGTCGGAGGTAGGCTCAGACATGCCAACCTGCCGTACGGATCACGCCACCCTTTGTTGCTCCCCAAGGATGGACCGTTAGTTAGACTGTTGATTACAGACCGACATGTAAAGAATGCTCATGCCGGTTGTAATGCTTTGACCGCGCTCCTCCAACGAGAGTTCTGGATTTTGTCAGCGCGGAGAATAATCCGATCCGTTATTTTTCGTTGTCTCCCGTGTTATCGTTTGAGCGCCGATACGATGCAGCCCCAGATGGGTGATTTGCCTGCCGATCGAGTGAACGAATCGATGCCCTTCTCAGGAGTTGGAACGGATTTTGCGGGGCCATTTACCGTTAAGACATCGCGGCTTCGTAATGCTAGAACGGAAAAGGCTTACTTGTGTGTATTTGTTTGTTTGGCCACTAAAGCGGTCCACCTGGAGGTGGTTAGTGCCCTCACCACAGAAGCCTTTGTAGCCACGTTGAATCGTTTTGTGTCTCGCCGCGGAATGCCGTCGTTAATAAGGTCCGATTGTGGAACCAATTTCAAGGGCACCGATAGGTATTTAAAGGAAGTTTGTGAATTTTTGGATAGGAATAATTTTGAGATCGGATCCACACTCTCTCGCAGAGGGGTATGATGGCAGTACTCCCCGCCATCCTGCCCCCACTGGGGAGGGATTTTTGAAGCAACTGTAAAGGCCGCTAAAACTCACCTTCGTCGCGTTATTGGGGAGACGGTCCTCACGTTTGAGGAACTCGCGACCGTATTTTGTAAGGTTGAGGCGGTCCTCAACTCGCGTCCGTTGTGTCCGTTGTCTTCGGACGCGAATGATTTAGAGGCCCTTACGCCGGGCCATTTTTTGATTGGCAGACCGCTTAACGCCTTGCCGGAATATCCTTATTCCGAAGTGCCCTCCGGACGGCTCTCGCGATTTGAATTGCTCCAGCAGCTTACGCAGAGTTTTTGGCGCCGTTGGCATCTGGAGTATTTGCACATTTTGCAGCAACGCGTTAAGTGGTCGGATAGGACGACCCCACCCAAGACTGGAGACCTCGTGTTGGTAAAGGATCCAAACCTGCCGCCCCTCCGCTGGCGTTTAGGACGCATTGTTCAGCTTCATCCGGGGTCGGATGGTGTGCCCAGGTTTGCCGAGGTCCTGGTGGGGGACTCTGTTTTGAAGCGAGCGATCGCTACCCTCTCTCGCCTGCCCTTAGATTGAGTTGGCGGACAGTTTGCTACTGTCCGGGGCGGGGGGATGTTCACGCCGCGCGTGATTCATTCATTCACGTTCATTCGTGGGTTCGCCGCCAAGCGCCGTCCGCGCAACACGGCACTCAGTTGGCCGTTAGCAGCCGTGAGGAGCGCCCGGTCCGGGTACGGACTTGTGACCCGTGTGTGTTCGCTTTGAAAAGCGCCGGGAAAGTTTTAGCTGCCTATTAGGGCATTGTGTAGTTATAAGGGTGTTAGCTGTAAGAGTTTCCCATCGGGGGTTGTGTGGAGATCGTTTTGCCAGGCGCGCCGGCGAGACAACGTTCAGCCCCCCTGGATTACGGACACTATTTTCTAGTAAGGTACGACTAGCTTAATTTACTTAATTTTGCATGAGAAACCTTCGTTTCAATAAACTGTGGAACACAGTAGATGTGGTCATCACAATTGTGCGTGATCATTAAGTAAGTATGAAGTAAAAAGTTCTGCTATAAAAGGTAGACCATTTGAGAGCTTCTACTTAAGTTGCGTTATGATGTTGTAAAATTGTAAAATATCGTAAAAGCACTTCATGAATGTCCTTCAAACAATAGCATCCTGCTTAATGTTACTTGCTACGTTATATTAAAAAGAATAGTAGGTAATCAAGAAATCGAAGTCTGTAAACTAAATTCCTAAATTAAGTAGTTTAAGAACCTGTATTATGGTAATGAGAGACAACGACGTTACACCCAGACACGAGAAAATATAGTTGTTTACATTAACTTATCGGGGGAGGCCCATGCTCAGCATTGGGCGTCGTTCGCCTGACATGATGATGATGACATTAACCAGACTGGGCATCGAAATCAAGACCTCAGAGATAGCGGCACTTTTAAAAGTGCGTACGCCACTCTGCCACGGAGTTCGTCAATTGATGTGCAATTCGACCCATCTCCAACAAAGTCAGTTAAACGAAGGACTTTTGTAGTTTTGTCGGATCTTCTTGTTCCTCTACAGGTCTCGGGGGCACCTGTTGACGCGGCGCGCAAGTAATTGATGAGCGGGTCGGACGGACCCCCGCCGACAGCGAACGGTCACGCTCCGCCATCGACGCAAGTCATAAGCTAAACCTTTCTCTACATCCTTTCCGGTTGACTGGTAGAGAATGCCTAAGGGCATTAAGTCCGCCATTTGTACGTATCTTATTATGTGCAATAAATAAATAAATAAACATCATCACACAGCAGCAGTTCTATCCGACAAGCATAACTGTCAGGCATAGCTGTCGACAGATCAGTGCGTGAATGGAATGCCTAGGTATAGGCGAAAACGTGAGAGCTAATTCTACAAAAGCAAAATTTCAAAGGCAGGTGAGGTTGTTTCGAGTTGTAAATTGTACTTGTACTTATATAAATCGACTTACTATCTACTTACATAAAAACAGAAAAAAAAACTTATATAAATGTATTAAAACTGCAAAATTATAGCAGCGGATCCTCGTGGTTTTACCCGCGTGGTACATGTTCCCGTGGGAATATCGGGATTAAATGTAGCATATGTTAATCAGGGATACTGGAGCATTCTAAAAGTGAAAGAATGTTTTAAATCGGTCCAATAGTTTTTGAGTTTATTCGTTACATATGAAATAAATGTTTTGATTGATTGATTGACATAATATTGATACATACAAATCTTTCCTCTTTATAATATTAGTATAGATTTACACTTATGCTCAAGTAGTTGTGCAATCATTTTTAACAAAACGCTAATCTCTTGTGACCTAGTGACTGATCTAAGGGAAGGGCCGCCGTCTCCGCTTGCCAAAATAAAACATTAATATTATAACGTTTAAATATAACAGTTATTATAACGCGGCACCTGCCCGAGGCAAAAAACTTATTGTTTATAAGACGTCTTCCCGGTGGGCGGCTTATTTTGGTTGGCTCACGCGTGGGACGAGCTATAATTAAGAGATCTCGGACAAATTATGTGGTTTATAGTCAGTGATTTAAGCGGACTATAATAAAAACAGTGCAAAGTTTTGGCCACTCTGTGATCGAGGAGGTCTGTGTTCTCAAAATGTTTTGTAACTGTACCTTCCTACTTGCTGTAAGAGACGCAACATTATTGCACAAGTTATTTTCAGTCTTATTGCAGACCACTGCTGGACGTAGGCCTCTCTCAAGGTGCGCCACACTGCACGCTCTGTCGCCTTTCTCATTCAGCCACTGCCCGTTACTGCTTAAGGTCGTCGGTTCATCTCGACTTCTGGAGGGCGTTCAGCTTGCTACATTTATGGACTATTTTCTTTGGTCCTCTGCCGGATGATCTCGTTTCGGCAGCATAGACCTTTCCATAGCTCGCTGAGCAACATGTAGTCAGTGGGCCAGCTTCACTATCATGTTCCACGTTTCGGCTCCGTAGGTCAACACTGGTATTAGGAAGCACTGATTGTGTACTTTGGTTTTCAGGCATTGCGGTAGTAGTGCCGAGGAAATCAAATGCTGCCCAGCCCAGCCCACACTCTACTGGCAATTTCCCTCTCAAAGTTGTCTCTACCCTTTGGCAGTGTTTGCCCGAAGTACACACTCCTGGACAACTTCAAGTTGGATGCCGCCATCGTTGATCGGTTCTGGGATGATTGCCAAGTTCATCGCCAGTCCCACACGGCGAGAGGCAGTGCTAAAAGGCTGCAGTGATTCTGCCTATGTCATCTGCTGTCTTATTCATCTTTTTCAAATAAATGTAGTCTGTGATTCTTTATCCGGAATAGTTGCAATGAAAATATTTCCGCTGATATCGCCTAGAAACTAGTTTTACTGAAAAGCGGTAGGGTGCAAATAGATTACCGCATTTTGCAATTGATACTACAATTTGAAATAGGACAAGCTGACCGAAAATTTCCCAATTGCACTAGTTAGTTGTTTTGTTAGGTAAGAAGTATGAATCACTTTTTTATCCTTTTGATTCATCGTTATGACAGATTGCTTTTACGACAATTGTACGGTTCATTCACCGCACAATAACGTTTTGCATACATCAGCGCTACGCGCCCAATAAATGTTATTGTTTACTTTTAACTTTGCGCATTCGTTAAACTGATTTACCGCGAAACAAATTAGCATCCTAAATAATTACTATATTTTTATACTTTTTTACACTTATTACAACTATTACGGGAATCAGTGTTTTTATTCAACTACAACAATCTTCAGTGTGCCATAACTACT
This sequence comes from Crambus lathoniellus, assembly GCA_949710035.1. Taxonomy (NCBI): domain Eukaryota; kingdom Metazoa; phylum Arthropoda; class Insecta; order Lepidoptera; family Crambidae; genus Crambus; species Crambus lathoniellus. Next base: position 31,133,086 of record OX453306.1, on the reverse strand, counting down.
ACTTACAACTACAACAACCGTCAGAGTTCCTTGACTACTACTTAGAACTACAAACTCTCATGTACGGGCCCACTAAAACCCGTACAACAATGCTGGTGATGAATTTATTTATCTCATGGAAAGAAAGATTTTTAAACCGGCTTATTTGTATCCAAGTCATTTGGTGTGGTTATTACGAAGGTCTAGTGTACTCAGGATCAGGATACCTTAAAGCGCGAATGTTTTGATTTTTTACCGATCACAAAAAAGGAGTGTTTGTATTGTATGTGTCCGATTTCCTCATGAACCGTGGAAAGATTTTCAAATTTCTTTATTTTATTTGAAAGAGTTAACCTACATACTTCTAAGATCCCGACTTCAGACAGATCCGCGGTTGTCCCAGAATTAAATAACTAATTATTTTCGATTTTCTGTATCCTGTCAAACAGTAACTAATATTAAATGATAAAAACCTGTGTCATTTATGATTAATAACAACGCATTTGCGTCATCATCGACGTGTTACTGCCTAAGTGTGGCCGCACACGAGCCACACCACACCACACTACGCGACAGCCACAAACGCCGCCACCTGAAACTAGAAGCGGCTACATAGGTGGTTAGTGCGCGACAGATACCAGATACTTGTGGTCAGTAGAAGACACTTGCTTTCGGTGGCTGCTACTTTTTACAATTACAAGCTTTTTATTAACTTGCCATGTTAGTTAGTATGTTAGTTAGTTAGTGGGGGACAAATCTTGCTAGATTAATTTGACCCACTTCCCAGTGTCAGATGAAGCTGAAATTTTGTATACAGATTTGGCTCAGATGACAATACAATATCAAAGTACAATCAGCAAAAAATCTTGTCATAAAAATGAAGTTTTTACTAAAAACTTATTTTAACTCATTGCTTGCAGAGTCGGCGTTAGTGGAAGGTGGCAGCCACAAGAAGCGAGTGGTGACAATTTGTAGCATGTGGCCACTACCGGGATCAATCGTGTGCGGCGAGTTCATCGTTCAATGCGTTGCTTCTGTTAAAGCTGATGAGATTTTTTTCGCCTGTTTTTTTTTGTCAGTTAAAAGATGTTCATAACAGTAGGTGGTACGTAAAAAATGTTGGACGATTCATAAGCATTAATTTTATTTAAGCTATACATACAGGGTGTTAGGGGCACCGTTGCAAAAACTTTAACATTGCTGCACGTTGTTCAGCATGATGGTCTGACCATCATGCTGAACAACGTGCAGCAAGATTTTTTTGTCGGAAATGAAAAAAATATTTCGACTCTCCATACAAAATGTTCGGATTAGTTGCTAAATTTGTATGAAAAGTCGATTTTTTTTTCATATCCGACAAAAAACTCCTGCTGTACGTTGTTCAGCATGATGTTCTGAAGCCATTGTTAAAGTTTTTGCAAAGGTGCCCCTAACACCCTGTATGAATAAAAAAATTTGACCTTGACTTCATGTAAAATGTATGAAATGAAAACTACGGGAAATAGTTCGGTGGTGGGCGGCGTTTTGTGGTTGTGGTCGGTGACTCGTGTGCGGCCAGGCTAAGGTTACTGGCGTTACTGCATCGGAACTTTGACGTAATAAAACAATTTCTGAATCAATTTGAATTATTTTCGCAAATGTTTCATGAATTACGCATACGTTAGCCCATCTCATATATCATACATCCAACAATATTAATTAATTTACAAAATGTTTGCCAGTAAAACAGTTGTAATTCGAATTTTCCTTAATTATTAGGAACTAGCTGTTGCCCGCGACTTCGTACGCACGGTAAAGTGACTTTTGTATTTGTTTATTTTATGTGTAATCTACACTTCCTTCCAGTGACCGCAAGGTATTATGTGTGTGTATACGGCTGAAATGATGATGATGATGATGATATGGGTGTGGGTCTCGGAAGCCCGGGATTCAGTGTTGCGCTTGCGATTGCTTGTTAACCGAGCTTCACGGTCCTCATCGGTTTCAAAAGCACGAAGTAACCTCATCCTCTTAGCTGACCTAGAGCCTCGCGATAAATTACAATTTTTTTTTCTAGGTATTTCAAATAACAATAATCGTAATCAAATCACAATAATCAATGTCCGTTTTCCAACAATTCAAATTGATCTACAAATCAATAAATCGAAATCTAATTCAAGTATAGTTTACGTATTTTTAATTCATTAAAATCACAATAACTGAGTTTTCTCAGGGTGTCAGCCGTCAAGAGTAAGCAATTTAATATAGTCCCACACTTCTGTCTGTTCCGGTGACAGCAGTGGCAGAGGAGCTACTTGCAATACGAAATTAGCAGTCAAAATGGACTGTCCTGTCGTATGAAAACTGTTTTAGTTCCAAAGATTATCACTGCAACAGAAAAGCACGTAAGAAGCCATCATGTTAGTAGCTTTGTAGTGATAACAAACTGTAAAGTATTTTTTTATTTTTTTTTATTGATTGATAGGCAAGCGCTTGTCCGCTATCACGCCCCTAAGCCTTCGTTAATGCGATCTACGATGAATCGCGCTTGCCTAATGCCATATTCTGTGCACACCGGACCAACAAAGGCCAACGAACGCCATCAAAGAGGTTCTGTTTTCCCCTCTGTCTCAATCAGATGATCAGAAACTCCGAATGTGAACTGGAATCGCTCCCAGTAATCCTTTACCTAGCTTTAGATTGATCTTCGAAGGCCAGAAACGTGAAGCGAGCAATGCCTGATGTCGTTCGTTGGCGTTCGTGGGACCGCCGCCCGCCGGTCCGTACACAGTCTAAAAGGTACTGAGAAGCCCTACACTGGGATTCTATTAAATAATAAATGTAATTTCGATACAATATCTTTATTTCGGCACCATGGCCGTTATATTCTATATACTACTCGCGACCGCGGAATCGTCTGGACTCAAACAAACTACTCGCGTAATGACAATGCATTCGATATTTTTGAATACTGATTTAAACATAAATCAACCATAGACAATGCAAGGAGGTATCATATCCTAACAATATGATACCACAGTACCGATATAAAATATACTAAGAAAAAACCGGTCAAGAGCCAGTCGGACTCGCGCCCCGAGGGTTCCGTACCATCTTTTCTTTTATAAAATAGAAAAAACTACAACTGTGCTTCACCCACAACGACCTGCGAGTATGTAGGAAGGAGGACATTTTAAACGTAAAAATGTTTTCATCGGCGTGGCATATTCGTCCGAGAATGCGCGATGTAGAATATTGCAGTTTTTGGTCAGCTCCATCTCTTGACCGATAGTGGAACTAATATAATTTTTGTTGATGATTTCTGAAAAAGTTTACTATTTACAGACATTGTTTTATTTTCCTGTAATCTTTACATAAACTGCTACTTATCACCTAAAATAATTTCAGATTTTTCTCTATGCAAACTTCGGAAATAAGGGGGAGGGATGGTATTTTTTTACATTTTTTATCATAATTCAAAAACTATGCGGCTTAATACAAAAAGAAAAAATATTGAGAGTGTGCAAGCAGCGCTCTATTATATGATACCCCTATATGCCCTAGTAGCCGCACTTCAAATTTTTAAGACCCCCTTTCAGCCCCTATTGAAGAAAAAATATAAATATTTTTATTTGTCTCTTATTTGCAAAATAGTTGGGCAAACGTCGTCTAAAACTATTCCAAATTTATCATTAGTAGTTCTCGAGATATCCAGCTGTGACAGACAGACAGACTTAGTCGCACCATAAGGGTTCCTTTTTACCAGTTTGGTTCGGAACCCTAAAAATCATCATTATCATTAATTCATTATTTGTCTTAAGCATGATATTAGGTACATTATTGAATTATACAAATAATGGAAAATATCCTAAAATTGGTTAATGTCTAAGTAATATCACAGAAAAAAACTTTTACAAACTTTTGACCTAGAATCATAAAATTTGGCAAACTTCAGATCTTACAGTACAAATAAAGGTAAAAAAATAATGGTAATTTATAGTTTAATCACTAAAAAAACTAATACAAACTTACATTTGCAGTTAATTTCATACAAAATGTGAGTCAGTTTGTCTACGTTTTATAAGATGTCAAGAAATTTCCCTACAATAAAAGGTACTCTATATGTTGAACCAGGTTATAAGTTATTACTACACAAAATTTGGTAAAAATCCGTCCAGTAGTTTTTGCATGAAAAGCAAACATACAAACAGACGCCCGCAAATATAAGTTGGTCAACCTTTTTTTTAATATAAGGAAATTTTCCCGCAATAAAAGGTACCCTATATGTTGAACCAGGTTATAAGTTATTACTACACAAAATTTGGTAAAAATCCGTCCAGTAGTTTTTCCGTGAAAAGCAAACATACAAACAGACGCCCGCAAATATAAGTTGGTCAACCTTTTTTTTCATATAAAGAAATTTTCCCGCAATAAAAGGTACCCTATATGTTGACCCAGGTTATAAGTTATTACTACACAAAATTTGGTAAAAATCCGTCTAGTAGTTTTTGCGTGAAAAACAAACATACAAACAGTCGTTATCAACGTTTTTTTAAATCCAAAGAAATTTTCCCGCAATAAAAGGTACCCTATATGTTGACCCGGGTTATAAGTTATTACTACACAAAATTTGGTAAAAATCCGTCCAGTAGTTTTTGCGTGAAAAGCGAACATACAAACAGACAAACAGACAAAAATTTTAGTATCTATCGTTTTGGGGTCTATATCCTGTACACATCACATAGCAGTAATTATTTTTAAAAAATATTTCATGTACAGACTTTTTTCCGTTTCTGTTTTATTATATGTATAGATTACAGTTAAAATTTCATTAAAGTTTAGTAACTCGGGGAAGCCCGGAAAACATGAATATATGTTAAGGGAAAGGATAGAAAAAAAACACAAATTTTTAATCAACTAAGTACAGTTTTTTATCATTTTATTTGTAATTTGGTTAATCTTTGGGAAAAACTAAAAAAATCTTAAAAACTCAAACAACAGTTTCTGAAAAAAAATTTTAATACAAAAAAAGTTCTAACTATCCGTTTTGCCCGACCCCCCTGGGTAAAACGGTTACACCCCCCGGGGCAAAAAGGATAAGTAGAGCAATTTGGTGTTTTAATTTTCACACTCATCACAGTAACTGTTGCTTACCCCTGAATAAGAAGTACAGATCTTCTGTGCCCACCTCTTGCATCGATTGCACACTATGAAAAAATGAAAAAAAAAACTAAACATTAACAACTTATTTTATCCTCCCGATTTTTATTTTTAGACTTTTTTATTGTTATCAGGTTAAGGACCGGCTAGATGGGATATATTAGTCTTTTTGCATGTAGATTTGCTAGGACCTGCCAAATTAGAAATTTTATATAACGGATAGCTATCCGTTTTGCCAATATCCGTCTTGCCCAAAGTTGTATTGACCTACTGTAAAACTTCCACTGACGAATGAAAAGTTACAAACACAAATCAAACTTCAAACAACACGCAATCGATTACACAGAGTCTATTCGTTAATTTTTTAACACTTAATACATAATACAAGAAATCAATACTCAACACTTGCCAAAATACGTAATAAAACTGCTAAAAAAAATATATTTTTCTTTGACAACTGATTACCGCAACCGCAACTATATTGGTTGAACTGTCATGGCGCTTTAGAGTCACTGTGTTACCGACCCGAGCTCGTCCAATAGTGCCATATATTGTAGATTTTTAATAAAATAAAGTATTCGTCTTTTCCGGGCTTCTCCTACTTGTCAAAATACGTGAGTGTACAGCTACCTAAATTAATGAAGTATAAGTATCTATTTAATATTGCGAACGCGAAAGTTTGTGTCATTCATTGAATGGATGGATATCCTCCTTTTATGAAACTTAAATAATAAGTATTAGGTATATTAAAACAAAATTATTATAACAAGCATTTAATAATAATATATATTATAATAGATTCTGAACCGATTTCGGCTACAGCGACTGCTGGGTAGGCTCAGCTAGTGGCGTCTACTTGCCCGCGCGGTGGTGTGCTCGCAAGTGACTGTTGTAGCCAATTTTGGCTTTGAACGTTCTGAAGCATTTTGGGCAAGTGAGTACGCCGTCACTAAAATGGTAATTTAAAGCCGCTGGTGGTTTAATATCAATATTATGAACCTGATGCACTCCGAACACCGAATCCCACCTTATAACGAAGTAGAACTGCTGATACCAGGCTCAGCCCAAAAGCTAATTGTCTGCAAAGAGCTTCTAATAAATAAAAAATAAAACCCCATAAAAAACACGTGATTAGTTCAACTAACACATTCGTAGTGTAACAAGAGTGTTACTATTACGTCGCTAACTGGGGGTGCAACGGAATAAAATTACGGGTACAAAAGACCCAGCGGGGCGCTTGTTACAGAAACATATAACCCTCGCCGAAATCTCAGGGGAATTTGGACCTTACAACCTCCGCATAGGGGGTTTCTTTAACCCTCGCGTATCGTTGTATGGCGTCAACGTCTTTGTTGTGAAAATACCCATTCGTTAACAATTGTAGCGTGCTGTTCGTCCAGATAGTTATCGGGTCACTCTCGAATGAGGGTTAAATTTGTTTTTCTCTACGTGAGCATTGTGAAACGAATTTAATAAGATGCGTTATTATTACTGTTCCTTGGATATGTAATAAATTTTATCATCATACGTACCTATACATTTTTAGTACCTAATGTAAGCAAACAGTTCTGTTGTAATGAAACAAAGCAGAATTGAAAATGAACATTTTTCCTTTTAACTTTTATTACTTACACTGTTCAGTACACCCCTGCTAATACCGCGGAATCAGCTAGCGCAGTGGAAGCGGTTTCACTAATATAGACTCCGGACAAAAACTTGGTTTCAGCTGGGATGTAACTGAACAATTGGACTGCGATACACAGCGTTTTAATGTGAAGTAAGGTGATTTTACATACTGTCTGTGGTCCTGGGCAGCGGAGACAGAGGGCGCGCCCCCTGGTAAATCTTCTTCTTCTGCAGACCTTACCAATTAGTCACCTCACTCACAACACAAATAACAGCGTTCACAAGACACTGGGCGTTTCAACAATAGATACACAATAACACACGGAGGAGCCTTTTGTCAAGATATATATTGCCCCTGCAACAACACGTGTGGTGGATGATTATCCTTCAAAGCATCGCGACCGGCCACTCATCAGGATGGCATCAAAATCGTGGTCGTACAACACGGGATCGGCAGGATAATTTAAGATTTTATTCAAACTCGATATGCCAGGCACATTCAACGCGAGCGATTTTTAACAAATTCAGCAAAATTATTCCGACATTTTGGTACAAGAATTTCAATCAAGTGTCACTGTCAACTTCAAGTGACAGCTAATGTCAATTTGACGTGACATTAGAGTTGCGTTCAGAAACGTCGATCTTCTCCGAACATCCCCCCGCCCCGGACCGTTAAGAACGGTACGTCAATCTACGGGTAATCGGGAGAGCCCACTAACTGCTCTCTTCAAAACCGAATCTCGAACCAAAACCTCAGCAAAACGAGGAACTCCGTCAGTTCCGGGGTAGAGTTTAACAATGCGCCCCCTTCGCCAACATAGGGGCGGTAGGTTAGCATCCTTAATCAACACGAGGTCGCCAGTCTGGGGTGGGGTGGTTTTATCTGTCCACTTCACGCGCTGTTGTAGGATATGCAAATACTCCATCGACCAACGTGCCCAGAAGGTTTGGGACATCTGTTTCAAAAGTTGGTATCGCGACAAACGATGGGATCCTACATCCTGAATCGGATATTCAGGCAACGCCAAAAGGGGCTGTCCGATCAAGAAATGACCTGGGGTCAACGCTTCCAGGTCATTCGGGTCCGAAGACAACGGGCACAAGGGTCGCGAGTTGAGGACGGCCTCAATTTTACAAAATACCGTATCAAGTTCCTCAAACGTGAGAATAGTTTCTCCAATCACGCGACGCAAGTGTGTCTTGGCAGCCTTTACACAAGCTTCAAAAATTCCTCCCCAGGTCGGACAAGCTGGTGGGCTAAACTTCCAGATTATCCCACGCCGGGAGAGGGTGGTTCCAATGTCTATTTTATTATCAACAAAAAACTTAACTACTTCCTTAAGATAATTACACGTTCCCTTATAATTAGTACCACAATCGGAACGTATCAATGTCGGCAGTCCTCTACGGGAAACAAATCTGCTCAAGGCGGCGACAAAGGCTTCGGTAGACAATTCCGAGACAATTTCCAAATGGACAGCCTTGGTGGACAAACACACAAACACGCACAAGTACGCCTTATAGGTTTTAGCATTACGCAGTCTCGAAGCCTTTACAGTAAAGGGACCGGCGAAGTCGGTGGCGACTCCGGCAAAAGCTCTACATTCCGTGACGCGATCAGCAGGCAAATCACCCATCTGGGGCTGCATGGTCGCGGCCTTCAATCGATAACAATGCAGGCAACGGAAAACCACAGTGCGAATGGCTCGACGAGCAGACAAAATCCAAAATTCACGCTGCAAAATGGCCAACAAAGCATTACAGCCAGCATGTTGTGCATTCACATGGCGATCTGTTATTATCAGTTGAGTCAAATGTCCGGCTTTAGGTAACAAAAGGGGGTGACGAGCTCCATACGGCAGGTTCGCATTTCGAAGTCTTCCGCCGACTCGCAAAAGCCCACTCTCGTCCAGGAAGGGATTCAATCGCGATACCGCGCCCTTCAACTTGCGACGGCCTAAACGCAAAATTTCAATCTCGGACTCAAAACTATCAGCTTGTACTCTCCGGACCCAAAACAAGAGCGCGTCCCTACGCTCGTCCGGAGTGAGAACCGACGAATCACGCCTCGCGCGTGGGTTTCTGCAATTGTACACAAAACGTCTGATCCAAGCGGTAACACCAAGCAGCTTCTGTAAGGAGCTGTACCGATCCAACAACAAATCCTTTTCCCCGGCGGGGTTAGTCTCCAGGACGCATGCCCGCATATCAGGAACGGCTACGTTCGACAACGCTGGAGAGGGCGGCCACTCCGACTCAGGCCGCATCAACCACTGTGGGCCCCACCAGAGGGGGTGGTTAATTAGGGTTGGGGCTACACAACCCCGAGACGCACAATCCGCGGGATTCATGGTTCCCGGCACGTGTCTCCAAATCAACTCGATGTCGGAATTACAAATCTGCGACACTCGATTGGCCACAAACACGTCCAAGGTGTGCGCCGGAGCCTTCAACCAACAAAGGACGACCTGACTGTCCGTCCAAGCATAAACCTCTTGTATCGCGATAGATCGACCTAATGTGAGCCATACGTGGTTCAACAAACGCATTAGGAGGGCAGCTCCACACAATTCCAACCTCGGGATCGTATGACGAGTCCGAAGGGGAGCGACTTTGCTTTTCGCTATCACCAGATGCACAGCAACAACTCCGTCAACAGTAACGGTGCGGAGGTACACGGCCGCAGCAAATCCACGTTCGGAGGCATCGGAAAAGCCGTGAAGAGTAACTTTACAATTTTCAGAAGGGAGGAATAGCCTCGGCAAATGCACTTCATTAATCTCGGGGAGGGATGAAACGAAGCTCGACCAATCTCGGAGTAACTCGTCCGAGAGGGGTTCATCCCACGACACACCCGAAGCCCATAACCGTTGCAAGAAACACTTGGCCATAAACAGCACGGGGCAAATCCACCCATTGGGGTCAAAGGTACGTGCGACAGTAGACAATACTAAACGCTTGGTCCAGACTTTCGGTGGTCGTAAATCCACACAATACGTGAAAGTGTCAGAGACCGGTTTGTACTGTACGCCAAGGACGGTCACCACATGGGGATTATCAACATTTTCGAATAGGTGGGGGTCCTGCTGGTGCTCTTCGGGCAAACCTACCAGTACATCAGGCGAGTTGGATATCCATTTCCTCAACTCGTAACCTCCCGACTTCAAAAGGGCGGTGAGTTCGTCTCTCAGGACAATCGCCTCTGAGACAGATGAGGCGCCCGTGCAAATGTCATCCACATAGACGTCACTGGCCAAAATGGCGGAGGCGCGAGGGTATCTCAAGCGCTCCTTCTCGGCCAACTCCAACAAAGAACGAATCGCAACAAACGGGCTCGAAGCCAAACCGTACGTATTCGTATTCAATTCATAAATCAACAAGGGGTCCCTAGGACTCTCTCTCCACAAAATCAATTGGTACCTCCTATCCTCGGGATGGATGACCGTTTGTCTGAACATCATCCGGATGTCAGTCATAAATACAATTTGGTGCCGCCGGAAGTTGGTCAAAATGTCTGAGATCTCCGTGTGCAGCTTGGGACCTACATGCAGACACTGGTTCAAGGACGCTCCAGTAGAGGTGGGAGCCGAACCGTCAAAGACCACCCGAATCTTTCCGGATTTCAAAACGGCGTGGTGCGGCAAAAGGAAGTGCTCAACGGAGCGCCAATCCAAATCGCCCTAACTCCTCATACTCCCGCATGAATTCAACATACTTCTGGCGGAAGACCGGATCCTTGCTCATGCGACGCTCCATCGCCACTAGCCTACGTTCCGCTAGCGGTCGGGATTCGCCCAGAGGAGGTCGGCCGGCACGAAAGGGGAGACGGGTGATCAAACGACCAGAGCGGAGGCGACCAGTGTTATTCTGGTAATACAACTCGCATTCATCCGCTACTGGGTCGACCCGCGGGGCTGGTGGAGGTTCCTCAACCTCCCAAAACTTCTGCACCACTTCGGAGAGAGACACATTAAAAACAAGACCGCGATCCTCATCAAGGGAATCCAAAACGCGGCGAGCAGGGCCCATCACAACTGTACCGAGTGTCGTCTGCAGAGCTACCAAGCCATCTGGCTGCAAAACTCGCTTCCCCGTCAACAAAACTCGCCCCAGGACATCGGCTCCAAGGAGAGCATCAATCGGGCCTGGGCGGAAGAAATTTGGATCGGCGAGTGGGGAATCAGACACCAAAGACAACATACTCGGTCCCAAGTCAACTGAAGGTTGACGGCCAACAACTGTGTCCAACACAATCGCCGAGGTCTTAATGCCTGGCGTGGACTTATTACGTGATGTAAATGTGAAGTCAACCTGCCCTAACAACCCGGGGACTTTCACATCGCCAACACCTCTCACGCCTTCCGTGTGGGGGTGCACCTTGAGGCCCAACCGCCTAACTAACCAAGATGACACAACACACCCCTGAGCCCCGGAATCCAACAAGGCGCGAACTTCCACAAGGTCGCCATTCAATCCCCTGACAAGCACAGAGGCCGTGGGCAACAAAACGGTCTCTGGAGGGGTGGCTACAATCGACCGTAAACACGTTGATTGCTAGTATGTGGGGTCCCCAGACGTCCCCCCATGGTAAGGGGGTCGCTCATAGCGATCCAGTGGGTCCCAATCTCCCACATACTGCCTACGTCCAATTCGCCCGGTATCAGGCGGGTTATATCTCCCGGCCCCTTGAAGACGGGGCGGGCGCCGCTCCAAACGCGGGTATTCGGCGAGCGGCGGCGAGAATCGGTGCCTAGCATCCACCGTGTACGTCGCCCCATAGTCGCGGGGGCACGGTGACCGATTTTCAGAAGGGGGGTCCCGGGGACCTCCGGCTGTGCGAGGCTCAACACGTTGCGGGGGGCTTCTACGACCTCCCGCAACGCTCGCAAAATCGAACCCCCTAGTTGGGGACCGATTTCCCATGGGGGGGTCCGTGGGACCCCCGCCCGTGCGAGGCTCAAAACGTCGCGGGGGGCCTCTACGACCTCCGGCAACGCCCGCATAACTCATCCCCATCCTTGGGGATCGGTTTCCCATGGGGGGGTCCCTGGGACCCCCGCCCGTTTGAGGGTCCAAACGTGGCGGAGAGCGTCTGGGGCCACTCTGGTGGCCACTAGAACTGCTGCGGGATGCAAACACCGCGGGGGGTCCGAGACCCCCACCCATACGCGGTGATCCTGCAGCGACGCGCTGCGGCGCTCCGCCGCCCTCTGGGCTGTTCATGCAGAGGAGGGGATGGTGGTTGCCCTTACAAAATCGGCATGGGTGCGCTTGGGTACATTCGCGCTGCATGTGCAGGCCCAAGCACGAGTAGCACCATGTCCGTTGTCGCGCGATCGCTCGACGGCCTTGGACGCGCTGGTCGAGGAACTTATCACAACGGGTCGTGCTGTGACCCGGTTCCCGACAGTACAAGCAGCGGGCGGTCTCCTGGACGGCGGCATAGCGGCCGGGCGCGCGAGGGGCCATACGCCCCCTACGGGGGGGTCCGGTGGGGGTTCTACTCTGTGGCACAGGTCGTTCGGGTCCCATAGGACCGGCCAGAGAGGAATTATCTGCCAGTCTACTTTCTCCTTCCAGGAACGTCAAGAGGTCCGAGAAGGGTGGCAGATAAGTCGCACTATCCCCACCATACTGCTGCTCAAAACGGACCTTAACAGAGTCCGGCAACTTTCCCAGGACAATGTGCAGTAACAAAAACGACCACTGCTCCACTGGGAGTTTTAAGTTTTTTAATGCGTTGTATGCCACCAACAGCGGATTCAACAAAGCCACTCTCAAGTGCATCACGCTGGCAACGCGGGGTAAATTCAAAATGGCGGCAACATGGTTGTCCGCCAGACGTCGTACGTTCTGGTACCGACGGGCAATCAAATCCCTAGCAATAGGGTAGTTTTCATCCGAGGGGGCCAAATGTTGAACCGATTCAAGGGCCTCCCCTTCCAACACGGATAATAAATAAGCTAACTTCTGGCCCTGGGTCAAATCATCCCGGGCATGTACCAGACTATCAAAAATATTAATAAAGCCCTCCCAGTCCTCTAGACGACCAGCAAAACGCCTTAAGTCTAAGGGGGCCAATCTAGCAAAGAGAGGGGGCATACTCTTAGATGTGACCGGGGACGGGCTCGGTTCATTCTCTCTTGCCACTTGCAAAGGTCGAGCTACCTGGGTAATTCTGTCCGCAAAATCATAACACTGGTCCACATCCAAATCGACTTCTTGTCGCATTTCCACATCGGCCTCAACAGTCCTTTCCAAAAATAAGGCATACTGTTCATCAACAACAGCCAAACGTACGGGCAGATCTACGTATCTGTTCAACAAGGCCTCCGTTCTATCCGGTCGATCCAACAACGCAACCGCAGACGCTAACCACCGTAACTCAGAACGTATTTTGGCTTTAGCAGAGGAGGCCGTCATTGTAACGTCACAAATTTATCAACAAAAACAACAAATTCAAAATATTCACTATAACACAAAATCTCCAATATTTGGAGGTTATTACTAACCACAAAATTCCAATATTACAACAACAAAGTATTTATAATGACACAAACTCTTAAATATCTGGAGGTTATCAGAAAACAACAAAACTCACTGACTATTGAAATTCACTTGGATATCAACACAACATACTGTTACACAACAACAAGTTAATTTTAATTATTTCAAAGCACAAGTTTCAATGAGTTTCAATGTGTAAACAATGTCCCAAATCATTTAAGTTTCACTAAGTATTGAGTGCAAACTTATTAGCTAACCTTTTATTAGCTATTATTTTAGCAACAAACTTGTCAATATTCACAACTCAAATTTGCTAACAAAACTGAATAATAATTATTATGAGCAAAGAAAGGCATCTGTTTACACTTTGGAACTTCAATACATGACAATTAATTACAAGACATGGAACCAATAACAAAGGAATGCCCTTTACTTTTCAAATGCAAGTTAATTACCATTTACAAGTACAAATTAATCTAGTCCGGACCAGACTGGGTCATCAACACGGCACTGATTAATACAAAGTTTTGGCGTGGGCCTCTCAGGCCTTCAAGCTACGCTCTTGGTACCAAGAAATGTTCAGTACACCCCTGCTAATACCGCGGAATCAGCTAGCGCAGTGGAATCGGTTTCACTAATATAGACTCCGGACAAAAACTTGGTTTCAGCTGGGATGTAACTGAACAATTGGACTGCGATACACAGCGTTTTAATGTGAAGTAAGGTGATTTTACATACTGTCTGTGGTCCTGGGCAGCGGAGACAGAGGGCGCGCCCCCTGGTAAATCTTCTTCTTCTGCAGACCTTACCAATTAGTCACCTCACTCACAACACAAATAACAGCGTTCACAAGACACTGGGCGTTTCAACAATAGATACACAATAACACACGGAGGAGCCTTTTGTCAAGATATATATTGCCCCTGCAACAACACGTGTGGTGGATGATTATCCTTCAAAGCATCGCGACCGGCCACTCATCAGGATGGCATCAAAATCGTGGTCGTACAACACGGGATCGGCAGGATAATTTAAGATTTTATTCAAACTCGATATGCCAGGCACATTCAACGCGAGCGATTTTTAACAAATTCAGCAAAATTATTCCGACATTTTGGTACAAGAATTTCAATCAAGTGTCACTGTCAACTTCAAGTGACAGCTAATGTCAATTTGACGTGACATTAGAGTTGCGTTCAGAAACGTCGATCTTTTCCGAACATACACCAAAAGTTTAAAATGCTGTGCTCTGATAACACTTCTTTTAAATTAGTATGTAAAATGTATACCTACATTTAATTAAATTGAATTCAAGTGTAACCAATGCTTGTATTAAATAATACCTAAATATTTATCAAGGTAAAAGTAAACAAAAATTAATTCAAGTAGAATAATATTTTTAGCTTTTCGTGGCTTTTGATAAATTTTGATATTAATAACTTTCCCTAATTTATAGTTAAATGCGTTTTATTAAAAGTTTTCAAATGGGTTGGAACCAAAAGAGGCCACTTTTACCAAAATACCATATTAAAACTGTATAAATGCTTTTTCAAAATTGTGTAAAGATATAAATAAAACACTTTCACGGATTTTTTCACGCTTTTATTTAGCAACTTGTTTAAATTTTTATTTGTTTTTATAGGATTTTTTTAGGAACGAAAAACAAAGACAATTAAAGTGGGTATATTCTTTTATTAAAATAAAAAAAAAATAGTGGGTACTTAGTTTTCCGTGACCACGGCCCCTGGAAAGGTGCCGAAACGTCGGATAAACCAAAAACCTATAAAAACCAAAGATATTATAATATAACAAGATTGCGCACTCATGAGTTACAGCCGAGCCGAGCGAGATAGCCCTATTATGGTGTGCATCCCTCTCTAATGAGAGAGACGTGAGTGACTACACGATTTGGTTTTTTCAAGGACAATTTATAGTTAACCAGACTTGGCTCACGTAGGAATCGAACACCACGCTTCCTAGGGAGCTCTTGTAGCTAAAACAAACATACATTTAAACATCCGAACTCACTTTCTATTTATAATATTAGTTAAGATGAGGACTCCGCGAGGCAAAGTATACAGGGTACTTTGCATCACTTATGAGGCAATAATGTGACAATCGACACATACACATATGCTTTATAAGCATACTTACTTTTGAACCGACTTCAAAAAAGGAGGTTGTCAGTTTGACCTGTATGTACTTATATGAAACGTATGACTGTATTTCTGATAGGCGTATTTTGCTAAAATGGATAGAAATAAAAAGTCCACGTACAGTAATAAAAATCTGTTTATTAGTTAGACTATACATTGCTAAACAAAATTGTCTTGCGGATCTTTTGACGCATGGAGGCTTTGTGTTCAATTAATTTTAAAGATTCGTTTTTTGCGTACCTACTTTTTTACCCTTAAATTAAAATACAGATGTAATACATTTAATAAGTTCTGTTTCATGCCTATTTTCTGATAAAGTACTTCTTCTTTTTTTTCTTCTGCTGAGTATTGTGTAATTTTTCAGGTATGACGTTAAGCCAACCTTTTTTAATTTCTTCATCTTAAGGAAATCTGAAACAATGAAAATTAATTTTTGGGTTAAGTAAGAAAGTAATTTCCAGTCTATAGATTACAAACGAAATGGACACCCTACTATACGCAAGAATAAAACTTTGGCTAAATACTTACCTATGAAAAGATACACCGCTACGTTTATATGATGCGCTTTTGCATCCTTTCACACATCAAGTGAGAACCATTTTTATTGATTTAAACGTAATTTTAAAATGATAATTAAGATCCACACACTAACTTTACACACATAAATTAATTTGCCGTCGCCATATTGATGATGTTTTTATTTTTATTAAAATTGTCCAGACGCAAAGTGTTGCAAATTTATAATAATTAAAACTACCATAACACCGACTCTTACATTAAACAAGTAGTTTTTCAAGGTTTTAAATAATACAAATGATATGGACTTTATTATTATCAGCTTAACATTCCTTTTAATTAATTAATATTTTGAAAATTCTCGAGAACAGGAAATATGAATTTGAATTAAGTTCTACTACAACCAAAAATATTTCATGGTGGCAGCCCAGTAGACAGGGATGCAATCCTATTTAGGAGCCTCTCGCTCGGCTCGTTTTTCCGTTTATCGTAATGTCATACGAAAATAAACCTTATTGTAACTGCATAGAATCGAATTGACATTGCTTTTATTTTCATAGTGCACAATCTTGTTATATTATAATATCTTTGATAAAAACAACAAAAAATTTAATTGTAATTGTAAAAAAGTTCGTCCTTTTTGGACAGGCGAAGACATCAAGCCATACTGCCAATTCTTGAGTATTATGTATGTTATTATAGTTTCTTATGTTTTCATTAGAATGTAGGTGTGTTACATTCTAATGCTTCTTGGAGTATTTGGCGTCAAGTATGTCGAGTCGGTCTTCTCGGTAATTCTTGCTGAGGTAGTCACCACTACAATAAAACACTCGGCATCACGTTACCGAGATAGCGCATATTTTAATCATTCCACACATCGTCCAGTTGCGTAAACACTTGGGGCACAAAACCACACCTATCTTGAGTCACAAAGTCCACTATGAAACAAATTGCGATTAATTAAAATATCCACTTAACCTAACCCGCCAAGATGGCGCCCCAAAAAATTTAAATTAAAGCTACTTTTTTTTTTTTACTTAAATAAAAGCGTGAAAAAATCCGTGAAAGTATTTTATTTTATTTATATGAACAGTTCGCGCAGAAAATCTAAGATGTGTTTATGTGTAAAGATATTTAATAAATTTTAGACGTTAGGTATTTACAAGAATTTGACTGATTACTTTTTTTGGATTGGATTATTTAGAAGTTATAAAATAAAATCGATTAGTGGCGCTAGTTGGCTCTAGTCAGCTCCTTATTTATAGGAAAAATGTGATAGTAAAACACGATTCCCGGATTCCCTGAGGCGCGGGTTCGAATCCCGCCTGAAAGGTACATATCACATTTTTCCTTTTACTTCACCTTTTTGTCGGCCTGATTATTATGCATATTCATGCCAAATTAGTGAAATTACAACTTTTTAGTAGGTACTAAGAGTCTATGAGCTAGGCTGGGGACAGACAGACGGACATCGGACATGACGAAACTACATATAAGAGTTCCTTTTTGACTACGGAACCTTAAATACTTATGAGTTTTTATTTTATATTTAAAACTATAAACAGATGTTAAAAGACGGATGGGTAGAGGGATGATGTTCCATATTTTTGTGGCAGTGTATTTAAAACAACCCATAAGGCTGTGAAGTCGGCACACTAGCGCCGCCATTGAAAAAAAATTATAGTGCGTATATAAAGACGAAATTGTAAATTATCTATCTTATTATCAGTGCACTCCGAAGAAGCTTTGTGGTACTTTTTAATCGCTTAAAGGATATTTGTTAAATTATCGTTTAGTTTAATTAAGATTTTTTGCGAAAACTACTTTTAGCAATAAAACTTAATAAAATTAACGACAAGCTATAAAATATAGATAAAGCAATAGAAAGTACAACAAAGCTTCTTCGGAATGCACTGCAGAGAGATAATTTACAATTTCGTCTTTATTTAAGCACTATGATTTATTTTTTCAATGGCGGATGCAGACGTGTTATGAGAAGGAACAGCAAGACGAGATGAGCGGACACTAGAACACCACGCTAGTTTGTCGTAAAAGTGGAAAGGATAACGATCTTTTATACCACCAAACAACAGAGTGGCTAAATGAACCTGAAAAAAGGTTTTTATAACTACATTAAGTTTATCGGTAAACTGTTGCAAGCTTTGCCCAGCAATTAAGGAGAGAAAATGTAAAACAAAGCGACGAATAAATAATGATTGGGCATAAAGTGTGTTTTACGAGCAGCGTCTGTTGATGCGAGTATTATTAAAAAGATAATGTTTAATGGCGGCGTATATCACGCGGGACTTTTACGATTGTTTTATTTTATTCGTTTGACGCGTAATGTGGTAGTGGGGTGAGGGGGCCCAATGTAGTTCAGATATCACAAATCAATTAAACTTGTGTATTTTTGTAAAGCATCTGATGGTCGCCTTAAGGCGAGGAATCCCGACCAAAATATGCACGCTAACGCTTGCTCAGTCGCACTCTATACACTTCGCGCGGACCCAGCGGCAACAGGCAGTGAACTGTGAACTCGCGAGCGCCCCGCGAATCGAAAATCACTTAAAATTCAATTAAAAATTACATAATAAAAAATTAAATTTATGACGGCCGGAATCCCTCGGCTATTCAAAGACAATTATTTTCATATGTTTTTCATTAACTAAAACCAAGTATACTGCAAGTAATATGATATTTGAATTATTATTAGACGGATGTTTGGGATTTTATTTGACACAATAAAATATCACAAATCAAAAAAAAAGGCCGGAAGCACTAGGTAAATAACTGTAAAATAACATATATTTTTTCCAAATTTTAAGTACTTGTGATTTGCGAGTAATCCATAGTTTAAAATACCCTATTTTGGGGAATCGGCGCCTTAAGGAGCTATATGACGTATGGCCGTTGAAGCGAGATAGCAGTGACCAATACGCCAATAATCAACGGGTAAAGCCATATTCCAACACAGTGTATGCCGTATGCCGATAGCTCGAGTGGCCATAATCGCGAGAATTCTCGCGACCATCGGCATATCCCGATAGTGTGGCCCCAGCATGAGAAAATGACGCGCGCGGGAGATTCGGCAAAAAAACCACGAAATCAGTTCGTAGTAAAAAACTATAGCGATTTAAAAAAATGACATCAAAAAAGTAAGAAATAATCCCCCACCAAATAACGTAAGCTTACGTTACCTTGAGGTATCCCCTTTCCAACAAAACAAGAATCATCTAAATCGGTTTGTAAACAAAGGAGTTATGCCTAAAGATACGTAATAAATTCACATTAAGTGGTAACAAAAACGACAGTATTTTGAAGATTTCCTGAAAACTACTGAACCGATTTTAAAATTTCAAAAAATGGGACCATCTTTTGAAAAAACCTGATGTTATAACGTTTGAATCATTTCAATCGGTTCAGCCGTCTTTGAGTAATCGGTGTACCTACATAAAAAAAAAACGCGACGAATAGATAACCTCCTCCTTTTCAATTTTTGAAGTCGGTTAAAAATGAATCTACGCTATCCTAAATATTTTTGGTGCTCACTACCTAATTAAACCAATTTCCAATAGTTTAAGTAACCACATTTGAGAATAATCTTGAATTTTCCTATTTTTAGGGGTCTTTCCGAAAAGAAAAAGTGTCGAGGTAAAATCATAAAATCGTGTTTTTGAAACTTTACGAATCTAGATAAAGGTATGAAGGAATATATATCTTGTTACCAGATTTGTAACAGCTCTAACTGTCCTATAGTTTTATATCACAAAGTCCATACTCTTTCCGATTATCGTCTTAAAAGGCATTTTTCATTCTCCATACGACAAACTTTCAGTCTCTATTCCACCTCAATCAAGAATTTTGTGCACCGAATTACACCGCAAATTCAATTGATAAAAAGTGTCTGTGAGATCAGCGTAGTGAAATAAAATAAAATCAATCAATTCAGTTTATTCAGTATAATTGGCTTTTCCTAGTTCTGCTTTTCCTCCTATTCAGGATGTGGTTTAGACGGTTTAGTGAGAGCAGGAAATATGTCAGTTTTAACAACCTTTTGAGTCATCAACAAGTAGGTAGTCTTATCGAGTCTTTCTATACCTTTTCCAGTAAAATATCAACAATTTTAGTTAAAAAAACAACGGGTTGCACTCCGGGAGTGCCGGCAGAAGTGATATATAATAGGTCTTTACATATGAAATTGCCGTTTTTTTCTTTTGTACATATAACTTAACAACTTTTATAATATTAGAAATATATAATTTCTTTAATATTGCGTTACATTAAGACCGTATCGAGCAACTTTTGATAATTTAATAACCACGATATTTGATTATTTACATAGAAAAAACTTATTCCGAAAGTTACGACTATTTTTGTTTCCAGAATTTCGTACTTTATTAGTTGTAACTAAGTGAAAAAAAATTTTTTTTCTCTTAACGAATGTGTCATTTAGTAGTTAAAATGTCCATAAATACGTGTGTAAAATTTTGTAAATTTACATAATATTAGTCGTTAAATAATAACAAAAACGTTAGTATGGAAAAAAAATAATTACAGAAATCTCCATACAAAACGGCAATTTCATAGGTAAAGACCTATTAGTATATAGGGCTCCCTAAATTTTTTCACAAAAAAAGGAATTTGACAAAAAATAAAAAAAAAACGGACTGGATTTGTACCGAGGTCTTCTGGGTTCAATGGCGCCCGTTTTCTAACTGAGCTACTACAACTTGGAAACGGTGGCGAAATTTGCCTTCGTTCTCTAATGACATTGTAACAGTTTTTCGATGTCACGTGTCCGTCTTACGAATTTCCGATCTGACGGTCACGTGATGTCCTGACACGAGTTTAAAACATTTTTTACCCTTCACAAAAAGTGCACAACGCCACTAAAGAAGTTATTTAAATTTTTACTTTTTTGCATTCACAATGCAATTTTTATCATAGAAAAATGGATTGGATTGCATTTGCCACTAAAGAAGTTTTCACTTCAAAAATACTGATTTGGTTTCGATATTATCTAGTACAGCTTTGTCATTTTTCGAGGCAGCATCAGAACTAAAGGCTTGAGCACACCAAACGCGGGTCAGAAGCAGAGCAGGTCAGTAGCAGCGCGGGACCGCGCGGTAGTCGGCACACTGAACGCAGCAGCAGTTTCAAAGCAGTTGCAACGCGGGCCCGCGTTCAAACCGCGTTCTCCCACAATCGCAACTTGTATGTTACATTCCTATAATATTTGTCCTTTAAATCATATAAACATTTATATTTACAAACTAATTATATTAATTTTCACCGGAATCCATCACGAATATCAAGAAATACAACTCTCGTCAACTGCTTTCGACGCGCTGCGCTGCACTGCAAACGCCCTGCCTCGGTGTGTCATGCTAACATGGCCGCCATAGTTATACAACAGCGCGGGCCCGCGCTCAAACTGCTCTGCGCCCGCGCCTGCGCTGCTTCTGCCCCGCTCTCGCGCCGCCGCCGCCGGTTTGTAGTCCGGCAGTTGCAGTGCGGCGCGGTGCGGCGCAGAGCAGTTTGAGCGCGGGCCCGCGTTCAAATTTAGTGTGACGTAGTTTATAGAGTTTCTTGTATTACAACATGCGCGGGCCCGCATTCAAACAGCGCTGCTCCTGACCTGCGTTTGGTGTGCTCAAGCCTTTAGTTCCGTGGCAGGCGAGGCCGCCGGTCGCCGGTCGTGGCATGAGGTCCGAAGCCCATAAAAGTCACAATCTAAAGCTGTGCCCTAAAACCACGGTGACACCTGGAATTGATGGCTTCCATAACATTTTTAATGCCAATACACCAGTTAGCCGACCATGCTTTCCCACTGTTTTAAACTTTTTATTTACGGCCTCTTTGTTGGTTAAATTTTATTATGTTTTCGTAATAAAAGCGACTTTTATCAAGAGGCAATCGCTTACTTTATATTTTTTTATTTAAATATACATTTTGTTTGTTTTTTCGCTAGGTAGGTCGGCGTCGTATCTTCGGTTTCGATTAGGGTTTCGTATTTATGACATGTTTATATGGGTATATAAACTTTACGAACATTTTTACCTGTAATTGCGTTTTAATGTGATACTTAATGGGGTAAGCAGTTCAAAGTGATGTTTGAAACTGGTTTTATATATTTAGATATGAGAGTAAAAAGTTAGCAAATGAGCTTAATTAAATTGGAATTCGACCGTGTAAAAATTAAGCTGTGTGTGCCTGCTGTTTTAGAAATTTCGTTAAGCTTTTAATGCTAATGTTATCACCTGTAAACCAAATTAACCATTTGTAAGAAAATAACAAAAGGTGCTATAAATAAGACAAATACTATTTAACTACTTACCTATATTTGGCAAGTTTTTGATTATGCAGTTATCTGAACTACTATGTGTGATATTCTGCATGTACCACAGTAGTTCATATAACTACATCATATTTTGCTTAGGCGTATTTAAGGCATTCTCGCAAAAATTATGCTGAAGCGAGATAGCAATGAGAAAACGACGCGCAGGAGTGAGACCGATTTTGCAGTTTAGGCAAAAAAAAACACAAATTCACTTCGTATTAAAAAACTATAAGTAGCGATTTTTTTTAAATGCTTCGACACGATCCTAAATATTATTGGTATCTACTAATTAAACCAATTTCCAATAGTATATGTAACCCCATTTAAGAATAGGTACCTAATCTTGAATTTTCGTATTTTTAGAGGTCTTTTCGAAAAGAAAAAGTGTCGAGGCAAAATCATAAAATCGTGTTTCTGAAACTATACGAATCTGGATAAAGGTATGAAGAAATATATTACCAGATTTGTAACAACTCTAACCGTCCTATAGAAGTCCATACTTTTTCCGAGTAGCGCCTATCCATTAAACATGTACTTATACGGAATAATATGTTTCTATACTTACAATTTTGCATTCACAATGCAATTTTTATTATTACAAATCAAGACAGTAACGATTCCGTAGCTCAGTGGTTAGAGCATTCCCCCGGACAGCGGAAGGTCGTGGATTCGAATCACATCGGAGATAGTTGTGAGAAAGGTCGATTTTTTCTAATACTTCTTTTTCAATATGTTTATATTTTGTAAAATGTATGAGAACGACCATTCGAAATATAAGTGTGTAATATTAGTGTAATTGTCACTTACTCACACCGGCCGTCCGTACCCATAATTGCCACGGGCGCGGGTCAGCGCGGAATAGACACATTCCCCTCTTTACGAGCGATGGAGCTGCGCGGGCGCAGGCTACGCGTACGCGGGTTTATTGTGGGCTCACCGCTGCTTTTTGTCGCCCTTTGTCGCTGTAAAGATAAGAAAAAGATAAAGATAAAAATATTCTTTATTCACTTAGACTTAATAAATATGTACCTACTTATGAATCGTCAATATTTTCCTACCACCCATTCAAGACTTTTTTAACTGACAAGAAGAATGGGCGCAAGAAACTTGCCAGCGTTTCTTAGTTAGGTAACGACATTTACAAAAAAAATACATATCGTTACTAATACAACAATTGCTTAGTATAAAAATACATCACAGTGATTATGTTATGTGTTACATCATGACCATGCATTGCGGTCATTCAAATAATCGTCTACTTCATAGTATCCTTTGCTCATCAGCGACTCTTTAATGTAACATTTAAATTTATGCAATGGTAGTTCAATTATATGCTGTGGAACTTTATTAAAAAAGGCTATGCTTTTCCCCAGAAATGAGGCTCCGGATTTTTCTAGCCTAAACTTGGGAACGACACGTTTATATTTATTTCTTGTGTTAAAGCGATGAATATCGCTCTGCTTTACAAATGTATTATAATACTTTTTCACATAAATTATATTTTCATAGATGTATTGTCCTGCAACAGTTAAAATGTTAATTTCTTTAAATAGATCTCTTAAAGAATCTCTCGATCGGAGGTTGTACATGGCGCGAATAGCCCTTTTTTGGAGCACGAATATACTTTGGATGTTAGCGGCTGAGCCCCACAACAAAAGGTCGTAGGACATAACACTATGAAAATAACTAAAATAGACTATTCAAGCCGTTTCAATATCGGTTAAGAGCCTTATTTTCTTAACTGCGAATGCGGCCGAACTGAGTCTACTCGCTAGTGTAGACTACTAAATTAATACTACATAGTATAGATACTACATAGTTTTTTTTTAGAGGAGCCCGTGGCGCAGTGGATAGCGCGCTCGGCCTGCGATCGTTGAGGTTAAGCAACGTTCGCAATGGTCGGTCACGGGATGGGACCAAAAACTTTTCATCTCGAGCTCCTCCGTGCTTCGGAAGGCACGTTAAGCCGTTGGTCCCGGCTGCACTTGCAGTCGTTAATACCCACCAATCCGCACTGAGCCCGCGTGGTGGGTCATGGCTCATTCGCCTTATTCATCCATAAGGAAGGCCAGTGCCCCAGCAGTGGGGACATTAAATGGCTGATGATGATGATAGTATAGAAAGTTTAGTAAAGGCTGCTGTACACGGGTAGAGTAAACGGTAGAGTAAAGTGGTAGAGTACTAACTATCCTTCTTAACTACATTGGTAGATTACACTACTGGTGGTGCAAGCCGGTGGTGCTATGGGCCCAAAAGGGAGTAGAGTAGGTACTGAAATTTGGTAGAGTAGAGTAGCTAGCACCGCGGGCAAGCTACTCTACCGCTCTATTCTACCGTTTACTCTACCCGTGTGCAGCAGCCTTTACAGCTTACATTTATTTCAGTTATTCTCTTCTATGATTAAGTGACTGTTTCACAATGTCCGATTAGGAGATATTTTCCAGTTTAAACTGTTTTATTTACAGTTATGTATGGACTATCTGTCAAGTAACAGCTAATGAAGAACTTATTTAGACATTGTGAAACAGGCCCTAAAGTTAATATTACGATTTCTGGATATTAAGCCTAGGCGCGCATAGAAACTTACTGCATCGAACTACCACCCATTCAAGACTTTTTTAACTGACAAGAAGAATGGGCGCAAGAAACTTGCCAGCGTTTCTTAGTTAGGTAACGACATTTACAAAAAAAAAACATATCGTTACTAATACAACAATTGCTTAGTATAAAAATACATCATAATATTAAACAGTGATTATGTTATGTGTTACATCATGACCATGCATTGCGGTCATTCAAATAATCGTCTACTTTATAGTATCCTTTGCTCATCAGCGACTCTTTAATGTAACATTTAAATTTATGCAATGGAAGTTCAATTATATGCTGTGGAACTTTATTAAAAAAGGCTATGCTTTTCCCCAGAAATGAGGCTCTGGATTTTTCTAGCCTAAACTTGGGAACGACAAGTTTATCTTTATTTCTTGTGTTAAAGCGATGAATATCGCTCTGCTTTACAAATGTATTATAATACTTTTTCACATAAATTATATTTTCATAGATGTAATGTCCTGCAACAGTTAAAATGTTTATTTCTTTAAATAGATCTCTTAAAGAATCTCTCGATCGGAGGTTGTAAATGGCGCGAATAGCCCTTTTTTGGAGCACGATGGAAATCATGGTGTAATGCCAACAGTAAACTTAATACTTGATTATATGCCAACTGAAAATTTATTGCAGTTAGTCAGTAATCTCAAGTACTAATTAATGCAGCAGTTGAAAGCTTTCTTTTTGCATTAAAAATCAAAAGAGATTGTATCAAGCTGAATGCCAGCCAATTAGTCGGGAGTGAGTGCGGCTGAGCACGCGCCGGGCCAGCTGACGCGAGCACTTCCTCTGATCTTTGACTCGGCCAATTGCCAGCATCTGCCGTCTTGGCTCCTCTGACATAAGACCCGCTCAATTGAACTCCCCCCTAGCCCGCGGGGAGAGGCAGGCCAACTAATTCGATCTTGACGACGACGGTCAAAACAAATATTCTTACATCTAGGATGTCCTCTATTATGTGAGCGATAAGGTTGTCTATGCCAGTATCATCTGCATTGCTAAGTTTGTAAGGAAATATGTTACTCAATCCGTTATTGTCACGACTCACGAGGATATGAATTGAAGTGGTTCGCGATCAACTAGGTGTTTCCGTCGCATCAGCTGTTTGTTGCGCTCGCATACTATTTGGACAGCAGCTGAAATGCTTTTCCTCTTTTTTTGCAACTAGAAGAGAGTAGAGTTATGTTTAGTTTCTTGGTTATTCTTTTTAGTGGTACAAATGTCATTTAATGACATCACACAACATCAGATGTCATAATAAACTTGCTGGAAAAATGAAATAATAATATTATGAAGTTCTAAATTAAAAATATACCTATAATCCAACTAATTCCTCTGGACGCCCAGCTATTTATGGTGAACTTGTGTGAAGTTTACAAAGTAGTATATATCTAAGGTCAAATTAAGCGATTGGTGCAATGAAGTCTGTACTCAGTAGTCACCAGGATATAAAGCGATTTGTCCAAGAAAACTGTAGGGCCAAGCTGATCTCCGAAGTGGTCGGGAGCCAGGGCAATCTTCCCACCAATGAGTTCGCCTCTTACTTTCGCGGCGCCAGGAAGGAAACGGACCCACATTGCTTACTCACTTCACACGGTAAACAAAACAACAAACCCAAAAAATCTACCCACTTTCGCACTTATCCAGCTTGCGTCCAGAATATACGATGGAGTCCATACGTTGAAATGTGCTCGGCTAACAATTCAAAAACAAATATCACAGAAGATAGCCAACATTTTAAGTGTAAATGTAGTAGTTGCCCCGGAAGAAATTGCCCGTCGCGAACTGATTTGCCAAATACAATGAGGCCAAATATTTTCAAAGACAACATCATGACGTTTGCCGACCGCTGCACTATGACACCCCAGCTAAATGACGTGTGCTGTGGCGTGTGCGCGCCGGGCCTGCTGACGCCCCCCTCCTCCCACGTGTGTACAGCCGTCAGAGATACCGAAACCGAATCATTTTGCCCTTATAATAACCTCCCTCGAAATCCAATACCTATACTGAAGAGATCATACACCAAGTGCCCACAGCAGCACTATTGCTACGGCCACCCCGACGGTTATGTTTCTTGCGTTCGTCAGGAAGCTGTCAGAGACACGGACGCTACGGCCGAGGAAAATTACAGCAACCCAGTTGAACAGAAATCTTTCAAGTCTTTTTTTAAGTTCAAGAAGAAACCTTCCATCGACAGTGCCCCGATTGTGAGCAATAGCCCTAGGAAGATGATTTACAATGAGGGCATCAGCGATGACGTAACCAACTACGTCCCGACTGTGTGGGTGCCCCTGCCGGAAAACAAGGAAAGAGAGCCGAGAGAGAAAGCAGACAACAACGAATATGACTACGACCGAAATACTATACCTTACAGCCACAGCGGTGGGTCTAGGTATCACCACCACTGCAAGAAGTCGGATACAAAACCGCCTTATTTTGTTTCTTCAGAGTTTGACGAAGCACGACCTCTGTTGGTGAGCCCGCGGATAGGGCGTAAGACCTTGGTGGCCAGGCAGCCGGGGCCGGCGAGTAAGTCGATGAAGATAGCCCTGCCCAGGAAAGTGCTGACGTCAGAGATGGACATCGATTCGTTCGTGGAGAGGAGCAGGCCTACGCCGCCGCCACCGCCTGTCTGCCGCCGGACCAAGAGCAAAAGATTCTTTTAAGTTTTTAACAAACTTGGTAGGTATTCGAAGAGATAAAATTTTATCTCTAAGTACAAAGTAATTTCAACCTGCTCAGACGGGAGTCAAGTTTGGGACTTGTTGTAAATGTAAACATTTTTAAATCAAAAATATTCAATGAGCTTTGCCACCAAAGTTCAAAGAAATGTAAAAAGTGTAAGTAATTATATTACCTTTTTTTATTTCATAACGCATGAAATGTCGTAATTTTCTAGTATTTTTAAAATGTCTGATTGAAATAAATAAAAATAGTTACATCTTAAGTATATTGAGTTTTCATAGTAGGTACCTACTACCTATACCTCTCATCAATATAATTCTTTTTGATTTCTAAAGTAACACGATATAAAAGTTTTTAAATGGAATTATTAGAAGTACGTTCACTAAACCTAACGTTTCATAAAAAAACCACGCCTTAAAGAGTAGGTGAGTGCGTGTCAAATAACTCTGCGCGTGACAGGGGCGTTAGGTATTAGCGCTAGTTTCAGTACATTTTTTATTTTAAGGTTATGGAAAAGATTAATATTCGATTGTGACCGCGCGCAGACTTATCTGGCGCGCACATTAAGTAGCTTGATTGAAGTTACTTGATGAAAAAAACTCTGCCATTCTGAAGAGTTTTGTTTCTATTAACTTACTGTATAAATAAATTGAAGAGTTTATGACCGGAGTGCATTACAAATCATGAAGCCGGCAGGAGCGGGCAGCTGCGGAGAAAGCGTCATTGGATAATCTGGGCAATTGAGCGAGGAGCGCGCAACTGTTCGCGGTCCTCACATGCAGCAAGTCAAGTGCAACCATCGAGTAACTTAGTATTGAGTGCAATGCTCATTTACAGCTTTTCTGTTTCGGTGACAGCGGCGCTATGTACTTTTTTCTTTTTCTTATAGCAATTTAACCAGTAGGTACCCCAACTTCAGAGACCTTCAGCAGCCAGCAGCGTTACGGTTGGACATCAACTTGACAGCAAAGCGTCAGACCACAGATTACAAAATAGTTACTAGTAAGTCAGACTTAGATTAGATTAGATGGTGGTAACTAGCCAAGTGGACTGAGAACAAGTCCTACCACCAACCAAACCGAATACAATATGTACCTTCACTGAGAATAAACCCGGGACCTCTGGGTTCTGAAATCGGCGGTGTCAACCGCTAGACCACAAAGGCGGTTAAAATTTGTATGTGATTGAAATTGTTGTTGAACCTATTGAGGTTTTATACCAGGGTGCCTACCATCAACTTTAAGACAGCGATTCAAAAATAGCGCGATGCAGAATAGGTTCCTAAAATGAATTGCTTTCTTTCGTACTATGACCTTCATAAAACTGGATCGCAAATGAATTGCTAAATGTGAATGACCGAACGATTTGTGTCCTTATTTCTTCTACCCGTCTCTTTCACTCGGTTCTGTCATGCCCGGAGAGTGAAAGGGACGGGTATAACCTACAGATGTCATGTTAGCTTGGCCGAGTTATAAGTCAAACAAGAGTTGATGACAGCTCAGCGGCTGTGAAATGTCATTGAATGATCACTGAATCGCTGCCATTGATATTAAGCTGTCGTGGTCCGAATAAGCGAAGCAGTTCAGTTTAGGTCCTAAACAAAACCGCAATAAGAGTTGATGGTAGGCACCCAGGTCAAAGTATGTTTAGGTAGTATCGTCATCAGGGTTGGCAAGCCCTGCCCCACCGGCACGCGCGGCGTCTGCTCGCCATTTGTTTATTTAGTTCGTTGCAATGCAATCATCGCTTGCGCACTCCCTTTGTTTTTAACGGAAACCACCACTGGAATATTGTTTGAATGACGTTCCTACTGCTAGCATTCGGGTCTCATCTTTGACGCAATTTTCTGCAGTTGTGTTGTTTCAATCAAAGTACCGCGTATTTTTTACAAATGTCTTGTAAGTTGTAACATCAACAAAGGTAAACAATAACCTCTAGTTTAATATTAAAAAAAAATGGAATAAGCCACACTTCATTATCCGTTTCCCCTGCGAGATTTGGCAAGCTTATGCACCCAGTAAGCTCCTTTATAATACTTACCGAAGCAGTATTACTTACCTAGTTGCTTGTTTCGGTTTTGTTTATTACAATGAAATAAGTACGCTCAAAGTAAGCACATAAGTACCTACCTAAGTATCACAAAAATGTATATTCAAGTTCTGTGTTAAGTTATGGAAACGGTTATATCAGAAGTTGGTTTACTCAGTCATGTTTCTTATAAGATACCCAACACTTTTTTAATTAAATATAAGCTAGCGAGCAAATTACGACATTTATTTCAAATTTAAATGATTTTTTGTGACGAACACAACGTAAATGAATGAGACGGCGGCGGGCGTGGGCCGCGGGTCGGTCGAGTAATTGAGTTATTCTAATGAAGCAGCGCCAATTACACCGTGGGCTAATTGCTGTGACACTTATTGTCACGGCCCACTGTTTGATCTAACTCCAGATAAAAAACTTTTGGTTGTTCGAAAGGAAATGTCTGCTAACAAATTTGTAGAGGGACCGTGAGTAAGGCGGTAGGTAGTTAACTGTTTATAACTTACTAGCGGATCCTCGCGGTTTTACCCGCGTGGTACCCATTCCCGTGTGAATATCAGGATAAAATATAGCCTATGTTACTCGGGAAGAATGTAGCTTTCTAATGGTCAAATAATTTTCAAAATCGGTCCAGTACTTTCGGAGCCATTTCGATGCAAACAAACAAACAATCAAAGCTTTCATCTTTATAATATTACTATAGAAGTATAGATAGAGTAGGGCAGGCGTACCGGTTTTGGCCACTTTTTGCTCTAAAACTTTTCTAATCAACTTTTAGCCATTAATGATAAAGGCATTTAAAATAAGGTATTTTAAGGTAATAATAACAACCGTTAGAATTCCTTATGACATAAGATTTTTTTTCAAGAAATTCCATTTTCTGTTTGAAAAAATGTTTTGTATGAAAATTTTAAGAAATTTGTTTTGGATGAAATACTTTATAAACCTTTGTTTTTTACAATTAAATTGTTGTTTTGCAATTGACTAGATTCTAGCGCATTAGAATAAGTATATCGATTTTACCAGGGTTTGGTTTTGATTTTTCGCAATACTTACAAAAGTTTAACTATCAGTAAGTGGCCAAAACCGGTACATTTGGCACCTCTCACACATTGTGTGTAATTTAAAAAAAACTATTTTACTTTTATAAATTTGAAACATGTACCTTTAAAGGTAGATAAATTATCTATAATTTAAGATATAATTTGTGTCTTAAATACCTAAGACCATTTAGTACTTAGTGTTTAAAAGTCAAAAAATCCTTAAAGTGGCCACAAAGGGTACCTCTGCCCTATATTGAAAAATGTTCAAATACCTAAGTTAAAAAGTAACAGGAATATAGCTTTTGTATTAATTGTAAAAATCCTCTTTTTAATATTAGTAAATAAAAACTTAAGCTTAAACATTTTGATGGTGTTTTTTGCATGATAGTAAGTATGTTTTCATTGATTGATTAAGTACTGTTTAAGACATATACCGATTTGCTCTGCGATGATAAAAAGAGGAACAGAAAAAAATAAGTAGGGCAGAAGCCCCGGTATTGGCCACTGTACCGGTTATGGCCACGTTTTGCTCTAAAAGTTTTCTAAAGAACTTTTCGTCATTTTTGCTAAAGGCAATTAAAATAAGGTATTTTAAGGTAATAATAACAACCGTTAGAATTCCTTATATCATACGATTTCTTTTTCGTTAAATTCCATTTTCTGTTATTAAAAATGTTTTGTATGAAATTTTTAAGAAATTAGTTTTGGATGAAATACATTATAAACCTTTGTTTTTTACAATTAAGTTGTTGTTTTGCAATTGTTTGGTTTCTAGCGCATTAGAATATATTAATTTAACCTGGGTTTGGTTTTGATTTTTCGCTATACTTACAAATGTTTAACTATCAATAAGTGGCCAAAACCGGTACATTTGGCACCTCTCACACATTTTGTGTTATATTCAAAAAACTATGTACCTTTTTTAAATTTGAAAAATTTACCTTTAAAGGTAGATAAATTATCTATCATTTAAGGTATAATTTGTGTCTTAAATACCTAAGACCATTTAGTACTTAGTGCTTAAAAGTCAAAAAATCCTTAAAGTGGCCACAAAGAGTACCTACCTCTGCCCTACTTACTTCCCGTTACAAATGGAATTTGATCCGAAATTGTTTATTAAAGATGGGTCCACCCCGATACAGATGACACAACATCCCCCGATACAAATCCGACGTAAGCCGTCGGCGGCCGAGGCTCGTGACACGCCGTCATCGTCAGCTACTCAGGCGCAGCCCATTCGATCACTGCTTGACGCGAACTTCCCGAGAATCCACTGAGTACGGCACGAGAACCACACGCCAAAAAAACGAACCAATAAACCTTATTATAACTACCCAAGGGATACATTTAACGATGTATGATCTAATAATTTTGTTATTATTTGTCGGTGGATATCAAAAGATGTCAAAATGCTGACAGAGCTGGCCGTTTGAAGTCTGCCGCGGCAGGGGCGACCAACCCGCCTCATTTACATAGAAATAACTTTTATTGTGCACCACACGACACGACGTGTTAATTACAATTAATAATGCTTCAATTTAACTTTATTTAACGTTCGAGCTACATACTGGTAACTAGTTTAGGTTTTTGTATGACAACCACAGAACACGGAAATTTATTTGTTCTGTGATGACAACATTATGAAATTATTAGCAATATTATTAGTGTTCTTTTTGCCTTAATCTGATAAGTAAATTATTTTTGTATAATTTCATGCTTTAATATTTTTAATTTGCGACATTATTATTTAATTTAAATTTATTGTAACTTTCATGGTATCTTGATTTGTTTTTTTTATTCGATCTTTACTCTGATTTAGTTAGTATAGTTATGTTTTGCTCTATGATTTGTGCATGCTGTTTGCACATATAACTGTATTTATAGCTTGCCCTTACTGTGCTTTAATTTGGTT
The DNA here is from genome assembly GCA_949710035.1 of Crambus lathoniellus. Classification (NCBI taxonomy): domain Eukaryota; kingdom Metazoa; phylum Arthropoda; class Insecta; order Lepidoptera; family Crambidae; genus Crambus; species Crambus lathoniellus. The sequence continues at coordinate 31,100,533 of OX453306.1, read as the reverse complement.
GTTGTATAATGTATCATGCTGTAACTATCTTTAATGCATATATAAATAAATAAATAAAATGAAAACTCATTTTTTGCCAAATATTATTTAAGTACCACAGTCAAAATATTTAGGTAAGTAAGTATAAGTATTACATACAAAACAAAAAATATTATTATCGAAAAACTGCTTTCTTAAAGGGGCTGCACCTGTTTCGGATCAACGTATGAAATGTAGTATGTTAAAAAATGGTAAAAATATCAAAACGAAAAAATTTTATCCGTAAAAAAATATTAATTGATGTATTTATAATGTTTCGGTTGTCGATACCTGATCGGGAGCGCACTAATCAATCAGATCCGTCGTCGAGTGGCGTCGTTAGCGCAGGCCCGCGGGCCATTTATTAAGCGGCCCGTGAACAGGTGGGAACAGCCTTATGCTTTGCAGACGGAGGCTGCGACATACTAGACTACATCACCAGCATAGGCCGTTCAGACTGTAGAAGAGACAGCTCCGGCGAACACGTGGGAATAGCATCGTGGTTGGTATACGATGGATGAGACAGACTAGACTACATCATCACCAGCATCGGCCATACAGACTATAGAAGAGTCATCCACTAATTAGGCTCCGGCGAACACGTGGGAACAGCATCGTGGTAGCATATGGTGGATGGGCCATACTAGCCAACATCGGCATCATCGGCTACTCAGACTGTAGAGGTGCAAGCCATTTTTAAGCACCGGTGAACAGGTAGTCTGAACAGGGAGTCAGGTAGAACTCTCGTCGAATTCAGCTCCGATGGGTAGCGTTCGGAAAGCTCCGGCATGTATTCGCGTCCGAAATACCTCAATGTAGCAAAACTAAAGTCTTTGACCAGTGTGTGTTGCCAGTAATGACCTATCAAAGTGAGACGCGGTCTTATACAATGGGTCTCATAAGAAGGCCTAAAGTCACCCAGCGAGCAATGGAGAGAGCGATGCTTGGTATTTCTCTGCTCGATCGAATCATCGCTCGAAGGATTGCATCGTTGAAGTGGCAGCGGGACACATAGCGCGGAGAACCGATGGCCGTTGGGGCAGAAAGGTTCTCGAATGATGACCGCGTACCGGAGGACGTTCCGTGGGTAGGCTCCCCACAAGGTGGACCGACGATCTGGTCAAGGTCGCGGGAAGCCGCTGAATGCGGTCAGCGCAGGACCGATCGTTGTGGAAATCCTTGGGGGAGGCTTATGCCCAGCAGTGGGCGTCGTTCGGCTGATATGATGTACAGGTAGGAACAGCACCGTGGTTTGTTACCGGTGGTGTGTAGGTACCACTAGACCACAGAAGCGGTTAATAGTTCAATGAACCGGTGGGAACTGGCGGTGACGGCAGGCAGCCTGGGTGCCTACCATCAACTCTTATTACGGTTTTGTTTAGGACCTAAACTGATCTGCTTCGCTTATTCGTACCACGACAGCTTAATATCAATGACAGCGATTCAGTGATCATTCAATGACATTTCAAAGCCGCTAAGCTGTCAAGAACTCTTATTTGACATATAACTCGGCCAAGCTAACATGACAACTGCAGGTTATACCCGTCCCTCTCACTCTCCGGGCATGACAGAATCGACTGAAAGAGACGGGTAGAAGAAATAAGGACACTAATCGTTCGGTCATTCACATTTAGCAATTCATTTGCGATCCAGTTTTTAGAAGGTCATAGTACGAAAGAAGCAATTCATTTTGGGAACCTATTCTGCATCGCGCTATTTTTGAATCGCTGTCTTAAAGTTGATGGTAGGCACCCTGGTGACTAACAGCCTGAGGGCCTACTCTGAAACGCAAAACCCGAAACTTCGTAATGCCCGTCCCTCGCACGCTCGAGTCATGACAGAATCGAGTGAAAGGGACGGGGCTAACCGAAGTTTCGGATGTGCGTTTCAGAGTACGGTCCCTGGTACGCATATCCTGACGGTGGGTACGGTGAGCAAATCTCCGTCGCCCTATCTGCAAAATTATATGCAAAAGCAGGGGGGTAATTGTCTAACTCAACATCAATCGCAATCGCATTCAGTTTGAAAGATATTGCACGGCCATTGCTGCTTATGTCAACTAAAATTTTGACAACTTTCTTCAACATCAAGTGATGGATGCATGATGGATGTCAAACTGAAAGCGATTGCTATTGATGTTGAGAGACAATTACCCCCCAGTGGCCCGATTCTGCTAACGTTAAGTCATAATCGTGTCTCAATCGTGTTTCAATTGTTGTGCTTTTTTACACACTAGTTACAAGAAATGTGAACTTTTTTCACAATACTTCTGTTGGTCACACCACACACCACATTCACATCACATCATACTGTCATAATTCTTGTAACTAGTGTGTAAAAAAGCACAACAATTGAAACACGATTGAGACACGATTACGACTTAACGTTAGCAGACTTGGCCCCCTGCCGGCCTAGCATGAGCGGCTTTTATTACGCGATATGATATGGTACGGCATGTCGTCTTGCTTACACCTTAGTGGGATAAGCAAGACAACTTGCCGTACCATATGATATCGCGCGATAAAAGCCGCTCATGCTAGGCCGGCTGGTATCTACCATTATTGGCTTGTTATCGATACTCTGTTTCAATGAAGATATTTCGTATTAAGAACAGTCTAAAAATATAAAATTGACAATGGACATTTCTGTAGCAGTATAAGTGGGATTTTAATTGGCCTATATAATTGCCGATGTTATTGATTTATTGTCAAATGATCCGACGACGACAAAAACCGGCGCACGGCCGACCGGCGACGCGGCAAAAACTGCGACAGGCAATTACATCGGATGAGATATCAATACAAATTATGATTTATTCGCGTCACCGGCGATACACACATCCTTTTTATTTTGGGTCATTAATAAAACATAGTTTTGTCATACTTAGCCAGTTTAGTTAGGTTTAATAAGTATTTTAAATTCTATAATAAATATTTTCACTTGAAAAATAAGAAAGGATAATGAAATACACCAAGGAAAATTCGTGATGACAGCTGTACAGTCCAAATGAACGTCATAATATGAGATATTAAAATAAAACTACTTAATTGTGGCGAAGTCGGCATAGCATTTATACCGGGAAATATTCCAAAGTTTCCAAAACTATTATTTATGTCTTACATGAGGACATGGATTATCTTTCTAATATCAATGCCGAGTCATTGTTTTTGAAGATGTTTATGTAACTAAACCAAAAGTGATGCAACGGATTACAGAGCCCCGTTTGCGAAGTGACCGCGGGTCTGCGCGCGCCGATCGCGGACCGATAGCGCGGCCGCCATAAAAAATGGCCAAACATTTTGATGATATTTTTTTCTCGCATTTGTCCCCGCGAGCGCAGTCTCGTGTCGCTGTCATATGATTGGTTTTGCCCGTAATGTCCAACGGATGCCGCCGCCTTTGATCTCACCGCCCACCTGAAAAACAGACAAACTGATTCCAACCTTATCTAGACGTAGACACAGTGGCTTTTCCTGGTGTAATTGTTAAGCGAAGGCATTTAATATCTTTATTAATGTGGCCAAGTTCAGATGATCGATGATAACTAATTATTAGAAACATTTCGTTGACCATGCGACCCGACTCGGTGTATCGTCGCCGCTAAAATGCGCTTTACACTGTTGTATTAAGGATGGGATTGTGTTGTTTGTTATTAGCGAAAGATAATCGTCAGTTATTGTTTGGTTATCGTTGAGAAGCTTACCTGCCATAGAGTTTGGGGAGATTAGAGCCGGCAAAGCTTTTAATCTGTATGTTTTTTATAAGTCTGTGACACGCGGAGAGGTGGATTCGTTTACAAACGAGGCTTATCGGGGGCTTTGGGCTTGTCCACTAATATAAATAAAAGATTTAGCGTAAACACGTAATGCCGAGACAATGGCATATCATCGTATAGAGAACTTGAAGACAACAGGAGATTACGGCTGAGAAAGATGGATTACTCGTAAAAACTATAAGAGACGTATTTGTAAATAAACTTTGGAAGATTAAGATAATGTTGGAAAGCTGGTGTATTCTGTTAATGTTGTAGATATTTACAAAACGGGGATATAATTTAGTATTCTTATTATTATTGTGAAAAACGAAAGCTTACTTCCGCAAAAACACTACATGCAAGATGCACCGCCCGCCCGCAAAAAATTGCACAGGCACACCACGAAAACACCAGTGCACAATACCTGCATTTAGGAAGACATCAATACACCTTTCACCTTCACCGATTAGACTACTTTACACGTGTTTCGCCCCAACCCGGGGCATCCTCACGAGATAGTTCGTGCGAAAACCAACACCAAATCTTGGTTATTTTCAGAATGGTTAGGGACTTCCGCCAAGTGACGCCTGATTGAAACAAATATTCTTATTATTGTTACTGACTGAGATTCCTACATACAAACTTACTAACTTTACCAGTCAGTTAAAAGAGTTTTGAATTGAAAACTGCTAATTCAAAGAGCTTTTTAGAAGTTTATTTGAATAAATATAATATCATTTCATTACCTCATGTAGTAGTAAATTTTCACAGGGAAAAAGAAGTAACTAAGTATGTATAACTTTAACACTTACAAATAACTGCTCAGTGATACTTCTCAAGATACTGCGGCCCCAAGCCCGCGAGTAGAGCAGCGCGCGCCGCTCTATTGTTCCGACGACGGTGTTAATGGAATTAATATCTATCAGTGCTCAACACAATCACAGATCTACCATCAGAAAAGTCTATCAATAGTGCAAAAGGAACGTGTCCATAAGAATATTTTGTCGGACCTTTTTGATGCGAATAATCAAATAGGTACTTAATTATTTTATTATTTCTAACAAACACCGTTGCTAATTTTGCATTTTAATCGTGGAAGACTGAATCTCAATACAGGTACTGGTTTTAAATGCTATCTATGAGTGTAGTGTTCTACATGTGTTATACGATACCCCAAGTAGTGGTGAAACAGTAGGTAGATTCCAAAATAACTAATAATCGTCTTATAGTTTGCTTGTTTGTAATCTCTTGTAATAATGTTATTTTTAATTGTATTTAACCCAAGTTGTGAGTAAGGTTTTATACCATAACCTGCCTCTAAATCCTCGGGAACGAAGTCGCGGGGTACCGCTACTATTACTTTGTCTGAAGCAGTTGCGTTCTGTTCCTTCAAGTCCTCTTTATTTTTCAACAGTCATAGACAGATACATCAACGATAATTATAAAAGTCCTACTGTGACCAGCCCCGCCGAGCGCAGTGAGGTGTGCGCAAGTGCGTGCGCGCAGCTTTGTCATGCCGCCCGCCGTAAAACGGATCCCGTGTACTGATGACTTAGTTTATTTGTACTCATTAATGCAATTATTGTTTCGTTCGTCAATTTGACATTTACTTTCTATATGTTTTTCTTTGAGTGCTTTTAGTTTTTGTTATAATGCATTAAAGGTACTTTGATATAATTATGTCGATTAAATTGCGATAAACAAAAATGTTTTATAAATCATTATAATAGCAATGTACTGGCTGGAAAAGTTGCGATTTTCATGGTTAACTTCGCAGTTAAAATGCCAAACTTACTGTTTACACGAAATCTCGGCAGTTTTGACTGCAGCGACCTTTTGTGGTGAGTTGAGTTAGGTTCTGTTTGTTTTTCATAATATTTATCTGTCAATCTGTCCTCTGGTTAAGAAGTCTCTAGTCCATGTTTTAAAAGACTTTTGTACAGACCCCAACTTCGACCGTTTACGAAGCGATCTCCGACGTGAGGGCGCTGGGTGCTTTCCGGGCAGAGCTGGGTTGGCTGGAGTAAACCAGCTGCACACCCTCCGCACGCAAAATAGGCGCAATAAGACGTCGAGTTGCGGAAAACGCCCGTATCGAATGAAGAAGAAGAAGAAGAACAGACCTCAGAGCAGACCAGACATTTACCATAAAACATGCAAGATAAGATGACTAATAGCGTGTTATCATTTCACTTAAGCTGCTGGCTAGAAGAAGATTGTATTTTTCAAGTAAAACGTACAAGTTGGTAGGCTTTTAAGTACATATTTACATACATCTTTAAAATGGCACCCACTCCCCCTCCCCCTCTTATCTCTAATTCCTTATCCACTTATACTCTTCTACTCCAGGTTGCCTGGAAGAGATTGCTACTTAGCAATAAGGCCACCTATTGTATGTTCTGTTGTACTGTTTTTTTTTCTTTGTATCTTTTGTCTTTTGTTTAATAAAGTGTTCTATTATTATTATTGGGTAGATTATTTCTGTATAAAACAAAGTCTTTGTAAATTATTTAAAGCCAGTCGCGAAACTGAAGACGTCTGTAACTGGAACCGGTGACTTTAAAATCGGCTTATTGCGCGGGTGTTGGGTTACTGCGCTAACTGCGCCCGCGCATAAAGCTAGCGCTTACTTTTAAAATAAAATAAAATAAAAAATATCTTTATCTACACTCATGTTATAATATTCGAATTATGAACTCATGCCTGAACGTAGAATGATACACTTTATGCCGTAGTCAACTTTAAAAAATAAAACTGCTGTATCCGGGTGTTTCATAATGACCATTATGAAAAACCCGGATACAGCTGTCACCCATTATAAAACACTTATATTTCTTAATTTTACAGTCTCCATGGCAACCGTAGGATTTACCGGCCCTGACTTCCAACTCTTTCAAGCCCTTCTTTAGCCGGCAACAATCAGAAACTTGTTTAAAATTAGAATTTTGAATTTAGCAGGAATAGACCGTATAGATTTATTTTTGAAATTTATAATAAATGTAATGAGTGTAGATAAAGTAGTGTATGAGACTGCACATAACTTGGAATACTATTAAAACTAAACTAAAACTAAAACTCGCCAAATCGTTTTTTAAACTCCCACTCGTGTTTTAATACCCCTCATTATGCGACAGTCACATAATAGTATATTATGATACAAGTGAGCTAACGTTGCTCATTATACACGAGGCTGTGGGTTTCAGCTAAAGCCGCAGGCGAGGGCGTAAATCAGCCGAGTGTCTAGTGAGTAAGTTGCTCACGAGTTTCATATGCACTATTTCAACACACTTGCGAGGAAAAACAAACATTTATTGCATTCATAAATTAACCTAATATTAGCTAAGAGAAAAAGCGCGCAAGTTTTTTTTTTGCACGCGCCAAATGTAAGGTCATTGATTACATACAGCCATACAGCCTACTTCAAAATAATTATAATAATAGTGATAAAACGCAAATGTTTTATAACAAATTATTGTGAATTATAAATAATTTGATATTAATATACATAATTATGTTTTTTTGTCTGAAATAAGGACACATTTATTTATTCTAAAAACGTTAGTGGATTTTCAACCATATAAAACCTCTTTGTTGTTACAAAAAAAGAACTGTACGTACGTATTACCCGGTGAAATTGAAAATGCTCTGTATACTCGCATATAACTTGCAGTTAGGTACTAACTTAACTTTGTAGGGATACTGTATTACCCGGTTAAATTGAAAAGTCTCTGTTCACTCGCATATAATTTGCAGTTAGGTACTTACTTAATTTTGTAGGGATAATTCTATTACGCAACTAGTACTATAATATTATTATGCACGCGTGTGTTATAGTTAGGTTTATGGCCCTAAATTCGATGTGATAAGGCTCACTTTATGAGCAAGTGTGTTGAAAACTACTATTATTCAACTTGACTTAATTAATAAGCTCTTTTGAATCGTCAATATTTTCCTACCACCTACTGTAAATATTACAAAAAGCGGGATTTTACTTATTTTCAGCACTTACTGATTGCGATATGTACTTACCTTTTGATTTTAGCAGTAATTTTGATAAAATGAATTCGTTAATTAATAAAAGCTGTTTCATGTATTGGGTTTATGTTCATATTATATTATTAAAAACTTAATTTCTATAGTCTTTGAATAAAAATATAACTTTCTTTAATTCCTAGCTGTATTGTGATCTTTTTTCCGAAGAACAAGTTTTTTATTTGGAAAAAAATATTAAGTGCCTAAAGCATCTCTCGATCAAAGTTTTTTGTAGTGAAGTGTAGGCGGTTGATAGGCTTTGATGCGTTCTCACCCTTGACATGTTCTTTAGGCACGCGGATTTGCGGATCAGGCCTATTGTGCGATCTATATCGCGTTACTCCCGGTTTTGGGTGTCAAACACACCGATCTTTGAGAACCGCCGCGCTGTGAGAAAACGGTACAGGTGCGAACGGGTAACGTCAAAAAAGCCTTTTTAAAAACTTGCCAAATTTCGCTAACTTTGTGTAAATTTATCTAACAATAGCTATTAGCCACTTCGAAGATGCGGGCGATATAGTGTTACATTTTATTTATTAGCTATCGCAAAAAAAGCAACAATGATCCATCAAGCCGGCGCGGCTCGTCAACAGCATAATCGAGTTTGCCCATCATTAATCAAGAATATCGATTCCCATACACCGCACGAAGACGATTTATTTTTTAATAATATGACAGGTAAATGCTCGGCATTTAGTGTTCAGCTTTTACTTTTTTTTGTTACAAATATACTAACAACTTTCGATAGAGCCAGCATTACTTTTTCAATTCTTAATGCGTCTTTATTAGGTTGAAATTCGAGCCTCATCTCAGTTTCAACCGGAAAATGAAGATGGTAGTTTTATATCTTTTGTGGCGGCTTGACTCAATTAGAGAGGCCGCGTGTATCGATTTTATATCTCGATCGATTCGGACTCGATTTATTAATTAATCGATACACAAACATCGGGCCGTCATCGTGGCGGACAGATCGCTTTCTACGGCGAGATAGGGAACGGGCATTTTAAGACCTATTAGGCTGAACAATGATGAATCTTCGGCATCTCTCGACAAACACACATTCTTATCTGCGTTTGTAATGCTGAAGTGGAGCATTCCGTTCTTTTGTAATAACTTGGGAATTGCAATATAATAGAACACTTAGTTTCTTTGTTTATTGGATTCAAACGTTTACTCATGCCATATCACTTTGCTGTTTATATACCTATGTGTTGTGTCGTGTTTATATTTTGATAGTTATATATAACACTAGTGGACCCGGTGAACTTCGTTTCACAAACACCTAATAAAGATAGACAGATAAAAATAAAAAACGCAAAGCGCATTCTATAACTGACTATAGTGCAATTTGTAAAAATCGTGTATCATTTGTATGATTTTGGGTATCATTTACTAAAATACGTAAACGTACTAACGTCACCTACTGTCACTCTCCTAACACAAAAAGGTTCTCTTTCGCCTATTTTATGATCATAAGATTAAATAAATAAGTTACTTTAATTTGCTTTATCTTGATGCTAGTCATTGTGCCTTATTGTACAACGTACAAAGTATTTAGCTTGTCAGGCAATTTACGTTTATGCGCCAATCCTTAATTCTACTATTCTACTTATAATATTATAAATGTGAAAGTTTAGATGTTTGGATGTTTGTATGTTTGTTACTCAATCACGTTAAAACGGCTGAATGGATTTGGCTGAAATTTGGGACATAGATACTTTGTAGCCTGGAGAGGAACATAGGCTACTTTTTATCCCGGAAAAATATCACGTTCCCGCGGGATAACGTCGTGTAGTCCACGCGGGCGAAGCCGCGGGCGGAAAGCTAGTTAAAAATATTTCTAAAATTAATTTACTATTTATGCTTTTAAAATATAAAAAAATATATACCATTATCATGCAAACAACAGTAACTTACCTTAAAAGGGACTTTAAAAAGGCTTCCAAAAAATCCTAAAAGCTCCACAAAATCCGATTATCAGAAACATTTACCTCGACCCGAAGCTAAACCGGCGGAAACATATTCATACACCATACAATATCAGTTAAAATATCATCCCGGCCACTTCAGGAGTTTTTTGAGAGAACAGACAATGGGTTATTTCTAAAACATGGCGAGATGAATGGGGCGTATTTTATCAGGAAATTAAGCCTTTGACAAAGAGTTTTAGCTTGGGAGTATGGAGTATGGTTTTAAAGGTTTTTTTTAATTTTGTTGCGATTAATGACGCGTAGAGTCTGGAGTGGCTGCCGACGTGGTTTAACTCTGGAACACTGATTCATTTTGCGAAGTATGGTGGTGACCATGATATGATGTAGGCTAGAGGATTTGGATATATCTTTGTTCTTATATTTTCGGCAGACAGTGACTGAGGTTGAGCTAGTTTACTAATAAAAAAAGGTTATAGAAAATGAAATATTACAAAAAACTAGCAATCCTCCAAGTAGCTCTGCCGGGAATCGAACCCGGGACCTTTTACTGTCCGGGCGAATGCTCTGATCGCTGAGCAACGAAGTCGTTAGATCATCGATTCCCGGCGGAGCCACATGGAGGATGGGTCGTATTTTTCTAATATTTCATTTGCAATAGTAAAAATTGCATTGTGAATGCAAAAAAGTAAAAGTAATTTGAAAAAAGTTATAATTAAAGTTTGTCTTTTTGTGTTGAACCCAGGTTGAACCATTTGGATTAATTTAATTTAATTTGGCAATAAGGCTGGTATAAGATTCAAGTAGTTAGTATAATATTCTACACTACAGGATTTACACAATTTTTTCGTCAAAACGACTTCAAAATATAAAAAATACATATCAAGGAAATTTAAATTGTTTGTACTGTACGTACATTTTGTGATGTTAATCTCCAAAGCTTTGTAAATTGCAAATCAATTAGGTATAAGTACGTATATGTCGCAGGGATTTTGTCAAAGTCGTGATATTATAATTCCACTAGTGAAATTATAATTTCGCGTGATATTATGAATATAGACATTACGAGACAGTATGCACACGGCTGCGAGCCTCGGAAGTCATATAGAACACGTGATAGGTTAGAAATTTAAGGCGATCGCTTCGCTGTGGTTATAATTTTTTATTTTTTTGTATCAATACAACTTATGGATTGTTTCATTGTCTACTCATAATTTAACTAGTGGAATTATAATATCACGCGAAATTATAATTTCACTAGTAGAATTATAATATCACGACTTTGACAAAATCCCTGCGACATATACAATACGATGGGAACAGCAAAAGATAAAAAATGTAACAGCTATAATATTCAGGACGTGTGGTCACCGCAAGACACTCAACTCGGATTTATCTGCACCGTTGCATCCTTGCACTTATTAAACATATCTTATATCAATAAATCTCCTTAGGGCCGCGACTTTACGCCTCCTTATCTCGGTGCAGTAGAGTCTACTATCACTGCTGTTTTCAAAGAGTTATCGAAGGAATTAGCTTCGCGATTTCGCACCTCCTTAGTACCGTACAGTAGGGTTCAAAATTGTTGGTATTTATGAAGAGTTGTCGAAGTAAGTATATGCACTTGCGCACGCAGATGTGTTAGGTCTTTGTTGTATAATTTGCGCTTTCCGGTTTAGTGGGCGCGTCGAGAGGGATCAGGCTATGTGCAAGGGTTGCTTATTAGATTACAGAGCCGAGTTGTTACTGTACCATCGAGGCGGTAATATTATCAAAGGTAATTTTAGAACCCGTAGTACGATTGGAAAGTGGGAACGAGTTGTGTGCGTTAAGGTTTCATTTAAGTAACGGATTATTTTAAATGATGGTCTTACAGCAAGTACCTATACTTCAGTCTGTTAATATAATTTATGTTAAGAGAAGTTGGAAGTATAGGAACCCTTCCAAGGGTCAAGGGTTCCACTTTATTATTACTCTAATCAACCAATTTCAACTGATATAAAAAACTGGTACTTAGCTGATGGAAGCACTGTTTATCACGATGGTTTTGGTAGGACTGAGTCAAAAATGCTGAACAAGGATCGTGAAACGAAGATTTTGTAATTTGAATTGACAGGTCCAGAATACTATACTATAGATTGCCAGGAAATTTAACTATGAAGTTTCCAGCCGTCATGGAGGTACTATCTAACCATCCATGAGACCGGAACGAAACGGCATCGTTACAACTTTAAGTGTCCGAGGCTGGCAACGAACATTTCAGGAGCACTTTACAACACTAAGTAACTAATATAAATTGGAAATCTTTGATTGATTATTTTGTTTCTTCAAAACAGTTGATGTGAAATGGTAAAATCCATTAAAAATAAATGTAGCATGGTTATTTTAATTTTTAGTTTTTTGCATTCACAATGCAATTTTTATTATAGAAAAATGGAAAATGGAAAAAATAGAGCTGGTTGTGAGACGGGCCGATTTTTTCTAAATACTTCATTTTCCATTTTTCTGTAGCATGGTTAAGTATAAAAATGTTGGCTACTATAAATAGTTACAGAGTGTCCATATTATTCCGCATTTCATTAATTGGATTACCTTGTGTAAAACATTTTAACACACAATTAAGTCTCGTAAAGGTATAATAACTCGTTATATCCGTGTTAACAGAACAATAAACATTATTTAAAACTTAATCCCGAAACCTTTTACCGAGCCCAACGATATTGATATTTACCTTATTATAAACTTGGTTCAAAATTGTTTGTCAAGTGTGTCGGGAAGGGTTACTACAGTTGTCGTGACGACATTAACCCCGTCGCCGCTCATCCTTGATTTATCGCGAGCGATTCGTTCCGCGGTACAAATGGCCCCGTCTGTTGTTACACAAACATATGCTTCGACAGCGACGGGTTATTTCTTGACGACATTCAGTGATTGATTATACACATTGCACGAGTAAAGGTTTGCTTGCTCATTCTATTCTGTTTACATAAAAATTATCGTATTAACGACCTTATATGATTTAATTTAATTATATATATATGTCTATTTATTGAGTAAATAATAAAGAACAGATATAACTATATACATACATAAAATATATGATTGTAAATTTTTCGCTTACTTCCGAAAATAACAAATTGTAAGATGATATATTTAAAAAAAAGCTGCTTGCTGCTTATATTGGATAAGATGTAGACACCGATAGAATTGTCGTTGAAATATTTGTTTAGTATAGATACGAAATTTTAATTTAAATTTCAAGTGAAAGTTTAGATGTTTGGATGTTTAGATGTTTGGATGTTTGTTACTTAATCATGCCAAAACGGCTGAACGGATTTGGCTGAAATTTGGGACACAGATACTTTGTAGCCTGGAGAGGAAAATAGGCTACATTTTATACCAGAAACATTTCAAATTTCCGCAGGATAACGTCGTGTAGTCCACGCGGGCGAAGCCGCGGGCAGAAGACTAGTATAGTATAGTATTATAAATGTGAAAGTTTAGATGTTTGGATGTTTAGATGTTTGTTACTCAACCACGCCTAAACGGCTGAATGGAATTAGGTGAAATTTGGGACACAGATGCTTTGTAGCCTGGAGGGGAACATAGACTACTTTTTATCCCGGAAAAATATCACATTCTCGTGTCTTCGTGTAGTCCACGCGGGCGAAGCCGCGGGCGGAAAGCTAAGTACATAATACATAATATACATAAACAAGATAGTAATTTAATAAATATATTTGTTACATGATTTCATTGTATGTACTCGTACAAAGTAAAAAACAAAGTCACCGCCCTTCACCGAAATTTAAAACTACGCAATGGATTTTAATGCGGTTTCCATCAGAAGGTACACGTAGCCAGAATGATTCAAGTGGAAAGTGTACATGACAACAGTGGTAAACACATTACAGCACAAATGATAAATCAATTGTTTGTGAATTACAAATTGATTTCACTTTGATTTACTTTTTCCTGATACTTATTGGACGTAGTTTTGTTAGAAAGTAGGTAGTGGTATTATCCCGTGGTTATGTACACTGACATGACACATTATCACAATCATAATTATGGGGTCAGGGGAAGAACAAATTTTGTAACATTTTTAACTTTTTCAACTGGCAATGCAGTCGGAATGGTTATGGGTTTTCTACGCAATATCGAATTCCAATATATCGAATGCCAGTTGATCGGTGACAATCAAACGAAAACCCAATATATCGACATGTCATTATATATATATATATATATATATATATATATATATATATATATATATATATATTATGAGGCGCTCAAAGCGCCGCATTCTCGGTCCCACTCGCCTTCGTCGGAGCCGGTCTGCATGAGCATCCCATTTGCGGATCCGCTCCGACGCACCTTTCTGCGAGATGACGTCCTCACAGAAAGAGACTGCCGCATCCCATGACCTGTCGCTACCAAGCATGGCACGAGCCATGCTCGGCAGCGAGAGGTCCCTCCTTATCACGTCGCACAGATTGCGGCGCTGCGAGGAGACCAGGCAGGGCACGCTTGTAAGGTGTGCTCCGCACTGTCCACCCCAGCGCTGCAATCGTGGCACCGCGTGTTCATCTCTCTTCCAATCCGACACAGGTATTTTCCGAAGCATGCCCGGAAAACACCTACGTCAGCCTGAAGGTCAGCGACCCGTACCTCAGCTCATAACTCTAATTATGTAATATGGATACATAAAACAAAACCAATCTACTCACTAACCAAATTCAAATTAAAATAAAAACCATATTTCATGAGTTACTATTTATCTATCTATCTATCTTTCAATTACACTGAGACCGAAAATTTAATTTTATAACCACTTTATTAATCGTTGTGAAAAACAAACACGCACCTACACACTATACACACATTACACACACTCTCTCACATATTTAGATTTACATACATACACACATGATAATACAATGTAAATTTCATCCATACAACCAAATCATATGCACATATTAAAACTTCTAATTACCAGCTCCTAGGAGGTATTTCCAGCTCCTAGGAGGTATTACCAGCTCCTAGGATACAGGATGCGTCCTAGTTTGGGAGTTGGGGAATGATGTAGTAAATAAAAATTTATTATTTATTATTATTTAACTAGAATTACGCTAATAGTAGTAACAATAACTATAGTTTCTACGAATTTTCGTAGCTAGGTGCTACGAAATTGCTACGAGACTACAATATTAACTTTTTTCAGGTGAATTATTTATTTCTATTTTAATTTTAACGGGGCCACCAGACTTATAATATTAGATACTAGTGCTACGCTCGCGACCTCGTCTGCGTGGAACACCTTTTTTACCCCCTAAGAGGGGGAATTTCCAAATTTCACTTTCATACGCACAGTAATTTCGGCTGTGCGTTGTCTGTCAGTCAGTCAGTAACGCAAGAGTTTTATATATATAAATGAGAAAAAATAAATCCTTGAAGAAAAATGGAAAATGAAGTATTTAGAAAAAATCGATCCCATCGGAGCTGGTTGTGAGACGGGACGATTTTTTCTAAATACTTCATTTTACATTTTTCATTAATAAAAATTGCATTGTGAATGCAAAAAATTAAAATAACTAAAATCCTTGAAGATTTAATTAAAGACAAAAAATCTGTGCTTTTTAGCAGCTATCATATTTCGGCGTAAATATTGAAGGCATTGTGTTGATTATAGTAAGGTAAGGTTTCCTCGGCTTGTATCAACACAAAGGTGATCAGAATAAGGACGTGTGGGATGCGCGGGCGGCGATTGAGCCATCCGACGCGGCTTCAAACGCGCCGCCGACTATAGCCCTTTACTATCGACCATCCGTGGTTTCACCGTCTTTTTTACCTTTGAACAAATTTTACGAGTCTTTATTTGGAAACCAATAAGGACGAAGATTGATTGTCAGTTCAAAGTTTTTGGATTTTATTCATGTTGGTAAGACGTTATCCATTTAACCCTTAGAAGGGTTATTGTTGTCGAAAATTTGTCTGATGTGTAGGACATTTTTTTGTGATCGCGATGCGGCGCGGCGAGTGCTAATGTCGAGGCACAATGCCGTATGTAATTGCCATTGTTGTGATCTATCCATTGTGGAGGTGTCCTTTATCGCGCACCTTCAGATAAATACCGATGATATAGTTTTGGTATTCATTTGTCACTTGGCTTTTTAGGTTTTTTTGTAAGTTTGACTTTGCTTTTGATCTCAATCTCGGCTAATTTGGTCAAGATTCGTTCGGAGATAACACAATTTTACTTGAATAGAGTTCAAAAGGACCTTTCTGCTCTTGGTAGGTATGTATGTACTTATAAATTTTTGTGGGACGAGTGTTAACTAAGCATATTTGAGCTTTGCTCTTATTAGTAAAGTACTAGGTCTTAAGTGCTTATTACACTTGGCTAAATTCAGCATCTAATTCAGCATACATTGCTTGTTTTGATTGCATCACTTGCTACAAATGAGATCAAAGAAAGCAATGTTTGCTGAATTAGATGCTGAATTTAGCCAAGGTGTAATAAGCCCTATAGCAAGATATGAATAAGTAGTGTTTTAACCTCAGTTTCAAATTTAAAGGAATGTCAACCTAGATGCAGTAACAAGCTTTCGTTTTGTAGGAAAATATTGACGATACATAAGTACATATTTATTATGTCTAAGTGAATAAAGAATATTTTTATCTATCTTATCTTTCGCCATTTTTTAGAATGGGTATTTGTATCCAAACTATAGGTATTATTATTTTATTAACCAATATTATACTTACATACATACATAATATACTAACGCCTATTTCCCACGGGGGTAGGCAGAGACTATGGATAAGACCAATACTATGTAATGGATAAACACAAAAAATACTCGTGTGTTTTTGTAAGTTCTCTCGCTAGTAGAAGGCTACATAATTCCTTAGCAACATAGGCTATATTTTATACCGGTTTACTACGGGAACGGGTACCACGCGGGTAAAACCACGCGGAACAGCTATCCATACTATAATATTATAATTGTGAAAGTGTGTTTGTTTGTTTGTTTATTTGTTTGTTTGTTTGTTTGTTTGTCCTTCTTTCACGCCAAAACGGAGGAACGGATCGACGTGATATTTGGTATGGGGATAGTTTGGGAGCTGGAGAGTAATATAGGCTACTTATTATTCAGGAAAATGGAGTAAAAATTGTAATTTTCTATGAAAAATCGTTTAACTGTCGTAACTTCGATACAAAACTGTCATTTTCTTCCATTGCCGTTTCCAAAGAGTATGTAATCACTGACGTCTGCGCGGTCAAAATCGAATACTAATCTTTTCTATAAGCTTAGAATAAAAAAATGTACTGTAACTAGCGCCAAAAATGCCCCTGTCGCGCAGAGTTATCTGACAATGACTCGACTTCACAGAGTAATTTTTTATATGTAGGAAATAGAGACCAAGCTTGGGCCCCTTTATTGGTAGTGTGTAACTAGCGCTATCTGTTGTCTGGTGTAGGCAACTTTTGGTGTATAAACACACACAAGATGTTGGTGACCGGGTCCACTATTATATGGTAAAACAACGTTTGCCGGGTCAGCTTGTTTCTTATAAATCTGTGTAATGGAATGGTTTAACACGTTTGAATGTTCTATTGAACTTAACTAGTATGGATGTGTTCTTATATCTACGTACCTAAATACATGGAGTAGATTTTTATGAAATAGCATTTGGGCTAATAACAAATATCGGCTAAATTTAATGACGTTCTTGATAAACTATAGAACCATTGCCACAGATTACTAAATAGTTACTATGTAACAGATAGTTCACTCCGCTAAGTCATTTAAATAAATAGCAACTCTAACTATAACGCAGTAAAGTAGAATTCAGCTTGTACGGCGCAAATTACGAACGATTGGTCGTTGCATCTCTTTCTATCGCATATATTCTAGCTCTTTTGCGGACCTAATTTCTATGGATTTACAACGCCGGCGTTGCCGCCGCGTTTTCGAGCCGACACGGGGAGTGAAATAGGCCTGCCATTGCACTAAATAAGCTATCTGCTTGCCTAAGGGTGTCGTAAACTATTCTAACCGAGAGCATTTACGAAAAGTACTTTTTTATGTTTTCCTAATGTGCTATAATGTTCCTATAACTAATGTAGCAATAACAATAACAATGTTAGTGAAAATGTTGTGTATAATCTGTGAAATATTCTTATACTTTGAACGTAAGGGCTGAATTACACGAGTTACTTTGCTATGTGAGTTTAATTAAAGTAACCAAGCAATGTTCAATCAAACTCACATAGCAATGTATAACGAATTGTACGCAATAGCTTGCCTCGTGTAATTCAGCTTTCTGCTTTAACGTTTATTTAGGTATATTAAGAATTTAGCAATTTTGTTTCTCAAGTATTATTATTAAAGAATTTATATTGAGGACGATTTATTTTCTATTTATTAAATTTAAAACCTTACATAGCAGTATGATCTTTCTAGTCTAGTATCGACGCTATCTTCTCCCTGCGCGCCAATCGTCGAGGCGGTAATTAGATTGAGCGGCGCATGCGACGCCAACGGTCGCGACCCGGCGTTTTAGGGAAAAAAATGTTACTTTATTTTATAACTAGCTTTCCGCCCGCGGCTTCGCCAGCGTGGACTACACGGCGTTATCCCGCGGGAATGTGAAGTTTTTTCGGGATAAAAAGCTTATGTTCCTCTCCAGACTACAAAGTATCTGTGTCCCAAATTTCCGCCAAATCCGTTCAGCCGTTTTGGCGTGATTGAGTAACAAACATCCAAACATCTAAACTTTCACATTTATCGTACTAATATTATACATGATGATTATGATATGATTCAATAATGATAGGATTAAAAACATAGTAGTGTTACTATGGGCTTAGTTGTCTGTGACGACAGCCAATGGTTCCTTGCAAAGCTGCTTAAAAAATTGGCCTACAATGGGCCTTGCTATGGCCTTGCGAGGGCACAATGGCCTATTAGGAACATCTAGGATATCCGAAAATATTAGGATTTAGTTTTTAGTAATAAATACGTATCGAATAAGTAAAACAATGTATAAGTTCTTAATGTTATTACTTGTTAACACGCTTTCAATGATTTTAATTTAAGGAACATTTTGGCCTTACAAAGAACGGACCCATTCGAATTTTTTCAAGTCGAATCGTTGGAACGGCAATCTTATTTTTATTTCTTGTATTGAATTGATGTATATCGCTACTTCTTCAGATATACTATATTCTTATTATATGTATTGTCCTGCAACATTTAATAGGTATGATTATTTCTTTAAATAGGTCTTTTAAAGAATCTCTTCGCCGAAGTTTGTATATGGCGCGAATAGCTCTTTTCTGAAGCACAAAAATACTTTCGATGTTAGCTGATGAACCCCGGCCGTAGGACATTACACTATGAAAATAACTTAAATAGATTAACCTTGCCGTTTCAATATCGGTTAAGAGCCAAATTTTTTAACAGAAAATGCCGCAGCACTGAGTCTACCGGCCAAGGCTTAATTCAATATGAGGGTCCCATTGAAGTCGAGAATCTAATGCTATAC
Organism: Crambus lathoniellus; assembly: GCA_949710035.1. Lineage (NCBI taxonomy): Eukaryota > Metazoa > Arthropoda > Insecta > Lepidoptera > Crambidae > Crambus > Crambus lathoniellus. Next base: position 31,081,243 of record OX453306.1, on the reverse strand, counting down.
CTAAAAATTTAGTAAGGTAAACGGCCCATTACTCGTCAGATTCTGAAAAAAGTTGACTTTGCAGCCCTGCCCTGTAAAAACTAGTTGACTTAGAAAAAAAATAATTTCATGGCGAGGTAAACAATTTATTCGTCTTTTTAGAAAATATTGCATTATTATCGTTGAACCACAGCAAAAAATTAGATATTTAATCAATTAAAAAATGACCCCTATGTACCATTAGTCGACAGATTTGTCCCAATAATCGTCAAAATAGCCTAAAACTCGTCAATTTTAATCACCAATTTGAACTCTATGACTTTAAACTTAAAGTACATATTTTTTGCCTTTTTTAACCGACTTTAAAAAAAGGAGGAGGTTCCTCCTTCTCAATTCGTCGGAATCTATTTTTTCATTTTTTTAATGTATGCTACTCGATTCGATGCTTGGTATTTCCCTACTCGATGGAATCAGAAATGATGAGATCCGCAGGAGAACTAAAACAACCGACATCGCTCGAAGGACTGCATCGTTGAATTGGTAGTGTGCGGGACACAAAGCGCGGAGAACCGATGGCTGGTGGTGCGAATGGGTTCTCGAATGGCGACCGCGTACCGGACGACGTTCCGTGGGCAGACCCCCTACAAGGTGGACCGACGATGTAGTCAAGGTCGCAGGAAGCCGCTGAATGCGGGCGGCGCTAGACCGATCGTTATGGAGATCCTTGGAGGAGGCCTATGCCCAGCAGTGGGCGTCGTTCGGCTGAGTATTGAGTATTGACATGATGACTCGATTACTCAAAGACGGCTTGACCAATTTGAAATATATTTTTTTGTTTGAAAGGGTGTACTTCCTAGTTGGTCATGTCAGGATCTGATGATGGGATTCTGAAGAAATCAAGGAAACACTTCAAATATTATAGGCACTCCTATAGGGATTTGGGAGTTTTCTTTAGTAACTCATGCATTTGCACTTGGTAAGCACCATTTGGTGAAGTGGAACTGATGATGAAAACCACAGATAGTCTTCGAAAATATTAATTAAATACAAAATATTTGACGGGCGCGATACGTACGATTACCTTAATAATGGTTCATAAGCAATTTTCAAGTATTTGCATCTGGTAGTCATTATCTCACGATGAGGAGCTGGTGATGGAAGGTACAACTCCTCAATGGTGAGGAGTTGGAGGATATTTTTTTTAATTTCGTTGAAAGGTAAACATTTATAGTTCTTATCTTTCAGGTAATTTAGGTAAGCTGCTGATGGAAGGTAAAACTCTTTACCGCTTAGGAGTTAAATATATATACTCCCGGACAATCAAATCGGCCCACTGGACTTTTTCATACAAACATGCTCAGTTTAGCGTCCAGTAGATAGGGAACTATTTGCATCTGTGCGATGATTTTTTACGTCAATAAAGAGGCAAAACGCCCAAATAACGAATCACAGTCTTAAAAATTTACAAAAAGCGCTGAATTTTCACAAAAATGAAAAACAATAAGTCAAACTTTATCTCCCATATAACGTTATATGGAGCGCTAAGTTCGATTTATTCTTTTTTCTTTTTCGCAAAATTGAAGACAGTTTGAAGATATTTGAAAATGTGATTCGACAATTAGGCGTTTTGTCTCTTTACTGACGTAAAAATTATAGCACTGATGCAAATAGGTTCCTATCTTTGAGACGCTAAAGTGAGCATGTTTGTATCAAGAAAGTCCAGTGACCCGATATGATTGTCCGGGAGTGTATAATAGTATTTGGATATTTCTTCTGATACAAGTAATGGCCTTTTTCTATCCTGTTCTCATCAGTGACTTCTTACTCGAGCTTCCAAAGCATCGATCGTCCTTTGAGTGAGATTCTTGAAGATACTTTTCTGGACGTTTCTAAGAACTTTAATGTTCTTCATATAAATGCACAAAGCATCCCTGCCCACTTCCCTGCTTTTCTGGCGTCTTGTTTCGAGACTTTCCTTCATCCCAAACTTCCTTCTATCTCATATTCCTTTTCTGGATTCCAATTACTGATCCGAAACGACCATATAAGTTCCTCACATAAGGGGTGGCAGGTTATCTGCGTTCACATATCCCTTTTACTATTCTTAGTCGCTCTCCACAACTACCACCTACCAATAGCGCCGGACATCTCTTCCTTAAGATATCTCTGACCCATTCTAAAGTACTTCTTGGTGTCTACTATAGCCCTTCTCTCCGCGTTGACTTTTTCGAGTCGTTCGAACAGCTCTTAATCAACTTTAGTCCTTATTACTCTAATACCATAATTATGGGTGATTTTAACACTTGCCTCATTAAAGAAGACACTCGTGCTCAAAAACATCTTTAGTTAAATCCTCTAATTTGCACATTTTACCCTAACAGGCAACTCGTCACTTTCCCAACTGCTCTCCTTTCCTTCTTTTTTTTCATTTACAGCGGGTAGCACTTAGCCTTCTTTACACCTGATGTTAAGTGGTGATAAGGCTGAAGCTGGAAGCGCACTACTCCCGAAATCCCCAATCACTGAGGAACTGGCTATCTTATCTCTAACTGCCGGAACAAAATAATGCTGAAAACATAATTTGTATGGCGTCTGACTTAGATAAGACGGTGGTAGCTAGCCAGGCGGACTAAGAACTAGTCCGGTACCAACCAAACCCAATACAATATGTACCCCTACTGGGAATCGAACCCGGGACCTCTTGGTCTGAAATCGGTGGTGTGAACCACTATACCACAGAAGCGGTTAAATTTTTATCGTACAATCGACTCTTCTCCTGTACATGCTGTTACATGGTAAGATTTCTGCAGGTGGTTTATCTCTCATACCGTATTCGCCCCCCCCCTAAGTTGAAACCTACTGTGCAGCTTCAGCGTAGCTTTAACCACATTGACCAGGACCAACTACTTGCTGATGCTGCTAAATTGGACTGGTCGGCAATTTATATATCTGATTCTGTGGATGAGCAGATTAAAATTTTTAATAAACTTATTATCGAGCTCTACGACGTACACGCTCCTATTAAACCTGTTAAACTTAAGCATCTTCCAGCGCCATGGTTAACTAGTGAGATACGGGCGCTTATGAACAAAAAGAACAGAAGAAAAAGTTTAAACTTGATCCCTCAGAAGGAAATGAAAAAATAATAATAATTCTTTCTCGAAATCGGTGCAATATGGTGATAAAGGACGCTCAAAGACGCTACATTCATAAGTCTATCGAAAGTGGAGATCCAGCAAAAGTAAGGAAATTTTTAAAAACTCTTGGTGTTGGCAAAACTCACATCAATGTCTCCATAAATAACATCGACTTCAACCGACTTATGGCCTACACAGACTAAAACTGGGGTATCCCTTTCGATGCCACGGCATCATTTTAAAGCATAGCAATTTATGTAGTATTTCTATACCGATACGTTTGAATGTCCATTAGTAAAAATTTAAATCCCTTGCCATGCCGTCCTGGTCTGCGTAGGCCTTTAATAGTCATTTCACATCTTCAGTGCCTATCGATGGCACCAAAAAAACTAAAACTTCGGATTATCTTTCTAACCTGCCAACCCATGAATCCTCTTTTTGTTTTAATCTATTTGCAGATTGTAATGTTAAGAGAACTATCACGTCTATCAACTCCAGTGCTGTAGGTGCCAAGACCTAATCACTCCTGTTATTACCCATATCTTAAATACATAGATTTCCTCTGGTACTTTTCCTTCAGCTTGAAGAATGCCAATGTTATTCCTCTTCCTAAAAAATCTAAACCTTGTTTTCAAATTTCCTTCCCATTTCGATCCTCCTTCCTTTTCAGTCCCTGAAAAACTCATTCATCGACTGCATACTGACCATCTCCATGTACATCATCTCCTTAATCCCTTTCAGTCTGGCTTTCGCAAGGGCCACAGCAACTCCACAGTACTTGTGAAAATTACTGATGTCATACGCCTTGCTATGGAAAATCGTCAGCTTACGGTAATGACATTACTTGATTTCAGTAATGCATTCAACTCGGTTGACTTTGACATTCTCCTTAGCCTTTTACCCTCTCTGAACGTATCTCATCTCCAGCTACTATTGATTGGTTTCAAAGTAACCTACTAGGGCGACGGCAGCGTATTCGCACAGGAGATTCTTTCGCCGGGTGGTGTGATATCGTTGCTGGTGTTCCTCAGGCTGGCGTCTTATCTCCACTTCTCTTTTCTATATTTTTAAATTCAATCACACATTCCTTTCTAGTTACTTTCACCTTTACGCTGATGATTTACAGATATACTCTCACGCACCGTTGTCTGACCGCTCTCGTGCTATCACTACCACAAACTTAGAACTAGCACTAATAACTTAGGTCTGACCTTAAATCCGTTGAAAACACAGTGCATTATCATAGGTATTCCAGTCCTCATTTTATTTCAAGGTCCGATCTTGAACAAATTCCTATGGTTTCTTTGGCCGAAACCGACATCCCTTTCTCAACAACTGTCAGGAACCTCGGTGATATTCTAGACCAATGTTTATCATGGAGAACCAATGTAGAAAGAGTAAGAAAAAAGGTGTTTGCTGCGTATAGTTCGTTGAATCGACTACGCAATTTCTTGCCAACCAGTACCAAAATCACTCTGGTTCCGTTTATTGTCCATTATTGACTACGCTGATGTCTGCTACACAGATCTGTCTGAGAAGTTACTTGATAAATTAGAGCACCTGCAAACCCTTTGTATCAGGTTTATCTTCATTCTACGTAAATATGACCACGTGTCATCATTCCGTAGTAAACTCAATTGGCTCCCTATTCGCCGGCGCAAGGACTTGCATACTCTTAAACTTCTCTACTCCATACTTTTCCTACCCTCTACTCTTCGTTATCTTAAAAAAATATTTTCTTATCGATCGATAAAGGTAAGAGTAAGCATAGAACACTGCATGGATGAGGGTGAGGATCTGTGTAGCAGATATCAGCGTAGTCAATAATGGACCTTATGGACGTAGTCAATAAAACACTGTGACGATATTAGGTGCAAGTTGTCATGCGTGTCCCAATTACCGTCAAATTAGTAGTAATTTTGACGAGTACTGGGTCAAACAGGGTTTATGAAGAACCAGTAAATGTCACACACAAAATAATAATATCTAACATTAAATCAATACTTTTATAGATTATAATCGTTAGAAAAATTACTTAACTATTTTACAAAACAATCACACTTACCACACAGCTAATAGTTTCCTAAAATAAGTGAAGTCAAACTGGACCACTGGGTCACACTTTTAGGAGCTGAATTTTGATTACTTACTAAATAAGTTGTCCTCAACTTTTCAAAAAATTTTTGTCGGTCGCTATTGCAGTTTATAGCTAAGTGTTGTCATTTTAATTGTGCATTAGATTACCATGAATATGTTGCCATAAAAAACGTTTAATAATGTGTGGTAGATAAATATTACCAAGCCTTTTAAAAAAAAATGACGAGTATTGGGGCGCTGTCGACATTACCAGCGTTTACCTTACTGTTCAAAAGTACATTGTCATCCAATTTTATATGAATATCAACCTGTCTTACATTTGGCAGTGAACATTTTATACATTTTGTTTTTTTTCGAGTTTGTTGATAGATTATTGCTATGAAACCAATGCGCAACTTTCGATAAAGTACTATTCACTTCGTCAGAACAAAATTGTTCTTAGAGGTAGAGTAATAGAGGTAATAATTTACCTCTGTCAACTTTGAAGACTAGAGAAGTGTCGATAACTACCTTGTCGATTTTGACAGCTGTTATGTTGTTGTGACATAACATCACAATATGCACAATAACAACCAAACAACAAAACACCCCCCAATAACACCTACGCCCTCTGGCGTGATATAAAGTTAGTTTTCCTCCCATTGGCTAGATGCACTTGTGCACTAATGTCAACTATTACATTATTATAAATTTTGACCCATCAACCACGTGACTACTGACCTCACTAAGTCAGTAAGTACCTACCTACCAACTACCATCCATACATTATTGCCAGTTAATTACATCGACTGCCACTTCATTACGCCCTCTGATACAAGTAGTGTACCTACTACCTACTTGTAAACAAGTAGATAAGAACAATCTATATGAATTTTAGCTATTTGTTTTCTGTCGGTTTTCCTTATTATTGGTCAAACATGGCTACCTTATGTGTATACATATAGGTATGCCCGTGATGTGGTACCAATTTGGGCGTTCACTGAAAACAAAATGGTTGTCATATTCCTCGATAGAGACTTGGGGTGATACCCGAACTATGGTTGTACGGGCCGAATGTGAACAAGAAGATAATAACACCCCATTTACGAGAGTCAATTGTTTTCCCGAAAGTGGATCAAACATGGCGATTGATAACCTCCTTAGCCGAGTGGTGTACGCACCGGTTTTTTTAGGTGTCGCTATCTCTAGAGGTCCCGGGATCAATTCCCGGTCGGTTAAATATTGAAAACGAACTTTTTAATATTTCCTAGGGTCTGGGTATATGTGGTTGATATTATATTATATATTAATCGTATGGCGGTCATTTTGAATAGGCGGATACATAATTATTATATGTCAACATTCAGGTTTCTTAGCCAATTAGCTGCGTCTTGGGTGAGGTTGTAGATGTCTTCTATGGGTCCAGGATATGAATGTATTGGGCATTGCTGCATTATGTGTTCCATAGTTTGAGCCTCTACGTCACATTCGCATAGGTCAGAATCTCGCCACCCCCATTTATGACAAAGGAAGTTGCAGCGTCCATATCCTGTTCTAAGCCTGTTTAACTTGCACCAAAGCTTTCGAGGTAGGCTTCGAGAAGCCCTCAGGTTTGACTGTTGGATGCACGATCTGGGCAAAAGGTCCATCTACAACCATGCTTCATTCATTCTCCCATTGAGTATCTAAATCAAAGTGGGAGAGACTCTGGGCCGAGGTGCAAGGAGGGTGACGAGACTTGAGCCTGACTGCAGGTGGATGGCAGAAATCATCATGAGCGGGGTGAGATGGTGAAGCTGCTATTTTCTCTGCCTCTCTTTTTAGGGATTTTAACCTGCGCAGGTGTGGAGGAGCTATGTGAGCCAGGGCGGGCAGCCAATGCCGAGTGGTCGACCTGATTGTTCCCGATATGCACCGCATTTTGTTGTTGATATTGATACTCGTCGTTGTTTAAAATTTCCATAATACTAATGCTCAAGTTACTACAATTTGGTATTGGAACAATGTATGTGTTGGAGTCCAATATTTATATTTATTTGGCAAGGTGGTGTGCGCAAGCGCGAGACGCGGTGTAAGTCAATTGCGCGTCTACCGGCACAACAAGCCCGGGCAGCCCCCCTCTCCCCCCCTCCCGACTCCTGACTCGAGGAACACAATTGTTGTCACATTCCTTAATAGAGACTTGAGGTGATGCCCAAACTTTGATAGCACTAGTCAAACGGTAAACAAGTAGAATATGATGAAATGCGTGCGTTTCAAAAAACCTTTTTAGAATTTTACTAATGTTATTATTATTGCTACTTTAAAAACTTTTATTACCTAAATAAAACAAATTATTTTTCTGTTTAAGATATAATGTAGGTATGAGGTATCTAATAAACTCTCTGAGGTACCTATCTAACGTAACTAAAAGGCAAAAAATTATCTTGCTACGGGAAGTGCCTACTACGTGCTACGAAGACAATTAAATAACAGAAATACTTGGTGGTTGGACCCAATGATAGTCATGTTCACTTTGAGTCAATTCTCAGAACCAGAAACTCGACCACGAAAGTTTAAAATCTTATTCAATAAAAATCTTTTTCTTTATTCTTTACTAGCTGTTGCCCGCAACTTCGTACGCGCGGTGTAGTGACTTTTGTGTTAGGTTAATTTATGTGTGTTTGTTGCTATAAATTATTAACTTTTAGCCTAGATTGCATAACGCTCTGTTTGAAGTCCTATTCTCTAATAAAAGGGTTTAAAGAATATCGAATACGCAGGCTAGCGTATGGATATTGTATGTTGTTATGATATGCTGCATGAAATGAACATAGTTGAGCCCTTATAGATCTGTACACCTACCTAACCTTTTACTCAGGAATTTCTTTATTTTGCACAAATTACATGAATTTCATAAATTAAGAACAAAGGTGGACTTATTCCTAAAAAGATTTCTTCCAGCCAGCGTAGACCAGTACAAAAGAAAGTTGTAAAATGGTGACACAAAGTGAAAAAAAAACTATTTTTCTTAATGCGTAAGAAATGAGTCTGGGTGTAGTTCCAAGTAGTCCCAAGTCTACTCTTGTTGTCCTATCAGATATTCTTGTACTTTATAGATCGTTATCGATTTGTATGAAGAGAATCACTAGCAGTTTTAAGTACCTAATCTTGACATAAGGCGGCCGATGGCGTAGCTTCTTTGACGTTCACAAGTGCTGTATGAACGTAATTTGAATAAATGATTATAATAATATTATTATGATCCAAATTAAAATTAGTTACATCCAGTCCACACAATATGCTAATAAACAAATACAACATATACCCACAAAAACCCAAAAATATGATTATTGAAATCATTATTATTTTTATTTTATTTAAAACAATTTAAATTAATTTGTTACTTATTGAAAGCTAAAATGTTATTTCTCCTCGTGTATTTTTTTAATCTTAGCTCTTTTAGCATACTCTATATTGCTATGCCCTTGCAGGAGTTGCAAGGCGTCACATGTACATAGGTATACCGAATTTGTAGCTAGTATCATCATGCCTATTTATTTATTTATTAAACACTTCCTGCATAAAACAAATTGTACAGAGGCGGACTTAATGTCTTAGGCATTTTCTACCAGTCAACCTTAGGGTGATGTGGAGTCTATGATGTGGTAGGGCGTGCACAACCAGTTTATGTAATGGGACATGCAATAAATGATATTTGATCTCAACATAGTCTAGTTTCTTGTTACAAAAAATACAGAAGTTTGAGATCCACCGGTTTTAACTAGCCGAAGGATGTGGTACAGGACTGCCCGCCAACAATTGCGGCTCAAGTGAACACATCCTTATAACAGACCGTTTACTTGAGGAGCCCCCCCCTCCTCCCCCTCTGCGCCAGCACTTAGATTTATTACGACCCACTCGATTCAAAACAATACAACACTATTAGTGACGATGTTTTCTTTTGTTTCACGCTCTAGGTTAAGAACGATTGAATTGAATATCTTATTTAGATTTTATTTGCTGTTTTGAATCGCTTCTATTTGTAAGTCAGTAAGTTGATAGTGAAGTAATTGTCATAGTAAACGAATGGAGTTGTCGTGTCATACGATGACCACTGTTGAAACCCTGGGTGTCAATTCAGTAATTTTGTCTCAATCGTGTTTCAAATGTAGTTCAATTGTAGTGCTTTTTACACTCTAGTTACACGAATTATGACAGTATGATGTGATGTGAATGTAGTGTGTGGTGTGACCATCAGTAGTATTGTGACAAAATTACACATTTCTTGTAACTAGTGTGTAAAAAGCACTACAATTGAAACACGATTGAGACACGCTTATGACTTAACGTTAGCAGAATCGACTCCCAGGATCAACCATTTTCTGAACTTTTTAAAAATTTTATTCCACCAAATATTAATTAAAACATACATCAACGTAGACGGATTGATTTAAAACATTATTAAAAAAATATAACCGTAAACACAGAACTTGTTTGGTCGAGTACGGCGAGTGATAAACAAGTTGTTTTGATATTGGCAGTGTGACCCCGCGACCCGGCCAATCCTTGTTTTGACAACTGCTCTGTGTAGATCAGAAGCTGCTTTGAATTATTTACATAAATCCTACTTAATATTACAAATATGAAAGTTTGTGAGTATGGATGTCGTCTAACGTTAAGGTGGTTCGTTGAGCTCAGTAGCGCCACCAATGGAAATAAATCAATTACACTTTATTAAAGGCTTAGATGAAAAGTTTCGGTTATTTTGCGCAAATAAAAGAGTAACTAAAATTCATTTTATAAATATACTTTTAAGAACTCAAACTTACGCAATAAGTCGTGAATGTGAATAGTGTCAAAAGTGGCGACATTAAGCAATATCGACATCCATAATGCTCATATTTGAGGCCCTGAAAAAACAATAAAAAATTGCATTTTACTCTTTTATTTGCGCGAAATAACCGAAACTTTTATTCTAAGCCCTTGATAAATCGTAAATGATTTATTTCCATTGGTGGCGCTACTGAGCTCAACGAACCACCTTAATAGGGTTTTCTTAAGGATTATAAATAATCAACTCCAAATGCCAATGAGATACTCATTTAAACAAAATAATTTATATACTTAAATACTATATTAAATTTACCTAGTGACGTAGGTACTAATTGGGTCAGGTCATTAAGGCGCTACTCGGAAAAATATGGACATTTTGATTTAAAACTATAGGACGGTTACAGTTGTTACAAATCTGGTAATAAGATATATATTTCTTCATACCTTTATCTAGAATCGTATAGTTTCAAAAACACGATTTTATGATTTTGCCTTGACACTTTTTCTTTTCGAAAAGACCTCTAAAAAATACTCATATAATAAGATTATTCTTAAATGGGGTTACTTACACTATTGGAAATTGGTTTAATTAGTGGACACCAATAATATTGAGGATCGTATAGAAGCATTTTTTTTAAATCGCTGTAGTTTTTTAATACGAAGTGATTTTGTGTTTTTTTTGCCTTATCTGCAAAATCGGACTCGCTCCCGCGCGCGTCGTTTTCTCATTGCTATCTCGCTTCAGCACATTTTTTCCGAGAATCGCCTTAAACTTATGTGTTATGATCTTCAATCAACAATTACAATGATTCATAAATAGCTAGTCACCATAGATGGATGTATGGACGTTTGTTACCCTTTCACGGATTTCGTTAAAATTTGGCACACAGATAGTAGATCTTGCCTCGATTACAACATAATAGGATACTTTTTATCCCGATATTCCCACGGAAACGAGAACAACGTGGGTGAAACCGCGGGCGGCCGCTAGTCTTATCATAAAACTAGAAGTATAATAGCTCCCATGGGACATTTACTACTACCGGCAAAATACTCGTGAGGGTTTGTAATTGGCTTTGAGGTGTTAGTTTGTATCTGTGAAAAAAATAAAATAAAATTCAAAATTCAAAATTCAAAATTCAATATCGTTTATTCAATTTAGGTTTGTTTAACAACACTTATGAACGTCAATGAAGCTACGCCATCGGTTCGCAAATCCTACGGCAGGAGACCTTGTAGCGAGAAGAACCGGCAAGAAACTCGCCAAGGGCTATTTTTTTCTCCCTGTTTTAACTTATACAGAGTCGTCAAATTTGAAAAGTGACCTTCACATAATAGTAAGGTTACTTTCCATCACAATACAGAATGCCGCTTAAATTAAGTACAATTTTGCTTATTACCTAAAACAGTAAACAATTTTCAACTAAACAAGGAATCAAATAGTTTAATGGACACACTAATCTTAATCTTATTCACATTGTATTATAGGATTAATGAAAAGGAAACTGCAAGCTGCGCTGTATATTCAAATTTATAAGTATTAACAAATAAAAGGAATTTTTGAATAAATAAAACAATTATTAGAAAAATTGCTGTTACTGTAAGACACGGATACCAAAATTACTATGAGACACACCAGCTCGCTCATAAATCAATATAATACTATTATTAACCATATCCCGAACACCTTTAACACAAGTAGACATGAGCAGACCCACCCCACTGGCAGCACCCGTTCACGAGCATGACGCATGAGCCAGCCATCGCTTCGCTCAACCATATTTTAGGGAACGTAACGACCCGACTCACATGACACCACCGCAGGAATGTTTAACGAGAGCATGACATACTTAAGCTACCCGTGTTAAATGCCGAATAAAAAAAAACAAATGCGAAATACTAGAATGTAACACAATACAATAAAAAAAAAAATTAAATTATGACCAAGCCGTTTTGTCCTTTAAGTAATCGTTAACAGTATAATATCCTTTTTTAACGAGGCCATTTTTTATGTGCATCTTAAACTTTTCAATAGGCAAGTCCAATAGACCATCTGGAATTTTGTTGTAAAAGCGTATCCCAAGACCCAGGAAAGATCCATGAACCTTCTCTAGCCTGTACCGAGGCATTACAAGTTTATTCTTATTTCTAGTATTTCGGTTGTGCAAATCACTATGTTTGATATATTCATTTATATTGCAACGAACGAAAACTATGCAATTAAATATAAATTGGGATGCAGCTGTTAATATACCAATCGCTTTGAATTTGTCCCTGAGAGATGTCCTGGAGCCTAGCTGATAAATCGCCCTTATAGCTCGTTTTTGTAAAATAAATATAGTCTGTATATCAGCTGCTGTCCACCATAACAGAATACCATAAGACATGATACTATGAAAATAACTGAAATACACAATCCTAGCCGTTTCGACATCTGTTAACTGTCTCACTTTCCTAATAGCATATGCAGCTGAACTAAGTTTGCCAGCAAGCGTCGTGATATGTTTGGTCCATTGAAGTTTCCCGTCAAGAGTTACACCCAAGAAAACGGTTGAATCTACTAAATCCAATTTTTCATCATTAATTTTAATATTAATAGGTTGATCACGTACATTTGGCAAAGCAAACTGGACACACTTTGTTTTCTTTGCATTAAGCTTTAGATTATTTACATTAAACCAAGTAAGAATTTGTGAGAGTGCTTCATTTACATCGTCAAACTGAGTTTTATTCCTGTCGATATTAAAAATCAAGGAGGTATCATCCGCAAACAAGACAATCTCACAAAATCGGTAATCGGCAAAGAACGGTAAATCATTTATATAAACCAAAAAGAGGAACGGCCCTAAAATTGAACCTTGAGGTACGCCCATCTTAACATGACAGCCGGATGATTTTTCGCCATTAATGTGAACGGCCTGAGTCCTGGAACTGAGATACGACAATAACAAATTTTGAGCATTATTCTTCACACCATAGTGATTTAGCTTCAACAGCAGCGTCCGATGCTCCACGCAATCGAAAGCCTTAGACAAGTCGCAGAAAATGCCAAGAGCATTCCGCGACCCCTCCCAGGCCTTAAATATATGTCTTAAAAGCGCAACCCCAGCAGCAGTTGTAGATCGACCCTTTGAAAAACCAAACTGTTTACTATGTAAAAGATGATTTAAATTAAAATACGTTAATAACTGTTCCAGTATTATTTTCTCAAATATCTTACTTAAGGCGGGCAGTATTGATATTGGTCTATAATTACTTGGGTCTTCTTTGTCTCCTGATTTGAATAAAGGAATAACTTTACTGAATTTCATAAGATCAGGAAAAACTCCTTGCTCAACACACAAATTAAAAATATCAGCAAGATAGGGAGCAATTGGGTAAACAATACTTTTGATAATATTTACAGATATACCCCATAGATCAGTTGTGTTTTTCATTTTAAGTGACTTAAAAGCTTTTTTAATATCTACAGCTTCAATACTTTTAAAATGAAACAAAGACCCGCATTCAGTTACGTGGTTTCTAAGCATGGAGGCAGCAGCCGCTGGTGAAGAATCCAAATCTGATGTCGTTTTCAACGGAATATTTACAAAATAATTATCGAATATATTTGCAATTTCTTTATCCGACTTAACTAATGTATTGTTTATGTTAAGCGCTAAACTATTTTCACGGGGTTTATATTTACCCGTTTCACGATTTATAACATCCCAGGTGGTTTTAATTTTATTATTAGACTGTTTAATTTTTAATTTTATAAAGTTAGATTTGGCTAGAGCACATACTTTTTTGAAAGTCTTGGAATACTTTTTAACATGTTCTAAGAAACCTGTACAGTGGTTACTTTCCCTCAATTTATAAAGTTCATAAAGTTTATTTCTACTTTTATAAATTCCTGGCGTAGCCCAATCACAGAACTTTAACTTTTGTGTACATTTAATAGTTTGAGTTTTGAAACATTTTTGAAACTCATTATTGATCAATTGAGAGAGGTTACCGTACAAGACATCAGGATTGTCATGCTTATAGGGCATTACTAAAATGTTATCTTCAATACTATGTTTAAAATTGTCCAGTCGCTTTTTTGTTATTGGCCTACATACTATAGTCTTAGCTTCATCCACAATGTTTAACTCATATGACACTCTCAATTCGTAATGGTCAGATGTGATATTACTAAAAACCATCTTGCTCACCGGGTCACATTCCGTAAAAACATTGTCTAAGCAAGTGGCAGAGTGGCTAGTTAGTTACCCTAGTGGGTTCAAAGAACTGATTTATTAAATTAAATGACTTGAACAAAGTCAGTAAACGAGTGGTTAGCGAAGAACTTTCCAGAATATCAATATTAAAGTCGCCACAGACTAATAAAGACTTATTTTTTAATTTTAACTTTTTAAGTACATTCTCCATTACTGATTCAAAGATGTCAAAGTTACCCGTAGGAGGTCGGTATACACATACTTTCACCAAACTATTTTATTCTATGCAAGACAGTTCAACAAAATAAATAAATAAAATACTTCTGCGCATTCAGATTGAATTGAAAAAGCAGTAGAGGGCAAAGTGTCAGGATAAAGCCCCCAATTTAAGTTGAAACTGTTGTATAGGCTGATAATACGGTATTTTACTGATTTTTTTTTATTTCTTTAAAACGTTTTTCGAAATATTAGCTACACAAAACAAGTTTTTATTTTGAATTATCTTGAATATTTTCAAAGATATAGGACTTCAAACTTTATAATTAGACAAGGACAGAGGACGCTATCTTTGTGACGTCAGTGCGTTAGTAGCGTCATAGTCACGCCATAGAAGATTTCGTTTTAGAAAGAGAAAGCTATAGTCAAAATCAAACAGACATTAAT